>JAULUF010000044.1:27398750-28076875 GCA_031834385.1 Semotilus atromaculatus
AATCTAGGTTTGAGAAAACTGAGATTCCTCAACAGAATGGACATTTTCGGTGCTGGTGTAATTCATTTCACACACGTCCAGGGCAGGTTTGAAAATTGGAGAGCTGTAATACATTCTGCCTCATTTTGGACTGACTCGCACGTAATAAGAGAAAGCAATCAATTGAAAGAACCATGACAACTGAGAAGAACATTAATGACATTAGGCCTATTATTGTGCCTGAAAGTGGACTACATGATTGGATGTTGCCTGCGTAGATAGCCCATTTTTGACAACTCAGCTCTGGTGAGTAATTAGGTGCCGCCACATTTTGTGGACACAGTTTCAACTTCCAAAGGGAGGAAGCTTCTCAGTTATGCAAATCTAGAAAGTGTTACAAGCTTACACAGTGAGCGCAATAGAGTTCAATGGGCTGTGTTTCAAACACCAACCACCAGATGATTAGCCACACGCAAATTTCCATGCACATGGGACTTGTTCCCTCCTAGTTTAAAATGGTGGACATATGGAGACAGTTAGAGATGTCATGTATATGACTATAAAACATTTATATAGTGGACTCATGTTTCTCTGCATACATGGGTGGAGAAATCTGCTTCGACATGTACCAGCCAGAGCAGATCACATCAGCAGAGACGGCCGAACTGAGGAAGTCACTGCGAACATGAATCAAGTCACTTCAAACAAGAATTTACAATTAAAGGATCTCCAGACTCGCAAAATCAAATTTGTGCTGAATTACTAATAACGCTCAAAGCGTTATTAATCTAATAATATAATACTAATAATAATCAAAGCAACCATCTCGAAATCTTACAAAAAGTGCCCCACCCTTCTGATTAACCGTACACACACTCAGAAGATTCAGAACTGAAGTTCATTCAGAGCAGTCATGCGCTGATCGAATAAATCATCTTACATAAATGCAGCCATGGCAGGACCACCAGCATGGTGTCTCTGTCATCTGCATTCTTATTTCACACTGCACTCAGCACAAAGAAAGCAAGCGATCCTTATTTATTCTTAAGCACCAGCATGAATGGCAGAAATATTCATTGTGCATACTGAATTCTGTTTCAAGTTTGTTTTTCATCATCAATGCTATTTTTTCCCCCCAAATTCCCTCCAACTCGCACTCTCTGTGATCTGCCCTGTCATCTTACACACTGACTGATGTGTTGAGTATCTATGGGAGGACGTCCAGAGCTTTCATATCCCAATTTCCTATAGGGATATGCGGATGAAAGAAAATAACAACACCCTGCTGGAAGATGCAAACTTATTATCATAGACAAAAATGTTGAAGAAAAATGTATATTTTCCTTTGCGAGCCCATTTAAAGATTCACTTGAGACACAGTTTCAGTTGCCCGGCCCTCCGTTACCATCCGTTCAAATTAGCAAACAACAAGCCAGGAAACTGAAAACAGATAGCGGACGATGAATTGGTAAAGAAAATCAATCGCCTCGTATTGGACTAAAGCGGCTGTAGATAAACACTGTTCTATTGATTTTGGAAGTGTTCTACACATCAGAACAGCAAATTACCCATATCTTGGAAAAATAGGCTTAAACTCCAGTCATGCTTTTCTTGAGAATATTTTTTTGTTTGTTTGTTTTTTTGTTCAATTGTCTGAAAGTATAAGTTTTGGAGGTATTTATGTGATATTCCATTATTGAGGTAAAAGCATGATGGAGGTTCATAAATCACTGTTGGGTGAAATTAATCATGTGCATGTGCTAATCAATGTTATCCTGCTTCATCTCCTGCGAGCAAACACAGCTTTTACTGGGCCATTGTCATGTCAGGAGACAGATAGCTCTGATCTAATTATCATACAGAGACTACTGAAACATTTGCATACAGGCTTCCTCACAATCTGAGAACGCAAAACTCTCAAACTATTAAGACTGTCAAAGTGTGAAACTTTTGATCAAAAAATAAATTCTATTGTTTGTTAGAACGTCATATTTTAAAATCTGTTTGTTTGAATGTAGCATGACAACTAACAATTGCCATTAAAATGCTTTTATTGTTTTGTGCTTTTAAATAAATAAATAAAAACCTCTCAGACAGACTCTCAGATTTAATTAAAATGGCCATGATAAAAACAACAACTAATATGCACTTGATTCTCCATCCAGTTGTAATGTGGCTTGTTGTCAAAGGTTTTCAGGAAGTCAAAGGTCATATGGCCTTACTATCTATCTATGTACAATTTAGCAATCTATATCTGAACCCAAGCATTTTCTAACCCTTTGATTATTAGGTGACATATTTATCAATATGATAACATTATGATACGTTTGTATTTTAAAAAGCTGTTGTATGTTGTGGGCTTCCATTATCTCTTAAAAGACCCGTGTTTAACATCGACAAAAAAATAAAGGAGAACTGAACAGAAACTTGCATATCGTTGCATCCAGTATGCGATTACCTAACATCAACTTGAATAAACCCATCTACCAGTTATTATTTCTCAAAAATATTTTTAACATTAATATGGTCAAAAATGATCATATCTTAGAGGTCTGCTGTTTGTTACGTACAATATATGGCCTAAAATCCAATCAAAGTACAAGTAGAACACATTAGAAGCAACCATATCTTCTGAAGACAACAGTTGTTCAACCATTTGCCAGACTAATATTTTTTACAGTGTGTCAGAAATTGCACTGCCACATTGACTGGAAAGTACAAATATTAATATATTTTTGTACTTGGCAAGAACAAAATAACATTGGCAAAAAAAAAAAAAAAAAAAAAACAAAAAAAAACATTTTAGACATTTTTGCAACTACTGTGGTTCTTCCTCAGAATAAAATCTGAGTAGTCCTGGAATGTATTAATAATTTACATAATATAGAATAACTTTAATCAATCCACCCAAAAATCTACAGGTGCCTGACATAAAAGGCCTTGAACAGTGCTACAGTCTGAACATGTTCCCACACCTTTTGATCATTGAATTCCCATGACTTCTCCATTACTTTTTCAGTCATTCATAATTACTGGATGAGAATTTTAAAATAATTTTATAGAGATTGTACTCCCAAAGAGTAATGTCTAGCATATATGGTAATCACCATTTTCAAATGACATATTTGTTAATAACTAATATTTGTTTAACAGGCCTGACACTAAAATGATAAATACAATAAATTGTTTGGTGTTATTACCTCCGAAGAAAAGGCGTTTAAACAAAAATAACCAATGACATTACTTTCTGCCACGCCACACAACAGATGGACATTTAATAAACTGTACAAAATGTCAACCCACTAAAACTGAAAAATTAAGTTTAATAGCTAAAAAAAGACAATAGTCCGAACTTTCCTCTAGAAATCATATTAACATTTTGCATTAGAATATTAAGTTACGCATAGGCTATAAATAAAACAAGAGTAAATAAACAGCAGTTCCAAGAGGGTCCTCGGACCTAGACGGGCCCTGACAACACTATCGAGCGCAGTATTATATCTGGGCGTGTAAAACAAATAAACAGGAAATAGGAAATAAAATGACCAGGAAATAATATGGTACAAATGTTTGTATGATATGATACATATCACGCTGCGATACAAATCACTTATAAGTAGCTTATAGTTTGCAAAAAAAGTATCCCGGCAAATTTTGACAGCCATCATCATCATCATCCACGCGCACCCATGAAAGTCAGTCTACGGCATAAGCAAAGGTTTTAACTATTGAGGTCACACATCGCGTGCATGTTAAATGCAGAGCCGTTACATTAAAAGCAAAATGAGGTAAGTAGGCTACAGTTAATTTCCTCCACTCACCTCAGTGCTGAGGAGTCGACAGTAGTCCTGGTTTCGATGAGTATCCTCTGAGCGCTGTGAAGACACTACTGTGTGGACTCAGGACTGCCTGTGTCTCCTTCTGCCCTCCACTGTGCGGAGCATCTCTCTCTCTCCCTCTCTCTCTCTCTCTCCCTCTCTCTCTCTCTCTCTCTCTCCCTCTCTCTCTCTCTCTCTCTCTCTCTCTCTCTCTCTCGTGCGATCTAAGCGACAGAGCCGCTGATTGGCTGTGACATAGCGCGGTGACTTGAGAGGGATCATGAACATTAAGGGCGAAAGTAGTTTGAAAATTAAGCCTGCGTTATTTGATATCGTCGCGTCTGTTTGGAGATTTGGGTCACTAGCTACTATTACCTCTACTTTAATTCAGTTTATCGTGAATATATATTTTTTGGCCATAGAGGAAAAAAATTATTTTTATTTATGAAATAAATTATGAAAGTTCATTGCGTTTACCTGACTTTTAAATAGATATTTCTCAAAATAAAATAAAAATAAATAAATAACAATAAAGAAAATCATGTCATTTACTCCTCATATTCATGTTATTTTAAACCTTACTAATTTTCTGAAGAGCTCAAAAAGAGATGTTAGGCAGAATATTAGGGACTGGCAGCCTTAGTCATCATCCACTTTCATCTTTTTTTCTTCTTCTTCTCTATAAGCTATAATGAAAGTGAATGGTGACTGAGGCTGTCATTCTTACATCTCCTTTTGTGTTCCACTGAACAAAGACAGTCATATGAGTTTGGAATAACATGAGGGTGAGTACAGGACAAAAAAACGTTTCTGAGTGAACTATCCCTTTAAGTCTTCAGAAACATGTTATGTGAGATGGAGAACAAGCTTTTTTGTTCATTTTTCGAAGACTCTGACTTGGTGTCATAAATCTGTTGACCCTGTGAAGTAGTTCTGGGCATGAAGTCTATACCATTTTACACTGAAGTTTTACCATCCATATATTTTTTTTCTGCTGAGAATCAAAACCCCCACAAGACCCCAGCTGACTTCTTTTGCACTATGATGCTTTAGCACTTTTCTGACTAGTGTTAAAAGAGTTACTGATCTATGATCTCTGGTTATAGAAGCAGCTGTACAGTTAGTCTCCTCAATAAAGGAAATGCATCAGGCTGTCTATATCAGAAGGATTCTTTTATTTACATCTATAACTATTATGTAATGTTCTTGGCCTTCTTGCATTTAAATGCTCTAAATTAAAGTTTGTGAGAAGCATGTTTGTCTAGTCCAGTCAGTCATAAGAATATATAAGCAGCTGCTCAGCTCACTTCACTGACAATTGTTCTCCGGCATCTTTTATTTTGTAGTAGCCTATGTCTACTGAATATTAAATTATGTAGTCTCGGGGGGAAACTTGGAGTTTGAGCGCTCCATTACGGACAGCAAGCCGAATCAGTTTACTCTTACACTACCATTATTAAGTATTAGATCAGGGGTTACAAACTCAAAAGCCTTGGGGGCACTAGCTGAACATTTGAAATTACAACAAAAACTAATGGTTTTTTATGTTTTTAAATGAAGTCTCTTCTGCTCACCAAGGCTGCAATTATTTGATAAAAAATACAACAAAAAAAACAGTAATATTGTGAAATATTATTACAATTTAAAACAGCGGTTTTCTATGTGAAAATATAGTGAAGTGTAATTTATTCGTGTGATCAAAGCTGAATTTACAGCATCTTTACTCCAGTCTTCAGTGTCACATTTTTTTAATTATTATAATATGAAATTATTATAATATGATGCTCAAGAAACATTTATGATTATTATCCATGTTGAAAACAGTTTTTTACATTTTTATTTCAGGATTCTTTGATGAATAGAAAGTTCAAAAGAACAGCATTGATCTGAAATGGAAAGCTTTTGTAACATTAATCACTACCATTCAAAAGTTTGGGGTCAGTAAAAATTTATTTTTTTATTTTTGGGGGAAAGAAATTAGAAAATACTTTTATTCATCAAGGATGAGTTAAATTGATCAAAAGTTATACAGTAAAGACATTTATAATGTTAGAAAAGATTATATTTTAAATAAATGCTGATCTTTTGAACTTTCTATTCATCAAAGAATCCTGAAATAAAAATGTAAAAAACTGTTTTCAACATGGATAATAATCATAAATGTTTCTTGAGCATCATATTATAATAATTTCATATTATAATAATTTAAAAAATGTGACACTGAAGACTGGGGTAATGATGCTGTAAATTCAGCTTTGATCACAGGAATAAATTACACTTCACTATATTTTCACATAGAAAACCGCTGTTTTAAATTGTAATAATATTTCACAATATTACAGTTTTTTTTTGTTGTATTTTTTATCAAATAATTGCAGCCTTGGTGAGCAGAAGAGACTTCATTTAAAAACATAAAAAATCTTACTGACCCCGAACTTTTGACCGGTAGTGTATATATATATATGTATAGTATGTACTATAAAATATATATAGCCTACATATAGTATGTACATCCAACACTACTGTAATAGTAAGAAAAAAAGATTGAAGTCAACATGCAAAGTATATCTCCATATGATATTTTGCAAATTAATTTTGAAAACATTTTGTCTTCATAATGTCACACTTAGGCTAATTTTTTTCACAAAGCATAAAAGAGTAATGAAATAAAGCTGCCTTTCTTTTACAGAGAGTAGTCCCAGTTGCATGGGAACTGTCATATTTGACAAATATGAAACTAGAGATTAATTCTAAGAATAATAAATAAATAGGTGTTTAATTCCTATAAACCATGTTGTACAATTTGTATCTACAATGTAACAAATTTTTTTTTTCAAAGTTGTAAATAAAACAAAGATTATTGGAGCATGTTTACGTCTTTCTAATTCAATTGTTTGTCTTCAGAAGTTACTTGCCGTTTACTCCGAAATTACTTACCGAAATTTAGCCATTTCTGAGTGATTTTTTTAAAGTAAATACTGCATTATTTTTCCCCCCAGTGTAACACTGATCAGAGGAGCTTAAGAACCCTGAAAGACAATAACGTTAAACATAATGCAGAAAGTAAAACCTGATTTAAGGGCTGTGTTTTAAGATACACTTGAAGGGACATAAAAAATGTCAGATTCAGTCCAATGGACTGCCAGTTTGAGACCCTTATTGGATTAGATAGAACTTGTGAATTGACTTGCTTTGATAACGTAAATAGCTGCATCAAAAGTCAAGCCCTAAAGTCAAAAACCACATACCATGTTCAGTCATCAGTCAGACACTCCATGAAACCTGGTGATACTTTAACAAAGTCAGCCCCCTTCCTGTTGACTCCAAAAACTCCTAAACACAATGGGAATTCCTCTAGGCCTGATGATGCCTCATTAGCGGGTCTGTTAGTGGGGGCACAGAATAAAGTTAATGTTTAAGCAGATTTATGACTCAGCATTTAGAAACAGACTTGAATGATGTGATTTTTTTTATTATTACTTTGCTCACAAGACCCTGAGACATTTCACAACATCAGAGAAGACATTCTAAAAATTGACTTGAAAAATTGAAAAAAGAATGACTGAAACGGCACCAAAAATTTGAGTTACCAGGAATGTGACAAGTGCGCTTACAGGCATGATGCTTGACTCTGGAAATGGCATGCGTTTACACACACCAACTGAATTCTAACTGATGAAATCCTGACATGACCTAAATGTATTCTTTGACATGGCTGATGCACATTCCACTTGACTTGCTGACAAAGCAGAAAGTCTTGCTCAAGTCAGCGTGAATAAATCTATAAATGCTTGTGTGTGTACAAAAATGGAACAAATGGGAATAAAGTGCATATATTCAGTCATACTGTATACTGCATGTGAATTAAAGAAAATGTTTGTCATGTATAAACTACTAATAATGCAAATGGTTTTGAATCCAATAAACTGGCCTAATACTGAAAATTCTCAATCTTGCTGTCTCCAGTCTCATGCTAACAGAGATTACGGCTGTAATGTGAAGATGAGTATGAATGTGTTGACAGAGGATGGATGGATAGCACATGCCCTATGTAAACAGCCAATCACTCAGCAGATGTTTATGTTTATGTTGCATTAAGTGTTATCTAATCTATGGCTACAACACACACTTCATCACTCATTAACTATGAAAATATCATGCGGGGATTGTAAAGAAGCTGCGTTTCATCCACACAATATATAAATAAATAAATAACCAATCTACATGGGTAAAAAAAAAAGTCTGTTGTTTCGTTTTCTAATCCAGGTCTGCCAATATGAATATTTTAAAGGATTTCACTGAGGCTTAGGACAGCAAACGATAATCCGCTTTAAATCAGTAACAGCATATTGGCTCAGGCTTATACCTTATACCACCCAAGACAGAGTCAAGGAGCAATGGGTGCAATGTAAAATAATAAGCAGCCCAGATATGTCATGCAATGCCGTCAACATTTCAAAGTGGGGGTGGGAGTGCACAGAGCAAGCAGCGTTTTGTATAACATACATAATTATGGTGATGACTTCTTGTCACATCCGAGTCTTCGTATCTCCATGTTTTACGACTGCAAATGTCTGAATTTCTTTTAATGAATGTGGAAACTTCAAGGGCATCTTATTTGCATGTCCTGTAAGGCTGGTGTGTTAAAGAGAGGAGCTGTAAAGTTTCTATTCCCTGAGGATCCAAATGTGAGTCATTTGAAGCCTAAGAAAGTAGTCCCGAGTGCTCTTGCTGAGCATGGCAAATCGTAGGGGTTGACCCGTCTCCACCACTGGAATGTGATTTCCACCCTCAGCAAGAGAGCAGATCCCAAAGACCCAGGGCAACATCACTACAGCAGGGGGAAACATTTATTAGACGTGCTTCTCAATAGAATTTGTCATGTTGCATTTATAGGGCAACTCTCACGGGGAAACAAGAGTGAAAGAGACAAACACTGGCCTAAACAGTTCCAGAAGGACATACAAGTACTTGTGTGTGTGGGTTTTCAAATAAAAAGGACCAAAAACTTTAACTTTGCAATAACACAATTTGTTGACAATGTATTAGGTATAAAAACCTAACAATGAACAATACTGTTACAGCATTACAACTTAAAGTTAAAGGTGGTGTATGTGATTATCTTTTTTGTCCATTTTTTCCAAATCACTTGAAATCCTATTCATAACCCACTTACTTACTTGCTGAGTTAGAAGCACTGAAATGAAAATAATCAATTGAATCATCTGTGGAACGGGCAGGACTCGAAAAACTCCAGCCAATCATTTCCAAGACCACCTAGAATCATTGGACAGTAAGTCCGTCAATCAAACGGTTGTACCATTCCCCCCTCGGGGACCATAACCGGCCTCTGCTGTGATTGGCTGACATGCTTGCATATGAAATAGCTACGTATTACATGTGAAACTCTCGAATACTTTTACTACAGATATTATAAGTTTTTACTATTACAGCTATCGAGATTAACGAATCGTGAGATGTTTTTAAAGTATTTAGATTGATTCCAATTACATAAAATGTTGCCATGATGAGCATTGAGCAAACAGATGACTGTGTGTTGATTGCGAGAATAAAGATCTTATCATTGCAACGCAGTTTCTGCACTCTCTCTAATGCTTTCACCAATGCAAACACGATGATGTAAATACAGTATTGAACGATTTTGAGAGAAAGATTACCTGTCTGAACTCGAACAATTGCACATCAGAAAGTGTTGCTTGGTAGCTCGATCGATTTATTTTCAGACTCATTGAGGCCAGCTCTGTATTGGCAGAGGTTGAGGAAACAGTCTCGTCTGTGAAATGTTTGGAAATTTCCAGAGAAAATAAAATGAACCCATTGTTTCTTCAGAGGCTGGGATGAAGGAACTAAATACTTTTGTGTTCATTTGTACATCCAAACACTGATCAACTGCCATGCTTTGGCTGCGCAGTTCCGCCTGTCATTGAACATGGGCTGGCATATGCAGATTTTTGGAGTCGTACATATTAATGATCCCGACTGTTGCGTCACAGTCGGTGTTATGTGGAGACTCGCCTATTTTTCAGGGGTGTTTTTCAAAAACGAGATTTAAGTAAGAAGGAGAAAACAATGGTGTTTGAGACTCGCTGTATGTCATGTCCATGTACTGAACTCTTGTTATTTAACTATGCCAAAATAAATTCAGTTTCACATTCTAGGGCACCTTTAAGATAACTCCTTTAACTCTTTCCCCGCCATTGACGGAAATGTCATGCTCTCTGTGTTTTCGCTGTTATACGGTAGTAGGGGGCGCTATTACACATCTTCTGAAACAGTACTGAATCTTCTGATCAAAACACAGGCGAAGAATTAGCAGAAACATGTGATATGTAAGCAGATGCATAAGCAAAATAAGGCGAAAAAAAGCTTTTGAGCTTTTTGCTCAAAATGTTGTTGTTTTTTTAAATTAAATTTACCCACATTCAAGTGCTGATAAAAAAGGAATGCATGAAGCTAGAATCAATATTTTTTTGTTGTTGCTGTTGTTCTTTCTTTTGATATATATTCAGATATTCATGAAAGAAAATATTCTGGAGGCCATGAAACTTTTGTAAAATCGATCAAAATTGCTGGCGGTGGCTGGCAATTTTTTTCAAAAACACTGGTGGGGAGAGAGTTACAAATAGTTTATTTTAAATAAATATTAACCATGATTGATAAGTGCTGTAACACATTGTTGATAGTTCATACCTAATGTAAGTAATATGAATGAATTGAACCTTATTACAATGTTAAACACTTAGAAGAGTAACAATAAAACACAAGTTCACACAAAACTCATTTACGTATATTTTTCACAAAAGAATATATAATCAGTTCTAATTACGATTAACAGCCAAGACAGTGTTGACGACAGTCAAAATGTTTCTCATTGTTTATTTGATAATATGTTTGATTTGTATGAAACATTAGCATCAATTACCTCTGTTACCTCTTACCATTGTTTATACACTGATAAAGATGCTGACAGATGATAAAAGCGGTTGAAAGCGAATTAACAGGCGATTACGTTTGTATTTTGAATGAGATTTTCCTGCTGAGGTGTTGAGCTAATCTAATCTTGTTTATATTCTGAAAAGGCATCTCATGTGGGTTGAGGAAATTACTATCTGAAGGGTGAAGGCAATCAAATCAATCATATTTCGAGCCGTAAGCAATTTTGTGCGATATAGAAACAGTTCTCTCTGCTTTCATTCTATTTAGACAGGTCCTTTTTCAACTGTCCATTCTTAATATCCCTCAGACTGCACAGAGCTTCGGATTAATCAGCCCCCCCCTCGCTGGCCCAGATGGACAGAGCCTGTTCACTGTTATTAAATCCCTACTGTAAGTGTTTTGTGCTTTAATAATCAACACATTTCACAGCCCCCGTCTTCATCAGATCACATGTATACTGTCTGTTTATGTCAAGTGAACAAACAGAGAGCGACGTATATGCTGCGAGCTATGGTCCAGCGATCTCTTTGTGGGTCCTCTGACGATCGCACAGAAATCTGGGGTTGTCCCACTAATCTAGCTGCATTACTCTTTGCCAAGGGATTACGGAGTGACAATTTCAAGAGGAAGGAAAGATGTAATGCCGCGCTTAAGCCTCTGGCCCTATTAAAAGCCAAATTGTGCTGTGACATCAACACAAGCACTGCTTCACAGTTGCTAAACATTTCATAAAGTTGATGCATTCTCTAAATGCAAATAAGGATATTTCCATTCCGTCCCTCAGGAAAATCACTTTTCACACTTGTGCGGTTCCGGCTGTCTGAAGACTACCCTTAAGCACTTGGCATTTTTTAAAGCTTTAGAGACTGTTCAGTCGATTAATCCAAGAGGTATGTTTAAATCCATCTTCAAATTAACAAGGCAAAAAATGAAAAAATCTTTAGCCAGGGTCTGGCCCGTTTAAAGGCCTTTTCAGGTGTTGGTGCTTTACAAAGCCAATGGAAGTAATCCTCTTCTTTCTTTTTTTTTTGAAGTGCCCCAGAATCTGCTTTTTCGAACTGCTAAGGACTAGGTCTTAGGTTTAAAAAGAGCTAAAAGGTGATGACCTACAGAGCCTTTGTCTTGACAGAAGAGAACACAATGAGAGGATTAGTCAAAAACACTGTTCACGTATAATAAAATGACAGGGCTACAATACGCAGGAGTAACCTGCTGAAAACCTATGGTAACATTCCCTGGACATTGTTCCTTTTAATACGAAGGCCTCCAGGAAATGGCATGAATTCGCAACTTACTGCTTTACTTTTTTTTTGCACTGAAGTTATTTTGTGTTCCCTGCGGGATTTCCTCAGTCTACGGTAATTAACTTTGGTCCAGCCTTTGGTTGGAGAGTGCACTCGACCCTGCAATTCTTTTGCCACAGCACTTCAACAGCTGCCTCCAACTAGACCTTCAGCAGTAGGCTAATGCTTTCATACAAACTAACCACACTGGTCCATGCAATTTGTAGCACACTTCTCATATCTAAAACACATTAAAGTTGTACAAAGACGAGCATTAATAAAATGTTAGGTGAAATCTCTTAAGAGCAACAGAAGGTCTAATTCATTGAATTTCCATTCCTTAAACTGTTTTTGCCACAGATTGCTCTACCGAAGGAGGATTTTGTCAAAGAGCGATTTGCAATACAAGCTAAGTGATTTAGTCTTCAGTGGCAATATTTTGTTGAACAAAATGATCCTTTATTTCGCATCATAACCCATACAGCAAAAATGTATCATTACGGACAAAAGGAATATATTCAGATTGAAAATATGTAAATATTGCCCAAAACATATCTTAGGAAATAGTACAATGCACCAAAAATATACTTACGTAAATATATTTTAAAATACATTTTAGCAATATATTTGTTGGACATTTTATGTATATTTTTATATATTTAAATTATATACTCAAAACTATATACTGTACCATTCAAAAGTTTGGGGTCTTATAAGATTTTTGAAAGAAGTCTCTTATGCTCACCAAGGCTGCATTTATTTATTATTATTACTATTATCAATAATACAGTAAACACAGTAATATTGTAAATTACTATTACATGTTAAAATATTTTATTTGAATATATTTTAAAATGTAATTTATTCCAGTAATGGCAAAGCTGAATTTTCAGCATCGTAACTCCAGTCTTCTGTGTCACATGATCCTTCAGACATCATTATAATATGCTGATTTGCTGCTCAATAAACATTTCTTATTATTATCAATGTTGAAAACAGTTGTGCTGCTTAATACTGTTGTGGAAACAGTTCTTCCAGGATTCTTTGATGAATAAAAAGTTCAAAAGAACAGAGATAGAAGATAAGTAGATAGAAATCTTTTGTAACATTATAAATGTCTTTACTGTTACTTTTGATTAACTGAATTCATCCTTGCTAAATAAAGTATTACTTTCTTATTAACTTATGGGTATTATGGGTTTTCAGGTCAGTTTAAATTGAAATGCACATTTTGTCGATATAATTACTATGATTTACGGTGATGGTTTCGGCAATCATTACATGACACCTGTGGTTTGGATTAGATGTTTATAATACTCAAAACATCATTAAATAAAAGACCAGCAACTTTAGTTGACCGGCAAGCTCAATTTAAGGAACTCTGCACTGAAATTAAAATAATTTTAATGTCATCTTATGGTCTGATTTTACTTTATTCATAGGTTGAATTCTGTTTGAAGGATTTCTCCTTTGATTGGTACCTCATTAGCAGGCCTGCAGGAATCTGAGTGTGAGGTACTCCACAAAAATCTCTTTAAATATGGAACACCAGCATTCAAAAAGTTCCACACATCCCTGTTTGTTTATGAAATGTTTTGGCTAATTTGATTATGCTTTCAGCTAGCAAAAAACATCTAATACTCCCACAGATCTTACCATATTTAAATACTTCCTGTGGATTTCCCTCCAAAATCAGCAAGAAAATACAAAGTCCACATTATGTGCAACTCTGCTCATTAGTGAGAGTGTGAACAGCAATGCTGAGCCAGCCATCTTAAAAATGAGCACTAGTTTAGGGCCAGTTACCACAGTGCAGACAATCACTCATTCGTCTCTCTGTTGAAAAGGCTTCAGGGCCTAAAATAAGGCGAGACGGGATTGTGAGATGTAGGGCTTTGACTAAATTCATAGCAGAAAACTGCCGAAGATGGAAATAGCATTAAAAATTGAAAACATCAGAGGTTTGATTTCTTAATACCACTTTGTACTATCTAACATTAATTCATAACATGTAACATTAATTCATACTGTGTGTGTGAATTAAGAAAGATTAATAATTCATAACTAATTTGGTATCGTTTTGCGATACATTTTGTACATGCTTTATGTTTAAATGCCTATACATGTTCATTTACTGCTCAAGAGCTCAAAAGTTTTCTGGTTCGATGTGCTTTCCATAAATTGAAATGCAAATGGACAACAGTTTGTACTCTCTATTTCTTGATGTTACCTCAAAACTTTTCCCCTGGTTATCATGATGAGACAGGCTGATTAATCTGCTGTTATGTGGTTTAGGAAAAGCCAGAGAAAGATCCTCTTGTTTCCCTCTACCTGCACACGTGTAGATATGGAGGCCGGGAGACAGGCTGGGTGAGGACACTCTGTGTCTGATGTCCACCATTATCTGTAGTGGCATTCTGATGTCTGTGTACTTTTGTTCTCTGACAGGTGATTAGCATTGTTTCACTTATCTTCACTTGATGGCTGAACAATGGGGCCCTAAAATGGGAAAGATGAAACATAGTTAGGGCTACAGGGGGTTCTCCCCTATCTCAATGAATCCTATAAGCTAAATTTAACTGCTGTTTGGTATGGTTTAAAGAGTAACTCTCCTAACCATTGGCCATCTTGGCAAAAAAAAGAAAAAAAAAGAAGAGAAGCTATTTTAGCATTATCTACTAGCAAAGCAACCAGATCATCCACAAATGTTAAAGGTAAATTATGCTTTTAGCTTGGATTATAATTACACACTTGTACCAACTAAACCTTTAACTCAGATAAACCCTTAAC
Organism: Semotilus atromaculatus; assembly: GCA_031834385.1. Classification (NCBI taxonomy): domain Eukaryota; kingdom Metazoa; phylum Chordata; class Actinopteri; order Cypriniformes; family Leuciscidae; genus Semotilus; species Semotilus atromaculatus. The sequence continues at coordinate 27,413,578 of JAULUF010000044.1, forward strand.
TGATGGATGCAAATACCCAGCAGCAGATTTATGAAGAAATGCATCTGATTTGTTCTGTCAAAGTATTCAGTGCTGCAAGTTTGATTTAGCTGGTCTTGGTAGATCTAAGCTGGGTTCGCTGGCCAATCACCAACAGCTCTGGAAATGGAGTCGGCACTTTCAAGGAACTTCAAAAAGAAGGTTCAATGAGAGTGTGCTTTAATCAAGCACATCTCTTAGGAAGCTGTTTGTCAGGAGAGAAACTTTACTGATGTTAATTTTATGGTCAATATTTTACATTAGTTGCCCAGTAAAACTAACAAAATGTTTATCTTGTTCGGTGAAAAAGTAGTCAGTCTAAAAGTATCAGCAGTATCTTTATATTAGCATTAGCATAGTGTTACCTTTTTGCATTACAATAACAACAACAAGTATTTTGGAAAGAAGTAAGTTCACGGAAATATAAACTATGTATGGCCACTGACAAAATTCACTGAGCCCAGGATGAAATGTTTATGGGTGAGCCTCCTGTCTGGACTCAATGAGAGGGGTTGTCAAACTTTTTGCTGCCAAGTCCCCCAAAATATAATTATATTCTTGCAATGGACCCCCTTCCTAAAATAAAATGGCAGATATGTTCATGGAGAAAAATGCAAAAAGCAAAACATTACTGTGTGGAAAAAAAGTGATATTATAAAGACATAATAATTAAATAAATGCTTTTGATTAAATAATTAGCTTTTTATTTACTACAGTACGTTAAAATATATCTGTGACAAATACTGTTCTTCCCTTCACAAGAACAATATGCAGATTAGTTTTCCTTTCTGTACAAAGCTAGAAAGTAGTGCTTTTATTGAATAAAATACTCATGAATTCAAATTCTCATTAATTATTGCAGAAACAGTAATATTATGTGTATGTATGTCATGTACGTACACAAACACACGCACACACACACACACACACACACACATTATTGCATTATTAACTTGCCCTGAAAATGCATTGTATACAATCTTTTTTTCACAAAAATATAGCTGGTTTGGAAACCCCAGTCGTCTTATGGGAGGCCCTCCTCACAGGATTGTTGTCCCCCACTGATAGCAGCTCTGCACTATATGTACTATACCATTACTGTAAAATAAATAGTGAAATAAAATGTGTGTTGGCCTCACAATGAATCAGTATTTCAAAGACGGCAACTTGAGTAAATCTACAACTGTATTCTAGCAATACGGCATTTGAAGAACCTTATTTAAATGAGTTTTGCCTTTTTTGTATACCTTGTCAATAACTATTGACACATATAACATATTAGCTCGTGCCTTGTTAGTGAAGCATACAGAACCAGGCCCCACTGCCTCACCTACACCAGAGGTGTACAGTTAGAGCACATACCGTAAATAAAAGCACAGGCTCTCTATTTTTGGAATAGATTCTTCAAAGCCTTGTGGATAATATTGTGTTCCAGATCAATTTAGAGAGAAAAATGAACAGCATCACAGAACTGAAGCAAAACAATGCTAGTTCTCCGAGTGACTCCAACCACTCTGCAGCCCAATAATGAAGTGTGAAATTGAACTGTCAGTATACAGTGATTGTGTGTCTTCTCTTGCCAGAGGGATCACATTGTGGCTGATAAAGCTGCACACAATGCAGGTTCTGACACACGGTCGCAGAGAACATGTCCCCCCCAACCTCCACTTATCTGCTCGTCATTTGTGGAGCTATACAATGACACCCCCACGCAAATCTGCTGTCATATCAGACGTGGTAAAAGGCCGATAATTCTGATGAAACAATGTTAATCACTGAAGAAGAGCTAAGTGCTAAATGGTGTGTTGATTGGATTTTTTCTTCTCTCACGTTTCTTCTAGGATTACAGTCACCATAGTGGCTTAATTTTTGAAACTAGCTCTTGCCACTGTTGCATGGATAACAGCTGCCTGAACTGTTGTACGCTGTAAGTACCAACAAGGGAAGGTGACATATTCATCTAGTTACTTAATGAGGTGAACACATGGGAGCTTTAATTGGAGATTAATTAATCATATTGTTGTGGAAATAATACAAATAATTTGAAAGCATTTTTCCATGTTATTAGTTTGGGGTCAGGTCAAGTACTTAATAATTTTATTGACCAAGGATGCATTATATTGATCAAAAGTGACAGTAAATACATTTATAATGCTAGAAAAATTACATTACATTATATTACATTATATATATATATATATTATTATTATTATTTACAATAATGGTAAAATTTTTCTATTGCAAATAAACATTGATAATAATAAATGTTTCCTGAGCACCAAATCAGTACATTAGAATAATTTCACCAATTTATTTAAAATAAATTAAATTACACTTACTAAACAGATATAAAATGCATTATACTGGATACAAAACACAAGCATACAGGAAATGGAATGGATTCACCAACATATCGAACTGAAGGTACTGGCACACTTTTCTGGATAATTCTGGGCCAGTTTAAGCCATAATCCATTACCCAGGACATATCAAATTCCTGAGGAAGAGACACTGACCTACATGCAAAGGAAAGGTGCGTATGAGAGAGAGAGGACGTGCCATAGTTGGAGACAGAGTGAAAGTGAGCGAGAGAGAGAGAGAATTATCACACTTCCTTCTGTTGGCTCATGGTCTCACCTGTCTAATCCCATTGTTACAGTCATGCACATTGTGCCATTATCCACAGTATGCACCAGTGGCCCAAAACCACATGTGAGGTCCGTCCATCCTCATCCATCCAGGAAAACAGCACCGCAAAAGTCAATTTCCTCACACAACCTCAAATTCGGTTAGGCCTGGTAACAATTTTGAAGGAAAGTACATGCAGAATTGATCAGTGCTGCTTGTGGGTGAGGAGTTTCGTTAGGGCGAATGAGGCGGTATCGAGAAACCTGTCTCAGCCCGAGCCATTACTGTCTGTACAGGAGAGGTGTACGCAGATACATTCTGCTGAACACGTCAGCTGTCTCCTGTCGTTTAGTGGAGACAGATATGTGTGCAAGTACGGGGGTTTGGCTCAGGGGTCTCGGTAAGGCATAGGGATGAAATGAATTCTGCCTCTCACTCCAGCTTTAAATTGACTGTGACATTTAAAACGCTGCGTGAGACAAGATGTTTGCATTAATAAGTTGCGCGAGCTCCCGATTGGAGGGTTCCCTCTGGAACAGCACTCATTTGCACCCCTTTTCGTCAGCTCTAGGGAACCTATGAGGCCTCCCTGCTTTATTGACAGATGTTGTTGTTATTGTTGTTGTTCTCATGTCAGCTTTGCTTCTAATTTAACATTCTCTCCTATGATTAGAACAGGTTTGAGACCAAGCGATTTCTGACGGTGAAATAGGCTTGGCAACATTCATAGAAATGAAGAGATCTTATTATTATGCAGTCATCATTTTTTTATCCAACACACACACAAACATTTAGAGGACTCAACTCATTTTAGACCTCATGTATGATTTTTCTATTTTTAAGCTTGGGTTCTTTTATTTGAACAAACTTGAAATTGATTCAGAAAATCCTAAGAATTTTAAGTGTTTTCTGAATCGAAAGCCCTACTGCATAATACATTATAATTTATTTTATTCAGATTAACAGTCTGAATTCAATGGTAAATTAAAAGCTATTGAACACAGTAACATAAAGCACAGCTAGTGTAGTCCGTTTCACGAACAAATGATTCTTTTGAACTGGCTCTTTTTAGTGAATCAGAAACATACAGCGTGATGAATGTTTTCTGATTCATGAACAATATCTCTTATGAACTGGCTCATTTTAACCAGTGTAGTCTGATACATGAACAAATGACTCTTTTTAGCTGGGCATTTTTATGAATTTATCAAAAAGACAAACTTTTTACATCCTTTAAAGTTTATAGCTGAATTAATCGATTAGTTAATAATGATTTTATGATTAAATAATATAGCAAATGAAAACTATGTAGATTGTGTTCTGTTATTATTATTATTATTATTATTATTATTAAATTACTATTATTTGTAATGTCCCAATCTACATAATCTACAGAATAGCTGACAGAGAATTTTTCATAATGAAGATAATAATATTATTCTTAAAAAATAAATAAATTGTAAACTAATCAGATTTAGAGTTTATGAATTGAATTGGGAAATCATTAGAGACAATGTAAAAGTAATAGTAATTTTTTGTAAAAGTAAAGAAAATCATCAAAAAAATTTCTCCCAGTAGATTAAAGACACTGAAGCTCTATTAAAAAAAAAAAAAAAAACGATATGCTATATACCTTATGTATGAGATATATAATGTAAATTATATAAATAACTGTCTGTAAAAAATAAAAAATCACTGAATTATTATTATTTATTATTTTATAATGTCTGAGACTCCAAACACACAATTAAATATTGTTTTACCTTTTAAGATTATTGAGTTTAATTTTTGTTTATAATCATTTCTCATAAGATTAGACAAAGTCAAAACATATGAACCCGATACTTATGTTAAGTATGTTTTAGAGATATTAAAGGGCCTTGTGGGTCTCTCAGACCTCAAGCATAACATGAGGCTTAATAAACTGTTTACATTTTTTTTCTTTTTTAGAGTCTACACCCTCACTGTCCTACCAGATGTCTTCATTCAGAGAGCCGGTTACCCTAAACTGCTTACGCCCAACACATGATCCTCTCTCACATCTGTCAATTTATTTCCTCAAGGTTGTGATATGTATTTCCAGACCCTGTCAATTACAAAACTCTTCTCCTCTCCCCTGCCACATTCATAATTAAACTCTTGAGGTACAGTGCCTGAATGTGAGCACCGAACACATGGAAAGAAAACGGAAATCAGGGTTTTGGCTTAATGAGAAGCCTCGGCTTTGATCAGGTGGAATACGAGGGGAAATATTATGGGATCATCAGACTTATATAAGCTGTCTGGTCCTCTCACTCACTGGACATTACGACACAGGCAGCTGTCAGTCAGACATTTCACTGCAGTGTGCATTCATGTATACGTGCACTTTTAGGTGCGTCTCTCTGTGCCCGAGTGCCACTGAGCATGTGCACACAACATTGTTTGTGCACAATACAAAATTAAAGAGCGATTTGGGAAATGTTGGGAAAGTGTGCGTCAGAATTTTTTGTCTCTGTCCTGGTTTTGATGCCATCTCTCCGCAGGAAACATCTGGCATGTGATGCTAGATTTATCGTGGGAACAATAATTAAATGCATCGCAGATGACCCCATCAGTGGAGCGAGATATGAGAAACACGAAAAACAAAACCAATAGATAATACAGCAAAAACTGCACTTGGTCACAAAACTGCTTATACAAAACAGATACAAATAAATTACTCTGTAATTGAAGAATAATCACAAATAGAATTGTGAGAGTAGGTGAAAGAACTGAATGAACACCTTGTACGTTCATGATTGTTTAAAAAAAAAAGCCACTTCATGTTTCTCTCTCCCTTTCCGAACACACACACACACACACACGCGCACACACACACACACACACACACACACACACACACACACACACACACACACACACACACACACACACACACACACACACACACACACACACACACACACACACACACACACACACACAAAAGCAATTGTTTGAAAGACCTTGATTCTTTTTATTAGCTTGGTAGCACAATTTGGCTCCAAATGATGGCAGGCTATAGAAGGGGTGCGGGGTGTACAACAAAAGCTTTTGCCAGCAAGAACGAGGGGAGTCTGAAAAAAATGGAGAGTCTGTTCAAATGACCATGAAATGCTGGCCAAATGAAATGCCTTGTGAATAACTAGGCCCACAGAGAGTAGCCTTCACTTTCTAGGCTTGAGTTATAGGTTATATATCATCTCCTCGGGAGATCATAATTTTGGCAGCGGCGATGCTTTTCAAAGCACTGATGAAATGAAATCACTACGTTTTAAAGCAGTGGAGAGGCATGTCGAGCATATGGGCGTAAGGCATGTGTCTTTCACAGTTTGTGATTTCAGAAATCACCGACTAGAGTGAGTCATGGGCCTACGGGTCATTGTGCAGGGAATTAAAATGATTTCCAAATGGCAGCTTCTTACTTGTCTTCACTAGTCATATTCTTCAATTTTACTAGTCATTTTTTTTTTCCTGCACCAATTTGCATGTATAGCGCATGCTGTTAACATGCACTGGCATAAACTATTTGTGGTAATTAGCTGACTAAAGACTGGTGTTAGCTTACTAAATCACTGCTGACAGCGATTTAATTTTACTCTTTACAGAAAATAACAGAAACACCAAAAACCAAGAGAAACAATTTTGGTCTTTGACAAAAATGCAACTTTCTCTGGGTTTTGTTCGAAATGTTGTTTTTTATTAAACTTACCCTCATTCCAGTGTTAAAAAAAAAAAAAGGTAATTTTCTTGAAGCAGATGCTCTGTTCTTAAACTGATCAAAAATCCTGCTGCTGACTGGCAACTTTTTTTCAGACAACGCTGGTGGGGAAAGAGTTAAATGTGTCTGTTCATTACACTAACAAATCTCACAATGAGAAGATGAGAGGATGAGTCTTATGGACTATTTTTTTTTTATGAGGTTTTACGGTATTTTTATGCTTCTTGGAGCTTTCATTGTTTTGAAAAGAACAACATTTTCAACATTTTCAAACAACATCATCAGAAGACAGAATATATCATATGGTTTTGAGAGGACAGGGCAGTGAGTAAATAATGACATACTTTTCATTTTGGAGTGAACTATCCCTTTAAAGTTAGCATCTAATTTTCCTATGTGTGTTGTCGTATGATAAAACATACAAAATGATACCAAATAACCATAGACTTCAAATAACCAAGATACAAAAAGAGAGATTTGGGGTGTTACTGGAAACTGGTGGGCTAAAAGCTAACTCCGACTGTAATTACAGGCTCTCTCAGCAACCGCTAGTCAAGTCTTATTACAGTCACTGCATGATGCCGTAACTACTGGTGACCAACACAGCACCTCCCCAACACCTAAAAGACCAACCATGTTCATCTTCCATCCCTTCCATTTCTCTCAATCTCACTCCTGTACAGCTCAAATTCACTTAGAATACCTTTTCATGTTTCCTTCTATCCCTTTATTCCCTCCCCCCCCCTGTCATTTACCCTCTCTCTGTGAGTGCCTCTGTCTCTGAGACTCCAATTTACTCTAATTCAATTCCATATCGAACAGCTCATTCACTATGAAATAAGGTCTTTTTCAGCACTGCAGTTCTATGGACCGCTGACACTCCAGCTTTCTTCTCCCCCCCCCCCATCCCATCATCACTTCGATTCTGGCCCTGTTGATATGTTTCTCATGGGTTCTGCATGTTCCTCACTAAATCTTATTGTGAGAGGGAGTTTGGTTTGTGTACTGCACACTGAGTAGATGTCGCTATGTCTGCCGTATAAATGAAAGACGGCTCGTAAAATGTCACTTTTTTGGTCAGCCTGACTCTATTGTTGCCCTATTCGTGCTAAATTATATTCATGAATTTGTGAGAGCCATTAATATACAAATGCAACTTTAAAGACCCCATGGTATCACTTGACAAGTGCAGTTTTCTTTCCTACCTTCATTTTCTATTGCGGGGGGTTTCAAACTGGGGTCCGGGGATCCACAAGGGGTTGTTTGGGGGACTGCAGAAAATATGAAGAAGAAAAAAATCTGTCAAACATAACTTAAATATGTTAATCTTAACTATTATGATCAAGGAGAAATACTTTAGATTATTTAAATATGCTGATGACTTGGCCTTAGTTGGCCTGAAAACAAACCCTGCAGGCGATGCTGCCTATCTGGCTCACAGTAAGGCCTTTGAAACATAGTGTCGCTTTATCATTGATTATTTGCACAAAACATGATATGTTTCACTTGATGATCAACATGATGAAATTGTGGGAAACTTTAAATATCTTGGTACAACTCTGGACTCCCAGGTGAGCTTCTCTGAAAATACAGTATATTTGTAAGAGATGCTCGCAGCAACTCAGCAGCCATGGTGTTAGTCATCATATCTTGGAACTTGGTGTTAGTCAGCATATCTTGAGTGTTGAGTGAACATGTTAAGTGTTTTAACCTTTCATCTCCCTGCCTGGTATGGTCACCTAAATTGTAGATTTAAGAATAAACTTTCTAGAATTTTGTCAATGTCAAGTCAAATAGTTGTTAATTCCCAGAAGCCCTTAAAACAACTTTTTCACCGAAAAATCAAGGAAGGCGGCGAAGAGTATTCTGGCAGATAGCTCCCATCCTCTCTTCAGCCAGTTTGAGCCCATGAAATCCGGGAGGCGCTATAGAGGTTCTGGCAAATAAAAATGTTCAAGAAGTCCTTCATCCCAAATTCCATTAAAATTCTTAACTCTGCAAGTGATTGACAAAGCAACACAAAGTGACATGAACATACTTTTTTACGTAATGTGACCTTGTCTGTGTATTGTTTTATCAATTCCTGTTCGTTTTTCAGCAGTTATTTTACGTGTTGGTGAGCCAAAGACAAATTTCCGTCCCCGGTGCACAATCAAGATATTCAAATTAAAATTGTAACACTTTTATTCTGCTTTTAGAAATTAGATTAATCATGCTTATTTTATGGTATTGGCAGCATTAGTAATATAAAACTCACAATATTACTTGCGGGGCAAGGAAAAAATGGAACATTTATCGCTGCCTTCACAAAGGGATCATCATATTTAGTGGTTCCCAGTCATGAACATTTTTGAAAACCCTTGTACTATTAAAAAACAGAAATTAAGGTCACTGTCATGCACCATGAATTGTTATTTACCATTTTGTTGCAAATGGTATTAGTTGGAGGGGCATTCTCCCACTAATTCTCATTCTGAACAAAATGCGTGCTAGTGGAGGATGAGTCATCAATATTTTTGCCGCATTTTCCTGAAAGGCAAAGATTTCAAATGTGTATATCTGTTAAAAGATATTTTGGTGACTTTTTGTACACAGATATATGTACATCTGCAAAAGCTAATACACAAGGACTAAAAGTCCCCAAACTCTCATTTTAAAGAATGAACTAGTAACACAAATTCTCACTCTGTATTTCATTAACATCTTTCAACTCTGAAACAATATTAAACAACATTTAATATCTCATTTACCTCCTAGTTTGATTCCAAATTGGAGTTAATCTTAACCAAACAAAGGCCTCAGTGCTGTGATATTACTGAATTTTCAGTAGTAACAGTCTCTCAGAGCTTAATATTCAAGTAAAAATAAACCTCTTACCCCATGCTGCGGATTTCATGTAACTCGTCATAAATACTAATTTCCCCATCTCATCATCTGCAAGCCAGACGCTGATGCAGTCTAGGGAGGAAATATAAAGCTAAAAGATCTAAAAAGAAAAAAGCACATTCCAATCTCATCTGATAACATGTTGTAATGTTGTAATAATTCAGTTCTGATATCATCTATGAATAATATATTCATGATTTATTGGTGTTCAATCCACAGTGATGTTGAGATATGGGGTGTTGTTAACAAGCTCAAAGTGGCAGACTAACTAGCTAACTTTAGATGATCTTCAGACAGAAAAGAGGGCATCTGCGCAGTAGAAAGCTTCTATAAAGCCCACCAGGGGTCAAGAAGCCTGAAGAAGTCTCAAAGAACTGGGAGCAGGAGTTCCCAAGGCCCGCCAAGTAAAGGGCATCATTACCATCTCCCCAGCAGCCCACCCTCGACAACAGCAGCCCAGCATGGTGTTCTGCGCTTGGGGCAGAAATACCATAGGCCATAGGGTGCCCTGTCTAGGAGGCACTTCGACACAGCAGGAAACACCAGCAGCGTCTCCACAGAGTTTTGATCTGGCTATTAAATGCATGGCAGATTTAATATGCATTATCTCTGACAAAATGCACTAGTTTGAGAGGGATACTGTACAAATAACATCAATCAGAGAATTGGGTCCAAGTGGAATTTAGGTCATAATTTGTAGAATCATCTTAGTGCTAAATGTCACAGTTGGATCAACAGCTGGTTCTCATCATATAAATGGAAAAGATTTTATAGATAATTTCCTACATGTCAACATTTTGTTCCTGTCTGTTCTCTTCACAATGGACAATGGTGGTCACAAATCTTGTGTTAATGCAACATTGATATTAACTACATGAGGCTGACACTCCTCAACAGATGTTTGAAATTAAAATATTTTGTGAATGACCAAATATAACAGGTTCATTATTCTTTGCAATGAATTATGAGATGCTTATTGTACTTCGCTTAGATGGTTAGATTTATTGCAGTAATAACATGTTCCTTTCAGTGCATTTTAAAGTCTTTTGGTCTTGAAACCTGAAGAGAAAAAAAGTCACACTTAAAGGATGAATGTTGAATGTGGAGTTATATAGTCTGGCTTAAGTGTGTTATCAGTTTATTGGGATGGAAATGTGATGTGGGATAACATGGAAGGCTCAAAGAGGAGAGCCGTTACCATTGCCATGAAATGCCGAGACGTAAATTACAGAGAATAAAGATGAATCAAGAGGATCTTCTTTTATTTATTATTATACAATCCTATCAGAACAGGAGAAAGCAATGAAGAAAATCCACTTAAGCAAGAACAAATGAGGTTGCTTTGAATTCATAAAGTATGCACTGCATGGCTCAGGCACATATTATTATGGGTCATGCAAGTGTACACCTTAAAACTTAGTTCAGGATGTGCGTATAATTCCTAAAAATTGATCCATTACAATGAAAATCCAATTCATGCTGTACAACCTTATTGCTTTTCTTTATATACAACCAATGGAAGCTATAAATTACAGTGAGGATGCACATTATGCTGAGCTGATATTCTAACCAACTCAACCAAGAATGCAGAACAATCATTGAGATTTTCAGTTGGCTGACTTAAAGCAGTGCAGCACTGCTCATTAAAAATAAAAAAATAAAAAACCTTTTTGTAGAGTTAATAGGCAGGTTCACTTGTCTGAACCCAATGAATCATGTTACAAGAAATCAAAGGTCTGAAAAGTTCAGCTCAAATCTCCATGGTCAAGGACTTCATGATCCCAGATGGTCCTTTGCTTATAAAGCAAATGATAGCACTATTAGCTCTGAGTGGTAGCACATGTCTTCTATTGATTCTTCTCATCAATTGGTCAATTACTAGACTTTTCAGGGTCACAAGGTTATATAGGTGTTGGCAACATTTATATCTAAAATTACCCCAGTTAAACTGAAACAGCTGGTCAATTACTCCCAATTGATTGCACTTTACTTCAGCTACATTCACAATTTGATTATTTATTAGTAATTACAAGGACATCTTTTATAGAAGTTGGTTCTGTTTTGCATTAGCCACACACAAAAAAAACAAAAACAAAAAAAAAACACCATGACACTAGAAAGAAGCTTGGAAGTCAATAATTTCCCATCTTATCCTTTTCACCGCATGCTTCAAGTTCCTTGACGGTTATAAGTAGTGTATGAAAACGTCGACTTGATTGTCTTTGACATTGACTTTTTCGATGCTTCAGGGTTTGTGAGTGAGCAAAGACATATGTGATTTTTATACATTAAGGCCGATTTCCTGTAATGGGAGGTAATTCAGTGATCCGGTCAGCCCAAGGCCAATTATTTTTAAACCTGGATCCACGTGCTTCTGCTCTGTGAAACTGCCTCTGGTAAAGACTGTCTAAAGATCCAAGCAGAAGATGGGAGTGTCCTCTGTTTGACCAAACCAGGGGATTCAATTGCATACTGTGAGATGATGTCCATATGTTTACCTTTTCTCAATTAAAAAATACAGTTATTGTCTAGAATCAGTAAGAATAGTGGAGCATAAAAATAATATATATTGTCATATCTCTTTGTCCACTTTACAGCGGAAATTTTCCCTTGCTGCAAGGTTGAGCAGGGAATGACATGTTTCCAAATTGTTCCTATACTGCCACCCCTGAGGCATCTCTTCACTGTCAAAAAGGAGGTAAAACCGGGAATGATGACGCCAAAGAACAAGGACACAGGGGTTTGGAACATGTTGAGTCCTTGTTTGGATACAATACGAGGGAAATTGAATCATTCACAAGGAACTGGGCCTGATTCAGGGATTAGGGAACTTTTGTCTCATTGGTCAATGGCTGGCTGACTTAAAGGCGGGGAATGTGGAAAGCCCTGGTGGGTGGTGGAACTCAGGAATCAGTGGGGGGGGTCCGCGGCAGATTAGCTCATCTGAGGTCTGCAGAAACATATCTGGAATGTGTACATGATGGTTTTGCTCAAAATGGTAAGAATATACAAGTGCAGGCGGTGAGTTTTTCTTAATCCTCCTCTAAAGCGCACAGGCTCTTGGTTGTTTGCGCCCTCCATCTGTTGCCTGTTTTGGCAGTCGGAGCCGCGCTCAGCATTTTGAACACGTTCACCCAGATGGCATAGACAGACTCATAGTAACCTTGAATGCTGGATTTGAAGAGAATTGAAATATAATCCAGATAAGAATATGTTTCCAGATTATTTAAATAAAAAAAGAACAATTCGCCAGTGCCTGGATTAGGGGAGGGGAGGGGAGGGCAGGGGGGGACAACGAAAAATAACAGCATCAGAAAGCAAATGAAAGGCAGCTAAAACATGATGACAGTTTAGAACATGAGCAGAATATAAGGGACAATATGCAAGATTCTTTGATTAATCTTATAAATGACAATGGCACGATATCGATTTATTAAGGATCCAGAGGAGCTTGTCAGTTGAGTTGTTATTCTACATCTTAAACTCTTAACCATAGTTTCTTTGTTACAAATACTAATATATAGGCCCCATATCAATCTTTAACCTTAATGGGCTTGTGCTGTTGTTATTGTGCAGACAGTCGATAAATCATACAGGCTAATCTAATGACCAGGACATACTTCTGTGAATTTCCATCCAGTTTTGCAGGATAAAATATGGTTGGCTTAGTGACTCAGAGAAGACAGGAAGGGGAAGGATCCCTCCCATGTTATCTTCTCTGAGTCTGAACAACAATTTGTCATGTTCTCGGGACCGTACATGAACACGTTCACAAAAAAAAAAAAAAAAAAAAAAAAAAACATGAAACAAAAACAGAACAAACATGAACAGAATACAAGAAAACAAAACGATACAACTGATGACATCATGTGATAATCTACTATTCTCAATCCTTTTATGGTCTCTTTTCACATTTTGATACAAACTGTACATTTGCAAACACTTGTAAACTCTGTAAATAACATTGAGATGATAGAGACAAGAGGCAAAAAGCACATAATGGGTTTCAATATCTGCTTGTCAATCTGTAAACATATTATTACTTCATGTAAATGCCTTTTAAATATACTACTGGCCCTCTACAGATATTACACACTCCAGAAAAAAAAGATTGCTGTCACTGTTCAACACTGTTTCTGTCAGACACTGAAACTAATAGCAGCATGTGAGTTTTTGCGGATGCAGAAAGCACATGACTGGGTTAGTTTATGATTATGATTATGGTTGTTACTAGAGATGAAAATCCTAATTCTGGTTCTTTAACGGTTCCATTAACAATTCTTTTAATACCTTCGAGGAACAAATATTTGGGAAAAGGAAATACAGTTTAATTGCAAATTATGTGATCGTTTCGATAAATAATTTTAGAGTGAATGTAAATGCAATCCAATAATTGGCCTTAACATATACTAAATAACAATAAACAAACCTAAAATTAAACAAAATTAAATTTATATATACAAAAAATTAAAATATACATAATATATGTATTTTTTTTAAATACATATAAAACTCATAATGTGTACAGTATCTTCAACTGACCCTTCGCAAAGACCCGCCCCCCTTAGTTACTTTCGCTATGTACGACAAGCTACGCCGCTCTCATGTTCTCACGCAGTGAAAAATACATCGCGGACATGAGAGGAGGCTGACAACACGCTGACAGACAGGACAGACCAGGTTACTTTTCGGTTACTTTTGATATTAAACATATTAAACAAAGTCTCACCTTTCAAATTTGGTCATTTTTTGAAAGAAATTTAAACAATAAATACCGTTTTGTGGCTCTTTAATGTGTCGTGACAGATCGCTGTAGAGCCTCAGTTAAAGCTGCTCGTGTACCGATCATCTCTTCCTTCTAGTTCATTTATAGCATCAAATAAACATGAATGAACATAAGAAGAAATGTTGTTTTAACCGCGGAAAGGCGTCAGTATATTCAGTTTTTCAAGTTCAAATCCTCCCATGTTAATCTACTAACTCTCCTGACTGCTTTGTCGGACAAAATGGCGGATGGCGAAGTTTGACTGGTCAGATCACCTGTAAATCAAGCTCCCTGCGAAGGGTCAATTACAGTACACATTGCCATATGAACAATCAGTCAGTAACTACAATGATACAAAGTCTTATGGTCAAGTACATTTTATCTGTGATTTCCTAAAAAGAAGCAACTCATTAGACTCATTTGTTCCAGAATCAAACTATACTGGTGCACAATAAGTAATTACTTCATGACTGCTAAAAAGTATGTAGTATGAGTGTGTGTAGTATGAATGTAATCCGGACGTACTATGCAGATTCACCATGTGGTCATTATCATTGTGACCTACCTGTGTTTTTGAACAAATCAATTGAGTGAATGATTCAGAGACTCACTTATTTAATTCCTGAATGAATCAGTGTTTATGAACAAATCAGTTATTATTTGTGTATAATTTAATGATTCGCCCAGGCTGTGTCCGAAATCGCATACTCTCTCCATCGTATGCACACTTCAGAATCTTGCTAGAAATACGTCATCCAGGTAATTTTTGTCCACTCGTTTATGTGTACTGTCAATTTGGACATTCTTCTTTTGTAACACAATTTTTAACCTTTACTAGATAGCAAGGAAGTATGCGATTTTGAATGCAGCCATAGTCTTCGTTCAAAAATAAGACAACCTAGCCTGGCAAACGTCAGACCTAGTCTCATTGAGACGTGGGTCTGGGAACCACATGTTAATTTCCCGTATTTGAGGCGTGGTTACGAATGCCCAGAGCCGTTTATTGGGTGCTACGAATGTCTATCAAATGTGCCTGTACGTAGTTCATAGCCAATCGTTTCAATTATACCAGATGACGTATGTAGAGCGACAGAAAAGTTGCTCTTTTTTCAAAATAAACTTGCGTTCGAAACTACTTAGAACAACATCTGAGGCTGCATCGAAAGGTAACTCCGCGTCTGCTGCCATGTTGGATCCATAGATATAAACAAACTGCTTCGTTGTGTCGCATAGACGTCGTCATCGTTTTGCTGCTTCCTCCCCGGTCTGTGATTGGTCCCCTAGCTGAGGCGAAAATCTGGTCAATGGAATCCAGGCTGCCTAGCATCGTGAATAAAATCGCGCTGCGCGCAAGGCAGCATGGGGAAACCCAGGCTAAAGACAGACAACCATGGTTGTATGTTTCTGATTCACTAAAGAGGATCAGCTCATGAAAATAATTTGTTCAGAAATCCGACCACACTGGCCCACTATGTTTTTGAATCACTAAAAATAACCAATTCACAAAGTCAATTGTTTGGGAATCAGACTACCATGGTTGTGCTGAATGTTTTTGATTCACTAAAGAGAATCAGCCCATAAGAGGAATCAAACTACACTGCATGGTGCAATGTATTTTTCTAATACACTAAAAAGAAAAAGCTAATTTATTAATTTGTTTAGGAATCAGGCTACCATGGTTGTGTCGTTGTGCCGCATGTTTCTGACTAATTAAAAAGAACCAGCTAATAAGAGTCCTTTGTTCAGGAATTGTATAATACACTGGTCACATATGTTATGTGCTGTAAATTCTATTGTCACCTAACAATAGTTTAGTCTGTAAACACCCTCAAAATACAAGTTAGTGGTCCCTTGAAATTTACCCAAGGTTCATAGTGGACCACACAGAATCTGAACTTCCACCAACAACAATACCTTAACATTTTTCTTTCATCAACCAAAAAGTGTGAGGAAAACGAAGACCGAGAGGTATATAGCGCACACTTCCTTTGTAAAACGGACACACAATTGCACACACAAAGTCAGCAATTGCAGGGAATTGAGTTTGACAGAGTATGCTGAGTGAGTAACTTCAGCTCTGTCGTGCAGGTGGACAGATTTAGGAGGACTGGCGGAGGGAGAGAACTTGCTTCACAAATGTTTAACGAGCTGAAGAAACATTCTCTCTCCAGTCCACCCC
The DNA here is from genome assembly GCA_031834385.1 of Semotilus atromaculatus. Classification (NCBI taxonomy): domain Eukaryota; kingdom Metazoa; phylum Chordata; class Actinopteri; order Cypriniformes; family Leuciscidae; genus Semotilus; species Semotilus atromaculatus. The sequence continues at coordinate 27,429,796 of JAULUF010000044.1, forward strand.
CACATCAGGGGCTCCAGCTCCGTCAAATGAACTTCACCAGACAAGCTCCCCCAGAGCCTGTAAATCACTCCCTATCCTTCATTGATAAGAGCCTGGGGAGCAGTTTATGGGGTACGAAACCGGTGGAGCTGCGGCCTGAAACTCAGATGAACTATAACAGCTAAGCTCACCGTGACCCACGTATCACTCCCAGTCTAAACAGGAGATTCGAGAAACAAATGCCTAGTCAGAGAGCAATAAGTCCAGTGTGGGAGCGCTTACCTCCATGACTCACATAGTCTTCTTTGTGGTTCTCATGATGATCATCGGACTCATTTGTATTTGGAGCGGGACAAACAGTTGCTAGGGTTACACTGATTAACCGCGAGCCAAAGCTCTTGTATCCCATAGGTTGAACACGTTTTGTGAGCCATCTCTGGCACAGCAGGTCAGGGCTGTGGCCCCTGTTCTGAGCATCTGCTGAAGGATCACACGCTCTTTGATGTGCTGTTGATCTGCTCAGGCATTGGTGCAACACCATCTGCTTTTAGCTGGTGGAGAGATACATTTTTCAGTGATATGAGATTCACTCTCTCTCTCTTTCTTGCACATGCCATCTCACTTTCTCTCTCTCTCTCTCTCGAAATACAACTGCAAAGCAAGTGTTTAGCTTTATTTAGCGCATTATGACATCTCATCCTTAATGCTATCGGCCAAGTTGCTCAAGGCCAGGAATGATGGATCAGACGGTGACTAAATAACCCAGGACAAGCCCAAGCCCAAGCCCACCGTGGTGCATTTAAGGTGCAACAGCTTGTACAATTAATCATGCCCCCATTAGCACAAGGTCCTCCTTGGATCTTACTCCAATGTGGGGAGAGACTCACTTGTAGTTCAGAACAGAAGAGAACTTTCCACACTGATGATGAGGAACCTGAGAACACAGAGCTGGAATATCTAGGAGGTCAGATGGATTGTTCTGTCGGATGTGGGTTTTCTGGTATGAAAGAACATTCAGTGAGCAGATTGCAGATTGAGGATAGTCTTTTTGTTTACATACTGTATTATGTAAGATCTAGTGTACTTCACTCAAAATCACTGGCATTTAATGAAACCTTTTTCATTCTTTCTTTTTCTGACACTTTTTTATCTCTTTACTTCTTTCCCCTCTTCTTCTTCCTCCTGCATCTTTCTTTCCTTCCTCCTTCTCATTCCCTTTTTCTTAATTTCCTCTTTTTATTTTGTTCAGTTTCTTCTTTTTCTGCTTTCTCCTTCTTTCTTTCTTTCTTTCTTTCTTTCTTTCTTTCTTTCTTTCTTTCTTTCTTTCTTTCTTTCTTTCTTTCTTTCTTTCTTTCTTTCTTTCTTTCTTTCTTTCTTTCTCATCATATCTCCATCTGCTTACTGACCTGACAATAACTTTCAAAACATGACCTTCAAAACCTGCAAGGTTTCATGATTTGGAAAATATGTGTTTTCAGTCACATTCTGTTTCTTGCCCAATCCATTAATATTGATAATTTGTGCTGAAACACAATTTCTTCACTAAACGCACATAAGAGATTCATTAAACCAACTCAACAGATGGTCAATGGTCAAACGCTCTAAGCAAACTCCCATCAGCAGCCCACTGTATTATTATACCACACAATGACTGAAATATCTCTTTCTCTTAGTAACAGCACCGGGATGTTTATTACCAGCTCTCACACTAACAACAGACACCAAAATAAGTGAATAATAATGAAATGAAACAGGACACTGCTGCGACGACATTCAAAGCCAACAGCTAAATGAGTCTGACCTTGAAGCTGCCGAGGCAGAGAACTCCTGCCCTACAATTACTGGGGAATTGGGAGATGTTAAACCCATCAAAACACCCCCCACCTCTCAGATCTGCCCAACATCCAAATTTGACCTTGAAGGTGGTATAACGCCAGGCATGTCGACACTCTCCCCAGCAGCACTTGAGCTATTTCAGACACCTGTGTGAAACTAAGCGTTCTGAAAAGGCGGAACTTTCTAGCAAGTGCTTGTGAAACAGAAAAGGTCAAAATATCTGAAATCACAAGGCTCAATATCGTCAATGCCCATCTGCATTGACATTAAACCATTAGGGGTTGGTTAATAAATAAATAATGAAAAAGAAAGCAAATATTTTGGACATTGAATATTTTTCTTGAATATAAGAGAATAAAGGTGGTGTAAATGCACATTCTTGTATCATAATTCACAAACATAACATTATTTTGTTGCATTATTAAAAACACAATTTTAAAACAACAAACCACCCTCTTATTTCATAATTATTTGAAGGAATCATAAACATCATGAAATTACTGTATGTTATACTTTGCATTTTACTTCTGTTCTGGTTTTATTCTAATTTAGCTAATACTCGAGAATTGGCATAGTGTACTGCAAATATTGTTAGCTTATGATAATTGTATAATAATTTGTCACGTTGGATAAAAGTGTCTGCTACATGAATAAATGTAAAATTGCCATTACCCTCTGATGCAACAGAAAATGGTAAAATAATTATTACAAACAAATTTCTAAAACAGTCCTATCAAAATGTCCACTTTAGAGTTAGTAGTTGATCAATTGATGAGTCACATTTCCCGCTCTCATTCATTTTTCTTAGTGATAAGGGTAGAAGTTTATGTTCTCCTCACTTCCTGATAAGAAGTGAAGGCTATGGGGAACAATGAAAGCACTGGAGAAGTTTCCTCAGAAACCAAAGATAACTGCTATTCACCTCCTCTTCAACAAGGGCATCTCAACATCAATACGTTTCTCTTATCCACACCGCCCAGCAGTCTTCTCTATGCTACTCCTGCTGAGAACAGAAACTTTCACCATGGATCTTCTAGAAAAAAATATGCTTCCTTAGCAATTCAGGACTGGATACCACTACACATCACACTTTCCTCCATAGTCCAGGAGTAGACATCTAACAGGCTGCAGGGTTTCATAACAGTTCAGAATGAGAAATAAGATGCTTATAAAAATGCCTTTTCTATTCTCTAGCCGATTTTCTTTCTTTCTTTCTTGATTAAAAGACTGGTGTTCATATCCTCTGCATATGTCAAGATGACAAAAAATTCCTGCTACCTTTTAATAATAATTCTTCAAATGATTACTTTTTATTGTAAAAACCTATCATAAAAACAAGTTCTCAACATACTGAAACTAATTATTTGTATTGTGGTTCAGCATCTATTTTTATCTATGAATTAATTTTAATAAATATCTTTAACACACACACAAACACACACACGCACACACACGCGCACACACACGCACACACGCGCACACACACGCACACACACACACACACACACACACACAAACACACTTCACTTTTTAAGTGGCCTTGATTGTGGAAGTATTTCTCCCATTAATGGTTTTCAGAGGCATTTTACAAATTTTCTTCAACAGTAAATTTTAAGCCTTGCCATAAACTAACCTCTGAGATGAAGCGAAAGAAGTATTCAAGAATTGGGAAAGAGACAAAAGTACAAGACCGTGTACTTAATGTCTTTTATAATTGAAAGATTATCAGTAGCCCATCACCACATTCGGCATATTTTTTTACATAAAATTCTATTGCGGAGTCACTATAAGACAGCAACACAACAATGATGTTATAATAAACAAAGCTATCCAGAGATTCCACACTGCAAGAAAGCATGTTGATTAAAATGCAGTGCGGACAGCTTTTATCACAATTACCGGTACCCATTGCTCGTCACGTGCTTGAAGTGAAGAGCAGACAGGGTGTAAAAGGATTTAGAGCCTATATTAAATTCAGATTAATTAACACACACACACAAAAAAAATAAAAAAAATAAAATAAAATAAAAATATCACAATTCATTGAGCCTTAGTACCTGCGAAGCAAAGCATCGGAGCTTGCAAAATACAGCATCAATAATTGGCAATTTGTTTTCTTGAAAATAAATGTGAAATAAATGTGAATGTAAAAAGAAGAAGAAGAGACAAAACTAATGTCTGGTGTGATAAATCTAAGGTCTAAGACATACAATAATGATTGTTGGATACATCACATTTTAAAACCACATGAAAACATATTATTACCCTTCCTCACCATGTCATTTTATTCTCTGGCTCATGATTACCTCATGTTTTCTAAAAGAAGCCAACAAGCTATGAAATTTCTTGAGAGACTGACGTCATTCAAAATGCTTTATGGGAGCGGAGTCACTGTTGAGTTCATTTGATGTTTTCCCATTTCCTCGCCAATAATTCAACAATTAAGCTTAACATTTTTCATTTTCTAAAAATGAGTCAGAGATCACACAATATCTGGCTTCTAAAGAAGCAGACACCATTGTTTAACAACCTCAGAAATCATTGTAGGCCCATCTCCACAGGTTTACACTTAATTATATTGTTTACCTCTGGAACGCTACTGTTGCACTCAGTCGTGGCAAACTTTGATGCAGACTTTGATGTTGATTCGCCACTGAAATTCACTCAAATCTTTTTATGATACCTTTCAACTCTTCGGCCTCATCATCAGGTGAATGAACACGTCGAACGAGAGGAAGGATATGAGGCAGGAGTAAAATGGTGTCAAAGTCTAAACCATACCTGGGGAGTTCAAGCATGTAACACAGGAAGGAAGTCTGTGCTGACAGCTCAAAGTCATCTCTTTTATGGGCTGAGCATCAGAAAAGGCTTTGACACATTTGACGCGGTGTCAGATCTGCCATAAATGGGTAAAAGAGATGTTGCTCTGTTGTTCCTCATTGTTTGAAATGAGTTATTTGTGTAAAAACATATGATATTTTAACGAAAATAAATAAAAAGGCTCATATTTTGAAGTAAATGCGAGTAAATTCCCTGCATGTTTGTTATCGCGAGTGAATAATAAATCTAATGCAAAAATAATACACTGTGAAATCCAATTATTGCAGCAACCAGTGGATAATACCACTCCACAGGGGCCTCAGGAGTCTCAGCATTCAAAGCTACTCTTCAAAGAGCATAAAACTTTACAGTCTCTTTAATCATGTCATACCGGATGCACTGCAAAATATGTTTTCGGTCCCACACATCAGCAGAGGAAAAAAAAAAAAAAAAACATACAGAGGAATCTTAAACCGGACACATTAAGATGAATAAAGCTAACAAAACTGCCGCTCAAAAATAAAGGAGCAAAACAACCAAACTCACGAGTCATATGATTAACCGTAGGTGCGCATCGGCTTTGGCTGGACCTGCTGCTCCTGTAACTTTTCAGAAGCACAAGTTCAAAAGGAACACTGCGAGGGGCTCAGATAACATCACAGAGGCCCCGATGGATTTTACTCGTCAGCTTCTCTAGATCTTTCAGGGCCGTCCTCCAGCCAGCATCCCTCCAAAGCACTGAGCTTAACAATCAGGAGGAGTGGTAAGATGGCAAAAAAATACATTTGAGTTTGATAGAGGGTCTGCAGGCATCAATGCAAAAACAGAATACGGTTTCTCTATGTCCCCCTTTCCCCCAATAGGATCATCACCTGGAAGATTACCCTGGTTACGCTGCATTGAGTCAAGTCATCCCTTCTTTTCTCGTCAATCAGCCACCGGAAAGTCAGCGTCTGGAGGGAAAAAAGCCCCCTATTGGATCCCAGTCTCTGCAGAGAGAATATGACAATGGCGTCCAACAGAGAAGCTCTCAGTGGTTGTAATTTTCCACAAGTGTAGAACTGTTCCTCTGGGAATGAGGGGAAAGGCATAGCTAATTAGTTTTAAATCTAGGCCTTAATTCTGAAAAAGAGGAATATTAAAATTGCATTAATATGGCCGTGAGCGACTCAATGCATTGGTCATTTTAAAAGAAATTCAATATTTTTGCTATTATGAGCAGTACAGCAAGCACTCAAAGTCCGCATGACTTAATTTTCATCATCAGGAGGGTCCGCAGACATCCGTACACCCCAGCCGCATGCAGCCCAATTTTTGTGACCGCACGAACAGTGCTGTGCGGGTGTCCGCAGACCCTCCTGATGACGAAAACTACATTGTGCGGACAGCCTGCACATGAGATTTATGCTTTACCATGGGGGTAACGTTTATTCAGAGCGCTGGAGCAGAAATTAATAATAATTCATAATAAGCAGGTAATTAAATAAATGATAGATAGATAGATAGATAGATAGAAATGTTACGCAACATGCAAACAGACCCAACTTTTAACAAACTGCAATCAAATTTGATGCATCCACTGGCAGATCCGATGGTTTCACCTTTATAAACAAGGATAACATCATTCATAGACCCGTGCAGAGGACAGGCGAACACCGAAATGTCACTCATTTAAGTGAGATGACATCAGATGTATAGTACTATGCAGGCGAGTCATCATCATTTTGATAATGAAACAATGATGAAACCTGCAGATAAAGGTTACAGTCTCGGTTCATTGTGGATATTTGACACTCCAGGCCTGCCCACAGCCCTAAACCAGCAAGCCCAAGGGGCGCAAAGCACAATGCCTCCATATGCTCACAGATACATGGCTTCAACTGCCTCCCACAAACACTGTTGCGAAAACATGCAAAAGCCAGGGAACAGACTGACAGTTCAGTGCATCTCATTTCCCAAAGCAGATTTATTTGTGTAATCATTTCCCTTCATGCAAACAATAGTATAGACCATAACAGCCTTTGTGAAGATGTAAATACAGTTTCACCCATTAAAAAATGTAATTTGCCAAATGGTAGTGGTTTCCATTAATTTCGAAAATTACACCGCACTCAAAGTCTCTTATTTTTATTCATTGTGCTATCACTTTGTGCACTCCAGATACTAAGACTATTAACAAGGTTTAAAACAATGTTATCCAGGGATTTGTGGATGAGAGTTAAACCTCCCAGAATTAAATTGATTCTGAAATGCCAAGAGCATTTGCATTTCATTAAATCTCAACAGAACAATTATACCTTTGTGAACAATGATACAGTTGTGAAGGTGTACAGATTACAAATTTGCATTATTTGTACTGGGGGCTGGGAATTCTCTGCTTGAATTAAATGAAAATGCTAGTATTACTGTTATTTTGTAGTCTAAAATGAGCTTTTGAGAGGCGCTTACAAAGTTGATCTGCCACGTGTACTGTGGCTTTTGTCTTTGTGGTTTCAGGAAGGTTTTGATTTAGGTCTAAGCGAGTTTGATGTATAATAGATGGAATATACCCTAGTGAAAAAAACATATTTAAAATACATTTATTTCATACTAAGTATACTACAAATCCATTATATTTACTGACATATTACTTGAAACCTATATGAATATTATAATTAAACTTTATTTGCAGTATTTATTGCACAATGCATATTTCTTAATGTTAAGCATAAAATGTGTTTTAATTTCACTATTAGTAAGGATATTATGATATCTGTATAATATTAGTCTTTAAAAGTAAGATATTAAAAGTGTACCTAAAGTATCCTTGCAATAGTTCCACTTTAGCAGAATCAAATATACTTGTGTATATATTTAGTTGAACCTGGATAACTATTTAGATTAATCTGGATAACTAAAGTGCATTACGCACAAAATTAGTTGTTCCAATTTAGCAGACTTAAAGTATACTAATTTAGTATACTAAAAGTACACTAGCAGGGTATTAATATTAAGTACATAAATATGTAAATTTGTAGTATACTTAGTATAAAATAAATGTATTTCAAATACATTTTAGTATATTTATTTTGCACTAGGGTAGGGTTGCCTGCTGGTGCAAAACAAGGTAAATCAATGCCTTTCTGCTTCACATATTCAATGCTGTATATGGTCTTAATCTAGCCCTGCTTTTCTCCATTTATCCCCTTCTGCTTCCCCCTCATTTGTACTCTAGAGGCTCAGAGTGACCCCCAGGGAGTCAATCAGGGCATCAGAGTCTTCCTAGAGGCCTTCGGTGACACACATTTCTCTGAGAAGAACACAGCTATTAATGTCAGCATGGAGTCACTGCTTTACTCAGTTGTGTTGCCAAAAAGACAGCTTATGACTTCAAAACACTTCGATATTAAGCATAGAGCACTACATTAGCACCATAACACTCCATTTCACCACACCATAAATATTTTTCTTTTTCACAATTTTTCCTCAGTGTAGGCCCACTCTACTTTCTGTTCACGTAACTTATAGTGGGACTGCTTGGAAGAAAATCCACCACATGCTACTTTTGCACAGATGACTCATTTAAATAGGAAGAAATAAAATAAAAATGCAAAACAGAATGAAACATTGCCGTAGATAAAATAAAAGGCAAACGCAAATAAAAATAAATAAATAATTTTTTATTTTTTTTTAGGAATTAAAATAATTAAAGGAATTAAGGAATTAAAATAATAGTAACTAAAATTTTAAAAGTAACATAAAATGCCTATACCATAAAGCCAAAACCATTTGAAAATCCCCTCACACCGTTAATTATTGAAAACATTTACACCCTCACGTTTTTCATTTTAATTTTATTTAATTTTTAAAATAGTGTTTTTCAGATAAATCCCTGCTGTGGATGTCTACTGAATCAAACCATTTAAACTAATGCTAAAAGTCATACTCTATACAGCACTGATAGATAGCACTACTGATAGATAGCACACCCCTGTTCTTCACTGAGTGGTTTGAGGACACTTTAGATAATGCAGACAAACTCACAACAAAAGGGCTTTCAGTTTTCCCAGTTGTTGACAAGTCCTTTGAGCTAGAATGGCCATTGTAGCAGCTGGAGAATGCAGAGGGTGAAGTCTGTGGAGCACGCGGGGGACATAAAATAGGCGGCTGGAAATTAGGCTGAGAGTGATGTTTATGGAAACAAAGTGAGAGAGGAACGAGTGAAGACATACATTAGCTTTTACTGGGAGTCCATCTCACTGTGTGGAGTGTGCCGATCCGCAGCAGGGGCTGAAGAGAAAGATGAAAAATAATGACAACAAGCTGTCATGTCTGTCCTGCTATTACAGAGCAGTGCCATTTCCTGTCTACAGTATGCACGACTGAAACAGGGCTTCTAGTGCAATAGCTTGCAATGCTGTGTAATTTTTGTCAGCAGGAATTCAGTCTCTGTTGAGGTTGGCTGCATGTGAATAGAAACGCTCATGTACTAATCATTAGTTATCCACAATAGGGCAGCGCTGGGGGTGTGTTGCTTGACTTTGAAGTAGCAAAGAACTGCATGAATGTGTAAGACAGATGCATACATATGCGTACTCATAGTCCCCATGGATTTACCTTTGGACACCTGGGAATGAGACCATTTATGACATGCTACAGATGTTCCCATATGGCAATGATTTATTCTAAACTTGGTGCTCTCCCACTTATCACGCTCTTATCTCTCTCTCCCACACCTACACACACACACATATATATATATAAATAATCAGCCAATCACATGGTAGCATCAATGCATAGGCATGTTGGCATGGTCAAGACGATCTGCTGAAGTTTAAACTGAGCATCAGAATGGGGAAGAAAGGTGATTTTACTTTGAAACCACACTAATGACTTTGAACCATCTCTAGGGTTTACAGAGAAAAAAAGCGGCAGTGAGCAGCCATTCTGTGGTCAAAAATGCCTTGTTGATGCCAGAGGTCAGAGGAGAATGTCCAGACTGATTCGAGCTCATAGAAATGCAACAGTAAATGTCCTTGCACACCGAGTCTGAAATTTTCGTATGGCTCTTCCAACGCATTCTCATCCCAAGGCGTCATATTCTGACACTTTGACAAAGCGTCTAAATCCAACGCCCATGGAACCCTTTAGCGTCAATATAACACGCAGAGAGATGGGTAGGTTTAGGTATGGTGTAGGGTTAGGGTTAGACCGCTAGGAGGCGCCTTCTGACCCATATATTTCGGCGTCTCATATTGACGCTAAAGGGTGCCATGCGCGTTCGATATAGACGCTTTGGCAAAAGCGTCATTATATTACGCCTTGGGATGAGAACGGGCTGGCTCTTCGTATTGTCAAAACACCTCCCAAAATGCTTGCTACGGATGCAAAAAACACAGAAAATCGAACTTACTCTAACTTATTTGAATTTTTTTATGACGGACGAAAGTTTCGGAGGCAGTGTGTAAACGTGATTGACAAAAGATGAGGTCGTAATTATGTTTTAACGTGCAAAGATTTCGGACGCGAATGTCGGACTCAGGTCTAGTATTTAGCTTTAGATGACCGGCTAGATTCAGACTAAATTGCAAATAAATTTAGACTATTATTCAAACCATTTGACTTAATCGGAATCGCTGTGAATTCGGAATCGCTAGTTCCAATTCTAAACCGCTGACAGAAAATGTGAGTCACACAAAATGATTGTTGAAATACAGTATATTGTATAATCAAATTCGCCCAATACATTCATCTTTTACTTATAACATTATAATTGTGATGTTTCACCCTGCACACATGTGTTACAGGATTTTCGGAGGCAGTTTTTTTCTATTCCAGGTCCCAGCTTTGTTTCAAAAAGAGCATGTGGTACTAATTATGCAATAACTCAAGGAAAAGAAAATATAAGTCTAATTACATCACTTCAAACTGCAGCAAATAATAAAAATAAACATATCATACATATTGTTGACGTAGAAAATGATTGCTTCTAGTTGTTTCATGTCTTGATTATCGCAATATGTCATTATATCATACTGTCAAGCAGTTTATTCCAAGTTGCTTTATAATAATAATGAAATATGGTGCATAGTAAATTATAAAATATGTTAACCAAACATCAATATATGAACCTTTATTAACTCCTGAACTAAAGCATTACTGTAAACTGTGACATAATATTGACATTGTGTTATACATAACCAATGGCAAATATCCGCAGACTATGTATGCAGTCGGTTTTCCACACAAAAGTCCTAGTTTACTTACAGGCCATACCTGAGAATCATACCTGAGTGCTGAATAGTGCATTAGCATTAGAATATAGTAGCAGTGTCAGGAGGGGGCATTCTTTGAGTTTCACACAAAGGAACAGCAGGGTGCCATCTAGACACTAGTGCGTGCCTTCCTCCCGAGACAGTGGAGTTGTCTGCCCTCTGGGGTAAGCTAGCCTCAAACTTCTGACGTCCCCTAAAAAGTTAGACATGCTTCCCTCCTGAGCGCCCTGTCTCGGTAACTTTAAATCTGACCCATCCCCCTTTTTTCCACCCACCCATCCTTCAACCCCTCAACCTCTCCTTCCACGCTCCCACAGCCTTTAGACCCAGTCCCGTCCTTCCGTGTGACGCTATGGCTTTGATCTCGGGGGCCGGCGTGGTTCAGTAGTTGGCAGTCACAACTCTTTCCCTGTTCCACATGGAGAGGCTGCCCACTCATGTGGCCTGTAGAGAATCTGCCTTTGTTAACCCTTTGCTCTCTGCGGTTGCCTGGTAACACACTCAGAGTCCGGAAAGACGGGAGTGAAACTCGCAGCGTCTGATTGATGAGCACCATAAACATGTCAGGAATAAAGGAGGGAACACAAAACTTAATGAAAAAACGACAAACCTTAAAGTTGTTGTACATGGGTGGATGATCGCAACCAATTTATTTTTTGGGGCTTCTTTGGGCCTGTCAAATCGGTGAACTCTTGCCCTTTTGTCTCTTGGCATTTCGCAAAATGGCATGCTACAAGTGTGTTTGTTTGCGTTTATGTTTCTGGGTGTGAGATTTTGCGTGTCTTTTTGTGTCTGTACACATCAATACGGTCAGTTCTAATTTCCTAAAGTGTCATTCAAACTTAAAGTCACAGTTGTGTAAGATTTAGAACAATAACTGGTTAAGTAGTAACTCAATTTTTATTGTAGTATTATAATATAAACATGATAGATTTGGTTACGCTTTATTTTAAGGTTGTTACAATGTAATTATATATTTAATTATTGAGTAATATTAACAACATGTACTTACAATAGGGTTAGAGAAGGATTAGGGTTTGGTTGAGGGTTAGTTGCATGTTATTAGGCATAATTTTTAATACTGTTTTTTTAGTAAATTAAGAGGTTTTCACTTTTCGTGAAACTACTGATTCAGTTGAGTCCCAGTTAAGTCCTCATGAAGCAGTTTATCCATTAGGCTTTTATGTAACAAAATGTTTAGATTAAGATGTTCATCTCTGTTTTGAGTTATATATTTTTGTGTTTACTATAGTTATTTTTATAGTCTAACATTTTGGAGGACATTTAAAACATTTAAAAAGTGTAATCAAGTTCATATTTTGTTTAAAATCAGTTGTCACATATTTCTAAATATATATTTGAAAATATGTTACCCCCTAAATAACTTAAGTTATATCATGACAATTCTCTGGATATTTTTAACATGGTGATAGATATGACAATATTAATGTATTTGGTCTTGGCGGAATAGATCTGCTACGCTGCTGCTTCTGCTGCTGCTGCTGCTGCTGTTGATTATTCCTGTTGTTGTAGATTATTGCTGCTGCTGCTGCTGCTTTTGATTATTACTGCTGCAGAACAAGTACAGGAACTTGCTACTGCCAATACATATGCCGATACGTTGCTGCGCCCGAGAGTATGTTAGATACTCTCCCATATACTGCTACTGCACAAATAGCATATATAAATTACCCATAGCAGATATACGCGACACCGCAACACGCGATAAAGGGTATCTTTTCCATTTTAATCAGAGTTTTTGTCCTAACTAGCCACGTAACGATTAGAAACGGTTTCTATTTTTCTGCGACGTTGCGCTGGAACAACAAACACAAAGTTTCGCAATGATCAGGTACTGTTTATGTGCTTTATTAAATGTTAAAAGCGTGTAATTTGACTTTGAATATCATTTAGAGCTCCCAGCTTAGTAGCTGCATAGCAACAATAGATAATTCACCTCAGATCTTGAAATAAAAAAAATGGAAACAAGAACGTTCAAACTGTGGACAAACAAGTGTATTTTGACAAAGATTGTTTTAGTAACTCAGTATATAATGATTAATGTTTAGTATTCAGAATAATGTTTAAATTGTGTAATATTTGTGAATTTTATTATGTTGCCTACTTTTCTCCATTACTGTACAGCCTACTATTCATAGATTTAATGTGACGTCACACAGTGGAGCGGCCGCCATTTGTAGGACCGAATTGCAACATGCCGTCTATCTGCTGTGCTGTAAACTGTGATAACAGCAAATCACAAAGAAATGTTGAGAAATTAAACGTTGACCTGGGAATTTAAATAAAAGTAAAATTAGCTAATTACAGGTTAGCTAGCTAAAATTAAAACATGTAGTTTACAATTGAAACACGTATTCTCTACAACCTTATTCTAGACCGCTATCTATATTTACATTATAACCTTAGTTATACGTTTGGCTGAATTATGTTGTCGTTACCTGCTTCAGTATGCTAAACTACTGCTCACTGTTTCTGCCTTAATGCATTGTTTAAATTAATAGATTATTAGCTAACTGCATGATTTATAGCCTATACATTTCTGAAATGCATAACTCTGACACTCTAAATTGTAATGTAGACACGCATTTTCTGAAAAGCTGCTTTGAAATATTGTGAAAAGCGCTATACAAATAAATGAGAATTGAAAATAAAGGTGTCCAAACGTCACTGATAATACAAGAGATATGTGCTTTACCGACATTATTAGCAATTCAGTTCAGCGAAGCTTTTATGTTCAGCGATTACTGGTGTAACGTTAATATTGCTTGATTAACAGAGTGCCATTACCCTTCCTGTTATCAAGAACATTTTCTTCATGGGGGCATTTAATACAACACTAAATCATAAATCATACCTGTACAATAACAATACGATGTCCACCAATCAATTTAAATAGTACATTGAATTTAATTTGTCGTTTAATGACTATTTTACATACTTGATTGTCCAGTGGCGGAACTTTTGCCAAGCGTGTCAGAGGTCTGGGTTCTAATCCGCCCTCGTACCATTTTTTATTAAAAACCCTTATTAAAATAATCGATTATGTTTATCAGTGGTTGTATATCAGTCAGGATATCAGTCAGCACACATTTGTGTGCATTTTATTTTGTGATCTCACCGGAGCCAATAGTCTCCGAAATGGATTAAAGTGCGCGTCTGTGTGTGAAGACTGTGCGGTGTGTGCGAGTCACGAGAGAACACTGTATCTGCACCACTGATCCAGAGTCAACAAGCACTTTGATCACTTGATTTAAAAAACAACACATTTCAGCGTGCTAGATCACCTCTTATTTGACTTTTATTTATGTGTATTGGTACATCCGTGCCGCGAGAGATGTTTCAAAAGTGGTGGGGACATGGAGAGGGAGTGTGGACGAGGTAGATGTAAATGTCAGCAAACGTAAAATTTGGCACGTTTTTACTAGACTTTAGTGGAGTCAGTAGGTCGTTTAACAGTAAATACGGATCTATACCTAAAGTATATATTTTATTTAAATACCGTTGCTTTTCATCTGTGCTATTTAAGTGTGCAACATCTCTCCGATCACCATGGAGAGATCATGCGATTTAACGCAAAGGTCCTAAAGATGGCGGCCACAACAAAAAAGTCACGTGACTGAAACCCATGAATAATTCCAATTCTCTTCGAGTGCCGTCAAGATTACTCTCTGCTGTGTACTTGCCGCAAGAGCCCGCCCACACGCTGTTCTGCTTGGCTGTGGGTTTTGATTGATTTTTACACATCTCGTAGTTCCAAAGTATAGTGTGGACAGACAAATTATTTGTTGCTGGAATCTTATCGCATCGTGTCTGGTTAGGACCTATATAACAACTACTGTATATAATAATGATTTGTTTTCTGCCTATAAAAGTATCTAAACAGTTGCTCACCTGTCTAATAAAACACATAGCATATTAAAAACATATATAAAACGTCTCGGTTACGTATGTAACCCTCGTTCCCTGAGTACAGGGAACGGAGACGTGTCGTCGGGGGAGTTCCCTGACGAATTGGGACACGCTAGGGAGCCAATTGCCTTCGAGAGAATTAAAACGAGCCAATGGACATTGGCATGCAAGATTTGCATTCCGCAACCCGCCTGCCAGCGCGGGTATAAAAGGAGGAAGTAAACATTGCGCAATGCTTTTCGCTGAGGAGCCGAACAGAGTCCAGTCCTCCGCGAAGGTACAGCAACATGGCGAAGGGACGACACGTCTCCGTTCCCTGTACTCCGTTCCCTGTACTACATAAGTAACCGAGACGTTCCCTTTCGTCCTGGGAACTCCGACGTGTCGTCGGGGGAGTTCCCTGACGAATTGGGATCCCTAATAAAACGCCATGGTGCTGGCCCCTTCCAGGTAGCAGACCTGGCGCCGGCGTTCCGCCACGCCTGGCACCGGAGGGGTGATGGAGGAACTCACGAGGCTAACCGACGTAGGGCACCAACGGAGCAAAGACGCACGTATCCGGCCGAGGCACGGAGTGGCATAGCAAGCCGACACAACCTATTCCCTCACACCACTGGCCGTAGTGAGTACTCGGGAGGAAACAGGTTCTACACGTAAGCTATAGAACCTAGCGAACGTGTTCGGTGTCGCCCAGCCCGCAGCTCTACAAATGTCTGTCAGCGAGGCGCCTTGAGCCAAAGCCCAGGAAGCGGCAACACCTCTAGTAGAGTGAGCGCGCAAACTGGGAGGACAAGGCTCACCCAGAGACTCATAAGCTCGGGTGATAGCATCCACTAACCAGTGAGCTAACCTCTGCTTGGAGACGGCCTGCCCCCTCTGCTGGCCTCCGTAACAGACAAAGAGCTGATCTGAGGTCCTGAAGCTTTGCGTTCTGTCAATATAAACCCGCAGGGCGCGGACGGGACAGAGAAAAGCTAGGGCTGGGTCTGCCTTCTCCTGAGGCAGCGCTTGCAGGTTCACTACCTGATCTACGAAGGGAGTGGTAGGAACCTTAGGCACATATCCGAGCCGGGGTCTCAACACCACGTGAGAAAGGCCCGCCCCGAACTCTAGGCACGATCCGTCGACCGAAAAAGCCTGCAAATCCCAGACCTTCTTTAAAGAGGCCAATGCTAAAAGGAGCACTGTCTTAATGGACAGGATATTAAGCTCTACTGACAACAAAGGCTCAAATGGAGGACTTTGAAGAGCCCTAAGTACCAGGGCTAGGTCCCAAGAGGGTACAGACTGCAAAACACTAAGTGGATTTAACCTCCTAGCACCCTTAAGGAATCTGATGATCAGGTCGTGCTTCCCCAAGGACTTACCTTCTACTACATCGTGATGCGCGGCTATTGCAGCGACATACACTTTAAGGGTGGAGGGCCTTCGCTCCAACCCATCTTGCAGGAAGGAAAGCACGATTCCGATCGGGCAAGTTCGGGGGTCCTCCTGACGGGAGGAACGCCAATCGACGAATAGGTTCCAATTCAACGCATAGAGGCGCCTCGTAGAGGGGGCTCTAGCAGAAGTGATGGTTCTGCTTCTGCCTGTGGCAGACCACCTAGAACCTCCGTGTCCCGTCCAGGGACCAGACATGGAGTTTCCAGAGGTCTGGACGCGGGTGCCATAGAGTGCCCCGTCTCTGAGAAAGGAGGTCCTTCCTCAGAGGAATAGGCCAAGGAGGGGCTGTCGCGAGGAGCATGAGTTCCGTGAACCAAGTCCTGGTGGGCCAATACGGCGCCACTAGAAGGACCTGCTCCTCGTCCACCCTGACCCTGGCAAAGAAGGCTCACTGGGGGAAACGCATTCTTGCGCAGGTCCCGGGGCCAGGGCGTCCGTGCCGAGGGTCCCCTCAGTCAGGGAGTAAAACCACTGGCAATGGGTTGTGTCTGGAGAGGCAAACAGGTCAATCTGTGAGACTCCGAAGACACTCCAAATCAGCTGAACCGCCTGGGGATGGAGTCGCCATTCTCCTGGCAGGGGAGGCAACCGTGAAAGCTCGTCTGCCACACGGTTGAGCTCCCCTGGAACATGAGTGGCGCGAAGTGACCTCAGATGCTTCTGACTCCATAGGAGGAGGTGGGAGGCAAGTCGCGACATACGACGGGAGCGCAGACCACCTTGTCGGTTGATATACGCAACGGTCGCAGTGTTGTCCGCCCTTTGTACGTGGCCCCCCACCCCATGGCAGAAGCATCTGTAAAAACCACAGCATGCCTGGAAACCTGGACTAAGGGCACTCCGGCCCGAAGAAACGCAGGATCCGACCATGGGGAGAAGGTTTGGCAACAGTGCGGGGTCATTTTGACCCGGAACGTGCCGCTCTGCCACGCCCACCTCGGGACTCGATCGTGAAGCCAGTGCTGAAGCGGTCTCATATGTAACAGGCCGAGCTGCGTTACTGCGGCTGCCATATGCCCCAGGAGCCTCTGAAATTGTTTCAGAGGAGCCGCTGTCATGCCTCGAAAGGACCTGAGGCAGGTGAGCACTGACTGGACGCGTTCCTCCGTGAGGCGCGCCGTCTGAGCGACCGAGTCCAACTCCATACCAAGATAAGAGATCCTCTGCACGGGGCAGAGTTTGCTCTTGTCCCAGTTGACCTGAAGCCCCAACCGGCTGAGGTGCCGTAGCACCATGTCCCTTGTGTTTGCACAACACATCTCGGGAGTGAGCTAAAATGAGCCAGTCGTCAAGATAGTTGAGAATGCGAACGCCTTGTTCTCTCATGGGAACAATGGGAAGTCGCCTCCGCGACTTTCGTGAAGACGCGGGGCGACAGGGCCAGCCCGAAGGGAAGGACTTTGTACTGATACGCTCGACCCTCAAAAGCAAACCGCAGAAACGGTCTGTGTCGAGGAAGAATCGAGACGTGAAAGTACGCGTCCTTCATGTCGATCGCTGCAAACCAATCCTGGGGACGGATGCATTCGAAAATGCGCTTCTGCGTGAGCATTTTGAACGGGAGTTTGTGCCGTAACCCACCGCCTATCTTGGGTACAATGAAGTAGGGGCTGTAAAACCCGGACCTCATCTCGGCAGGAGGGACCGGCTTGATCGCGTCCTTCGCCAACAGGACATCAATCTCTTTCCGCAAGACAGGAGCGTCCACTGACCGCACATGGGTGAAGTGGACGCCCCACTTCAGGTCCTCCCTCAGGTCGCCCGTCTCAGGAACGCTTCCCTCCCTTCTTCTTATGGGAAGGGGCCGGGGGTGTCTGAGCGGGCAGGGGCGTCCTCTTGCGACCAGACTTCCGCCCTCCTGGGTGGACTGCTGCCCTGGAGGAGGAGCTGGCGCCAGAGGGCGCCCTCGGCGACGGGAAGCAGCCGGAGGCTCTACGGCGACAGTAGACGGGCCAGCAGCGGCGGAGAACTCTTGGGCGAAGCTCTCCACCGCGTCGCCGAAGAGGCCGCCATGGGATATGGGGAAATTGAGAAGTTTGTTCTTCTCAACATCGCGCATATCCGCAAGGGTAAGCCACGGGTGGCGCCAATTCGTTAGGGAACTCCCCCGGCAACACGTCGGAGTTCCCAGGACGAAAGGGAACATATATTTAGGTGTTTCCATGGTTTCAATAGAAATCAATGGTAGTGAAGACATGACGTCATTGGCGACGCATTGACACAGTCAATTAAACTGGTTAAAACAGCTCATTTCAGATTTAACATTGCTGGAAACATTTGGGATAATGTAAGAACACAAGTTAACAAAATATAGAACATTGTGTTAGTGTTTTTTGGATATTTTAATCCAAAAATCTTATATATTGTGCCTTTAAAAGGCAGCAATTTAACTTTAAATTGAGAGAGTAGTTTATAGCTTGGCATGTTTAAAAATAGACTTGAGATCAATGACAAAGTCTTGCACAACTAACTTGACTTGCCATTTTGAAAAGAAAAAAAGGAGAAAGAGGAATGACTTATTTAAGATTCCCATGCGAGTGTCATTCCAGGAGAATGACAGAGCCTCAAAGGTACAGGCAGCCGACAGAGGAAGCAGCACTTAGTGCCTGATCAGCACAACGGGGGGGCTTTTCAAAGGCCTTTATGAAGCCCATCTGTCATTGGCTCTGTGCAGGGTTAGTACTGGTCAGGAGCGAGGGCTCTTCTAGACAAGGCCTTGTCCATAACCCCAGGAAAACAAAGGTGACGCTCAGGGCAAAACTGTCACTTCCTTTCTGTGGACGAAATTACACAATCGGACGCACAGACAAGGAAAAACCAAAAAGGTTGTCAACATTCTCTGTAGTCTTCCTGTCTGGGAGCAGAGAGATGGATGGTCTCATTAGTCACGCTGGTAAAAAGCACATACAACACAGTGTCATACATGTGTTATCCCTGCTCTAGGTCATCATAGGATAACATTCATACATCATAGATGGGTTATGTTCTCAAAAAAAAACCTCTGTAGCTACAAAAGAACTGCAATGGTTGTCTGATTCGTTAAGCATGAAAACTCAAGCAATTTATTGAGTAAATGTGAAAAAAACAACAACATAAAAACACACAACGGCTTTATGAATCATCCTTGACATTTTACTTTGTAGCCTATAATTTATGCTGTAAGACAAAATGTATTTTTAAGTAGGCCTAACTAATAAATCTTATTAATCCAAAATTACTTATTAATCCACCATTCTAAAAATCTAATTTAGGGCTACAAACTTAACAGCTCTCTTCAACCCAAACAACATCAAATCAACAAAAGAAGTCAACTTATTCATTTGGGATATACACCCCTGCCAATCAAAGAATCTTAGCATGATTAAAATCTCTTGACACCCAAAAGATAAGTAGTCTAGAATTTTGGATAACATTAAAAAAAAGTATTATCAAGTTAAAAATTTGTTTTAAAAAAAATTCATCTAATGACTTTATAACTTTATACTTTATAATGGTCTTTTAAACGTTTTAAAGAAAAGATGTTTAAGGGTCATGAAACCCCCCTCTTTCAGTTCAAGTCTAGCTCACAATCTTTTTGAAAAATGCAACTTAAATGGGCGTGGATGGCTGTGAGAAGAAGGGAGGGAGTGGTAGTATCTGGCCATCACTGTCATTGCCAGTGGCCGATGCATATCGACTGTCACTAAAAAGCAGTGGTAAAACGTGAGGAAATGCTAGATTTTTTTTATAGCTGGCAAAGTTAAAGTCTAATGAAATACACTGACACTTTATTGTTGTTCAAAAGTAACTGAATGCCCTGCTCCATAATATAGGCCTATTAGCCTACAGTAATCGTAATTCTATTTAAAACATATTAATGTAGGCTACATGTATAATTATAATGTCATTATAAAATATATAGTTGTTTATATAGATACTATAAATGCATATATTTGAAAATAATTAATTTTCCGCTTAAAAAAAAAACGCAAACTGCATTGGTTGTCAACAAGGCGAAGTCCACCATTCTCCATTCAAACCACGTGGACTATTGCACATAGAAAACAAACACTTGTTGCGTCCCATGATTGTCTCTCTCATCTACTTCGCGATATCACAGTTTGACATGTCATGCAACTTGGAAAGATCCACGTGGTGTCATGAATAATTAAGAGACAGTGTCTTCTCATAGGATATGAAAACTCAGTCTCATTAATAATTATGAGACACCGATGAGTCATCAACGCACTCACAGTGCACTGCCACATCACAGCCTGTGACGTGGACACGATGAAGATTTTAAACCCGGAAGACGAAAAAAGCTAGCCTGGGTTTCCCCATCCTGCCTTGTGCAGCGCGATTTTATTCATGCTGCTAGGCAGTATGGACACCATGGACCAAATTTTCCCCTCAGATAGGGAACCAATCACAGAACGGGGAGGGAGCAGCAAGGTGATGACGAAGTCTATGCGACACACCGAAGCAGTCTGTTTATATCTATGGATCCAACACGGCAGCAGACGCGAAGTTACCTTTCAAGTTTATTTAGAAAAAATAGCAACTTTTGGCGTTAAACCATTTCATAACCAAGAAGGATGTTTTTTCCCTGCTACCAACAGGCTTTGGCAAAAGCCTCATATATCAACGTTAGCCCCGTTAGTGGCTATGGCAATGGGGCTTAGGCTAGCGAGACCCCAGTCGTTAAGGTTGTCACGCCATCAATCTCTGCGTTTACACTTGCCATTAACATGCGATCACCATGATCCGATCAAGCAGATCAGGACACGTGTGTTTACATTTGTTCACAATAAGTAGCCCCTATATCTGGATAACCGATCGGATTTCTGTTTCTGCATAATATTTAAATTAGGTCTGTAGCACGACACCAGATTAAGAGTAGCCTCAAGATGATACAAATTAAGCAGTCCCAATTGCTTTCACTCACTCACTTTACTTTCCTATGCAATCTCCAGTCTTAGTTTAAATTACGTTTTTTGAATGAAGGAATATTTCAGAGCTGATCATACAAAAATAACTGGCTGATCATGATAAACAAGTCACATCATCGATCATCGGGTTTAAGGTTATAGCGTGCAATGTCTATATTAACAGAAATGGGAGATTAATAAACATGCTGAAACAATAAAAACATTCAACATTTAAAACATTAAAAAATAAAAAGTGTATTCCCATTATTCCTCTGGTAAAGCAGCGCACGCTCTTCATCTCATGACTGATCAAAGCTGTGATATTGTACAGGCGATTACCTCATTCAGATAATGTTGCACTATTAAAATGAAAAAGTATCATGTAAGTCTAAATAAACTCTTTTAAATATTGGCGTTTTTTTGTAAGGTTCAAATAAATTTAATTGTCTAAAACTGCGTTTTTACATACACTCACCGGCCACTTTATTAGGTACCCCATGCTAGTAACGGGTTGGACCCCCTTTTGCCTTCAGAACTGCCTCAATTCTTCGTGGCATAGATTCAACAAGGTGCTGGAAGCATTCCTCAGGGAGTTTGGTCCATATTGACATGATGGCATCACACAGTTGCCGCAGATTTGTCGGCTGCACATCCATGATGCGAATCTCCCGTTCCACCACATCCCAAAGATGCTCTATTGGATTGAGATCTGGTGACTGTGGAGGCCATTTGAGTACAGCGAACTCATTGTCATGTTCAAGAAACCAGTCTGAGATGATTCCAGCTTTATGACATGGCGCATTATCCTGCTGAAAGTAGCCATCAGAAGTTGGGTACATTGTGGTCATAAAGGGATGGACATGGTCAGCAACAATACTCAGGTAGGCTGTGGCATTGCAACGATGCTCAATTGGTACCAAGGGGCCCAAAGAGTGCCAAGAAAATATTCCCCACACCATGACACCACCACCACCAGCCTGAACCGTTGATACAAGGCAGGATGGATCCATGCTTTCATGTTGTAGACGCCAAATTCTGACCCTACCATCCGAATGTCGCAGCAGAAATCGAGACTCATCAGACCAGGCAACGTTTTTCCAATCTTCTATTGTCCAATTTCGATGAGCTTGTGCAAATTGTAGCCTCAGTTTCCTGTTCTTAGCTGAAAGGAGTGGCACCCGGTGTGGTCTTCTGCTGCTGTAGCCCATCTGCCTCAAAGTTCGACGTACTGTGCGTTCAGAGATGCTCTTCTGCCCACCTTGATTGTAACGGGTGGTTATTTGAGTCACTGTTGCCCTTCTATCAGCTCGAACCAGTCTGGCCATTCTCTTCTGACCTCTGGCATCAACAAGGCATTTCCGCCCACAGAACTGCCGCTCACTGGATGTTTTTTCTTTTTCGGACCATTCTCTGTAAACCCTAGAGATGGTTGTGCGTGAAAATCCCAGTAGATTAGCAGTTTCTGAAATACTCAGACCAGCCCTTCTGGCACCAACAATCATGCCACGTTCAAAGTCACTCAAATCACCTTTCTTCCCCATACTGATGCTCGGTTTGAACTGCAGGAGATTGTCTTGACCATGTCTACATGCCTAAATGCACTGAGTTGCCGCCATGTGATTGGCTGCTTAGAAATTAAGTGTTAAGGAGCAGTTGGACAGGTGTACCTAATAAAGTGGCCGGTGAGTGTAGGTCATCTGGTATAATTGAAACCATTGGCTATGATCTACGTACAGGCGCATTTGATAGACATTCGTAGCGCCCAATAAAACGGCTCAGGGCATTCGTAAACCACGCCTCAAATACGAGAAAATGAACATGTGGTTCCCTATCAGGAACGTCGAGCTGCGTGAAAACGCTGCGGGAACGCTTCTAGCGTTGTGCGTCTTGAAGCATAGTATGGAATCAGCCAATGGCGAGACGGAACGTCACGAGTGACGTCATCGACCAGGAAACTATAAAGCACACCCATAAACAAGATGGCGACAGCTTCTGTTGTCTTCAGCAAAGCGCTCTGTGTGTGAATCTGTCCAAACTGTGTTTTTGTCTGTTCTTAGTGATTGCTAGGCAGGAGTTTTTCACTTAAAAAAACTATATATATTCACATATATTACTATGACGAGCGAGCAGCAATATAGAAAGTGTGCTCCCCCCTGTACTCGTTATCTCACGGGTGGGGACACACACGATCTGTGTGTTGTTTGTTTGGGAGTGCAGCATGCCCAGTCAGCTCTCGAGGGGGCTGATTGTGAGCATTGCGAGCGTTTTCCGATCAGAACGCTCCGCTCCCGCCGATCACTCTTCGAGGAGAGTGGTTCGGTTCGCGCTCCCCGCGGCTCGGGTCCCGCTTCTGTCGAGGCAGAGCGGCGGCGCCTGTCGTGGGGATCGCAAATGGATCTGTCAGCGGGGTTTGAGACGGGCGCTGCCTTATCTCAGCCTTTACCTGCCAGTTCCAGTGCCTCAGTTTCGGCGGTTTCTTCCCCCCGGGCTGAGGCACCAATGCTGCAACTATCCAGTTCCGAGGAGCTGGATGTTGTTAGTATTGAGACAGGGGATATTGAGGATTCGTCATCTCATTCCCCTGAACATGAGGAGCTTATGGAGGTGCTCACTCGTGCGGTTTCTAAACTAAGCATCGAGTGGCCAGCTGTTAGGCAGGAGTGTGTTTCTAAAAGCAAGCTTGATGAACGATTTTTGCCTTCCCGTGCTCAACCTCCACGGCGGTGCCTTCCATTTCTTCCCGACCTCCACACTGAGGTGTCGAAGTCGTGGAAGAGACCCGCCTCTTATCGTGTTTTTATCCCCCAGACATCCACTTATTCGAATATATCGGGGGCTAAGTTGTATGGTTATGGGGCGATGCCCAAGGCGGAGGAGACTCTAGCTAGCCATCTTTCTGCTGAGTCTTCTTCGTCTCTTAAGGCACCAGCGTTGCCCACCAAGCCTCTCAGAAATACCTCGGCTTTGGTGGGCAAGGCTTATTCGGCGGCTGGTCAGGCTTCGGCGTGTCTGCATACTATGTCCATATTGCAGGCATACCAAGCTGATCTTTTAAAAGATATGAGTGAGAGTGAGGAGGTCAGCTCTGACATGGTTCGCGAACTGCGTCAGGCTGCAGATTTATCTCTGCGTGCCACCAAGGAGTCGGCCAAAATGATGGGCCGTACTATGGCAGCCTTGGTGGCCGCAGAGAGGCACTTGTGGTTGAACCTTTCTGATATGAAGGATAAAGAGAAAGCTTTTCTCTTGGATGCTCCACTTTCTCCATCTGGTCTATTTGGTGACGCAGTAGATGTGGTTATAGATAAATTTCAGGAAGGAAAGAAACAAGCTGCGGCTTTTCAAAAATTCCTCCCACTTAAAGTTCATATCTCAGGGTCTGCTGGGCGAGGGCAGACCAAGCCGTCGACAAGCTCCTCACATAGGGCGCAACAAAAGCAGAGCGTCGCGTCTCGTGGCCCCCCTTCTAAACAATGGGCACAGACGCGACACTCTCAGGCGAAGCCTTCCAGCGGTAAGACTGATCTGAGGACGGTCATTATGGCTAAGAAGGCTTCGTCTAAAAAGAAGTCCTGACGCCACTGGCTTCAGGATGCTGAGGGTGGTCCCCTCCGTGAGAGGGAGGTGTTCACCGCTTCAGACGGTGCCCGTCCTCTCACGGTGCCCTCAGGGGTCCCTTCTGCCAACCCCGCCTTTAAGACGGGGCGTAGACGGGCCCAGCGAGTGTTTTCCCGAGGGACACTCGCCCCCTCCGAGGAGGGGCCTAGGGCAGTTAGACCAGTCGTTCCCTGCCGGTGCGCCGTTACAGGGCGCTGTGTCTGCTGCTCAAAATATTCCAGAGGCCAGCCTCGAGAGGCTGGTACCCTTAGTAGAATTTCTGGCAGAGTGGAAAAGTCTTCCAAAAATATCTCAGTGGGTTCTGCAGTCGATAGAGAGGGGTTATGCCATTCAGTTCAGATCTCCTCCTCCTCGATTCAACGGGGTCCTGCCCACTGTGGTGGGCCCCGAGCAGGCTCTGGTAATGGAACAAGAGGTGAAAACACTCCTTCAAAAGGAGGCTATAGAACGGGTTCCTCCTCCCAGCAAGGAGTCAGGTTATTACAGCCGATATTTCATCGTTCCAAAGAAGGATGGGGGGTTGCGTCCAATTTTAGATCTGCGCCTATTAAACCGTGCTGTAGCCAAGCTCAAGTTCAAGATGCTCACGCTAAAGCAAATCGTGTCACAAATCAGGTCCGAGGACTGGTTTGTCACGATAGATCTGAAGGACGCGTACTTCCACATTTCCATCCTTCCGCAACACAGGAAGTTCCTGAGGTTCGCTTTCGGGGGCGAAGCGTACCAATATCGTGTTCTTCCGTTCGGTCTAGCTCTATCTCCCCGCACGTTCACGAAATGCATGGATGCAGCGCTAGTTCCACTGCGACTCCAGGGCATTCGTATATTGAACTACATAGACGATTGGGTGATTCTGGCTCAATCGCAACAACAAGCGGTTCGGCATCGAGATGTCGTCCTCGCGCACATAAAGAAACTGGGGTTGAGGCTGAATGCCAAGAAGAGTGTTCTATCTCCATCACAGAAGACATCTTTTCTGGGGGTGTTATGGGATTCAGTAGCAATGCGGGCGTGCCTGTCGCCGGCCCGCATCACTTCGATTCTCTCAGCCGTAAAACGAGTAAAGCTAGGCCAGTTGCTCACAGTGAAGCAGTTCCAGAGACTGCTGGGTCTGATGGCAGCAGCGTCCAATGTTATACCTTGCGGCCTGTTGTACATGAGACCGTTACAGTGGTGGCTCAGAACCAAGGGGTTCTCCCCGAGGGGAAACCCCCTCCGCACGATCAGAGTTACGCGGCGCTGCCTACGTGCTCTGGTCATGTGGAGGGATCCTTGTTTTCTGTCCCAGGGACCTGTGCTGGGAGCTCTTTGTCGTCGTGTAACGCTAACGACAGATGCTTCCCTCACAGGCTGGGGGGCGATCATGAGTGGTCGCCCAGCCCAGGGTCTGTGGCAGGACCATCATCGATTTTGGCATATAAATTGTCTAGAGATGTTGGCGGTGTTTCAGGCTCTGAAACACTTCCTGCCAGACCTGAGAGGTCATCATGTTCTTGTCCGGTCCGACAATACATCGGTGGTCTCTTACATAAACCATCAGGGGGGTCTGCGCTCTCGCCAGTTATACAATCTGGCTCGCCAGATCCTTCTATGGACCCAGGGGAAGTTCCTTTCATTGAGGGCGATTTATCTTCCGGGGTATTTAAATCAGGGAGCGGACATCCTGTCGAGGCAGGGGCCGAGGCCCGGGGAATGGAGACTCCACCCCGAGGTGGTGGAGCTCCTGTGGTTGCAATACGGTCGTGCCGAGGTAGACCTATTTGCGTCCAGGGAGACATCACACTGTCCACTGTGGTTCTCTCTCAGTTATCCAGCCCCACTGGGGTTGGACGCTATGGTACAGCCGTGGCCGAGGTCACGCCTGTACGCCTTTCCCCCGATTGCTCTGCTCCCAGGAGTTCTGGAGAGGGTTCGCCGGGACGGGGTCAGTCTACTATTGGTAGCCCCGTTTTGGCCGGCCCGAGTATGGTTTGCGGACCTAATATCTCTCCTAGACGGCTCTCCTCTGGAGATTCCGATCAGGAGGGACCTTCTCTCTCAGGCGAGCGGGTTGATTTATCACCCCCGCCCAGAGTTATGGAAGCTATGGGCTTGGCCTCTGAGGGGGCCCAGCTCGTAGGCTCTGGTCTCTCAACCGAGGTTGTTGAGACCATCCTTCACTCCAGAGCTCCTTCCACGAGGAAGTTATACGCCTTGAAGTGGAGGCTCTTCACTTCTTGGTGTGGAGAACACCTGTTGGACCCAGTTAACTGCCCAGTGGGTGCAGTGCTGGAGTTCCTGCAGGAGCGTTTCTCCTCAGGGTTATCCCCCTCCACACTAAAGGTGTATGTGGCGGCACTTGCTGCTTACCATGTCCCTTTCAGTGGAGTCTCTTTGGGGAGACACCCGTTTATAACTCGTTTCCTCCGTGGTACTTTGAGGCTGAGGCCTGTAGTCCGCACGAGGGTGCCAGCGTGGGACTTGGCCATCGTTCTAGAAGGTCTTTCCCTAGCTCCTTTTGAGCCTATTGAAGAAGTTTCTGAAAAGTTTGTTACTTTAAAGACTATTTTTCTCCTTGCCATTTCTTTTCTTAAGAGAATCGGAGATATTCAGGCTCTCTCGGTTGCTCCCTCGTGTTTGGAATTTGCGCCTGGGATGGTGAAGGCTTTTCTCCCCCCCAGGCCAGGTTATGTCCCTAAGGTCCCTACCAATGTGGCCAGACCTATAGTTCTGCAGGCCTTCTGCCCTCCTCCTTTTACATCGTCAGATCAGGAAAAACTTAATCTGCTCTGCCCTGTCCGGGCTCTAGATACTTATGTCCACAGAGCTGCCCTGTGGAGGAAATCAGAACAGTTGTTCGTTTGTTTCGGACCACCTAAGAAGGGGTCCCCAGTGTCTAAGCAGAGGATGAGCAAGTGGGTGGTCGAGGCCATCTCACTTGCCTATGAGTCGGCTGGTCAGCCTTCACCTTTGGCTGTCCGAGCTCACTCTACCAGGAGTATGGCGGCTTCCAAAGCCTTATTGTCAGGAGTTTCTCTTCATGACGTTTGTTATGCGGCAGGCTGGTCCTCACCGCATACTTTCGTCAGGTTCTATGACCTAGACCTTAGCTCCACCCCTGGGGCGCAGGTGCTTTCGGCTGAATTTAATCCTTGATTCACACAGTCGGTCACTTGCTCTTATGGCGACGTGGGTATTAGCGTTCCCGCAGCGTTTTCACGCAGCTCGACGTTCCTGATAGGGAACGTCCCGGGTTACGTATGTAACCCTAGTTCCCTGAAGGAACGAGACGCTGCGTGTCGTTGCCATACTCCCAGCATTCCCTTGATCGATTTGCTTCAGACTTTCCAGAAGCTGTCGCCATCTTGTTTATGGGTGTGCTTTATAGTTTCCTGGTCGATGACGTCACTCGTGACGTTCCGTCTCGCCATTGGCTGATTCCATACTATGCTTCAAGACGCACAACGCTAGAAGCGTTCCCGCAGCGTTTTCACGCAGCGTCTCGTTCCTTCAGGGAACTAGGGTTACATACGTA
Organism: Semotilus atromaculatus; assembly: GCA_031834385.1. Taxonomy (NCBI): domain Eukaryota; kingdom Metazoa; phylum Chordata; class Actinopteri; order Cypriniformes; family Leuciscidae; genus Semotilus; species Semotilus atromaculatus. The sequence continues at coordinate 27,458,097 of JAULUF010000044.1, forward strand.
ACCCGGGACGTTTCCAGACCACTTATCATTGTCAATGATACGTGGTCTGGCGTTAGCCAGGCTAGAAAAAAAGCTAAAATTTAACCATTTTAATCATACTATTAAATCTAACAGATGCTAACATTGTCTTCAATGGTGTTCAACACACATACCTCTGTTAAAATCTCAGAAAATTTGGTTTGGGGTTTCATGACCCTTTAAAGGTGAAGTGTGCAATTTATTCTAAGTTAAAATACAGGGATTTCCCATATCCCAGCTTAACTGACTATAAGAAATTATAAGAAATACATTTGTAAGTCCCTGAAAATTGTAAACACAGTTATATGGGCTTAAGAATTAGTGTACTGCAAGTTTGTAATCAATGGAAAATGACGGGAGGGTTCTGGTCCTTTTTTGCAATTCTGTTTGGTGCCACTAGAGGCACAGGAATTACACACCTGTTCTGCAGGCCTGTTCTAAAGCAACATATAAACCATTATTTAAAAGTTTGGGTTTGTTTGTTTGTTTATAATTTTTTTGTCTGTGTTTTTAAATAAGTATCTTATGCTTACCAAGGCGTAATTTATTTGATCAAAAATACAGTAAAAACAGTAATACCATGTCATATTTTTATCATTTAAAATAACTGTTTTCTATCGGAATATATTTTAAAATGTAATTTATTCTTGTGATGGCAAAGGTGAATTGTCAGTAGACATTACTCCAGTCTTCAATGTCACACAATTTTGTTTCTGATTTGTTGCTCAAGAAAAATTTCTTACAATAATCAATGTTGAAAACTGTTTTGCTGCTTAATATTTGTGTTAAAACATTAATATATTGATTTATCTTTAACATTTTTTTTTGAACATTTGAAATAGAAATATTTTGTAACATTATAAATGTCTTTACTGCCAATTTAATGCGGCCTTGCCAAATAATTAATTAAAAAAAGAAATCATACTGACCCTCAAACTTTTGAAAGGCAGTGTAATATTCCCGGTAAAAATATGCATACATTTAAGCTTACAGATATGTAAAAGGCGCCAACCATTACCCACCCACCTCTACTTGACAGAGTGTGATTGGGCTTGAATACCGCTATTGCTTTTAAACCTCAATTTCACTCATGCTGATCTAACCCCAAGTTGTCTCCAACCAACTTTTGCTGCTGAGCTGCACAAAGCCACCTCTGCTTAAGGTAATTATTGTGATATGTAGTTGTGAAAGCATGTCATTCCACCGTGAGATTAAAACTCTTACTCTTCATAAGCCATTCATTTATAAATTGTCTGTTTTGAAAAGACTCGCAGACTGTGCCACACTGCGTCATCTAAATCATCTACATGAATAATGACTGCCGACTTCTGCGGAGACTCAGTGGAGAGGCCATCATTCTGTATTAGTGCTGCAGAGAGGCCTTTTCATAGCTCCAGCTAAATATTATCAGCGAGCTGCGCTTTCAATGGGGGTGCTGTGTTTGAATTTGCATTATCATTATCAATGTGTCTTGCTGAGCTCCCTCATTGACCAGCTCTCTTTCTTTCTCACTCTTTTTCTACTTCAGCAGGCTGGTAATGGCATGTGGGCACAGGGGTCAATATACATGGCTGCTTTGAGAAATCAGCTAAGCTCTAGTTGAGGAGCTCAAGGCACCTTTGCTCAGTGCAGGGCAAAAGGTAGAGCTCTACCCATCCAACCCTTTACCGCCCTCTGGGGAGAAGAATACTGTAAGATTTATCTGTCAAAAGGTTTTGTGTCTCGCTCTCTCTCCCTCTTTCTTGTCATTCAGAAAGACAATCGGCCAGAAGACAGCGTAGGCGAGTCAGTTCACTCGACGGCCATCTTGGTGATGTCGCCTGCAGCTACAGTACATTCTGTGTTCTCTCCTGTCTGCTTGGATGAGAAAAACTAAAATCTCCATTTTCTTGTCAAAATTATGTTTCAGTAATTCATTTGAGCAAAAAAAAAAAAGTGCCTTATTTAGCTTAAATCACATGCGCATGCACATTGGTAAACAAACCGTCAATATAGCACAACAGTGCACCTTTTTAAGCCACCTCCATTCCGGAATTATTTTTCCCATTTATTTTTTCATAGGGGTTTACAAAAGAATTCTAAGCTATAAACCAAACCAACCAGCTCTGAGGTGGACCACAAAACAATCAGACAAAAAGGCAAAGGTACAGTACAATACTGTGTGCTTAATGTCAATGAGGGAATTAACTGCAATTCCAAATTAATTAAAATGGTTTGATTACAACTATATAAACATTACATTTGAAGTTTATATATTCAGATATAATTTAGATATACAGTATACAAATATAAAATTAGCTTGAGTTTATTCAGACCTCAATTACATACTGTATTTCATTTCAAATTTCTTTTGTTTACATACTTGTAATCAATAGTTTTGCACTATTTTTAATTTGTCATGTCATTTGTACTACTTCATAGGAATTGTGCAATTTGTTTGCTGCAGTTCTCTGATACTTTTTCTATTAAATATTATTTAAAATATGATTTTCAGAACCTATGTCATGCTCTATTGGCTCGTTGATGCCATATTGAGCATTATGACTGCTCTCATTTATTCAGACTCCTCCTTATACTGCCGCTGGTACAAGTGAAGAGATGAAATCAACAGAGATCTTCGTCAATGCAATGACATTGCACATCAAGTGCACTGTTCTGCTTTGACATGTCATTTGTGCTTTTCCATTCGAGGTTGAAGACTGACTTTTAACTCTAGTCTAGTGATTCATTGCTTAGAAACAGATTCAGTAAACAGTTTGATCTTTTAACATGCAAAGAGTTCTTTACATGCATTCTATATTAGAGCTATTCTGAGGTAAACATACACAGCACAGAAAGCTGTCTGAACCTGAATAAAACCCAAGCAGCACTCAAATAGAACTCTCAAAAGAGAGGGACACATTGCTGTGGAGTATAAGAGAGTGCCATGGCAGTGGAAGTAACGTGCTGAGTCATTCAGAAAAGGCCATTAAACTGCCTGGATAACTTCTGAAGTTTCACTAAGCACCCTCCATGCCACTCTGTAATGCATTACCTGGGACCTTGGCAGCCTCTGCCTGCTTTTTAACATGGGAGATAATAGTAACTGTTTAATTATGAATTACTACAGGTTCACGAGATATGGATTATGGTGTATAAAAAAATAGCATCTGTGAAAATGATTAATTGGCCGCTATTGCCCGTGGTCCTCTACTTGATTGAGCGTGAATTCCATTGAGTTGAATCCTGTTACTGCTTTTAAATGTATGAACAGCTCATTTCCTCTCAAACTCCAAATTGTTGGAAAGCATTACAACATCATTGAGTAATCCAAGAAGGGTACTCGGCATTACTGTAACTGGACAAACCTGTGATTAGAACTGATGAAATAAAGATTTTAAGATCCTTCTATAATAACATCTACAGGGGCTGAATGGAATGCCAGGATGATTCAGTATCTTTGGATATACAGTACTGTGCAAAAGTTTTAGGCAGGTAAGATTTTTAAAGTTTTTAAAAGAAGTCTCTTCTGCTCACCAAGGCTGCAATTATTTGATAAAAAATACAAAAAAAACAGTAATATTGTGAAATATGATTACAATTTAAAACAGCGGTTTTCTATGTGAATATACAGTGAAGTGTAATTTATTCCTGTGATCAAAGCTGAATTTATCATCATCATTACTCCAGTCTTCAGTGTCACATGATCCTTCAAAAATCATTCTAATATGATGATTTGATGCTCAAGAAACATTTATGATTATTATCAGTGTTGAAAACAGTTTTTTACATTTTTATTTCATGATGCTATGATGAATAGAAACTAAAAATGAACAGCATTTATCTGAAATCTAAAGCTTTTGTAACATTAAACTCTACCCTTCAAAAGTTTGGGGTCAGTAAGAATTTACATTTTATTTTTGGGGGAAAGAAATATAATAAATCAATACTTTTATTCATCAAGGATGAGTTAAACTGATCAAAAGTTACAGTAAAGACATTTATAATGTTAGAAAATATTCTATTTTAAATAAACGCTGTTCTTTTGAACTTTCTATTCATCAAAGAATATTGAAAAAAAATTGTACACAACTGTTTTCAACATTGAAAATAATAATGAATGTTTTTTGAGCATCAAATCATCATATTAGAATGATTTCTGAAGGATCATGTGACACTGAAGACTGGAGTAATGATGATGAAAATTCAGCTTTGATCACAGGAATAAATTACACTTTACTGTATATTCACATAGAAAACCGCTGTTTTAAATTGTAATAATAATTCACAATATTACTGTTTTTTTGTTGTTGTATTTTTATCAAATAATTGCAGCCTTGGTGAGCAGAAAAGACTTCTTTTAAAAACTTAAAAAATCTTACCTAAAACTTTTGCACAGTACTGTATGTCTGGTGCTCATTTAGGTCTTTTTCAGTCCTGCTATAAGTGCAATTTGACAGAATTTATTTGAATATTATTTATTTATTATTTTAGTAATTATATTTTGAATGAGATTTAATATTTTCAGTTTTAATATTGATTTTAGTTTAAGTTTTAGTAATTGTGTCATGCCCTTTTGTCATTTTTATTGTTTTAAAAAATATATGATGTATTTCATATAGCTTTAATTAAGTTGTATTTCAGTTTTAGTTTTCGTAATTTTAGGTACTTCAACTTGAACTTATTGAAGAGTGTTATTGAAGTTGCCAAGGCACCATTTCTGTTTTTGTACATTTGTACATTCTTTTTTTACGTTTTTAATCTATTTTTATCTAGATAGCTACAGAGAGAATACTGAGTAAATTCACCTATATCATTTAGATATATTTTACAAATCCCAACAAGATCCATGATTAGTTAATAGAAGGACTGAAAAATTAATCACATACCAAATAATCACATATAAAGCCTCCAATGGCCCATAAATAAAGATCCAAAAATTCAACAAGGCAAAAATGATGAACAGACAGTTACAAAAAGTGTCTTCAGTGATGTTATAAACCCTTTTTGTGTTCTTTTTTTTAAATTAAGTCACAATAAATGAATGCTAAATTGACAGCCCTGGTTAATACATGAACCACTGACCGAAAACCGGACTTAACACCTGCTGTAATTTCCAAGATCTGCCAAAAGGCTTGAGTACATCTTAACTTTGCATCGACGGAGGCGCTGTGACTTATTGGATTTGAGGGCGAAGACTGAATGTATTCAAAGAGCTTTTTCTGAAAGTGCTTCTGCAGAATCTCTGATTTTAACAGGCCTGATGCCAAGTCTACAGCTTTGTGTCTTCACAGCACTACATAACTGACACAGCAAGTGTTTCCTAAACACCAGATTTGTGCCTGCTTGGAGTTTTACTCATGTAACGCATGTCAAACGGTGTCTCAACGAAGACGACTTGCTAATAGCGTGTCGCAAAATATGCAAGGTGGATTCACGTGATTCCTGTTTGATGTGACATTTCCCGTCAGGGTTAATTATCACATTGCTGTGGTGAATTAGCCTCGCTCCATGCCCATGTAAGCACAGCGTAGAGAGAGGGAGCGTCAGGGGTCACAGCATTGGCGGGCACACATAACAGACACGCAGAGAGATGAGGAAACTTAATCCTTTTTCTTTCATATCCATCTAGAGATTTCCCCACTGTAATGAGTCTGGAATAAGAAATCAAACACAAACAACTATGACCATCTATTTTCACCATAACAACATAATTCTGAGGTCAGCTCTGTTGTCAAAACAGGTCTTTTCTTAGGCAAGGCCCCATACTTATCTATTCATACCATTCTGGTGGTAATGTCTTCATTTCCTTCAGTGCCCTAGAAGTTTTACCCAACGAAAAGAGCAGCCGGCGAAATTATACGTAGATCCGCAAAAGCAAAGCGAAGAAAATCTCACGGGAAGAAAACCTCTCTCAGCACACTAATACACAGAACACATTTCTCATTACATCTAATGCCGGCGAATGGCATCTTCAGCCACGCGGTGTGAGAATAGGATTTACACCTAAACAAAGGCAGCACAGAATCAATCTGAAAAGCTCTGGGACTTCGGATGACCAAGAGTCAGAGAGTGTGACTGAAGTGGAGCTCCAGAACCTCAAGCAGTCACCCAAATCCAGACTAGTTCCTGTCAAGCATATCGCAGGCACACTTTAAATAGGGCCCTTCACAATGACAATCGATTCCTGCCCGCTGTCTGTCGCTTGCACAAATTAGTGTGACGTTTTAGCCGCTTTCACAGTAGTGTTAACATTTGGTTGACGCGGGGTGACTGTTAGCTTCTTAAAGAATTCATTTCATTTGTTCAACTGTAATGAAAAGGACAAAGTCGCAAGATTTCTCTTTGTTACATCAGTGCTTTAGCGCTAAAGAAACATTAACACTGGCACAATGCTTTAATATCCATATGAGAGATACTTAAGAAAATGTGGCATTAAAACAGAGTATTTCGCAAGAAGGAAGAGGGTTTAGCGGGAGCATTAACAGCTCTGAATGCACACATTTACAATGAGTGAATTGTGCATACAGATGCGAGTGAACAGGAAAGAACAAATGTTTCCACATTAGCACGTGACATGGATCCCAATGCCCTCTGCGAAAGAGCCAAATAAATGGTTTCAAAAGTGTTATGACAGGATCAGAATGAAATCGTGTTTTTCCTCAGGCAATCGATGTAGAGGTGACCTATATGGAGAGGTACTATCCATTAAGTTGCACACTTTAAATGGATTAAATTGGACCATACAATGTGTTCCGGTGCGCGCGTGTGTGTGTGTGTGTGTGTCAACCCGCTTCCATTTGGAGACAAAGAAATGTGTAAAATGTCCAAATAAATAAGTTAAAAAAGAAAAAGAAAAAAAAACTTGATGCGGAAATATTTAACATATCATTTAGAATGACTAACTATAAAGGGTGAGTGCGGAAACATTTACATCGTCAATGGCCACAAGGCAAATCAATCTCATCCCCTACACGCTCTGGTGTGCGGTTTCGAACCCCTAACAGCTCTGAACGGGGAGAGGGGTCAGTGAATCCTGCCCTCCCTTAGGGCCACAGACCATATGTTCTGAATCCATTCAAATAACACCCTGACACTCGCAAAGATGTAATAACAATCAATGTTCAGCTCACAAATTAATTTTTAACATTGCTTATTTTCCCTAACTAGACCTTGACCTTCATGTTTCATTTCCTTTGGGTAGAAGAAATAGGAGGTAACACTTTATAATAACTGCATGCTATTAATCATTAGTAAACAGTTAATTCATAATTTATAAAGCATTAATATACATTAATAAGCAGTTTATAAATACAGCTATAAATTATTTATTCTAGATTTATAAGTATATCTATAATGTGTTTAATAATTGTATTTTCATACTTTATTAATGATCAATTTATAATTTCTAAATGAAGTATTGCATTATTACAAACTTATTAAGGAGTTGTCAGTGGTTCATAAGATAACTTAGAAAGTGTGAGTAAATGATTAATAAACTATTTAAATGTGGCATCATTAGTACTGGTGTGAACTATATTCTGTATTAATATATTTATGAATATTACAATTTAAAATAATGGTTTTCTATTTTAATATACTCAAGAGAAATGTCATATTATCATCAGTGTTGAAAACAGTAATACTGTTTGTGGAAACCGTGATGCCATATATATATATATATATATATATATGGCTGTTGTAAATGTTTCTGTAACTGTCTGTAGACAAGCTTGAATAAACATAGTTAGGTCTCTGAGTATCATGTAGGTGAAATAGTTTGCATCTTGTTTGATGGATCTGTGATTATATTCAGACCAGGGGATGTTTCAAGGTCATTCGTGACCTCGCTACCTTCCACATAAGCCATAATCTAGTATTTGTCCATTTGCAGCATAAAAATACACCGCCATGAAAGGGAAGATTACTGCTGCTATATATAATGGAATATCAGGGTGATCTCTGCCATTTCCCATGGTTTAATTGTGTTACTGAGTGTGTTGAGAGATGGAGAGAAGGAGTGAGACAAAGAGAGATAGTGTGTGTGTGTGTGTGTGTGTGTGTGTGTGTGTGTGTGTGTGTGTGTGTGTGTGTGTGCGTGTGTGTGTGTGTGTGTGTGTGTGTGTGTGTGTGTGTTCCAGCTTGTGTGGCCAGCTGTTGACTTTTTAAAATGGATCATCTAAAATCTGATAGCCATTTGGTGTGAGTGCTGAGACTATATGCCAGAGGCACTTGCAGACGGTTGGGACAGTTTAGTCCCATGAGGGAGGAACCACTTACAAGGGCCAAAGAGAAAGGAAGAAGAGGCCACTGCGCTAAACGTGCCCAACAGATTGCTGCTGTATCCAGAGTCCTCCCACAGACTGGGCATACGGAAACTTATTCACATCTGATACCAAACACTAACCTCTGACTTCATAGTGTGTGTTTACTTGAGAACTTACTTGTTACTACTGGACTGTGTTGTGAAAGTTGCTTAAAATTGTGTGTAGCTTGTGATTTGACACGCTACAGTTTTAACTTCACTGAAACTGAAAAATAAAACTTTTTAAAAGTTATCTACAGTATACTACAAGGTACTGATAAAATAAGTGGGGATCTCAATTAGGGTGGAAATATTAAACAGATACATTTTCAATTGATCTAGAATTGACCAACCGAGTCAGCAACATTAAGCACTTTTTGACTAAAATGTTAACAAAATGAAAACTTGTATTGTGGTGCTACCAAATATTTATTTAATGCATTAAGTATTATAAACTACAGTAACAATTAACATATTTCAATGCATTTTACTTTTCAAGTTGTTGATGTAATTTATTGACATTAATGTATTATGAGCAAGCTTTATAAACATAATAAAATATAATAACTTTGTGTATTACAAAAAAAACAACAACAACAACAACAAAAAAACTGAAGACAAAAGCTCTAATGACTAGGTTAATAATGTTTCATCTACACAAAGAGTCCAAATTAACCAATTCACTAAAATTACTCAGACTTGCCCATGTTTCAAATGAAAGCGAAAGAGATTGGAAATTTAAGACATTTGATTATTACCTCGGTTTACATGGCTGTAAAGCGGTGCACTCAACACAACATGACAAAAACACAGCAATGCATTGTTTTGTCACGCTACACCGCAACGCGTTCTCACCCCAAGGCGTCATTTTATTGAGACTTTGACCATGCTTCAATAATTGACGCTAAAGGGTGCCTTTAGCGTCAGTTGGATGACGCTTCCGTTATGGGTAGGTTTAGGTATGGGTAGGTAGGCGCGTCTCATATTGACGCTAAAGGGTTCCGTGTGCGTCTAATTTAGACGCATGGTCAAAAGCGTCACTTAGATGACGCTCGAGGATGAGCGTCATCTAACTGACGCTAAAGGCACCCTTTAGCGTCAGTTATTGAAGCATGGTCAAAAAATGACGCCTTGGGGTGAGAATGGGCTGTACACCGCTAATGGCTGGAAAAAGCAGCTCATTACTGGAGAAGCTACTCAGTTTTGAAAACAGCTGAGCTACAGTCACGCTACTGACAGATATAGTTACTTTTAGTAAGTTACTCCCCAACACCGCACACATGCTTCAGTCAACCCATGATATATCAATTCCTTGTTCTTAACAGTAACTCAGCGAGTGGTAATTGTTAACCTGACACATGGATTAACCTTTCTTTCGAGAATTAAGGTAATCCAATTGATTATTAAAATCGAGGGCAAAGGGGTCTAGTGCGATGACAAAAAGAACACATGTAATTGAGCTACATTAACCCCCTGTGTAAACAGACACACACAAAAGGACATCACTGTCCTCTTAAAACCAGGCTACAGAGCTTTCAGAGGCGCCAGGCCACTCTAGGGCCAGAGAGAAAAAGCCACATTGATTTTAAATAATGTTCCCTGTGACTCATGCATGGGAGGACATTTATCAAAGCCATCACAGAGGTCTGTCTCGTATTCTCTCTCCCATCTAACTCTGGGGTCAATAGCCACACTTTAAAATGCACTATTCCAGTGCTTTCGAAGTCACCACTGAAGACCGATTCCTGTCACAGAACAAAGGCTTTAATGCTAATAGACTAACAGGGACGGATTTCTGCATCCGTCACTGTGAGAGGTGACGCTATTTCGGTCTGCGGTGATAAAAGCAACAAGGCACCTTAAAGATGAGGCGAGCAGAAATGTGGTACGTGCTGCCTGATCCTTAGAAGTAGGGCGCTGGCAGAGCAAAGCTCACACTTCTGGTCAGAAACTAGGACTCAGTACATTTATCTCCAAATGATGCAGGGGTGCAGTTTCATTGTGATGAAGTGATGTCTGGATGGAGCATATTTCTTCATCCATCAGTCATTTTTGGGACTAATTTTAGGGTTTGGACACGTGCTTTAAGCAGCCGTGATTATGATCGAGTGGGTTTGAGGTCAGATTCTGGGTTTAGGTCACTTGTATGTGACACTTCTTGTGGTGATGGCTTGATGGAGTGGTGTGTTGTGAGTGACTCTGTGGATAATGAGGTATGGATGCTGGGAGTGCATCATGGGTAATATGGCTTAAATTGACACAGCGCTGGTTTTAGAAATTGTTGGAATTTGTTGTAACAACAGGATTCGTAGCATATACAACGCACTGCGTTGTGTATATTTACTAATTTTAGATATTATATATTTTTCCACCCTATTTGATGTGCTGAAATAAACCAGACATGTTGAACATGTCATGCACACCTCGACCCATAAGAAAAAAGGTCTATGAGATTAAATCTCTCTCTGGGAATATTGCGTTGCGAAACTAAATATTACGTCTTACCATCTGTCTTAAGCTGTAGCACCAGTATATGCACTCCAACATACATTCTTGGGTATCATTGCTTCCCTATGGCAGACTGTGTTGGTGACCTCAGATCCTGTAGAGTGAACTTCCATCTGGCCTTTCTGAATTTGAGATTCATAGACTGAGCTGAGAAGTGAAAAAAAAGAAAGAAAGAAAGAAAGAAAGAAAGAAAGAAAGAAAGAAAGAAAAGAGGTTATGCATGTCTTAAATATCTAAATATCATATGGTCCTTAAAAATGCAGAAAAACAAAACAATCAATTTAGCATTTAAGAAGGCATTTAAAGATTAATTTTATAAAATGATTCTAAATGGAAGCTCATGATCGTAGGATAAAGGGATTAATATAAACTCTAAATCATGATTAAAGATCAGGGTTTTGGATTCCACTAGACCTTTAACTAACACTATAAACATGCAATCGTATAAAGCTATCATTCTCATTCTTTATCAAACATCCTGTGAATATTGAGAACATGTGAAATAATTATTAATGTATATATATTTTTAATCCAAGGTTCTGTTTACATCCTTTTTTTAAATGATGTTGGACACAGCTCTGTTATTGTCCAACCAAATCTACAAATATTATAATTTACTCATTCCAACCCTGTATGCCAGTCATCTGTAAATAATATATTTTTGGATTTTTAAGGATATGTTGAAGAATATTTAACACCACTGACAATTTTTCTATATGTATTCTGTTCTGTTCTACAGAAAGGAATAAAGTTATTCAGGTTCAGAATGAATTGAGGGTGAGTAAATGGTTTTGGGTGAACTATTCCTTTAATACCAACCACAAGTCATTCACACTTATCAAAACTCTCATTTCATAATGAATGGTTCAATTTACAATGGTCTCAGTCTGTTCATGGACCATATGACACATATTGCACAAAAAATTGCATTAAACTATAACTGTCCACAGCCTCCAGGAGTCATAAACATGGTACGGTTTGTGAGGTTCCTGATATAGAATTTCTGAAAGAGGTTTTTGTTTGAGGCAGTTAGCAAAAATTAAACGAAAAATCCTTGAACTGTGTATTCCACATTTCAGAGTCATTGTCAGGGAAGTAGTTTGTATTCAAAGTATACTTTTGAATGGATGGAAACCCTGACCACAATATCTACGAACATTTTAAAATGTTATCAATTTCTTCAATGCAGTCTGTACAATCCTAAACAGAAATTGTTGTCTCATGATTTGTTAGTCTATTATTGTTATACATTTCAGATGTATAATCTGAAACTTCACATAATGCAGACTTTACATGTATGCAGGCTCCTGTCCATCTAAGTGGGCAGTAGTTACAATGTGGAGCAGACATGTACAAAGAATAAAAAAAAAATTTGATTTAGAAGGGAAGAGCATAAATATCATTTTTCAAATAAGAGCAAAGTCCCCAAACAATGCCAGATTTTACTAGTTCAAAAATCAAAATCTTTAATTCAGAAAGTCTCACTTTGGAAAAAAGCCAAGCACTTACATTGCATCTAAACACAGTCCTCTATGCAATTCAATTTGGCTTAAAACCTGTACTGAACTCTGGATCTTCATATTCCTTGCTTTTAACTGACCGTATGCTCTCAATTTCACCTCTCTAAATTGTATCATTGATGCTAAAGCTGCCAAAAAGACATTCTCAGCAGTGACCTTCTTATTACAGCCAGAAGCCAGGTCAGGAGCATATATCAGAACAAGTGCCTGACCGGGGTCAACAGGAAGAAGGAGTGCAAGCTCAGGTCAAGGGTCTAAAATGTCACAAACCCAAGAGTGGAGATTAACCATTGAAGTAATTTGCCTCTGAAAGTTTAGATAAAGGGATGTGGGCAATTTTTAAACAGAATATGTGTCAATATTAACCACAACCATAATTAAGATGCAAAATATGGGATGTTTTGGTTGGTTTTAATTTTTTTTGCTCAACAGCTCCATGAGGTGAGAGACTGTGGCTGAACTTAAAAAGACGAAAGAAGCTAAACATGACTGTCAATCTCCCTCGGACTGGGGCTCCATGCAAGATCTCACCTCGTGGGGTCTCAGTGATCCTACGAAAGGTGAGAAATCAGCCCAGAACTACACGGGAGGAGCTGGTCAATGACCTGAAAAGAGCTGGGACCACCGTTTCCAAGGTTACTGTTGGTAATACACTAAGAGGTCATGGTTTGAAATCATGCATGGTACGGAAGGTTCCCCTGCTTAAACCAGCACATGTCAAGGCCCGTCTTAAGTTTGCCAATGACCATTTGGATGATCCAGAGGAGTCATGGGAGAAAGTCATGTGGTCAGATGAGACCAAAATATAACTTTTTGGTCATAATTCACTAACCGTGTTTGGAGGAAGAAGAATGATGAGTACCATCCCAAGAACACCATCCCTACTGTAAAGCATGGGGGTGGTAACATTATGCTTTGGGGGTGTTTTTCTGCACATGGGACAGGGCGACTGCACTGTATTAAGGAGAGGATGACCGGGGCCATGTTGCGAGATTTTGGGGAACAACCTCCTTCCCTCAGTTAGAGCATTGAAGATGGGTCGAGGCTGGGTCTTCCAACATGACAATGACCCGAAGCACACAGCCAGGATAACCAAGGAGTGGCTCTGTGAGAAGCATATCAAGGTTCTGGCGTGGCCTAGCCAGTCTCCAGACCTAAACCCAATAGAGAATCTTTGGAGGGAGCTCAAACTCCGTGTTTCTCAGCGACAGCCCAGAAACCTGACTGATCTAGAGAAGATCTGTGTGGAGGAGTGGGCCAAAATCCCTCCTGCAGTGTGTGCAAACCTGGTGAAAATCTACAGGAAACGTTTGACCTCTGTAATTGCAAACAAAGGCTACTGTACCAAATATTAACATTGATTTTCTCAGGTGTTCAAATACTTATTTGCAGCTGTATCGTACAAATAAATTTACAGCTGCATTTACAAAAATCATACATTGTGATTTCTGGATTTTTTTTTAGATTATGTCTCTCACAGTGGACATGCACCTACGATGACAATTTCAGACCCCTCCATGATTTCTAAGTGGGAGAACTTGCAAAATAGCAGGGTGTTCAAATACTTATTTTCTTCACTGTATATAAAGGCCCTTCCTTAGAGATAATTGACCAATGTGAAAGTTATTGCATAATTGCCACACTGACCTTAATGTGTTTAGGGGAAACAAAAATATAGAGTCTATTAGGAGAAAATATAAGCCTGCCAAGATCTAGTAGGAACGATATAAATCCTCAGAGTAAAAGTGGGAGGAGATTAAGATATGTACATCGTCACTCGGACTATAGGGAAGAAAGCTGCGAGAAAGAAATGAATTTATGAGTCCACCTGTAGCAATTTAAAAGAGCACCACTGAGGTTATATGACCCACATTCAGACAAGCTTTGAAATAGTCTCATTTTCTTTTCTATATTCAGCTTCATAAATGTTTAGAAAAGAGCTCCACCTTCCACATGAAGCCATTGAGGCGCAGACCACACAGCACTGCTGAAACGTGACCTTGAGAAAATGTCCATTTCCTTCGACCGCAAAACATTTCAATGCTGACGGTGACGTCATAAGAGTTGGCTGAAATATCAGACACCAGAAAAGTGGTGTATTGTTTTGCTTCTGATTAAAAACCTTTTTAAAAATTATGCTTTCATACACTGCAGGGATTAAAATCCTCTCTGACCCCCTCTGAGACCTGCTGTTAAGCTGTTTCCCCCTCACTCCAATTTCAGCTAAGTCCTGACTGTTGATATTTCCCTATTTCCTATAAATAATCACCTAGTGTCTCTTGTATAATTACACAGCACCTTGTCAGATAGCCTAATCCTCCTGCACTGTTAGAGTCACGCTAAATCATCAGGCCTTATACACGCCTGACATGCGATTGCTGCCATAAAACAGCATTGCACATGGGAGAGTGGATTAAGTCTAAAAACATGCTAATCCGCCCAAATTAGTATTTCTTACTCTTGCCTGGCGAGGATGTGGCTAAAAAATAAAGCTCCCAAAAGTGTGAAACTGTCCATTGAGTAAATGTGGCACATATACTGTCTTAGCATCTCTGAAATTGTTAATTGCTCGCAAGCGCCACTAAATCCGCTGGACATAGTGGGGATTAGAAACTCTCTGCAGCATATGTTTCTAATGTAAGTTCCATTAGCTGGTGTTGTTTTAACCTTAAGCAAAGGGGAATTTTCCATGTCAAACCCAATAGTCCTGCTAATTGGACAGTTCGGCCATCTGACGCTAACTGATAAAGGACAAAGACATGTGACATTCTCAAATAAACAACATTGCTCTAAATAAGGAAGGAGTTCTTTTGGTGTAAATGGAATAATGTTTAGGTAAGGACCATGGCATTTTAGAAGTTCTTTATCTGATTCTGCTTATTTGTGGATCATGTTTAGTCACAGTTCAGTAATGAAGGAGAGTTCTTTTGTAACCTTAAACTTGAGTCTAAAACTAAATCTTAACATTTCATGTTCACTTCAAATCACACATTTGTTGTTATTCAAATGACAACTCTGTTATTGTCATTTCATCAGTAGAATGTCTATAAGGTTAAATGATATTGAATTTACTTCGAGTAGCTTGTACAATTTTTTAGAATGTACTTCACAAGAAAATAAAATACCTGTAAAAGCTATATTTAAAGGAATAGTTTAACCCTGAAAATAAAAATGGGCCTTATTTACACACTCCTGTGTCATTCCAAACCCGTATGACTGAATTCTGTGCGAAAAAAAAATACTAAATGAAAATGAATGAGGACTGAAATATGAAGTTATAATAAATAAAGCAAAGTGACTTGTCCTACTGATGGAACTTCCCTTACACATTATTTGAGACATCGACATAAGGAGGAACATTTCCAGACGAACACATTCCTAACCTGTCAGGTGAAGCATCTAATCCAGGTCATCAAATTTCAATCGGTTTATTGAATTGCTTGGAAAGTCACCAATTTATCCTGGATGGTTAATAATTTTGGCACTCACTTCTGAGTTTTAATGCAAACAAAAAATGGCTTCACATACATTTGGTCAACACTGCTCCTCAGCTCCAGATTTAATTCCGTTTTGGATGTTTACTCCATCTTTAACTATTGCAAGCTTCACAGGAGCGGGCAAATTGAAAACGTGAAAATATGAAATTCATTTACATGTGAATGTTAAATTAGTCTACAGTCCACTGTGGTTCTCTGCCATAGAAACCATCTTCCCTGTATGCAGATTCAATTTAATGGCGGAATGCTTGTATAAAAATAAAGGTCCCTAATGAGTTCTGCACTAGCGATGAGCGACAGCTTCATAATAAGGCATAAATCACAGCGGACAGTGGTGTTTCTTTGAAATATGGCGTCTGGGAGAGCTGTCTGAGGCAGTGGAGGTCCGCGCCAATCCTTATCACCCTTTCAGGCGTGGTGTACATCATGGAATCCAGATGGCCTGTCATACATCAGGCCTTTCAGCTTGCTGACACACACGTTTACAAAGCTGCCTCTACTTTGCCTAAACTGGAACTTGGAGGTATCTTGCAAAAAACTCACCTCTGAGAAAAGGAAGTAAAAAGTAAAAATGTTTTTGCTGCCTTTCCATCATACTCACCCCCTTGTCTTTGCTGAGGCACACCTGCGAGTGCTGAGATCTCGAAGGCACCATCATTTCGAGTCTGTCATGAGAAGGTGGCCCCCAAGGACTTTGATGGATTTGATTCTTCCTACTTGTGGCTTTGGTCTAGAGCAGACAGGGTGATGTTTGAATAGATGGCCTTTGGCAAATCATTAACATTGCTAGCTCTATATACTGTATACTCATATGGGGTTAATTCTTACATTTGTATATGCATACTTATTAAAATCTAAATGATTAAAAAAAATTACATTTACACATACATTGACTTGAATATAAATATAACTCTATGATGATCATGTCTTTCATTTCTAAAATAAAAATCCTTTTGATATGTTTTTGGAGTGAATTAAAAAAAACTGAAAGGAAAGAAATAGTATGGCATAACCTTTTTTTTTAAAGGGCCCCTATCATGGATTTTTGAAAATGACCTTTCATGTAGTGTGTAATAGAGCTCTAAGTGAATGAAAACATCCTGCAAAGTTTTAAATCTGAAAGTGCACCGCATATAAAGTTAGTGTCTTTCAAAAGAGTCGACTCTGATTCAATGAAATTAATTGTTTTTCAAATGAGTCATAAGCCGTCATTAGCCCGCCCACTTATTGCGCATGCACCAGGGAAACTTAAACCTCAAACCGGCAGCTGATCCTGTGGATACTGGAGAGCATCATGTCCAGGAGACGCTGTGCTCTACAATGTGACGGTAAAGACATTTTTTTCCACTGCCCAAGGACGAGCATGTGAAGAATCTGTGGTTAAAATTTATCTTTACCATGATACTACAGCAGTATAATCATAAACTTGTCCTGTTACCTGCGAGTCAGCTAATCAGCTGTGGGCCACTATTACATAAAACTGTCTATTAATGCAGATTGTCTGTCGTTCTCACTACTTTGAGGAAAGATTAAGCATGAAGCAAGATTTGTTTTACCAATGTTTATGTTACATCAGTCATTCACGCTAGAGCTCGGCTATTAGTTACCTCAAACTGAGTAGTGAACAGAGCATATGAGCGGAGTGGAGCGGTGAGAATATCCGCTCCTCGCTCACGGAACTGTTCACCCCTCCGCTTCCCCGCTCAAAGCCACATCAGGCCGCTCCGCTCATTATCGCTCAGCGCTCAACGCAGTTTGCTTCGCGCTCCACTCAAATCTCCCCCCGCTCGCTTCAAAAAAGGAAAAAAATCTGCATGTATTTCACTTTTAGCTTAGACCACAGTCTTACCTCCAAAAGAACTAAAGAGCAACAACTACATTTTCCAAATATAAATGTTTTATTTCAAATTAAAAATTAGGCCTGGCCTATGTAAGAAGGAATAAATAGCCTACAAAAAAGTCATGTAAAATTAAACGAATAAATGGGCCTAATAATATAAATAAAAATTATAGAAACAAAAATATAGATAGAAGTTTTAAAAGTAAATTAACTATTAGGCCAGAATTTTGATAACTCAACTTTTGCGCAACAGGCACAATTTATATTGGCTTAGGCCTATATCCATTGTACACACATCCTGAGGTAAAATTAAACGAATAAATGGTCCTAATAATATAAATAAAAATTATATAAACAAAAATATACATAAACGTTTTAAAGTATAACCTAAATTAACTATTAGGCCAACATTTTGATAACTGAAATGTTGCAGCGCGCATTAAAATTTAAATAGGCTTATATCAATTGTACAAAACAACTGCTGTAAAATGAAACGAATCAATGCCTAATTATATAAATAAAAATATACAGGCTATAGACCTACAACAAAGTTTTAAAAGTAAATTAACTATTAGGCCAAAATTCTTATAACTGAACTTTTTTTTTAATTAATTGCTTTCCTTATCTACAGTTCTTTTGAGTTCACCTTCAAGAACAAAAGTTTGGACAATGTCAGTCTGAGGCTTCAGGTGGTTTCTTTACAGCAGGCCAGCAGCGGAGAACACCCTCTCTGCGCTCGCAGACCCACTTGGGCGCTGAACACAATGCAAGCTACTTTACCCAGGCGTTGGAAAAGACTTAGTTAGTTTTATATTAATAGTTTTGACTGAAAATAATCTACTATGTATGATGGATTCTGGGTCAGGCTTGACTGAGCATGCTAAGTTCAGACACGAGGTGTGAGCGCTGAGCGAAATTGGAGCGGGAAATAGGGCGACGCTCCGTCCTTTTAAAAATGCCGCTCTGCGCTCTGTCCAAGATCCGCCCGCTCGCTCCCGCTCCACTCCGCTCACATGCTCTGGTAGTGAATCACTGAAACATTCTGCTCGAGTCGTCCTTGCGATGGAGGTTCGGGTTGAATGAATGGTTCTTCCTCTAGTGTTTCATCATCGGACTCGCGCTCGGATTGATATAGTAAAATCAACGTCATTGTTCGTTACTGTGTTTAGTTTACGGTGTAGGAAGCCTCAAGACACACAGAGATGTCGGTGTTATGGCAATGGGAATTACGCGGTAAACCAATCACAACAGACTGAGCTGTCTGGCCAATCAGAGCAGAGTAGCTCGCGGAAAGGTGGGATTTAGAGAGATTGATCATTTGGCGAGTCGTTTGAGAATCATTGAAAATCTGGTGATGTGCAAATGTATATTATGAGAAAATGAAATGTTTGATGCATGCAAACCTGTTGTAGGAGACTCCAAAACAACATTAGGAAACTTTAAAAAAACATGATATGGGCCCTTTAAGAAAAAGAAAATACTATTAACAAAGCTGCATCACTGCTTATTTACATTTGAAAATTTTTAAATTTGTCTGTCAAATCATGTGGTTTAGCCAACATGAAAAACATACATTCTCTAGCAGTCAGACACGTTTGAGGTTAGAAGTGAGCTGACGAGTTGGGATCTTGCCTGACAGGCCAATCTCCTTCAAGTGTAAACAAAACAAGCCAATGGACATTGGCGAGCGAGATTTGCATCGTGAACCACTGCATGCGAAGCAGGTATATAAGGAAGTGTGCTCATTTAAGCTTTCACTTCGGAGCCGAGCATTTCATTGGTTCTGCTCTGCAATCATCTGTACCCGTGTTTTCCAAACCCGGAAGAAGTTCACCAGAGAGTGTTGGTGTGACTGCGAGTCAGCAGCGGTCACTATTTAAAGAGAATTTCTTCTTCATTCATTACAGTCTAAAAGAGTACTATGCACATTGCAGACTTTTAATAGTCTTGCATGCTGTGCAACGACCATTTCCCTGTGTGCTTAAAGCACTAAAATAGCTTTTCCCTAAAAGAGCAAGCATGGGTGTGATGTTGCGTCTTTTTAAAGATGTCATTCTACCCATGTGTTTCTGAATGGGGTTGCTTCCTTTCTCCGTCTGACAGTCATGATTGCTGCCTCACGTTTCAGGGCTGAAAGCATGCTGAGGTGGCCTTCATGGATGAGTCATGTCCCCACTGTGGGAAGATGACAACCTCGATATTGCAGTTGAGACTAGAGTCTTCTGGGGATAAAGTTTTGGCTACGCTGCCCCCTTCGGGTAGAGTAGTGTTGTTCGAGTCTGACCCAGATCTGATGGCCATCCATTTCTAGGCAGCTGAGACCGTCGGGCTCAAATGGAACCTTCCACCGTGTCCCGAACGCTCAAGGCTGAATGACTGTTATCTCAGGGCGGCACATGCTGAACAGCAGCAGTAGCGCTTTCTTCCCAGAGGTGCACGAGGAGGTCACAAAGTCTTGGAAGGCAATTTTTCTGCCCGAAACTACTCCACCGCCTCCTCCACTCGCACTACCCACAATGATGGGGCAGCCAAGGTGTACGTGGAGATCCGCCTCGGTGGAGCGTGCGGTTGCGATGCAATTACCCCTGGCGGGGTAATCTGTGTCTTCCATCCAAGGCCTGTAAATTCTTGACTGTGCTTACAGCCAAGACTTACAGAGCTGCTGGACAGGCCGCTTCCACCCTGCACACGTGCGACTAAAGTCACTTTGCGGTCCCTTGGGTCGACGATGTCCACACTTGTGATCCAGGAATGACATTTATGGCTGAACCTGGGAGATATGCGGGAGACAATAACGTTATCTCGACTCCCCAATCTCCCAGGCCCATCTCTTCTGCGATGCAGTTGAAAGAGACTGGTCTCTTGAGGAGAGGCGCCCTCAGCATTTAACAGTGGCGATGATGAGGCTTCATCACACGTCGCCAATTCTCATCTTCTCGCCCCTCTGCTCTTATCACACCCACCCTAGTCAGGAACCTAGTAAAGGGCAGTGAGTTAAGAGATGGGGTGGCGCTGATTATAAAGGAGAGGCAGCCGTTCTGTCACACAATGCGTATTTTCATGTCTCAATTCTCCCTCAACACAGACCGTTTCTACAATTTGAGTTCAAGGGATGGGCATATCAGTACAAGGTCCTCCCCTTCGGGCTGTCCCGGTCGCCTCATGTCTTTACGAAGGATGCGGAGGCAGCCCTTGGCCCTCTGAGGGAGTGCGGTGTTCCCATTCCTTAACTACCTCGACGTCTGGGTCATTCTGGCCCACTTGTGAGAGCAGCTGTGCGAACATAGAGACTTGCACCTCAGCCATCTTGGCCTTCAGGTAAGCTGGGAAAAGAGCAAGCTCTCCCCTGTGCAGATAATCTCTCTTTTTTCTGTATGGAGTTGGACTCTGTCCACATGACAGCACGTCTCACGAACGAGCGTCCTCAGTCAGTGATGAACTGTCTGAAATCGTTCAAGGGCAGGATGACGGTTCCACTGAAATTTTTTCAAAGGCTCCTGGGGCATATGGTATCCACAGCCGTAGTAGCGCCACATGGGTTGTTTTATATGAGACCACTTCAGCACTGGCTACACAGCAGAGTCCTGAGATAGGCATGGCAATGCAGCACACCGGGTGAAAATCACATCAGCCTGTCACCAAACCTTCAGCCAGTGGTCAGACCTTGTTTTATGGGCAGGAGTTTCCCTAGAAAAAGTTTCCAGGCATGTTGTTGTCTCAACAGATGTCTCCACCACCGACATGGGACCGGGTGGGGTGCCATGTGCAACGGATATGCTGCATCAGGCTCCTGCACAGGACCACGACTGCAGTGGCACATCAATTGCCTCAAATTGCTAGTAGTACATCAATTGCCTCAAGCTGAAGGTTTGGCGACAGGCTGATGTGATTTTCACCCGGTGTGCTGCATTGCCATGCCTATCTCGAGACTCTGCTGTATAGCCAGTGCTGAAGTGGTCTCATAATAATAATAGTGGTCTCATGTCCAAAACAATAAAGTTAATTAAGTTAAATTATCCTAAAATTAATATTTTTACATTCAACAAAAACAAATAATCCAGTTTCATTATGAGTTTATTCAATGAATACATTCACTTTTTCTTTTTTTAAATTTTTACAAACATTTCCAACATGAACATGTACAAAATATTTACTATTATTAAAATTATTGTTAATTAAATAATAAATAATTACAAATAAAAGCATGTTGCCTTTAAGTGAAAGGGTTTATCAAATACTTCATTGCTTTATTTTCTCATACATGCATGTTTCGCTCTGCTCTTACTGTTCTGCTTCTGTTGTTTAGTGAATGAAAACAGTGGAAACAGAGCTCTGCACACACATCCTGACTCAGGCTGACGCAAAATAAAGAAATACTGCTCTTATTATTTAGAGTGCTGTCATTCTTAAAGTACCGGCACTGATCAAATTTCATTTCGTACCGATTTTAATAGCTGGGTATTGCGATACCTTTCTAGTACCGGTATATCGTGCAACACTAGCATCAACATCAACCATGTTGCATGAGCTTACTTGAGCAGACACTGTACAAGGTCAGGGAGGATGAGGAGCAAGTCTTTAGTTGTGTTGTTAGTCGTTAGTTGTAACTGGCCCAACCAGACATGTTTCCTGGAAATTATGCTCCTCGCGACAGGCCCTCCCAGGTGGATTCCTCTGAGGAAGGACCTGCTTTCTCAGAGACGGGGCACCGTATGGCACTCGGGTCTAGACCTCTGAAACCTCCCCGTGTGGTCTCTAGACGGGATGTGAAGGAGTTAAGTGATCTACCACCAATGGTGGTTCCTAATGTAACCCCCGTTCCATGAAGGAGGGAACAGAGACAGTACGTCCCTTTGCCACAATTGCTGTACCACCACTAAATGGCCGGGACACCGTTAGCTTGTTTTGTTTACACTCGAAGGTGATTGGGCTCTCAGGCGAGATCACAATTCGTCAGTTCACTTCTGACGTAACATCTTTGTAACACTAATGTAACACGTAACACTTCTAACGGGGGTTACATTAGTAACCCCAAGACATTTTTAAACCTGCTTGTGCGGTGTAGAGTTTTAAAATATAAGACAATATCAGACCTTCTTTAATCACAAAGCAATGTTAGCTCAAGTTCTAAAATGTTAAGACTCAAACATATAATTATATTTATGAATGAATTCATGATACTTGTAAAATATATACCTTTTACCTTGAAAAATATATTATTATTTTTTTAGGGAAATAAGCAAAATGTGCACACTCAAATGTATTCAACGTTTAAGAACAATATGTTATTATTTTTTTACTTGAGGGCTGCATCACTTTAGCCTGGTTCTACCAGACTCTCGTCCATTTAATTTGTACAGAGAGTCTGGCCTCTCTCCATTGAGAAACGTTTACTTCCTTGTAGGCGGGTTCTCTGTTAAAGTTCAAAACTATTGGATCTGCCCAGAGTCACTCAGGATCTGCCATAGCCAATCGCTAACGTGTGGTCGTGACGTATGTCATGCGCCAAAGCCGGCCGTAAACAACAAGTCCGAATGATCAGAGGATTATGTTTAGAATAAGATGTCTGTCAACGAGATTTTGTTCATCGAATTTAAGAGTTCAAGCAACAATTGACCGTTCGCAAAGACCCGCCCCCCTTAGTTACTGTCGCTATGTCCGTCAAGCTACCCTGCTCTCTCACACACACCATGTTCTCACGCAGTGAAAAATACATTGCGGAGCAGAGAGGAGACTGACAACACGCTGACAGACAGGACAGAACATGTTACTTTTCGGTTACTTTTCATATTAAACATATTAAACAAAGTCTCACCTTTTAAATTTGGTCATTTTCTTAAATGTAAACAACAATAAATAATTTAAAATAACTTTAAACAATAAAGTTTTGTGGCTTTTTAATGTGTCGTGACAGATCGCTGTTCAGCCTCAGTTAAAGCTGGTCGTGAACCGATCATCTCTTCCTTCTAGTTCATTTATAGCATCAAACAAACATTGCTGGTCTAGAAGTAAGACGGGGGCGGGGTTACCGTGGCCAACAAGACGAACATAAACTTGTGACCGCCATTTTTGAATTAGCAGCTAATCGAGCTAATAGCAGCTCGATTGTAATCTCCGTTTATGCAAGTTACGGCGAGCTGCACGAACACGTTGTAGTATGGATGCCGATGTACGTTAGGTTCGCAAAGCCATGAGCATCAATAGTAACGCAACGGTCGCCATTGTTGATAGAAGGCTTGTTCGAGATGCATCGGAGCAGCGCGGACCAATCGGAGCTGCGGGAGTGTGTGGAGAGCATACGACTCCTTGTGCTATTGGGTCGCTTTTGCAGTTCTTTTATGTCATGCGCCAATCGGTCTGCGAGAAAGCCAATGCATCTCGAACAAGCCTGGTGTGTTTGTGTTTGGCACTGCCGCGCTAGCGCTGCTGGGCAACATAAGATGTATACAGTGACGTAAGACCTGGCTCTGTGGTGGCTCTCTGGCCTGTGGAAAGGCAAACCGGTTATTTGAAAGCTCCTCAGTCGAACCAACTCCGAACCGGCTCTAGCACTAGCTCTGAACTAGCACCTAGTTTAGGGCCCTATAATTTCCGCGATCACGGAATCGCGGACGGAATCGCGGAATTGGCCAATTAACGCGGAATCTAGTGTTAACGCGGAATTTCGCGGAATTGTACATATTTGGAATGAAATTCTGTTTTTGTGTGGAAGAAGAACGTATGTCTGGGGAAAATGCATACCGGGGGAAGCAAATCTGGCTCTCCACAGCTGCTTTCGTCGGCGAAAAAGTTAAGAAACTCGACGTTAAGCCATCAGTATCAGTACCGAGCCGAGCAGTTCGCACGTGACTCGCAAGTGTTTCCCACACATAGACTAATTCTATCTAGAAACAACACCGGCCGCCACATAGGCTATTGCGTTTCGTTCATTTATTTTAACGCATTCAGTTACATTTCCTTTCCCTGCTCTCCCTCCGTTTCTGTCTCTCACGTCTCTCTCTCTCTCTCTCACACACACACATAAACACACACACCCCATCCCCTCCGTGCACACCGCGTCTGTCTATGAGGCGCCGGACTGGACAAAAGCGAAGCGACACAGCGCTCGATAGTGCGCGAGAGAGACCGAGTGTTTCCGAGAGCGCGCTCGATAGTGCGCGAGAGAGACCGAGTGTTTCCGAGAGCGCGCTCGATAGTGCGGGAGAGAGACCGAGTGTTTCCGAGAGCGCGCTCGATAGTGCGCGAGAGAGACCGAGTGTTTCCGAGAGCGCGCTCGATAGTGCGCGAGAGAGACCGAGTGTGTCCGAGAGCGCGCTCGACAGAGAAACAGAGAGTGTGACTTTTATTTAAACTAATATAATTTGTTTTACTGGACAGTTTAAAGCTCATAACCATATTTTGTTGTTATTTGAAACTACTTAGAGTGCAGTGTTATTGCATCATGCAGCATTTGTGCTGAAAAGTAAGAGTAAATGTCATTACCTCAAATTTAAGGTCATTCCTATTTTATTTGTGTACATTTTAATCATTAACATTAAAAGCATACTCTTTTTGACTAAAATAACGACTAAAAATTTAATTCCCCAAAATTAAAACGGAAAAAATGGAATTTGCAAAAATTAAAACGGAAAAAACGGAATTTAGGAAAAAATAAAACGGAATTTGGGAAAAAATAAAACGGATTTTATAGGGCCCTACTAGTTCTTGCTGGTGGAAAAGGGGTAAGAGAGTCAGGACCTCGGTTTAACGTCTCATCCGAAGGACGGTGCTCTTTGACAGTATAGTGTCCCCGTCACTACACTGGGGTGTTAGGACCCACACAGACCACAGGGTGAGCGCCCCCTGCTGGCCTCACTAACACCTCTTCCAGCAGCAACCTGTTTTTCTCATGAGGTCTCCCATCCAGGTACTAACCAGGCTCAGCCCTGCTTAGCTTCAGTGGGCAACCAGTATTGAGCTACAGGGTGATATGGCTGCTGGCACAATATTATTGTGGACACTCCTATGGATCAGTGATGATACACAATTATAAATACAGTATAGCTAAAGCATGAGCATAGAACATATTCTCTCTTTCTGCTTGCCTTTTTTTTTCTATGCAAGTTTATTAAATGAAAGAGATACCCATAACTGGCTGAAGATACACATGCACACATGCATGCATGCCCATGAATATATTTACACTCCATTTGTTGTACCCACTTGACTAATAGACTCAGAGGCTGAAAGTAATGTCTTATGAAAATACGCCACACACACTTGTGTCATGTTCCCGATCCAATTTGAAGCCAGTGAAAACTGTCCTTTTTAATCATGACCAGGATCTGGAAGGCCATCAGTAAAACTCTCTCTGCCATAATTCAGGGAGAAAACCCAGCATTTATACTATAAACCTCAGGAAACCCACCTCGCTGGCTCTGTTCTACCCGTCACGTTGAAACAGTGTATGTTCCTATACGGTCTCCCCCCACCCAGTATCAGCTGAGAGACTGATGAGTATGGCCGTCTCTGCTCCCATCAGTGCAGCATTATCTTAAATCATCAGCAATTTCTCCCTCGTCCTGTCCTGATCTCAATCGTTACCTGCAGCATCTCCTCTGCAGTCCCCCCAAGCCCAGCTCCCAGTCGGCCCATGGCCAGCCGTTTATTTCATAACTGTGTGCTTGTGGTCTTATCAGGCCAAGAAAGAAACTGTATTCGGAGATATCTGATGGACCTTCATGGGGGTGCCAAGCACACAGCAGTCACAGTTGGTTACACGCTGATTCCCCACATGAAGTCGTGCTTTGGAGATAATGAAATTCACTCCTAAGGATAAAGTTGGTGAGGAAAAAGACTGGGCAATTACTCAGACCTGTTATTTTGTTACATATGGGTTGGAGGGATAATGGCGTCCACCCCTGTTCACACACTTCGGCACCTACACAGTTCATGTAACTGAGAGAACAGGCTGTATTGTTCTTGGCTTTTTTCCCCAGCAGTTATATAATTTTAAACTATATAAATGTACACTTTTTGTCATCCTTCAGATTAACGTCCTCTTTCTTGCAGCACAAATTAATCCAGAGATCTATTGATAATCAGTAAAATGTGGTCAAATTATGCTAGCATTATCATTAAAGGAACAGAATGCAGATATTAAAGTCCCAGATATTTTGGCTATGATGGCATTTAAGGAAATGGTTGAACGGATGAGGCAAAAATGAAATAATTGTTACCTGGGGAAAGGAAACACACTGTGTTTACGACCTTGGCTTTTGTGCACTTTTTCCTGTTCCGAACATCTGATGACCAAATATATACATTTTTATCCGCCCCGGGTCTTAAACAAGTGAGTTCCCTTTCGAAGGGAACTCGACAATACGTCATTCGACGCTATGGGGAACGCCTCAGGCGTGACAGGTGTCTGAAATCACAATCAAATCACGGCAATCACATTGACCGGCGACAGCCCGTGAATCATTAGCGCATGATTAACGAGCGACCTGCTAGTATATAAGGGCGCCTTGCAAACATGACAGATCATCTTATCGTCTTCAGGGACTGTTTGTCTGTTTTCACTTCAAAAGCGGAGATCAGGTAAAATGAAACGTACAGAGAAGGCTAAGACCTTTAGGAAATGTGCAGACCCGTGTCCTAGATATTTGACACCAGGTGACACACATGATCTGTGCGTGTTTTGTTTGGGTGAAGAGCATGCACGGGAGGTTCTCGAGGGAGCCCTCTGTGCAAATTGTGAGCATTTTTCTTTGAAAACGCTCCGCTCTCGTCTGACCCTCTTCACGAGTGAAGAGGGCTCAGCATCTGGACCTCGTGGTTCGGGTCCCGCTCGCGCTGAGGCAGAGCGGCGGCTTGCATCATGGGGTTCCCAGATGGAGCTCGTCGATCGCCTTGAGAGGGCTGTAAACCTCTCAGATGATTCGACGGCTGACGAGGGTGAGCTGCAGGTTGATGAGGAAGTTGTTTCTCCTAATATTTCTGCAGCTAGTGCTCTTCAGGACGCGCAGGAGATGGCTGAGGGGGTTTCTGATCGGGTAGATCCTGAACCTTCTCAGCCACCCTGCCCCGTGTATGCTGAGCTGCTGGATGTTATGGAGCGCGCTGCCTGCAGGCTGCAGCTGCCGTGGCAGCGCGCTAGAGGAGAGACCGCTCGTGGCAGGCTCGACGATCGGTTTCTCCCCGGCCATAAACCACCAGCTCAGGTGAGCCTTCCATTCCTTCCTGACTTGCACACTGAGGTCGAGAAGGCATGGAAGAACCCATACTCGGCTCGTATTCACCAACATCAGCGGGCTAGTTTCGCTGATGTTGAGGGGATCCGAGAGTATGGGTATGTGTCGATGCCGCCCATTGATGAGACGTTCGCGAACTATCTCGTGTCTGGGCGGGCGTCGACACTGAAAGCTCCAACCCTGCCATCCAAGCCGCTAAAAACAACAGCACGCTTGAATGGCAGAGCATACACGGCAGCAGGTCATGCTGGTGCTGCCCTGCACACCATGGCGGTGCTGCAGGCATACCAGGCTGACCTGCTGGGGGATCTCGACCAGGGGGCAGGTTTGACCCCTGAGGCGGTGGCTGAGTTGCGCCTGACCACAGACCTTGCGCTCCGGGCCACCAAACAGACTGCTGCCGCGATCGGTCGGTCGATGGCGGCGATGGTGGCCACGGAGAGGCATCTGTGGCTAAGTTTAGCCGGCATTGGGGAGAAAGAGAAGGCCTTTCTCCTCGATTCGCCGGTCTCGCCTTCTGAACTTTTCGGCACCTCCGTAGAGGCGGTGGTGGGGAAGTTCAGGGAGGCGAGGGCGCGCTCAGCAGCGTTTAAATCTTGTATACCGCTGAGATCCACGTCCACGCCCAGGCAAGCGGGAGGTCCTGGTCCTTCATGGTCTGAAGGCCATAGACAGGGCCAGCGAGCCAGCGTCGCCTCTCGTGCGCCCCCTCCGCGTCGGAGCAGGACGCAGAGAAGGCGCGACTCCCGCAATAAGAAGGATCTGAGGGAGGTTATCCAGCGCAAACGCACACAGCGTCGGTGATGGATAACCTCCCCAGACGGTCATTAATTTGGCCCTCTCCTTTCTTTACTGACTCCCCAGTGTGATCACACCAGGCCTGGGGATGGGCCTATGATGAGAACGATGTTCTGATGGCCCGCCTAGGCTTGGGTTAGTGAGAACACCTCTTCCAGGCTTGTAAGGGGTGGACCCCAGGTTCATATAGAACTGTCTGGCGAGTCTTCACTCCGCACGCCGCAGGTGAGCTGTTTGGTCTTTTAGGGGTCATTTTCTGTGAAATGAAAATTCTGAAATGTATCTCTCTACAGACCTCGTTCCCTGTATAGAGCTATGGGGTCATGTCAACGTAATAAGGTAAGAGAAGTCTTCTGGATTATTAGGGCCCTGAAGTTCCCCTTTAGGTGGCTATTACGATTCTAAGAAGCTCCAGTGGTTTGGGCTTCTCTTCTGTATATGTATTTTTATATATGTAATGGCCAGTTGGCTGTTAGCCACCTCAGGGTAGAGTAGTTGGTCTCTCTCTCATAGAGTTAATTGAAGTTTGACTGACGCTAGAACTTCAGATAGATCTTAGTCCGGTCCAACAGTTGGGACCGTCTGACTTCTTTCCTGAGTACATCGCCCCCCTGAGCTCTGTCTTGGCAGTGGGCTGAGCGATTCTGCAGCCCATGTTCGGAATAATAATAACTATTTTTTCTGCAAGGCTGTGGCTCCTCCGAGCCCTCAGGTAGATCTATGCTTACAGGCTGGCCCTCACCAGGGCCACCTCAGTAGCTGGCCTAGGCTGTGCCAGGGATGGTAGGCGCTCTGTTAAATTACAATTCCGCCTCTGACCCTTCATTTAACATGTATGTTGGTTTCAGTGTCCCTGTACGACAGCCTCCTCCCTTGGGAGTCGTTAGGCCAAGGCCCGCCCCCTTCTCTGCATTCGGGGGTAAGATGAATGCAGCTTGGTGCAGAGGCATGGTTTATAAAGACCCTGGGTAGGCCTCAATCAGGCCTCCTGGTCCAATGTGTCTTTATTGAGCAGGGCTAGGCCGTCTTTCGCATCACGAAGAGACTGGGCTTTTCTGCCTGGCCCTGCCGTGCAGAACTAGCTTTCGGATCACCGGCCGTCAGTATAGGCTTCACTTACCTCGCTGAGCTACTGCTCGAGCATCGGGTTGTAGGTGCTTGGCTCAACGAGCCCCGCCCCCCTTGAGGTTGGGCACAGATACATTTTTCTGTCACCCCTAGAGCCGCTGGCAGGCCCGCACCCTGGTAAACCGCAGGGTGAGGTGGGAGTATTCCCCTGTGTTTCAGGGTAGGTCTGAGTCCTCACTTTCAGTTCTGTATTATCCTACCTCGCACCACTATGGCTCGGGTCGAGCGGGAAGTTCTATAAGAAGCCTTCACTTCTTGTTAAAAGCACGCTCCCTTGAAGCCAGAGCATTGCCATGAGCTGACGCCCCTGCGCTCAGATGGTAGGCCCCTGACTCTGAGGCCTCCGTTTAGGCAGAGTGGCGTATGTTGTACTCCCCTTGTTTTTTAAGGGTGCTAGCTCTCTTGCTGAGTACACTGCCGTGGGCAATGTGATTAGGCACCATGATGCTGTAGGCGCTGTGTATACAGCTTATCTGCCAACCAAGGCTGTGCCATCAGGTAGTAGGCCCCAGCAGGCCTCCTTGACTGGGCAGCCCCCTGTTCACTGTAGGCCAGCCTACCTCTAATCGAGGTTGGCCTTGGTGGTTCGGCAGTTGACTCACCGACAGGTAGTAGGCCTTAATCAGGCCTCCTTGGGAGGTGAGTCCCAACGTTATGGGACATACTTTATAGCCGCTATCAGGTAGTTAGCCGTATTAGGCCTCCTGTATGTGGGCCCAATAGTTATGTTGGTGTAGTATGTTCCCAACAGTGTCTCTTTGTAGCAGAATGTACTTGCTTTCAGCTAGTAGGCTCAACCAGGCCTCCCTGATAGGCGAGTCCCCAGCTGGCTGGCCCTGTAAAGCCGCCTCAGTACGATCACCCAGTCTCAGCGACCAGTTGCTATCAGGTAGTAGGCCTCACCAGGCCTCCCTGAAGTTGAATTCCCATATTATGGTTTTCAGGTAGAAGGCCTCACCAGGCCTCCCTGAAG
Source organism: Semotilus atromaculatus (assembly GCA_031834385.1). Lineage (NCBI taxonomy): Eukaryota > Metazoa > Chordata > Actinopteri > Cypriniformes > Leuciscidae > Semotilus > Semotilus atromaculatus. The sequence continues at coordinate 27,488,895 of JAULUF010000044.1, forward strand.
GAGAATTCCCACATACTGTGGTTATCGGGTAGAAGGCCTCACAGGCCTCCCTGAAGGTAAGCTCCCACATTTCCTGTGGTTATCAGGTAGTAGGCCTCACAGGCCTCCTTGATGGTGAGCTCCCACATTCCCTGTGGTTATCAGGTAGTAGGTCTCACCAGGCCTCACTGAAGGTGAGTTCCCACATTCTATGGTTTCCAGGTAGAAGGCCTCACCAGGCCTCCCTGAAGTTGAATTCCCACATACTGTGGTTTCCAGGTAGAAGGCCTTACCAGGCCTCCCTGAAGTTGAATTCCCACATACTGTGATTCCCAGGTAGTAGGCCGCTCCAGGCCTCCTTGAAGTTGAATTCCCACATACTGTGGTTTCCAGGTAGAAGGCCTCACCAGGCCTCCCTGAAGTTGAATTCTCACATACTGTGGTTTCCAGGTAGAAGGCCTCACCAGGCCTCTCTGAAGTTGAATTCTCACATACTGTGGTTATCGGGTAGAAGGCCTCACCAGGCCTCCTTGAAGGTGAGCTCCCACTTTTCCTGTGGTTATCAGGTAGTAGGCTTCACCAGGCCTCCCTGAAGTTGAATTCTCACATACTGTGGTTTCCAGGTAGAAGGCCTCACCAGGCCTCTCTGAAGTTGAATTCTCACATACTGTGGTTATTGGGTAGAAGGCCTCACCAGGCCTCCTTGAAGGTGAGCTCCCACATTTCCTGTGGTTTTCAGATAGTAGGCCTCACAGGCCTCCTTGATGGTGAGCTCCCACATCAGGTAGTAGGCATCACCAGGCCTCCCTGAAGGAGAATTCCCACAAACTGTGAATCCCATGTACTATGGTTTCCAGGTGGAAGGCTTCACCAGGCCTCCCTGAAGGAAAGCTGACCACATGCTGTGTTTTTCAGGTAGTAGGCCCCTCCAGGCCTCCCTAAAGGTGAGCTCCCACATTCTGTGTTGTTTTCTGGTAGTAGGCCGCTCCAGGCCTCCTGGAAGGTGAGCTCCCACATTCACTGTGGTTATCAGGTAGCAGGCCTCACCAGGCCTCCCTGAGGGTGAGTTCCCCACGTACTATCGCTATCAGGCAGTAGGCCCCTTTAGGCCTCCCTGAAGGAAAGCTGACCACATACTGTGGCTCCAGGTAGTAGGCCTCACCAGGCCTCCCTGTGAGTGGTTTCCTAGCGGTGCTGGGTTCAGGAAGCTAGTGGCCTCTTGCTATCAGTTCAGCTGGTCTTAGCAGGCAGCTGCTGAAGGCGAGCTTGCGCCTTGGCTCATCTAAAGTGTTCATTCTCTGCTACTGGTTCCCTCCCGGAACCTTTTTCCTGCCTACAGCCTGGTTTTGCCTACCAGGTGGACCATGTGCTCCCCTCATCGAGGGTCACTATGAGCACGCGTTCTCCTGAGTCTGGTCAGATGGTCGTAGGCTTCTCGTGAGGCCTCCCAGTTAGATCAGTCCCTAGGCCTTCACAGGCCTCCTCAGTGTTTTGAAACATAAACACTGGGTTGATCCGTGGATCGAGTAGAGAAACTCCCCTCGCTGGCAAGGGTTGAATAGCACTATACTGAGTCATACTCTCCAGGATATCCCGTCTCTGAGATCCGGGCCGAGTGGTTCCACTGCCAGCTTGCAGTCCCTCGAGCTGGATGCCTTACTTAGGCAAATGTCCAGAGGCTCTGTCTTCGGACAGACAGGATGTGGCCAGACTAGTGTCTGTGTATCTGACGTCGGGTCAGGCCGTCCTGGTGGCATTTCGGGGTGAGTACGTTCCCCTGAATAGTGACTGGCTGGGGTTCCTTCGGGTTCCCTAGCCACATTCCCTAGAAGGGACCCCTTCTAAATTGGAAGCTGTGGTTCCAGGCCCTGAGCAGGCCCAGGTAGGCCTTTCATGTAACCATGTTTGGAGGTTTTCTGTTGGCTTAGCTTGGGCTATGACCATAGGGAGTGCTGTCACTGACAGCCCAGTGTGACCTGTGGGTGAGTGGTTCTAGCGTTTCATTTGAATTTGCTGGTTCTGACAGTTGTCACTGCCACCTGGCATACACTCCCCTCAGCATGGCGGGGTGGGTATATCGTTCCCCATAGCGTCGAATGACGTATTGTCGAGTTCCCTTCGAAAGGGAACGTCTCAGGTTACGACTGTAACCTATGTTCCCTGAGAACAGGGAACGAGACAATACGTCTCCCTGCCATGCCTCGGGGCCTGCCTGCCATACAGTCCCTTCAGACGATAAGGTGATCTGTCATGTTTGCAAGGCGCCCTTATATACTAGCAGGTCGCTCGTTAATCATGCGCTAATGATTCACGGGCTGTCGCCGGTCAATGTGATTGCCGTGATTTGATTGTGATTTCAGACACCTGTCACGCCTGAGGCGTTCCCCATAGCGTCGAATGACGTATTGTCTCGTTCCCTGTTCTCAGGGAACATAGGTTACAGTCGTAACCTGAGACGTTTCCTCCCTGCAGGGAATTTTTGCTACGAGTGCAAAGGTTTATAATGAGGTATCAGAGTAAATGCTGAAAAATACAGAATCAATAGCTAGAAAATATGTGAAATCGCAGGCTGTCTGAAAGACGAAGTGAAGATACTACAAATTAGGCAGCCTGTTTTATCTTCTGGTGCTGTAAATCAGTAACAACTTCATTTAAAAAAAGATTAATATACATACCTGGCACCTCAACTGAAATGTTACCAAATGGATGAGATAAAATAAAAATAGAAAAAGGGAATGACAGAATGAAGCTTCACAAACTCGATCAGATCTAAGAATAATTTATCATAAATCAAATGATGAAATTTCTATCCTCCGTATATCAGAGATTGGAAATGTCAGAGGAGTCAGCAATAGATTTGCAATAGCATATACATTAGTCTCTGAAGCCAGTGTCACTGCAAGGACTCGGGTTGTACTGCCAGACAAGCTCCATTTTATCCACAAACTCAGTTCATCTGACACTCCGAGCTGATAAAAATCCTATTTGTTTCCTTATTAAAAAGCCTGGTCTTTTGTTCTGTCCACTCTCATCAGCTTTGAATGTGCAAATGGTCTTTTGGCTCTCTCTGGCCTTGAGAATGAGAAATGCCTCAGAGCCTTGGGCACTAAGGTGCAATAATGTCTTTGATTTATACCGCTCTTATGTCAGCAGATTTAGAGCTGGAATATTGTATGACCCCCTGTCACTGCCAATACATACTGAGTGGAGGTGGGGGTGAATGCGCTTTGATTTATTTATTTAGATTTTTCCCGAACCCCCTCATGTGTATTGAAAGTCATTTTGATTTAAAATGATAAAACGATGGAAAGCTTAAAGTTTAAGATGGCATCAGAAATAAACCATTTGTGGATGTGAGTGATTGCTTGTGTCCGCAGACTCCTTGCTTTTCAAACACATCATATTTTCTGCTGTTATGTTCATACATATTCAGTGCATTATTTGCATTGTTTAGAAAAACACAACCTCAATCAATGACGAATTTAAAAAAACGGAACTGTGGTGGCTGGTAAATTCAATCCATGCCAGTGTGGTCTTATTGGTTGATTGTGTTCCAAAGCACATGGCTGTTTATCACATGGATAATTCGTTTTGATTAACTCCTCTGAATGCACATCAGTGGAAGTCTTTTGAAGTGCATCAAACATTGCATTCATCCCTTCAGGGAATAAACGGTTTATTTATCTGTTTATTTTTCTTATTTGAATAGGTAAAGGTGCTTGAGCTAGAAGGAAGGAGACAGCAGGCTTTTGTATGCCCAGGGCATGTAAGCCTGGACAAGCCAGTGAATGGTGATGAATACGAGTGTGGAAAATGTGTCTTGGGAAGAGACAGGAGAGAGGAACGCTGCAATGCTAATCCAGAGCCTTAGGTGGTTTCACTTACTGCATCCACAGATGGTCTGGGTATACGGATAGCCCTCTGGAGAATGTCATCAGGTAGAGAACGCTGTCAAAAGATCACGGGCTTCTCGCGTCTGGGCCAAGACTCTGACGTTCACACTGTAGTGCCTGACACAAACGTTGCAGCTTTTTCGCGCACAGTGTTAATCTGAGGCCAACGGGCATTAACTAATTTATTGAAAACCAGACACGTGGATTACGATCCGGATGATTTTTTTTTTTTTTTTTTGCATCGGTCTAATTCCTTGAGCCCAGCATGTCTGTTGCTCTGCATGCATCTGTGGAATGATAGAAATTTCTTTTTAAATGGATTGGCTGGCTTATCAGTAAGACACAGTTGTTTTGAGGACCCTTATCTTGACTTCTAACATCACTATGATAAGTTATGTCCCAGCCCAGTGTGTATTAAGACAGTCTAGCCTGTGCAGACGGTGCAGAGAGCCAGCTGATCCCCCCAAGCTGCCCTAACAGATTGATACTGCTGAGAAAAGGGAGAAGCCAGGTACCTGATATCACCCACCTCTGTCTGCTCTCCCCCTCCCTCAGATCCTCCTTTTTACTCACTGTCTTACCGTCTTTGTCTTTCCTGTCTCTTTCACCACTGATTAAGCTAAATATAGACCAATAAATAAACACCCCTCACACACCTTATAAAGAGATAGCTCAGCTAAAAATCAAAGTTCTGTCATTATTTACTTACCCTCACACACTCCAAATATAGGATATGCTGTTATTTTTATTTATTTTTTTCTGTGGAGCACAAAAGAGAATTCTGAATAATTTCTTCATGCATTTTTCCCCACATGCTGTCAAGCTCCAAAAAGCAATATAATAGTACCCCATATGACTTGTACTATATTAGACAGACAGATAGATGGATAGATAGGTAGACGGATAAAAAGACAGATGTTTGGTCATGTTGGACATTAGTAACAGGCTTCAAAAATCTCTTTTTGTGTTTCACAGAGAAAATAACAGCATACTGGTTTGGAACAACAAAGAAGGGAGAAAAAAAAAACCTATCTTGCTTGCACATTGATCAATCTTGCAAGAAATTCAATATTTATATTTTGATTCAGGTGACCTTCGTTACCTTTTTCATCCTTTCTTCAAACTAAGGGATTCATTTTATAATGGATTGGAAGTGACATTAGGTCTGTCATTTGTTTACTGCAATATCATCACATCCTCTCATTAGCTGCAAATGAAATAACAGACAATTTATACAAGCCATAAATTTGGAAGCGTGTCAAATCTTTTATCTACGTCTGTCTCTTTTTTTCCCTCTGAGTGGACATTTTCATTTCATAATGCAAGATAGGAAAAACAGAGGCTACCTGAGGAGCTTGAAAAACTAAGAGTTAAAAAAAAATCTAAAAGCCCTTATTTTGCAGTGCCAATGGTGCTTGAAAAGCATCTCTAGAAGTTCCAATTTACAGCTCTCTACTTACAAAGTCTCATTGTGTTGGATGAGGTACTGAGTGCTGAATGCGCTCTATTCACTGCAGCTGGTTTTATGATGTGTAAAAGATAAGTGGCCCAGTGTCTCTGAAAGTGACGCCTCTGATCTGACAAAAACACTGTGAATGCCTTATGTGCTGCTTACCCATTGATTTCATACCGCCATTCAGCATAATGCATGAAAACACCCTTGTGCACAATGGACCTTTGTAGATGCTTCATAATATAGTGGATAGTATTACTTTTCATGCTTAATGCAAGGTCTAAAAATGCATGGTTTAGGTCAGATACTCTTCACAGATAAATTGGCAATGAGCATGTCTCACAGTATGGATATATATAAAAAAAATAGACACTTTAGGGTGCAGGGTTCCAGCACACTTACTGGTGACAAAACATTCCAATTAAAGTTATTCATCCGTCTGTTTGACCCGATGATGATGTTATTTTTTTATTTTTGACAATCAACCTTCTGGACATGTGCACAGCACAGCACAGTCTGGATAAACTGACAGCTGACATCACCTCAGGCTGCCAAGTGACGTTCCCTGGAAACGCAACCTCCTGCTCTGTCAACAGTGTCTTCCCAATGACTTTCCATATGCCCTCTGACCATTACAGCTTATTTATTTATATATCTGGTTCCTTAATTTTTGCCTGCAGCCTGACTGTTGGTCCAAAGCAGATGCTTAGCATAAATGTTTTCTGACATTTGTCATTCCCGTTCTTGAAATGAGTCAGAAGCACTAAGGAACAAGCTCCTCATGAAAATAAGTCGGGTTTCTTTAACCTTATATGTGGATTTCAACAAATGCATTCATTTCCTTAACCATCCAAAATACATTAGGGATAAAATGTAGGTGATAATGAAGCTTTGTGTATTGCTCATACCAGTCATATAATGTACAGTACACACATGTTTACTTTGTTATATAAATGGAGACAGTGTAGATTGTTATTAAAACTTAAAAATTAGCTCACTGATTAATTCAATGTATATAAATTGTAATCCCATGACTTCTTTTGATTAATACAATAAATTAATTGATCTTGTTCACAAAAATAGTCAAAACATCAAAAGTAAGTATGTAAGTAAATAACTTTGTTCCTCACCCCAAGCTATGTATGGCTTCAGACAACTTAGAATATAGTAGTAGTATGAACAGATTTTTATGATTTTGAGTTTTATGACATGTTGCATACTTATTGAAGCTTGAAAGCTCCAGTCATCATTCATTATAGTTTCATGGAAAAGAGTGACTGGCACATTAGCAATAAAAATAAGACAAAAACATTCTCTCTCTCTCTCTCTCTCTATTTATGTATTTATTTTTGTCACCCAAAAGAATGAAAGTTGTCCCTTTTGGGACTTTTTGAAAGAGAAAGGTTTATAGAGGGCAATAAATGATGGAGGAAAAAAATTATCTGGAAAAGTTGTAAACTGAAATTGAACTCCCAACACAGCAAACGTACCTAAGCGTGACACCATGACCAATAACCACTATAAATAACCCACACTTGAGAATAATGCAGTCACACCAGACCAGCAAAGACAAAAGCCTATGCAGGTATAAACCAGCACAACACTCATCAGCACATTAATAGACCAATCATAATGTTGAATGTTAAAATACACCACTATACTACGGTTTTAAAACTGATGTCTCAATCAAACCGGCTGTCCTCTAGAGAGCAGACATCTCCACATCTATAAAGGGCTTCCCATCGAGCTCACTCTCCCCTTAAACAGATGCAAAGATTAATCACTTTCTAGAGTGTTAAACACTCCAAACCTGCCCTTGAGGAGTGAAGGGTCTATTCACAAAATCTCTATTAAGGGAAATATGTGCCATGGACCAATTAAGGTACCAGGAGTGCTTGCAGAGATCATTAAGCAGGTTTGTGTGTGGCCCAGGGGCTCTTCACAGGAAGGACCAGCACTCGGGAGAGAGACAGAGGGTCTTCTTCACCATGGGGAGTGGGGCATGCCAACCAGACAAGCCTAATGTCTTTGCCTAGAGAAGAACGGTTCATTTGGAGCCATTAGTGAACTACTGAAGTTTGAAGTTACTGCTCTCCTGGAAGAGAACATTAGTGCTCCATCTCACTCTCTCACACACACAGACCCGCTGGAAAACAAACGATAATCGTGACTTAACGAGAAGTTTGCGCATACCGGGGGGTGGGGGGTGCACCATCGGATAGATGTGAGCTAGCCGGTCAAATCACAGCACAAAAAGCCTGTTGCAAATACAATATGTGATAGTTGCAAACAGAAAGTTCTCGAACACATAATGGAGCTTGTTATAAACAGTGATTAAGTGTCTAGCGCTTTATCTGCACAAGTGCTTACCAAATGAAAAAATTGCAAATGAAAAAGACTGCACTGCGGTTTTGTTGAGGAAATTGTGACTGCAATTTTATCCACTTTGCTTAAATATGGTCAGAGAGAGAAGTCAATTTTAAGAGTGCAGATGCATTATGGGACTTCAGAGGAAGGACGCTGGCAGCCGAATGTCCCTTACTCTCCAGAGGCCACCGTACTTTATCTACATGAATGGATTTCATAAGTGGAGATAGTGTGCAGAGCAAGTGATAGTCACTTTAAATGACCCATATCCTCATCTTTTATACATTCTGTCCACCTTTTACGGTTAAGCCATGCATTCCTGCCTGCCAGGCTGAAAGTCATATGATAAGATAAGGAGATATGAACACGTCCCTCTCCTTCTCCTTATTCTTGTTGAAGATGTCTACGAAAGGGGAGGATGTGGTTAATGGCTGTTGTTGCGTGGAGAGAAACAATATAATAGCATGGGTTAATTGAGTTTGTCTTGTTGTGCCAGTGCAACATATTAAAGTCAGTCAATTTATAATTGCTTCTGTCAATCTCAATTTTGTCTTTGAGGGAAGGGTTGATATTTTTGTCATTTCAGGTTAAGCACAATTTTTTGAGAAACAAAAGTAATTAAAAAAAAAACTTTTCCACTTCAGCTTCAGGTTAACGCTAATACACAATGAACAAACTTGGTAGACGAGTGAATCAAATGAGGCATTTCTAAATAGGGGGTGTGTAAAACAAATATGAGGCTTATTTTTCCCCAGTATGTTTCTGTGTAAACCATCTTCCCCTCCGGCTATCCTCCATGCTGTTTTGAACTATGATGATCAGCTACTCCCCTCTTCTCTCTATGATGGGCTCCTGCTTGTCCAGATGTTGCAACTTGCAGCTCTTGCTCTTATTCAATGGTGGAACCAAATTTCAACTCCTGTGAAAACAGCTAACTAACCTTTTTAAGACCTACCCTATAGGCTGAACATTGCTCCACACACAAAATAATATGATTTTTCTTTTTAAAGTCAAACCTTTCGTACAAAGAAGTTCACTTTGTCAGTGTCACAAATCTGCTTATTTAATTAGTGACCTAGAAATTATGTGAAATATTGCACACACACATACATTATATATATACACTCACCGGCCACTTTATTAGGTACACCTGTCCAACTGCTCCTTAACACTTAATTTCTAAGCAGCCAATCACATGGCGGCAACTCAGTGCATTTAGGCATGTAGACATGGTCAAGACAATCTCCTGCAGTTCAAACCGAGCATCAGTATGGGGAAGAAAGGTGATTTGAGTGACTTTGAACGTGGCATGATTGTTGGTGCCAGAAGGGCTGGTCTGAGTATTTCAGAAACTGCTAATCTACTGGGATTTTCACGCACAACCATCTCTAGGGTTTACAGAGAATGGTCCGAAAAAGAAAAAACATCCAGTGAGCGGCAGTTCTGTGGGCGGAAATGCCTTGTTGATGCCAGAGGTCAGAGGAGAATGGCCAGACTGGTTCGAGCTGATAGAAGGGCAACAGTGACTCAAATAACCACCCGTTACAACCAAGGTGGGCAGAAGAGCATCTCTGAACGCACAGTACGTCGAACTTTGAGGCAGATGGGCTACAGCAGCAGAAGACCACACCGGGTGCCACTCCTTTCAGCTAAGAACAGGAAACTGAGGCTACAATTTGCACAAGCTCATCGAAATTGGACAATAGAAGATTGGAAAAACGTTGCCTGGTCTGATGAGTCTCGATTTCTGCTGCGACATTCGGATGGTAGAGTCAGAATTTGGCGTCTACAACATGAAAGCATGGATCCATCCTGCCTTGTATCAACGGTTCAGGCTGGTGGTGGTGGTGTCATGGTGTGGGGAATATTTTCTTGGCACTCTTTGGGCCCCTTGGTACCAATTGAGCATCGTTGCAACGCCACAGCCTACCTGAGTATTGTTGCTGACCATGTCCATCCCTTTATGACCACAATGTACCCAACTTCTGATGGCTACTTTCAGCAGGATAATGCGCCATGTCATAAAGCTGGAATCATCTCAGACTGGTTTCTTGAACATGACAATGAGTTCGCTGTACTCAAATGGCCTCCACAGTCACCAGATCTCAATCCAATAGAGCATCTTTGGGATGTGGTGGAACGGGAGATTCGCATCATGGATGTGCAGCCGACAAATCTGCGGCAACTGTGTGATGCCATCATGTCAATATGGACCAAACTCCCTGAGGAATGCTTCCAGCACCTTGTTGAATCTATGCCACGAAGAATTGAGGCAGTTCTGAAGGCAAAAGGGGGTCCAACCCGTTACTAGCATGGGGTACCTAATAAAGTGGCCGGTGAGTGTATATATATATATATAAAGGTTGAGTAAAAAATATAGATTTCTCGATTTTAATCGATTCTCATTTTTACGAACCAATAACGATTATTAAAGGCAGTGGTGTGCACAGACCTCCTCAGGGGCAGGGGCGGAGGGACCAAAAAGGGCACTAAAAAAATTATTTTTTTGTTTTTATTCTTTCTTTCCTTGGCATTCTAAGAAAATATGTTGATACAATTAGAATGCATAACACATCAAATGAAAATAGGGAAATTATGATAATATTGCTAAATATTATTTACTTTACCAAACAAAACAGTGAGAATCAAAAGGTAATTATGGAAAATTCATTTTTAGTTTTGTTGATGTTGTAAATTTAATGTATGTATTATATGTATGAAAGTGTTAGCTAACATAAATCATTACTATACATGGCTTGTTAGAATTCCAATGTAGAATAATTTCCAAGACCACCTAGAATCATTGGACAGTAAGTCCGTCAATCAAATGGTCGTACCATTCCCTCCTCCCCCCAACCCCCAACCCCCATCCCCTTCATGCGCATATCTCAAAGCACATTGCTTTGAATAGAAGACCGCTGTACAGATGTCAAGGCCGAGTCTCGCGCATCTGAGTTTTCGCTCGTGCATGATTGTGCGTTCATGTTCTTCGAATGGGTGGAGTCAGGGCCAGCGTTGGAGGAAAGAAGGTAGGACCATTTGAGTTGTGTATTTTTAACATCTGCCGGCCGTTTTGGAAATCACATACCCCACCTATAATATCTAAAAAAATGTAGCCTAGAAATCTAGACTCCCCCTAGCGATAGCAAAATGTATTTTGCAGCCAGTGTAGTGTAGCAACTCTCCGTTGACTTTCGAGCTGGAAAAAACAAACTCTAGTCAGGCCAATCACATCGTGTATAGAGTCGGCGAGCGGGCTTAACATAATGACGACAGAGTTGCGACAGTTCACTGCTACTTGAAAACAAACAATGGCTGCTGCTGGCGAACAGCTGGTATGCCAGGCTTCAAAAAATTAGCTTTCAGTAAGATCTTGTTTGGGCCCAGTACCACATTTTCCCCATTGGATGCCAGCAAAACTCCACTGGTGCATATCGAGGTTTGATTTGTTATTTGCAGCAGAGTTTTTCTCTCTCAAATATTACAAACACACACACATATTTTTTTTATTACACACATAAAGCACACTCTGACATCCATATCAACACACCAACACAATTATCAATGCATAATTTATCCAATTGGTTCTATAATATGCCGAAGCAGAAAACAGGAAAAAAACTAGTATTTTCTTTATAGGCCAAACCTGAGAACATGGCACCATCTGGTAAAACATAGTTAAAATAAAAATGCTGAAGCCTTGCCAACAGAATGAAAGCCTCTTAACAAAAGATTGCATAATTTTATAGTTAAATGGCCCTGGGATTAAAAATGACAGTTTTAATGGGTTTCAATGCGGACATTATTGTCCAAACAACACGGGTTGTTCCACTCAGCGCCTTTTGGACCAGCCCGGTCTCATGAAACTGCTTATCTATACCACAAATTAAATTTCTCGTGCCATTTATACGCTAAAAATTTTTTTTTGCGTGCATATACTATGCACTGTAAACCCTTGGGTAGGATCAGGGGTGTGGAGTGCGTGCGTATTACACACCATAAAGTGCGTATCATATGCACGCTAAAACTGCGTATCCTATACATGCAAAAAGTATTTTTAGCGTTTAAATGGCACGAGAAATTTCATTTGTGGTATAGATACGCAGTTTCATGAGACCGGGCTGGTCCAAAAGGCGTTGAGTGGAACTATTTTGTGAACCTAGTGCAAAAAAGATTTTAAAGAAATGTGGGTGAAATAGTAAAATTCCAATAAAAATACACACCTGAGCCACATTTTATGCAGTTAGCATAAACACAGGCAAAGTTATAAAAAATAAAATGACACTGAAAAAGACAAAAATGTCCATAAGAATACACAAGAGATTTTTTTTCTTGAGAAAAATTGCCATGCACTGTACCGGATATAAATCTAAAATAATCAAATCTGAATCGAATTGCAAGCTTGTGAATCAAAATCAATTTGAATTGAATCGGGGGGAAAAAAACTAACATAAAATATCAAAACTATAAATTACCTTGCAAATAACATACGGTAATGTAAAGTCAATACTAATGGATATTCTCCTATTAAATCATTATGTATTTCTATTTCCATGCCTGGTGCAAACTGCATCATTGTACAGTCTGAAACAGGCTTAAGAAATGGCATTGCTGCTTTCATCTAGAGTGACTTCCACCACGATCGTCATGTTCAGATGGCATTGCGTGAATTGCACAGAATGCACCTATGGTTCAGTGAACCTGTGGCACTGAAGCAGCTAATGCTCGCTGCAAGCCAGAAGAAGAAAGAGTGGCTTTTATGTCTCTTATACTCCTGTGAATCTCTGGCGTAGAGCATGCTCTGGTGGGCATGCCCACAACCTCGGTCCTCTTCGGCAGCTCAGCCAGCAAAATAAACCCTTAATGAGAAGTTTATGAGACACAAGATGCCTCACAGGCCAAAGCTAATGTATATCTGAATGAAACCAGTGGCTTTGTGTTGTGTCAGGAGATTCAGCCAGCACGCACCAGGCCACCCGAGGTGATATTGGGGCCCGCATACTGAGGTGTGCCGAGCGAGAGCCAACATGTCAGTATCTCTCAGAGCAAACACTGTCACAGCTAATTCCACAATGAGCATGCGACGGGGCCCCGCAATGACACAAAACAATTAGGCAGATGTTCTCACCAGCCTCCTGAGCCAGAGCAATAAAACATACTGCCACCACAAGTTATTTCACAACTCAAAATCTCAACCAGACAGGAAACATGTCCCTAGTATTATCTACGATAATATGAAATATAGGGGATGAGAGCAGAAGAACAGAAGACATTTACTGACAAATTGTCACATATTTAGAGATTACTTGAACATGGACAAGAGAATGAAGCATCATCCAATATATAATTAGGGGAAATATTTACTAACTTAGTTGTTGTAGCACAAAATTGAAAATCGTGAAAATGGACCAATGAAGCCCTCCAGAGTAACATTATGCCAATCTGCAGAATATAAAAGACACATAATTTAATTTAAATATATATTTTTTTTAATTAGTCAATGTAAAATACTAAATGAAACATTCTAGGTACATTTATTGAATTTAGTAATGACAGACAAATCAAAGAATACAATCCCAGACAAACAGATTCATCTGAATTACTCGAGAACATCATAACAGCAGTCATCCTTCCTCACCCTCAAATAGTTTCAGACTGTTTACGCAGCACATTTTCACACAGTGAAAGTGAATAGTGAGTGTCCAAAGGCTCAATGTCCAAAACAACAAATAAACAAAACAAAAACATTTAAGTACTTATAACAGTAGTCCACACAAACTGAACATTATATTTTGTGAAGATGCATTTACTCAAATTTGGACATTGGGATCTTTAAATACGCACAAGAAACAATGACATTTAGCATTATTGATGTCAAACCTGACATACGCGAATAGTGTTGTTCTAATACTGGAATTTCTAACTTCAGATTCAGTACCTTAAAAACAATTTGTTATTCAATATAATTTTTCATACCAGAGGGTGAAATCTGACACCACATTAGAGGCATAAATGTAAATATGATCTATGCCTGACAAAAGTTTGTAAACATTACCTTTTTTATGTTTTTGAAAAAAGTCTCTTATGCTCTTAGGCTGCATTTATTTAATCGGAAATACAGTAAAACAGTAATATTGTGAAATGTTATTACAATTTAAAAGAATTGTGTTATATTTTAATAAATGTAAAAATGTAATTTATTCCTGTGATGGCAAATCTGATTTGCTGCTCAAGAAACACTTCTTCTTCTCAATGTTTAAAACAGTTTTTGCTACAAGTAATGTAGTGGCTGCTGAAAAGCAGCTTTGCCACTGCAGTGTCAAATACGATGGGTTGTTGCATTGGAGCGCATAATGAAAGTAGATCGCAGGAGGAAACAATAACAACCATGTATAACACTGACGATACCGAACAATGAACTGAACAAAAAAAAAGGAGGGAGTAGGCTATATAAACAATGGAGCTAAATGATACACAGGTGTAATTAATCAGAAACCTAGGAAATTAACAAGGAATAAAACCACAGGAAATAATGAAACATGGAAAACCAAATTAAAACACAATAAAAATAAACAATCATGACACACATTAATTAATTAGGTTAAAACTTAGGTTAAAAAATTAGGTCTTTTAATTTGTAATAATATTTCCCAATATTAATGTTTTACTGTATTCTGTATTAAATAAATGCAGCCTTAGTGAGCATAAGATGCTTCTTTCAAAAACATAAATGTTTCCATAATTTTGACAGGTACTGGGTGGGCAGGAAATCACATGAAATAAGTGTTTTTCCTCCAAAACACATTGGACACAATTATTGGCACCCCTTGAATATTTTATGAGTAAAATATCTCTGAAGTATATTCCCATTAATATTTACATTTTTTAGCAGACCAGGGTGACTAGGAACATGAAACTGTTTAGCTGTGTCTTCTTGTTTCACATGAATATAAAATATGAGGAAACACAAAGGCCAAATTTCCTTAATCATCCATCACAATGAGTAAAACTAAAGAATATAGTTCTGATGTGCATCAAAAGATGGTTGAGCATCACAAAATAGAAAGTGGCTGTAAGAAAATAGCTACAGTAAAGCATTGACAATTCCCATTTCCACCATCAGGGCAATAATTAAGATGTTCCAATCAACTAAAGATGTTACGAATCTGCCAGGAAGAGGACGTGTGTCTATATTGTCTTAATGCACGGTGAGGAGGAACGTTTAATTGACTGAAGACTCTCCAAGGATCACAGATCACAGTCTTGGGGTCAGAAATGCTAAATATATATATATATATATATATATATATATATATATATCATATATCATATATATTATAAAAACCTATATCACCACATGTTGCTTGGGAGGGTTTCAAGAAAAATCCTCCTCACTCATCCAAAAACAAACTCAGTAGTTAGACACGACCGGATTCTATGGTCAGATAAAACAAACAAAAAAAGAGCTTTGGGTGGGTTTGGTGCAAACAGGAATAAACAGTACCCCATGCCCATTGCCCACTTGCCCACGGTTAAAATGTACTACTGAATCTTTAATGTTGTGGACCTTTTTTTTTTTGCTGGAGGTCCTGGACATCTTGTTTTTTAACAACCTTTCCGCAAGTAACACATATTAGCCATTTAGTGGTAAACCCGCAACTCTCATGCCCTCAGATAACTGTATTTTTAGCACTGACACTTCAAGTGTCTGTTATAGCTCTATCTATACCCAGAGCCAAACAAGTATACACTCGTTCAGTGTGCCATGCATATAAACAGATGCAACATATACAGCAGGCTTTTCCTGAATACTCTTGACAAAAATGTCACAACTTGTCAAACACAACCATGTAAAATGGCATGTGAATGCTTAGGCATAGAAAAGAAGCGAGACAGGTGTGTACTCTCGGCTCAAGCTCACTGAGTGGGGCGTCACATATAGCCGTAAGGTAGTTTTACTTGTGATAGCACAGAATAGAGATGACAGGAAGGGCGTGGGGCCAGATAAGTGTCTATAATGGTGCAGCAAAGCCAGTGCTTATATTTTTTCCATCATCCCTTCAGGTCTCAGAGGGAGCCAAAGCTCAGTTGTTTCAATGGTGAAGAATAACAAGGATTTAAGTTTTTTTATTTAACGCCATCAGAGCCAATCCATCCTGGTTACCTTGGTAACCATGGACTTGTTTGAGGATATGCTTTTGCATGGCGTCTACCACGAGTGTCTTATCACATAGTCAAATTCAGGACAGAGAGGCTATGCAAACCTTGACAAAATGTAGACAGCCAGTTCTGGCAAGCCTTCAAAATGAAACAACCATGAGAGCAACTGGAGAATCACGTAAACAGTCACCTCGGGCTCTACGTTATCAGTTGTGCAGCACTTGATCTGGGGTGGGAAGTTAGTAGTCAGAAGAATGTACTCAAAGAAGGATTAAAAGTGGCATCAGCTCTGCCAAACCCTCTCTGTGGAAAATGAGATGAGCCAGGCTGTGTTTTTGGCACCAATGTGCTGATTTACCCTAATCTGACATGGAAGCAAAAAAAGCAGCCAACAGGACAAGATCACCCAAAATGTTTAATTCTTACATTTTTACTCACCTTCATGTTATTCATGTACAAAAGTACAAATTCGGAATAAATGTCATACTGTACATGCAATTCGAACTGAATGTGGACTGAAGATTTCAAGTGTCAAAAAGTGACATTTTTCACAAAAAGTGACAAAAAGTGACTTGTCACAAAAAGTGACAAGTGAGACTGAAATTTATATTTATATATATATATATATATAAAATAGTTAATACGAAATGTAGGTACTTATTCACTGATAATGTTGAGCTCTTGCTTGAGAACAGCTGTGGGGATCTTTGAGTAAGTGAGTTGAATGAATCAGACCAATTTGTGAATGAATCATTTAGACAGATTTTCTGAACAGGATTAAGTAATTCATTTAAAAAAAAAAAAAATACTCAAAAAAGAACTCCCTTATGAACTGGGATGTCAATCTTCATATTCGTTCATAGACTATGGTGCACTTTTTAAAACTTTGAAAACTACACTTCCCATCACTTGTAACTCCATGAACAGAATGGATGAAAAAATAACAATATAAAGGTTTGGCATAAAATAATTCCAAACATACTGTACATCCAACATACATTCCTTCATTAACACTCAGCAGTATAGGTTAAACAAATGTGTGGGTCCTTCTTGGAAGTCGTTAAATTGGTTTAGTTTTAAACATGTTTCAATGCCTTGTGAAAGAAATAGCTGATTATTTTTTGTTCTGATGTTCTGAAGTGAACAACAGTAATCATTTTGAATTTGAATTTAATATGAAACGGTAGCAAAATACAGTCTTCTGCAATGAGATTGTTTATCATCAGCTGAAAATTACTATTGATTTTTAAACAACAGAAAACTGGCAGTGATGCACAGTGTAATGGATTTTTTTTCTATTTTGTATTGTATTAGCTTGTCTTGATTGCACCAAGACATCCTTACATAACAGAAGATTTAATTAAAATGCTTTCCTTACCTACTCCATGCCATTTAATTTTCATGATAGACAAAAAAAAAAAAAAGATAATTTAATTGCTTGCTTTACCTCATATATGTCAAAGTTCAAGAGAATGCCAGGCTCTTAGTTTAGTACTAAAATATAGTGAGACACAATTAGACATTTACAGTCTCAATCCTGTCAATTTAATTAATTTTGCCTATGTTTTTGTTTTGGCGTCTATTTTTTAGCACTGAATTTGTGTTTTTGTACACTTATTAAAGTGTCACAGACACAGTAATATAAACTGTGACCTGCACTCCAATAAACTTCTCGTCTTGGCTTGAAATGGTCAACAACAATTTCCTTCCATTACATAAACAATCTACTCCAAAGACACTGGATGTAAACCTATCATGATGAATCTGATGCTACCTTTCTCAAAGGGTCACTCAGGTCTGTTTGTGTTGGGTGAAGTATGCTTTACTAAACTTCCCTTCACATCTTTGATCAGAAGAGAGGAACATCTCTCATGACGGCTTTGCTCTGATGTGGTCATCATAGGCATCTTACTGAAGAGATCAGGCAGCTACATTCCCTTCTCGTGTGTACTCCACCCTCACACAGAAGAAAAGAGCAGACTTATGTACACACATTGAAAACCCTAATGCTCAATATAATTAATTAATTTGAGCAGGGTGAACTTAAATTAAAGTAGTTCAATCAAATAAATTGTTAATTAAAAACTTTCTTTTTCTTTTGAGTTCACAAAACAGACACATTTTAAAGTGGTCATATAATTCAATTTTTGTACAAGTTAATATGAATCTTAAGGGTCTACATGAAAACTTTGTAATATACTTTTATTAAAAATTCTCATTAGTATTGTAAGAAAACACTAATTTTATCTGGTCAAAAACTGCTCTGTTTTCAGCACGCCATTATGCCTTTAAATGAAAATGAGCTTTGCTCACTCCACCCCTCTGTTCTTTGGGGAATTTTGACACAACACGTGGAGTGTTGCCTTGACAACAGTTGAGGGTATATTTTGGAACAAGAATGGCAGCGGGAGTATTAATAGTCTTGAATCATAATTATGCATTTGGATGTAAACAGTATTTTGCCGGTATTGTGTTACCATTCATTTTCATGCAGTTATAACTGTTTTTTTTACATTACTTCTTAATCAGTAACATACAAGTAAACCAGGTGTAACTTAGTGTTACCACGTTAACTTTAACACCTGTCTACACAGTTTTTAATAACACATTAACCATAACGCCTTGTTCATTATAAACGTGGGATTATGAATTATATTGAGAACGTAGTAACGTTACATATAAAACTTGCCATAATTTATTGTAATATAGTGTAAACATTAGCCGCATTCATCGTGAAGCGTGCAAGCGTTTTGCAAAGATTCATATTTAAAGGTTAATAAAAAGTTACACTCACTTCTTCTGGAGGTGCAGCAGGAACACGAATAGTTGGTACCGATTATTTTTTTAGGCGCAGCTTCTTAGCAAAACCAGATTTACACTGACCCTCGTTTAAAAAGCAGTCCGGTGAGAAATGATTAGCGCAAACATAAAAGCATTTACGTTGATCGTTGGCAATATTCCCTTCAAAAATCAAACTCAGCCACTGCGTCTTCAGCGGTTCGAATTTAGGAACATTAAAATGACTTCGGTGTTCCTTATTACACCCAAAAACAGAACAACACAATCGCTTAGACGCCATTCTGCTCCAGTGTATCAACCATGGCGGACTACGATGACAGCTCGCTCAGGGCGGGTCTGTGTTGAAACCATGCTGTCAATTATCAATCGTGCGAGGGGCGTCCGATCTAGTGACGGCACAAAATGTAACGGCTCAATTTGAGGCAGGGGAAAACATATAAGGAGATAAGAACAAAAACACTGGATGGATTTTTATCATTATGTGATGGTTGTGTACAGGCACTGCCAACACACATTTCAGTACAATCAACTTGTAAAAGTGCATGTACCATTATATGACCCCTTTAAGTAATTTGAATTGTATCATTGTTTTGAGTTTTATGACCTTGTTTCATTTAATTTAGACAAACCTAAATTTAACTGAAACTCGGCCGGGATTTCTATTCCCTATTATTTATTTTTTTTGGTACAATATAATGTCAAGTGTGAGATTTAGTAGTGTTTAATGTTTTGCTATGCTAATTTAGAAGAGTTTTGGTTATGTGGGGTTTAGGGGGGTAATTATCAGTGACGAGTGGATTATGAGCTGAGTTTGAGAACAGACATAGTTAAAGGGGTAATGACATGGCTTTTGTTTTTTGTTTTATTATGTTCCTTTAGGTGCAATTATAGTATTACTATAGTTTTTTGGACAAAAAACCTTTTAAAATTTAGTGATTTATGACCTTTTCCCCACCCTCTTTCTCATCCTCTGATTCAAACAGTCTGTTTTGGGGGTGTTTCCCCGTTAACACCTTATGATTGGCTAACGTCAGTGCTGCTTATGCATAAAAAGTAGTTTTAAGATGAAATACATTACTTACAGTTTGCGGCATCATTGTTGGGCCCAGAATAGTGGACACGGCCTGATCTTTAAGCAAAGGTTTTCTGGCAAAGCCAGCATCATACTGCGATTTGTTCTCAAAATAGTCATCCTTGAAATGTAGAGAACACACGCGTATATTAACACTGCCGTGACTGGGACGTCCACAAAAAAATAAACTGCATTTTTCCCTGACGTCAGCGTATTCAAACATGTTGTTTGTCCACAGCCAGGAACAGCACATCTGCGTGGCATCGCAATCTTCTTGTAAACAGACCCACTTGCTGCACGTCGACTGAACACCTGTGGGTGCGAGCCGCACGGCAACAATGCGATGATGCGAAATGAGGCGTAGTTGTCTTGCGCTTGAGGGGGTCATATGCAAACGACTGATACGTCACTTCGTACCGTGACGTCACTTCATAACATGGATCCACAACGAGCTGTATTTAGAGCTTGATTAAATAAATTGTTTGTTTATAATGGGGAGGACGTCTTAAGCTATGAAACTTGCAGGAAGTTTTAATGGTACAAAGACCTCTTAAATACCAAATGATCAAGGCAAATTTGGTTTCTCATGTCATGACCCCTTTAAAAGTTCTATATTGCCAGATTAATTCAGCAAATGCTATGCTGTTAATTCTATCAAAGCATTGTGTTACCATTTAGCAAGCTAGCATTTGCTGAATCATCTATTTAAACCTAGCAAAGTTTTTCCTTCTGAGAGTTTTCCATGTACAGACGACACCTTTGTCAAAATGACAATATATACTAAAACCGACTAAAACCGCTATATTCTGCTGCCAGGCCATTAGATGGCGATGAAACAATATAGATTGAACACGTAATACGCATGTGCATGACATTTCATCACGTTTCTGTTGTTTATACAGAGACACTTTTCAAAAACTTGCACTTTGTAACACATTTTCAAAAGTTTGCATTTTCAGGCACCCAAAACCCTGTTGTTGTATAAATGAATGGCCAAAATGCATAAAAAGTCCCCCTGCAGTCAATAATTGTATCACTTAAAACACCGAAATGGCATATTTAAAGTTTTTTTTTTTCTGTGAATTTTTTTTTAATCATGCCTTAAAAATATCTTGAATGTAACCTTGCTTCATTTAGTACACATGGATCCATGAAAATGCAAATGAGCCCCAAGCACCTCCATGTCACTCATACAGGGTGGTCTACATGTCTACAATGTATCACAATGGTAATGCGTTTTATGTATTGCTCTCTACAACATCAGACACATTATGGTAATTAATATGATTAGCCTTTTGCTTGACTACGTTAAGCTAAACAGCTAATAATGTGTTGCTAATGTCAAACAAACCATGTTCCCGTTCACCACCTCTGTCAAACAGATACCTTCTTACAATCAGTAACCTTAGAAATGCTTCGAGACAACTACAGTTGAGATCATATAACATCGTGATATTCATCATAATTCACCCGTTATATTGCTAAATGTACCCAATTTTTCATATCAACAGAAAAATATACGACAACCTGGCTTCTCTTGAGACTCCCCTGCTTCAGAGAATATTAATGCTATGCTAAAGCCCAACCACACTTTGACGTGATTGTCAGGTTGCGTGCAGGTAGCCGAAGACGAGGACACGGTTGCTGCAGTTTAGGAGATTTATTATACAAACTTAAACTACAAAAACAAACAGGAACAAAAGAACAGACTCCAGGACTTCAGAATACACACAACCATACACGGACGACGACCAACAAACACTGAGGGAAAACACAGGGCTTAAATGAACTGAACCAAACGAGATAATTAACTGAAAACAGGTGAAGAGAATGGGTAATCAGACAGAGAGGGAAAACTAACAGGACTGAACCAAAATCACAAAAGACAGGGGGAAAACAAGATCACAGAACATCAAAACGTGACAGTACCTCCCCCCTCCCCGAAGGCGCGTCCTCGCACCGTATAACATCCAAAGGGGTGGGAGGGTGGGCATCCTGGACTCCAGGACGGTAAAGGCGGAGCAGGCTGGTCAGGGGACCAGGGCGGAGGAGGACGATGGCGTGACCAGGGCGGAGCAGGACGTGGGCGTGACCAGGGCGGAGCAGGACGAGGGCGTGACCAGGGCGGAGCAGGACGTGGGCGTGGCCACGGCGGAGCTGTCGGACCCTCGGGCGGCCATGGCGGTGAGGACCCTTCGGGCGGCCATGGCGGTGAGGACCCTTCGGGCGGCCATGGCGGTGAGGACCCTTCGGGCGGCCATGGCGGTGAGGACCCTTCGGGCGGCCATGGCGGTGTTTTTTCAGGCCTCCGTGGGTCTTTGGCCGGCCATGGCGAAGGCGTATAGCCCCCCCCCAAAATTTTCTTGGGGAGAAGGACAGGCTCAGGAACGGGAACAGACTTGACGTCAGCGGGCTCTGGCGCAGGATCAGCGGGCTCTGGCGCAGGATCAGCGGGCTCTGGCGCAGGATCAGCGGGCTCTGGCGCAGGATCAGCGGGCTCTGGCGCAGGATCAGCGGGCTCTGGCGCAGGATCAGCGGGCTCTGGCGCAGGATCAGCGGGCTCTGGCGCAGGATCAGCGGGCTCTGGCGCAGGATCAGCGGGCTCTGGCGCAGGATCAGCGGGCTCTGGCGCAGGATCAGCGGGCTCTGGCGCAGGATCAGCGGGCTCTGGCGCAGGATCAGCGGGCTCTGGCGCAGGATCAGCGGGCTCTGGCGCAGGATCAGCGGGATCTGGCGCAGGATCAGCGGACTCTGGCGCAGGATCAGCGCTGGACGGGACCAGCGGTGAAGGCTCAGGGTCTGTGCTGGACGGAACCAGCGGTGAGGGCAAAGGCTCAGGATCTGTGCTGGACGGAACCAGCGGTGAAGGATCAGGATCTGTGCTGGACGGAACCAGCGGTGAAGGATCAGGATCTGTGCTGGACGGAACCAGCGGTGAAGGCTCAGGGTCTGTGCAGGACGGAACCAGCGGTGAAGGCGCAGGATCCGTGCTGGACGGGACCAGCGGTGAAGGCTCAGGATCCGTGCTGGACGGAACCAGCGGTGAAGGCTCAGGGTCTGTGCTGGACGGAACCAGCGGTGAAGGCTCAGGATCTGTGCTGGACGGAACCAGCGGCGAAGGAAACTCTGGGCTGGACGGGACCAGCGGCGAAGGAAACTCTGGGCTGGACGGGACCAGCGGCGAAGGAAACTCTGGGCTGGACGGGACCAGCGGCGAAGACTGGCTCTTGCTCGAAGACTGGCTCTTGCTCGAAGACTGGCTCTTGCTCGAAGACTGGCTCTTGCTCGAAGACTGGCTCTTGCTCGAAGACTGGCTCTTGCTCGAAGACTGGCTCTTGCTCGAAGACGATGGGCTCAGGCGCTGGCTCGAAGACTGGCTCTGGCTCTTGCTCGAAGACTGGCTCTGGCTCTTGCTCGAAGACTGGCTCTGGCTCTTGCTCGAAGACTGGCTCTGGCTCGTGCTCGAAGACTGGCTCTGGCGGGCTGGCGATGGGCTCAGGCTCTGGCGGGCTTGGAACTAGCCTATATCGCCCATATCCTCCCCTGTGACCCCCACGGCTCCCACGGAACACAGCCTGGCGGGTTCCCACAAAGGCCTGCCTCCAGCTCTCCATCTTAATTTTTTAGGTTGGTCGTTCTGTCAGGTTGCGTGCAGGTAGCCGAAGACGAGGACACGGTTGCTGCAGTTTAGGAGATTTATTATACAAACTTAAACTACAAAAACAAACAGGAACAAAATAACAGACTCCAGGACTTCAGAATACACACAACCATACACGGACGACGACCAACAAACACTGAGGGAAAACACAGGGCTTAAATGAACTGAACCAAACGAGATAATTAACTGAAAACAGGTGAAGAGAATGGGTAATCAGACAGAGAGGGAAAACTAACAGGACTGAACCAAAATCACAAAAGACGGGGAAAACAAGATCACAGAACTGAACAGAAAACATCAAAACGTGACAGTGATTGGTTACAATGTAGTTTGTGATGTAAGAAACACTGGTGATTTCAAACAGTGTTTTTGAAACTTTGAGTCTTTTTTTCACTGCAGTTTTAAGGAGAAAATACTCAGCAATGGAGTTGACTTATAAATTTGCACGGTTTGACTTAAAGTATTAAAAACTTTTTATTAATATAAAGTATTAAATAGTGTTTTAGACGGCAAGCTGTAGTCTCGCGCTGAAGTCTCGCTCCTCCCACCTGGACTCGCGTGGGAACTCTGTTGTAGCCAGGAAAGGTAAATAGTGTCCAGGTGGGTAAATAGTGTCCAGCTCTGGGCATTCGCTGTCGCAGCTCCGCGTCGCAAGCACCAATCCGGTTCGTTTTTTTTATATAGACAGTACTCACAAAGGTCTAACGATCAAGATTCACTTAAAAATAGCCCGGAGTTCTCCTTTAAAACAGCTCAAACATGCATCTTAGTCTGGTACTAGCCTTGTGAAACCGGGTGTGTAACTGATTAACAACAAAAAAAAAAGTTTACAGTGCAAATAAACCAATCAATCAGAAGCTTCCAGACATAGGCTATCTTATGGCACTTAAAAGGAACAAAATGTTAACACCTCTGCATAGTTTCAGGTGTATGGTATTCAGTTAAGTTTCAAACTAGCAAAGGATTTAGAGCAGAAATAGTAAAATGTTCAATCACAAGAGAATATATATTTGCAGTCTGAATGAAGTCTTTAACTGGGAGAAGATTTATAATTACAAGAGTGTTTGCTCAAGCACAGATGCATGTCATGATAAACAATGACTCCACTACTGCCATGTATTTAAGGGAGATTTAGACTGGCATAATTTTAAACAATTACAAATCAGACATTTGTGTTAACTGCATGAAAAGTACATTTTATTTCTGTTATATTAAATTAACTTGTGTGTCAAGTTACCTGAAAGTTTTTTTTTACACCCACACATACACTTGTTCAGTTCTAAATCTTTTCTATTGAACATAAAAGGAGAAAATTTGAAGGAATTGTACTGTTAGCTTTTCCATTCAATTACAATAAATGAAGACTGAGGTCAAAAGGCACCGTAAAAGGATCATAAAATATGATTATTCTAAGTCTTGTGAAGACATATGATAGCTGCAAGAAACAACATTTAAGTAGTTCAAGTAGTTCAATTGGATAGTTCTCATTAACTCTCATAAATGTGCCAAGAAAAGCTAGGCAATGTTAAGATTTCAGTGGATAATGACTTGAAATTGTGGTTTGTTCCTTACACAAAGCTATCAAATTCAATTCATAGTGCAGAAATATATAGTACAAAACTGTTGCATTTGTTTTTGCCTAAAACTTAAAAAGCTTAATCAAATTAAGCAAATGGATGTTGGGAGGAGTGTTCAGGAGACTCCACGAGAATAAATTATCGATGTTGTAAACAATGCATGCAATATACAATTCATATCTTAAAACTTGCCAAAAGAAAGAGTGCAGAACAGATTGTATTTACATTTTATTAATTCACAGATTTCCTCAATACATGTGACAGAAACACTATTGTTTTTTTCTCCCTGAGGTTCCTAAAAGATGCTGTTCATCGTGCTAATTGACTAATACATTACATATTCTTTTGGTGTTGGAGGAGATCTGAGAGGCAATTGAATCATTACATAAAGTTGGTCAAGAACTGTACCCTTTGAAAGCAGAAGTATGTTACACAAGAATGTATAATATAACATCAAAAGCATTGACCCAGTTTGTTAATGTTATATAAAGCTATATTTGTTTAATTTTTAATTCCTCAAATAATTATTAGCGAAGCATGATTTTACTCTTTATTCTAGTTCAATTAGTGAGTTCTTCCAGTGAGTACGACTGAATATTTTACTGCCTTTGGCAGCATTAAAGATAGCATGCAGTATGAAAATGCATGCATACTTTATTTGGTATGGTAACACAGTGCAAATGTATCCCATAATGACTAGAGTGATGAAAAATACAAGGTTAAGAAGGTATAAGGAAATCCAATTTGCTTTTTTGCTTGTTTGTTTTGTTTTTGTTCATGTATTTTGTTCAGGGGCTCTTTGTTGTTTAAAAAAAAATGATGCATGTATAACTAATCCCTCAATCGCTCAAACAGTAGAGCGTTGGCACTTGCAACACCAAGGTCATGGGTTCGATTCCCAGGGAAAGCAAGAACTGATAAGAATGTAAATGTGTACCTTGAAATCAGGGCTCGACATAAGGAATGGTCAATGGTGCAATATGGCCCAATGGACCGGGGCCAGTAAAAGAGTATGTCGGGCTAGTTGATTGGCCCGCGCAGGCCAGTGACTGGCCATCAGCAAAACAAACAGCAAACGCCACACACAGTGGCGCAAAGAGTGTCAATTACTTCAGGATATATAAAACGTGTTAAAAATAAAAGTGCGCGAAAGAGACAGAGTGTGTCTGCGCGCGAGCGACAGTGCACGAGAGAGACCAAAGCTGTGTCCGAAATCTCCCACTACTCACTATATAGTGGACTATATAGTGAGCTCGCCATTTTGTAGTGCTGTCCGAATGTATAGTGATGATTATTATACCCTATATAGTCCACTCAATGTATCCCAGAAAGCATTTTGAAAAGTAGTGTACAACCGATGGTCACTAACCCAAGCCCTACATACCATCATGCATTGCGCTGATTGTAAAAAAGACGGACGGGCGACAGCAATGACGTAATCAACGGCGCAGAGAGACGATCAAGTAGTGTCCGAAAGTGGTGTTTCTATTATGCTGATGAGCTCACTATATAGTGCTCTACTCCCTACCCCCTACATAGGAGGTAGGGAGTAGTGGTTTGAGTGGAGATTTCGGACACAGCCCAAGTGTATCTGCGCGCGAGCGACAGTGCGCGAGAGAGACCCATAGACAGTAAAAGAAGGAGAGACCGAGTGTGTGTGCGCGAGAGAGAGACATTGGTACATATAATTATTATATAAAAGGCATGGAAGTTCGATAAATGGACAACAATATAAATAAAAACAACAATTAAATTCTTACCACTGAATTAGCAGACTGTGATATGTATCAGATAGACAGAAGATGAAAACACTTTCTTGTATGTCCCAAGTAGGCTACCACTACAAGGGGAATATTTTTGTCCACAATTTGCAGCACTGAATTTTTTCATTCTAAATGACTCCGAGAAACGTCACTATATGCTCGGAAAGGAATTTATAATTAACATTAGGGCTAGAGATATTATCTTTTGTTATAATTATTATTATTACCTATTATCTGACTGCGCAAGAATTGAAAGGAGGAAAAGTGGAATTTCTTAGTAAAATAGATCCCTGTGAAAATCACATTCTCTCTGTGTTGGCGAGTTCATTGCAGGAAAAATAATGTATACTGCAATAACCATTCATAGTTACAATGACAATTTGGTTATTTTTGCATGTCTCCAGGGGCTCTCTCTTAATTCCTGTACTCCTTTGCTGTATTGATCAATCCTAATGTATACAATAAATACAGTTTAATGGAAAAGTGTTTTTTCTTATATCAGGGCCAGTAAAAATATAGAAGGGCCAGCAAAACTCTGATCTACTTGCCCCAGGGGCCAGTGGGGATTTTTTTTTTTTATGTTGAGCCCTGCTTGAAATGCAATGTAAGTTGCTTTGGATAAAAGCATCTGCCAAATGCATAAATGTAAATGTTTAATCAAATCATACAGATCTTTTGTTGTAATACATTTGTTTTCATGCAATAATAAGCTACAGAAATTCATGGTCATGTCTGATTGTCAGTGCCAGCTGCATTGGCTTTAGTTGATTATTTAAGACAATTGCGGTGTCAAATGTGAGAATTCCCTGTGGTTGCTTGTGTAGCTGTTGCAGATAATGCGAGGATGTGAAATAAATGGGATGAAAAGGCAGGATGAATGCGTGCTTAGTAGATGGCACACTTTTATAGGTCAACAGTCACAAAAACATACTTAAGCCTCAGTACGGTAATAAATATTTATTACTGGGCTTTCAGAACTTCTGCTTGTTTTTTGTTTTGTTTCGGAGCTGCATTTATTCCAAATGCATTCATTGAATCCCTGAGTGAAAGCTGGCAATTTTCTGTGGCAATTGCTATTGCTGTCAGTTTAGTGTCCTTTACAAACTCATACATTTAAATGGTGTAGCTGCTGTTTTTGAAGTTAAAGGTGTGCTCAGTAAGTCTTTGTTTATGGGCAGATTCTGTTTCACGGTGTGACTAATTTTATTTCACGGTAACAATATATTTCACGATAGTTATTTAGTTATTTATATATCGTTAAAAAGGGCTTTGTATAATAAATAAACCCAAATACTTTAGAAATTAAAAGTTCTTCACCTTGTTTGATTTTTCTTTTTCTTTTATTTGGTAAATTATTTATTTGGTAAACTATTTTGATAGCTAAATATAGTGAACAAAACACACTCATCAACTTTTAGAAGAACTTCCCCCAACTGATTGATATTAAATACAACTAATAGGTGCAATTAAACTTTAAATAAAGTGTTGCTGAATCATTTTTCAATCTCATGTTATTGCTTTACTTTATCAATCAGTTTATAATATCTGAATATTTTATATTGAACTATTCTATTCATAGTAAATTGGTGACTTCCTTTTAATTTGGTAGGATATTAGTAATACTATTATGTTTAAATGTTTTCTTGGTAAATTTTTGCCATGTCTGCTTATTATACTGCGTTTTTAAGGGGTTTGGTTTGCTCTTTTTGTGATATCTGGCAACCCGTCACCTGGAGCTTTAATCAAAAGAAGTTCAGAAGTGTCAAGTTTATCGAGTTCAGAAGTGACCAGAAGGAGAGCAGCAGTATGAAAACCGAACAGCAGCTACTGTTAATGTTGACTAAGTAGTTTAAATAATACACACCTTGTAACTGCTCCCCCTCAGTGTGCACGCGCGCATCTTTTGATCAGGAAAATGTGATTGGTTAATTTGAATGTCAAGTTGTAATCACGTATCAAATCAAAAGAAGGTTTTATCAGCTGGTTCAGTGGGCAATTGTTTGGAGTTAGAAATATATAACTCGCGCTGCATATTTAGTAATTTGCCTCAGATGCAGGATTATACATTTGCTTTAACAAGCAGGTTGTTCATTACCCCGGTAACCGTGTCCGTGTCATGCTGAATGTGTATAAAAAGTAACTATACAGAAGAGACGGAAAAATGCAGATAACTATACATTATATAAGGTTATTTCTATTCGTTACAATATTGATGTACACTCACAAAAGATTATTAGGAACACCTGTTCAATTTCTCATTAATGCAATTATCTAATCAACCAATCACATGGCAGTTGATTCAATGCATTTAGGGGTGTGGTCCTGGTCAAGACAATCTCCTGAACTCCAAACTGAATGTCAGAATGGGAAAGAAAGGTGATTTAAGCAATTTTGAGCATGACATGGTTGTTAGTGCCAGATGGGCCGGTCTGAGTATTTCACAATCTGCTCAGTTACTGGGATTTTCACGCACAACCATTTCTAGGGTTTACAAAGAATGGTGTGAAAAGGGAAAAACATCCAGTATGCGGCAGTCCTGTGGGTGAAAATGCCTTGTTGATGCTAGAGGTCAGAGGAGAATGGGCTGACTGATTCAAGCTGATAGAAGAGCAACTTTGACTGAAATAACCACTCGTTACAACCGAGGTATGCAGCAAAGCATTTGTGAAGCCACAACACGCACAACCTTGAGGCGGATGGGCTACAACAGCAGAAGACCCGACCGGGTACCACTCATCTCCACTACAAATAGGAAAAAGAGGCTACAATTTGCAAGAGCTCACCAAAATTGGACAGTTGAAGACTGGAAAAATGTTGCATGGTCTGATGAGTCTCGATTTCTGTTGTGTTACCACTGTTCAGGCTGGTGGTGGTGGTGTAATGGTGTGGGGGATGTTTTCTTGGCACACTTTAGGCCCCTTAGTGCCAATTGGGCATCATTTAAATGCCACGGCCTACCTGAGCATTGTTTCTGACCATGTCCATCCCTTTATGGCCACCATGTACCCATCCTGATGGCTACTTCCAGCAGGATAATGCACCATGTCACAAAGCTTGACTCATTTCAAATTGGTCTCTTGAACATGACAATGAGTTCACTGTACTAAAATGGCCCGCACAGTCACCAGACCTCAACCCAATAGAGCATCTTTGGGATGTGGTGGAACGGGAGCTTCGTGCCCTGGATGTGCAACCCACAAATCTCCATCAACTGCAAG
This sequence comes from Semotilus atromaculatus, assembly GCA_031834385.1. Taxonomy (NCBI): domain Eukaryota; kingdom Metazoa; phylum Chordata; class Actinopteri; order Cypriniformes; family Leuciscidae; genus Semotilus; species Semotilus atromaculatus. Next base: position 27,518,837 of record JAULUF010000044.1, read on the forward strand.
ATGCTATCCTATCAATATGGGCCAACATTTCTAAAGAATGCTTTCAGCACCTTGTTGAATCAATGCCACGTAGAATTAAGGCAGTTCTGAAGGCGAAAGGGGGTCAAACACAGTAATAGTATGATGTTCCTAATAATCCTTTAGGTGAGTGTAGGCTATTAAAGCTGCTGTCCGCAACTTTTTTTAAGTTAAAAATAATCCAAAATAATTATTAAAAAAAAAAAAAAAAACTGCCAGTGGTCAAAACTATCTGCTTGCCGTAGCTAGATTCAAAACGGTTAGCTTGTAATAATAATTTTAATTCCAGTGGTACTGGTGGGTTTCCGCGGGAAATTCAAGCATGTCTTTGCGTAATTACTTCACATCCGTACACATAAAAAAGGAGTTTCGGCAAGCCGAGATAGGCTTTTCTCGCAGCACTTTACATAATTAATTAAATAACTGCAATTGCAGATTTCGAACAGAGATGGTGACCAAGAGGAAAAGCTACAGACTGTAGCTTTAACTGTTGTTGTCAAGTAAGCTTCATGCTTTCCCCATAGCGAATGTGCACTCCTCTGTAGTCTACGGGTGCTGCACTGCTCTAGCTGACTGCTGCGCCTTTTTCCCCGAAAATATCACGTTAACAACAACCCTTTAGAAAGATCCTCTGGATCCTCTTGATCTGCTTTCTCCATGTTCTTTCTCCATGACAAATCTCAGTGACTGCACGTGAGTTAACTACGCCCACTTATTTACGGTATAGACCTTATGCACCAGAGAAACGAGGGCGCCGCCATCTTTAGAATATTGTCTTTGAACTTCCGTTTTTGAGGTCGCTCTGTATATTTCTATGGCATCACTGTCGAGGAGTAAGTAGCTGGTGAAGTGGATTTACTTATTGCAGAGTTAACGAAAGTTATCATGAGTATTGTTATGTGTATCATAAGCATTGTAAAGCAGATGTCTTAACAAATGTCGACCGGGAAATTTTTTAAACGAGACGTTTATTCATAACTACGCAAGATCCCTGTGAAAATACAGACAGGAAGTCAAAAGACAACGAGCACAGCACTGAAAAGGGACTACATACGTAAGGTCTATACAAGGAATAAAAAAATCTGTTAAGGTTGACATTTTCTACCGCAGTAACGATATACCGTCATACCGCCCAGCCCTTATACACTGACTGATGCCACATTGTATAAACAGAAAATGCAAGTCACAGTCGGCCATGGTTAATTTAATCTATGAGTGAAAAGGTCTAACAAAGGGAAGGTTGACGAGATATAACAAGAGTGTATCTGACAGGTCATGTGACCTCAACATGGCCGCCTCCACGAGGCAACCCGCTCTTCATTTAGAAAAAAACAAATTTATTAAGCTATACTGAACTTTTCATTGCATGCGAGTCTAAAAGCACTATTCAATTATTTATGTGTAAATAATATTTTCTATTAAGGGAAAATACTGACTGCCTTTAATTGTTCCTTTTTTTAAATTGATCTATTCTTTTTTTAGGTTCATGGCTTACAATCCAATTTTGTGTCATAATTTGTGGTTCATCTCAATTTTATCCTGACTTTATCTATAACGTGTTATGACGAAAAATGCAGATTCAAGCTGCCCACATCACTCACAAAAAATAACGTCAATGTTTATGAATGCAAATTGGAAAGGTTCAGGCACAGAGAATTGAGACGTACTGGAAAAAGACAAATGTATGATCATTACAATGTTTCCTCTGGAGTGTGACCACAGTCTGGCCAATAGTTTTCAAACAGGAAATGTGTTTTGAACTCTTATCTGATGTTTTGCCACAGTGGAAACCAGTGAAAAACATATTCATATGAACCCCTAGATCACAATATTTTAAACTATCTCTATCCCTTCTGTCACCACAAAGCTTTGGGTCTCTCCTAAGACCCCCAACAGTAAATCGAGACGATCCGTCTTCTAAACAAATACGTTTGTCATCAATAGACCTAACTTGAGGTGGCAAGCATCCACATCTCCAGGCCCAGTAAATGCCTCACTGTTCTGTCCGACATGTTCCTCTGGAATTTTTAGATTTATGGACCTATCAGGCAATTACCCTGCCAAGATGTTTAGATAACTCAGGAGGTCTTTGCAAACAGAGGAACTAATGAGGACAGCTGCATTGATTTGCTCATTGTCACAAATTGGCTGAATTCAATACAATGGCCATTATAATTATTTCATGCAACATATTAATTAACTCATTTATACAATTAAAAATGAGCTGCTCATATAAGTTAAAAAATGAAGGGAACAATTGCATGGCTTTTTTATTTATTTAAATTAATCAACTTAATTAATTTAAGTAAATTAATTAATTAAACTTAAAACATCCAGTTACCATGGTATCCATCATGGTAATTGCCTATTTATATTAAAGGGATTGTAAGGGATTTATATTAAAGGGATTACAATTTTGTTATAATTTACTCACGCTCATGTTGTTCCAAACCTCCTTGAGTTTCTTTCTTCTGTTGAACAAAAAATATGATATTTTAAAGAATGTAGGTAACCAGACAATGGACAGCACCCATTGACTTCCATTGTATTAATTTTGGTTTAAAGGGTGAACTATCCCTTTAAGATTTCTTAAAGGGGTTATATAATGCCATTTTTGTACAAGTTAATATGAATCTTTAGGGTCTAAATGAAAACTTTGTAATATACTTTTATTAAAAATTATCATTAGTACTGTAAGAAAACACTATTTTTACCTGGTCAAAAACAGCTGTTTTCAGCACGCCGTTTCAATGTATATGCCTTTAAATTATAATGAGGTTTGCTCACTCCGCCCCTCTGTTCTTTGGGGCATTTTGACACAACGCACCTGGAGTGTTGCCTTGACAACAGTTGAGGGTGTCAACAAGAAAGGCAGCGGGAGTCTCTGAGAGAGGACACATCTGTGCAACCATACCAATTTGAACCGGAGTCGGACCCGGAACAAGATGACGGCCCCGAAGAAGTTCGACAATTAAGGCTCGAACAGGACGTTTCTGAATGGTTGGTTAACTTAATGTCACTTTGATCTATTTTTGTAGGTACTGGCAGCAAAAATAAGTGATCAGATAACATAACTTATTCCGGCGTAATATTGAAAAACATCAATTTGAGTATTAATAGTCTTGAATTGAATATTGTGTTACCATTCATCTTCATGCAGTTATAACGGTTTAATAAATAAAAAATATTGGTTTGAGTTTTAATATTTTATTACCTCATCACACGCAAAACTTCCATGAAGAAAAAACTTTCCTAGCAAGCGTACAGGGCGGACTTCAATAACTCAGATGAGCCTGTGTTATCAGTTTTTACTGGTTGTTATTGGGGGATAACATATCGCTGGATGTCGCGATTGACCAGTCAGGATCAAGAATTCCACACACAATATTTTGATTAGTACCATTTTTTTTTGAAAAGCACAATAGAAATGAATAATTTTATTCAAAAATGTATTTTTTTATTATCAAAAATAAATTATATTATATTTATATAAGTTTATAAATTTACATGAAATATTCTTCTAAATAAAAAACTACAAAAATATAAAATTATTATTTGGAAGGGGGGATACTCTGCTGTGAAGATACATTTTTGTTCAGATGCATGAATTACAAGAGATAATCCATCATGTGACCAAAAACATACAGATACATTCTGGCTCACTTTCATTGTAATTTACATGATTAAATACCACTGTGTTGTCTACAGTGCCAGTGCCTTCTGTTGTCTGACTCATTCGGGTTTCTCTTTCTATTCTTCTAAGCACACTGAATTCACAGAGCACATTTCCTTTTCTTTTTCAGATTCAAATCAGCGATATCCAGTTCTGCGAGCTGCTATTCCAAATGTACCACCACAATTTTGTCAAATGAAACAGACTTAATTCAAATGAGTCATGCAGAAAAAACAAAACAAAAAGAGACCTTAAAAGCGATGCCACGAATCCATTCATTGCAGAACAGGATGGCATATGTCTAATCATCCCTAGAGAAACAGTTGGCTGTGTCATAGCCCATGGAGAGTTGGCTGGGAGTTTTTAAAAAGGTAGTCACTGACAGATATAGGGGTCACACCTGGCCTGGTGTAGCAGATAGTAAGCGCCCAGCACTTCCCCTGCTGTCTTTCACAAGGCAGGGATTTTGACACTTCCTGCTCAGGGGCTCTACGGAACATGCCTGCTTCCTGTCACCTTGCCGATACCTTAATGCCATGGAAATGAATGCGACTAGACAGCACGATAAGGGAGCCACTGAGAGAAGGGAGTAAGGGAGAAGAGGTGCACTGTACTGTGAAATCTCTGATATATTATAAAGACGTTTTGTAAGTCGCCATGCACACAACCATTCCCCTTATTCCAACATAAGCGGATACAGAAAAAGCATTTATTGATAAACAATGCGGCCAATGTGTTAGTTAAACCTTTCATCAGACTTCAGATACTGGTGGTGGGAAAGTTCAGAGATGCCCTCGAACCACGACGCCAACAAATGGCTGCTTCATGTCTGAGGAGCCTGGGGTGAAAGGTCATAGCAGCGTTGCCATCTGGGAAATGTCTACCAGATTCACACAATGATCTCTCTACGGCTTCGTCTAAGAGGAGAAGAAAGCACACCCACGTTGAGCTTTAGCTGCAAAAAATCCACAGTCATCGCCAATGTTATTAGCATAAGATGAGAGCCAGCAAGAAACTAGCACATGAATTGTTGCAGCTGATGGAATATTAGGAAAAGGTTACATGCACTGACCTAAAGTAAAGTGTTAAATATTCTATAAAAAAAATTCAATTTATGTGCTCAAACTAATATATGACCGGGGAAATAACAATTCATGCATTTCCATGCTAACACACGCTCTGGCTCATCTTGCGCTGGAGCAGAACGCTGTTCAAGGCGCTGTCTCCATGACAATGTGTGTGTGACACATTGTGGAACCGAAGCCCCCCAATGGGCTGCTTGCTGGTCATCATGCTAACAACCTACCATCAGCACCACAGGAGAGGAACTCAACCTCACACTCATTTAACACACTCACACTGCCACCTGTGTCTGTCACCACTCCTGCCACAACACTTAGCACAGCTCCGGAGAAGAAGTAAAGTTCATGCTGTGTGAACAGAGATATGATGGAAGAGATTCCGTTTTCATCCCGAAATGATGAACTGCAATGTACACACACATCAGCGGCGCAATAAATCAACATACATCACTGTCTTGGAGAAACTTCCTCTCGTTTTTACTCCTTTATGCATTAATTTGTCTTGCCATCCATTGACAATGCTCTTAATACAATGCTATGAAATACATATTACATTTGCAATATAATACATGTGCAAAAGCAATATTTGTAGTCGTTGTGCATATTGTATAATAGTCCGCCCATCCATTCGTCCACCTTCTCCCAGGTCAGCTATAAACAGCTGAATTTTACAAGTGGTTTGTGATTTTGTTTTGCCCGTCAGTGGGGGTCGGGGGTGGGGCACAGGAGATCACCAAAAAAACAAAAAACAAAACAAATCAGCTGTGGTAACAGTGTTCGATTGGGTATATGGAGGGTGGCTCTCTGCCTTTTATAAAGTGGCACCAAACACCAATTCCTCTGAAACTTCCTTCTTCAAACCATCGACTTCGCACCGTCTTAACAAGCCTAACACAGAAGACTATTGACCTCGCGGATGGCATATTAAGTTTCTAAGTTTCTATGCAGTCCCTCCAGAAAAACGTGATTATGCGAATTCAATGCATTATCAGCCAAAGTCCGCATATTTATGCGGGGGCCGCATTTTTTCAAATACGCTGTACTTTCGCCGCATAAATTGTCAATTTCCGCACAAAATATGCGGGGCTTGCATGATTTCATTTCGTTGCAATAAATTCACATATATCTTAGCAAAAAGTTGAAAAATTTTGCGTTTACTTCACACAAGAGCAGCCGCTCCCCCCTGTTGCCATGGGAACGTTATGAAGTGACGTAATTACGCGACGTGAACATCATCGAAAAGCTGCAAACCCCGCGAGGAAGCCCACAAATCAGTCTCATTTGCCAACAAAAATAAGCGCAAAAGGACAAAGCAGTTTCCCAGTGTGTAACATGACATGTAAATTTACGTTACAGTAAGAGACAGTACATGACAGTACAGAGATTTTAACAGTAGATGTCTGTTTTGTATAGCTACCTCTGTAAAACAGACCTTTTATTTTTTTTACATTTTATTTATTAATTTTTACAGAAGTTGTAGCATACCGGTATTCCTTTTGTAAAGCTACAAAACTTGTTTGACTCATCAATGTTTTGTAAGTTTGAGCCATGTATTTATTAAGGTCTGACATAAAACAAGATGAGAACTTAATACTCCCAGCACTTTCTGTGATGTAGGTAGTAACCTAGTGAGAACAGGGTGTTGGGGGCATCACTTTTTTTTCTCCTTTTCATCAAACCACAGTTTTTGCAAGTTCCCGCAATTTCATTGCAAAAATTGCACAAATATCCTGCATATTCTATCGCATTTTCTAAGAAAACTGATTATGAACTCACTGCGCTGCTCCCGTTCAACAGCAGCACAAACACCCCGTCTATACACCGGAAGCAACCGCTGTCACGTTGTGATGCACCACGAGTCACGACGCACCGCAACTAAAAATCCATCACAATCCATTTGTCCTTTGTGTCTGAAGTAACACAAGCATGTGGAGTACGACATAAATAGAACAAGGCGTCAGTTTTACTATCGGGGACTTGTCGTGTTGTGACGCGCCATATCCAGTGTACACATAATCACAGATTGAAAGTGAAGTGCATTGTAGGTTTATCAATTTAAAAAAAAAAAATCTTAAAGGGGTCATATAATGCCATTTTTGTACAAGTTAATATGAATCTTAAGGGTCTAAATGAAAACTTTTATTAAAAATTCTCATTAGTATTTTAAGAAAAAACTCATTTTACCTGCTCAAAAACAGCTCTGTTTTCAGCACGTCGTTTCAGTGCATATGCCTTTAAATTATAATGAGTTTTGCTCACTCCGCCCCTCTGTTCTTTGGGGCGTTTTTGACACAATGCACGTGGAGTGTTGCCTTGACAACAGCTGATGGTATATTTTGGCGAAAGAATGGCAGCGGGAGTCTCTGAGGACACATCTGTGCCAATTTGAACCGGAGTCGGACCCGGAACAAGATGACGGCCCAGAAGAAGTTCGACAATTAAGGCTCGAACAGGACGTTTCTGAATGGTTGGTTAACGTAATGTCACTTTGATCTATTTGATCACTTTGATCACTGTCAGGGTAGAGTAGTGAGATACAAACGCTATGCGTTTACTAATGTATAGGTTAGTTCGTTGACAGATTTATGTTGAAAAACGTTTTTTGGTAAATGTAGGCTTGTCAGTGATGCGTAACGTTATCTCAGTGTTCGGTACAACTATCATGACTGAAACACTGACATGAGGTCATGTCAGTAATTATTCTAGCAGTAGTTGAAGGATACCTAAGAATTTGTTGTATGTTTATGTTTAGTGCAGTACGAAAATGTTTTATGTTTTAAGAAAACTTTTAAGTACATCTATAATAATAATAATAATAATTCCTTACATTTATATAGCGCTTTTCTCGGCACTCAAAGCACTTTAGGGGGAATCTCCTCAACCTATCTATAGTATTGTAACTGCATTGTATCCTGCCGTAATGTACCCTGAGTGTAAACATTAGCCGCATTCATCATGAAGCGTGCAAGCGATTTGCAAAGATTAATATTTATCGTTAAAGGGTAATAAAACGTTACACTCACTTCTTCTGGAAGTGCAGCAGGAACACGAATAGTTGGTACCGATTCCTTTTTCAGGAGCAGCTTCTTAGCAAAACCAGATTTACACTGACCCTCGTTTAAAAAGCAGTCTGGTGAGAAATGATTCGCGCAAACATGAACGCATTGACGTTGATCGTGGGGAATATTCCCATCGTAAACAAAACTCAGCCACTGCGGTTCGAATTTAGGAACATCAAAATGACTTCTGTGTTCCTTATTACACCCAAGAACAGAACAACACAATCGCTTAGACGCCATTCTGCTCCAGTGTATCAACAATGACGGACTACAATAACAGCTCGTTCAGGGCGGGTCTGTGTTGAAACACTGCTGTCAATCAACAATCGTGGGAGGGGCGTCCGATCTAGTGACATCACAAGATCGAACGGCTCGATTTGAAGCAGGGGAAACCATATAAGGAGATTCAAACAAAAACACTGGATGGATTTTTATCATTATATGATGGTTGTGTACAGGCACTGCCAACACACATTTCAGTACAATCAACTTGTAAAAGTGCATGTATCATTATATGACCCCTTTAACATTTTTATAATTTTTTGTGAAAATATTTGGTAGTCAGAGGTGAGGTGAGGTGGGGTGGGGGGGGGGGTGCCTGTTTTTTTTAAGGTTTAAAGGGGGGCGTGACCAACAAAGTTTGAGAACGACATTGGGATGTCACAGTGAGGAAATGTTCACACTGGTAAATAAACTTTAAGTGTCCACTTTTGCGACAACACCAGTCTTATGATAATAACAGTGGGGGGTGCATCAGGGAGCTGCTATCAATATGCAGGGTATTGATATTGCTTATGAATGAGTTTTTGCTTTTCACTTTCGATTTTGTATTTGCGTTCACGCATACTCTGTGTATACTATAGGGAGTGGTAGTACTGACCGCACATTTTACAAGATAAGATATTTGTCAATGACGCTCGGGATCTGTTGCACACCAAATCCTCTGCCGTCGTCTTGTCAGTCATCTCTCCTTACTCTCGTCATGTGATGAGTGAAATCGGACTCCTGCTGCACTGTGCTGTATGGAGCAGAGCAAACACTTTCGGTTTCTAATTGTGGTGTCTGTCGACCAACTGAACTAAATGGTTTTTCTTTCTATAAAAAAAAGATGCTGCGGTGGCAAAGCAATGTAGTCGAACACTGTGTACTACTGATAACAGCGATTACCACAGCAAGCCTAGTACATTGTTTAAAGGGGTCATCGGATGCCTTATGTAACTTATGTAAAGTTTGTAACTTACTTTGGTTAAATATCCTCAATGGTTGTGTAAAACAACACCCTTTTTACCTCCTCAAAAACAGCTCTGTTCACAGCGACCTGTTTCGGTCCATGTTTCTTTAAATGATAACGAGCAACTCACCCCACCCCTCTCTTCCATGGGGCGTGTCTCACAAGACACAAAAAGTGTTGCCTTGGCGGACAGTACATAAATGGGTGAGGGCGGAAATATGCTAATACTGGACAGTCCGTCAGTGGTCGAGGGCAGAGCATGAGCAATATGACATCATATTGCTCAGAAAATCCAAACGGCTTGATTATTGAGAGTGTTTAGGCTTTTCGAGGATTAAAAAAAAGGAGTGAATGGATTTTTTTTTTTCATTGTATGGTGGTTGTGTCCACACACTGCAAAGACACATTTATATGCAAACACCATATAAAAGCGAATTTTACATCCGATGACCCCTTTAAAAAAAAGATACATTTTACAGTAAAAATGTTATTGTAAAAAAAACTGTTAATTGATTAATGGTAAGTTCCCTTGCTCTAAAACGAATTTCATGTAAACATACAGTTTTTGAAAGAGAAAAAGAGCAAGTCATCTAGTAATTTACAGGGGAAAAAACTGGTAGTTTTTATATCAGGCTTGAAGCATGCAGCAGGACACCTCTGAGTTACAAAAAAAAAAAAAAGCATTTTATATACCTTATGGATCAACTAAAAATGTAAGGTAAAATAAAATGCAAACCAAAACTTTCAGTATTATAATATATAAATAAAATAAATTCCTATTCTTAGTTTCCCTTGTTTGGAACTGACCAAGTGTAAAGTGGTAAATCACTCACCCTGAGCAGGTGAACTGTCTCAAAGCTGTGCTTATGCATGACTGTACTCATCATGTGAGACATGTTTCTAGTCAGCCATAAATATATGGCTCTATTATGGGGTGGCTAGTTCTGGTAAGATCTGCCATTAAAGACAGGAACTGTTACCTTTGGAGGGGGTGGGGTTGATGAAACAAAGAACAAGTCATCCTGCACAACAGTGTCCCCTAGTGGTAGCAAGAGACACACTTTCCTGTTGGGAAATCAAAACAATCTCTGGAATACTGTCAGTATATACACAGTGGGTATCAGAAGTCTGAATACATGTAAAAAAAAAAAAAAAAAAAGCCTCTATTTTGTACCTTCAAATTTCATTTATTTTCCCCCTTTACAAATTACATTATCAGCTCAATGCAAGTTGGAAACAGTAACATGAAGTTCAGAATATCTGTTTTGCTTAGTGACAGCAGCACTCGAGCTCCACAAGTTCGTGTAAAACCTGGTGGTCATATTCTCCAGCATGATTTGAGATGATCTGAAGCGAATCTTATGGAAGCAAGAACATTTTACAAAAGATGATCACATGATCAATGTTGTTTCTTTGCTTTTAACATTGTCAACTATTTTTATTTATTTTTAAGTTAAATTTGATTATCTCAGACTTTTAACCTCACTGTATTATGATGAACACTCTAAAAAACGCTGGGTTGTTTTTTCAACCGATGTCTGGGTCGAATACAGACAAACCCAACCGATGGGTTTACATTTTTTATAAAATAAAATAAAACAATGGTTGGGTGGGTTTGTCCATATTTTACCCAAATATGGGTTGAAACATGGTGAGCATGGTGAAATGTATTCATTCATTTTGGGACATGGCACCCTGGCAAGTGGCAACACACAGAGAAAGAAAGACTCTCTAACCATGCTTGAAATACATTTTGTCTGCGCAACTGAACAAAAAAAAAGCTCTTTCCAGCTCTTAACTCCTCCAGCCAACTCACTGCAAGCCACTAGCAAAAGAAATGCCTTAAAAGAACAAAACACCAAAACAAAAGAAAACTCTACTCTAAACTCAATGCAGCACCTCTCAAAACACACACACATACATATTAGCATCCAACAGCTAAATGGATCTCAGAGACTCCACTACAGCTGTGAATCAAGAGGTCTTATTGACTTCATTACTCATCACTGTTGTAAGTGAGAGAGGCTGCATGCTATCAAAGGCAGTTTAAATTAATTGAGCCTTCAAGCAGCCTCACAAATGTATGTGACTGTATTCAACCTACCTGCTCACCCTAGAGACACTGAAAAAATCTAATAAGTCATTCAGACACAATATGTTAATTGACTTTTTTTTTGCAGCTGGCAGACTTAATTAAGCTCTCATTACACTGGAGAGAGGAAAGAGACAGAGGCACTTGCCATTACAATCTGCCTGTGTGCACAGCAAAGATCCACTGAGAGATATAGCAATAGCAACAAAGTGCGTCCACCCACACTACTGGAAAACTGCAGGCAGATATGATCACTGGTGAAACCGAACCAGACCGCACCCCGATTAAGGTACAGGGCTAAACAGTGAAAACTGGGGATTTCTGTACTATGCGTATTACAGCTACCTACGCTTTTGTGGAGTGATAAAATGTACTTTCTTTTGAACAAAATAATGCTGCTTTAGATACAAATCTTTTCAGATTATTACAGTTCATTAAAAATTCCACTGCGAATCTCAAAAGTCACCAGTACGGCAATAAACTCATCATTGCTAATGGGCTTGATGCAATAACTCAGTGCTTTTCTAATTACAAGGACGTCTGTACTAATTACAGCCTGAACGGGAATGAAGTCTAAACATAGAAAACATTGATGCAATAGAACTGTCACATGCCTCCGATTTGGAAGCACCTTTGAGCTCTTTTCACAGTGACGCGGTGCAGTTTGTGCTTCTCATTGAGAAACAACAAGGTCACTATACAAGGCTTTCAATTGATTATAAATTTGAATTAAAATAATTACTTGATGATATTGCTATTATGGATGCATCAATATATAAGTCAATATTGGATGTTAAACTATACATGCTCATTTCCACTATATTTACACTTTGATTACCTTTGCAGTCTTGTAACACTCAAATTTAATAACACTGTTAAAATGTAATCTTTAGCAAGTCTCAAAATTAATATTTATTTTTCATTCTATATCTTATAATGTTTTGATGTTGATTCCATTTATCTATTTACCTGTAACACAAATCATTTTCAGCTTAGGGTAACAAATATCAGTGCTGATCATTTTAATTAATTTTAATAATCAAAATATTTGCTGGAGAAAATACTAATTAATATAATTTATTAAGATAACACACATGGCAGACAATAATAATGAATATATTGGAATCAATGTTCAATCACATGCAGACTTCATCATACAAGAGCACCACGTTGCACAGTGCTAAGTTACTTTAGTTAATCTTTGAAAAACATGTCATAAGAATCTTCTGCATGCCAACTAGTTGTTATATGCAGGAATGCTTTCTCCGGGCAAAATTCCTGCTTGTGAATGGCTGAAGTTAAAGCAGAACTGAGGCGAAAATCTAAGTTGAAAGCTCTACTGGTTCCTTCAAGCTGATGGGTTTTGTTTTCCTTGGGAGGTTATGAACAGAATGTTTGCCACACTGTTTGCACATCGTTGCCATCACTGAAACAGAAGTGCATTAGCCTATTTGATAGATGTTCTAGGGAGAGACTAAACAAGGTTTTTATAGTTCATAAGTGTTTCCTCCAAGGATGAAAATAATACAAACAGTGTTTAAACACCACAGCTTCTTCAGGTACATCTGAAGTATTTATTTATACTCATTAACACACCACACAACACAGACATACATGTATTCATACAAGACCAGCTCCTTCCACACTCAAATGTCATATTCGGAAATGTCTTCCAGACAATTACATGCCCACCGCACTAAACAGCACAGCAGCAGACCAGTGGTAAATAGGAAAGCGGCGTTCATTATTTTCCTCCTACTGTTGTTGAAACAAGAGATTCTGATTTCAGTCTGGTCAGTTGCTTCCCCTCATAAGCAAGAGTCTAAAGGCTGGATGAGACTTAATGAGAAGTCACACATAACCATCCAATATCCTTTTTTACTCTCTCTGACCTTCTCTAGACAGGCTTCTCCTCTAAACCAATTCATCTTACAGTGGGAAAGATTTGCAAGTGGGGCAAGGCCAGAGCGAGACTGGACACTTGTCAAAACCTTCACTTCAAACTGTACCCTTGGAACACTGCATGTTTTTGTATGGGTCTCCTAGGCCACTTCTGGTCACCTAGAGTCCCACATGAATGGTTCATCAGGTCCAGAAATGTATCTATGGGTTCAGCAAATAACATGAAATCCTAACTGTCAAACCCAATAAAAAATAAACTTTTTTTTCTGTTCAAGATTTCTATTTGGCCAAAATTTTATTAGATTTATGATATATCCTTCATGTCAGTAATTACTGTAACAGCAATGTTATGTTTTGCAATAGAGCTCAGTTAAAAATTATTTAAAAAATAAAATAATAATAATATTATATATATTGTATATTATATATATACTGTATGGTAACATTAGAACCAACTGCAAGTATTACTGTAGTCTCTTGACTGGTTTGCAGGTGGACTGTGGCACATGTAAGAGGCAGAGACAACATCTGCTGCTATAAAGAACATCTTAAATTAGCTAGTAATGAGGTTTAACAGCTTTCCAGACTACTTTTTGTTGTGTGAATGCTAACTGCTGTGCCGTGGATTCAGCAGGGACCCTGATTTACTAACAGCTTGAGAGTAAACTTAATAGGCTAGCACCCACAGAATAAGTTCAACTAAGGTCTACTGAGAATTGTGTCTTTCAAGAAAGATAGCATATTATGTCAGATTTTGTGGGTTTCCTCCAAGGAAGGTTGTTATGAGGAGGCAAGGGAGGAAGTGCTACTTCAACAAAATTTGAATAAAGTAATGGTCAGGACAAAATTAAAACAAAACAATGGCAAAATATGAGCTCAAAAAAGTATAAGCGGTCAGCCCTTGAGCCCATTAGTCCTAAAGGGATGCAATATATCGGCCACAATATACTGCAGGTATCGGCCAATATCTGTTCACAGATACATTTGGACCTTTCGTTACTTTGTATCCTTGAAATAAAAACACTGTTTATATGTGCTAACATTGCTAAGAAATCAAATAAATACTCAATTCCACAGGATACTTCTACAGTCAAATAATAATGAGCATATGGAATATAGCCACATTTAATTGTTTCGAGATCACAGGGTGAATTCTGTTGCTATACTGACATTTAGAAAATGATTATGCCAAGTTTCTAAAGGTAAATTAACCCCCTGTGTATTAGTTTTATTACTGCAGGTATTTTTTAAACCAAATCACAAAGTTTAAACACATAATTCACAAATTAATTATGTAGTAACAGTTGACACTGGATCATCTCTTGAATACAAGGTTCCTTTGTGATTGTAAAATATGAGCACATGTGGCAAGTGTATTAGGACGTCACAGCCCTTGATTAGGTGCATAGGTTGAGAGATAACTGAGGGGTCCTGAGGGGCTAGATGCTGTCCGTTTGCTTCAGAAAACTTTTAATGAAGCCTCGTTGAAGCTATATCTTTTCCATTTCCATGGCTACTTGTGAGGGCCAAATTTCCTCAAAATATAATTAACCTGATATAGAATCAGTGGAATTCTACGCAATGTCCTTACTAATATAGTAAAAAACAAAAAAAACACCTGTGTTTGTGTGTGCTATGTGAAATACTACTGATGATGTGGACAGCCATGCTGCTCAAGACAACAAATGCTGGTGAATTCTTGGTACATGTTATAGAATCTAGAAACAAAAAGGGATATTTCACCCAAATGAAAACGCTGTCATCATTTACTAACCCTTACATCATCCAAACACTTTTTTTTTATTGCAGTGAAAGTGAGTGGCCTCTTTTATTGTGGGGAAAAAAGAGTAGCTTGGGCATTCTCAAACTGTTCTCTACTAGTTATCAATTTTTGTTTTCAATGTATGGAAAAGGGCAATTTGGACATTTAATTAAAATCAATTAAAGGCAAGTCAGTTCAATGCGGCCATCTTGGAAGCGCACTCAGACAGTTATTTTCAGTCATGCAAGAACAGTCCCTATCTAACTGAATGGTGAAAAACCAAAATCTCAAAAACTGCTCGCAAGATTCACATTTCAATAATAAATCAGCTATAAAAATCAGACATGAATGATATCAACTCTGCTTGTTGTTCTCAAATAATGCTAAAAAGACTGTATCAGGTTGGTCCAGCCAATGCACGTACGGTGCTGAGCAAGTATCTGGACTCTGGAGCTTCCAAAAGTAGCTGTCATGACTTTACTGAATGGTGTTTGGCTCTTTTATTTGGAAGGCAGGACTTCCATTTACATTTACATTTAGCTGACGCTTTTATCCAAAGCGACTTACAATTGCTATATATGTCAGAGGTCGCACGCCTCTGGAGCAACTAGGGGGGGTTAAGTGTCTTGCTCAGGGACACATTGGTGTCTCACAGTGGATTCGAACCCGGGTCTCTCACACTAAAGGCATGTGTCTTACACACTGCGCCACCCTAGCGCCACACTAGCCAAGCCACGACCAATTCGTATTCTCACGACCAATTCGTACGAGTGAGTACGAGGTGGCTAATTCAGGCTAAATCTACGCATTTGTACGACCTCACTCGTATGAATTCCTACAATTCGTCTAAACCCCAGTGAATGGTAGGTTTAGGGGCGGGGTCAGGGATAGGTCATTTGTACGAATTGGGCAACTGGTAAAATATGTACGATTCATCAAAAATCTTACAAATTTGTACGAGTGAGGTTGTATGAATTCGTACGAATTAGCCACCTCGTAAAATATGTACAAATTGCGTGAGATCAGGGTGTGTAATTTAAGACCTGTGGGTGAACTATCCCTTTAATTCATTTTAAAAAAAATTTGGCAGAAAAAACATTAGTCAGTAAAAGCCAAGATGACCATTTGTAATGCTCCTTTTAATAACCATTTACGGCTGATAATATACCTACTAACTTTTACCATGTCTTTGCCAATAAAATTATCTGATGAAACTTTTACCTGCTGTCTTTTAAAGTAGTCAACCTACTAGCAGAGCTTCCCCACAATGCAAGAGTAGAATACATGCTATACATCAGGCTAAGAATGGCTTCTCCTCTCTCAACTCGTTAGGCCTCAGCGCCTGCAATGATCTGGAAAATAGGCTTCAGTCTCAGTCTCACTGTGGCAATGGCACAAGGACCCTCCTCTCACTCATTTCCACCATCACTGATATTCACAGGTCAGTGATCACACAAAGCCAAGCATCTGAAAGGCTCCCACCCCTTTGCCATTTTCATCCACGAAGGGAAAGGGAGATGAGGATCAAAAAAATAAAAATCTGCTGCTGCTCAATCTGAGAGGACCAAACACATCAAAAGGGGATATTTGTGCCATATACGTTTATGAGCTATGAAGGCAAAAGATGATCGAGATTATATTTAAAATGTGCTTCAATGACAGAAAAGAGGATTATGTTCGTGGCTCATTTGTACACCGACTCGCACAGCCAATTCAAAGTACTGTAGCGGAAACTCAGAGTAATTTGAATTCCACAAGTGCTCATCACATGGTCTGCTTGACATTTCCTCTATATGCCCGTGTTTGCTTACTTTTTAGATTGTGTACATCCTCCAAAGACCATTTCTTACAATAACCAATCTGTCTTCCTGACCTCAAAAATCAATATGTAATCCAAATTAGTTGTTCTGGGGGAAAAAATTGGGGCAGGGTGAAAGGCTAGTAGCGTTACATGCATTCTGGGCAGAAAATGGTTTGAGAAATTCTAGATGAGGGATTTGCACCGACTTGATATGAGTCATAAATTTTGTAGTTTTGAAATGCTTACAGCAAGAATTGTTATTAATTTACCCTTCTCCCTCACCACCAATGTGCCTCACATAATCGTAAAAGTTAGATTTGAAAAATGTGTCATTATTTTGAGGTTAGACTTTGCCGTTTCTTCCCTAATGACAATCAAAATATTGTACTCAAGCAAAATGTTGCTGCAGACCTAAACTGAACATTCTGAGCTTTTCGCAAAGGACAGGCTCTATTGTTTTGATAAAGTAACACCTGATACAATGTGGTAAAACATCCTATAGGCTACTTAAGACATGACATGGGTTCTGAAAGACCTTTTGCTTAGCAACTAACAAGCTTGTCACAAGGACTCATCATTCAATCATGGTTCTGAGGTATGTGTCAGGTGAACATTTTGAGACTCAATTGCTACATGGAGATTAAAACCTGTCTGCCAGCTGTGGCCACTAGCTCCATGATCATTATGACTGACAGCAGTTACAGTGTTTAAAGTTCAGTGGAGCCAGAGGTGACCATCTCTTTCTCCAACAGAGAACACTGTGTGAAATATTAGTTATGGTTCATATTTGTTCTTTTCTAGAACTTGTGTGAAAAATATACCAAAGTCAGATGACGTTGAATTCAATAAGATTAGACATTAACACGAAAATACAAAAAGCAACCGATAAATCTAATCCCTAATGCAACTGTTTGAATGTTAGACAAAAAGAGATGACATCTGCCAAATCTAAAGCTTTTCATAAATGTATACCAATAATAAATTATTAAAATTAAACAGAGCATTCCAATGGGGTCCTCACACCATTGTTGCTCGGACCCTAATAATTATTTGCTTAAATCCAATTTCTGAGCAGGTTCTTAAAACTGTCTAATGATCATTAATAATGAGTATCTCTTTCAATATCAACCGAACAAAGCTAGCAGTGTCATACAGCTCTAGGCTAAAGACTATGACATTACAAATAAATTGAGAGCCCCATTCCATTTACAGTACCATCTACTCACCCATGCGAAGGAAAAACTCATCCGACCTCCACTTCTATCATATCATTCACTTTCACTTCTTTGAGGACCCAAAATAATTCGCATTTCATCTCTATTTTGACAAAATTAGAACATTTCCCTTTAACCTGTCGTGTAAGTGGGTTTGATGACGAACTATGTAATACTGAAAGCTGATTGGCTTAAATGTTATTTCTGCTAATGACTGGCTATTGCGGAATGCAGGAAATTTAATTTCGCCTCCCTATGCCTTTTTTAACCGCATTTTGTCGCCCCCGACAAATCTCAGGAGACGGAGTAATGCTTTACGTTACGGCAACGACGTCACGCACATCAACAACAACATATTAAGCACGAAGACACTTGCACGCATTTCGGAGGATGGAAAAAGCAAAGAAAACGCGGTCGGAAGAGACCAGGAAAAGCAAACGCGAGTCTGGCCGCGTGAGGAACCGGACAAGAGTTACTAGGTCGGTCTTTAGTCGTTTGCGCGAGCTAAAATAAAGCAGCACTGGATGCAACAGCGATGCTGACCTGGCTATCTTGTTGATGGACTAGTAAGTAAAAGGTTTAATTTCTTTGATGTGAAATTTTTTTTTATTTTTCTTTCACCCAAAAATTAAAATTCTGTCAGTAATTACTCACCCTCATGTTGTTCCAGCCCCGTAATACTTTCGTTCATCTTCGGAACACGAATTAAGATATTTTTGATTAAATCTGAGAGCTGGATCACTCCTCCATAGGCTTCTAAGGGACTGAATCTTGTTCCCACGAAAAGCAATTAAAGACATCGTTAAAACAGTCCAAGTGACTACAGTGGCACAATCGTTAGTTTTTTAAGCGACGAGAATACTTTTTGTGCGCAAAAACTAACAAAAATAACGACTTTATTTCAACTATTCATTTCCTTCTCTGTGGGCCTCGTCAGTGTGATGTCGTAGGGCTATGTCACACGCAGGCTCACTATTGGCCGACACTGGTCATGTGTCTACGAGAACTATCTCGAGGCCCACGGAGAAGGAAATGAATAGTTGAATAAAGTCGATATTTTTTGTTTTTTTTCTTCTCGTCACTTGATAGACTTAAGATTGAGTCACTGTAGTCACTTGGACTATTTTAATGATGTCTTCAATATCTCCCAGTCACGTGACCCCTAACCGCGTGTCAGCCATTTTGACGGAATACATCCATCAGCCAGTGGCAATCAAGGGGGTAATCCATCAGCCGGAAGTTGAAGCTGCCTCCGGGGCCGCCGTTGTAGCTGGCTATCACCCCCTGTTAACATCCCATTGACTCCCATTCATTTTGGCGTCACTTTGACAGCGAATAACTTTACATCTGAGGCGTCCAAAGACTCCATTTGTCCATTATTTATTTCTAAAGAAACACGACAATGTATAAAAGGCTCTATTACTTTGTATCTTATGTTATGGCCCCGTAGAAGCCGTTTTTGTAAAAATAGGCTAATGATTGTGTCATAACCACGGGACTCTCTGTCGCACAGTCGAGAAGTTACCGTATAGACAGAAGGAGAAGCTCGTAGCAATCTTTTACTGTCTAAAGTCAGCACATACTTCGACCTTGGAAACTTCTGATCATCATTCAAGACAAGTATTGTGTTATAGTTGGTTGTTGCTCCAGGTCACGCTTCGCCATCTCTGCAAGATTAGGTGATTCAGATTTGTCTTGGCACAGCTACTAGAAGATTTACAACTGTCAGTCAGGTTGCTCACGTCACATCTCCGTCGTCCAGCTCAGTTTGAGCCTGCGCAGAACGCTTGGCTATCAGGAAGTGAGTGCCCATGTTGGGCTTCAACTCTCTCTGTTGAAATCATTTCTTTGTCCTTTGTGAAATCTTTGTGAAATCATTCGCTGTGTCCATTTCTTTTACTGTCTATGGTGGCAATGGATCTATTAGGGGTGGGCAAAGAGTATAGAAGAACAAGAGGCGAAACTCAATAGAACGTTCCATTGCAACACCAGCGCCCAGCAGCAGCGCTACGCTTCCGCCATTTTGGGGTGAAAGCGACTCGGCAGTCCACTAGTGTTGATGTGTCATTCGCGAACGAGCCGCTCTAAAAGCCGATTATTTGAAAAGAGCCGGACTTCCCATCACTATCCACTAGCTTTTTGCTGTCGCTATGGCAATATCAGCTGCTTTGTAATTATTATTTTTTTAAGTAGGCTACATTAAAGATCAAATCCAAACTGAATGATGACAACACAGAACTAGAAAAAGTTCGTAGAGACAAAAAAGTTGGCTTTTGAAAGTTTGGACCAATAAGTTTGAAGAAGTTTAAAGTAGTTTGAAGTTGAAAGTAGTTTCTAGTTTAAATTAGTTCAAAGTAGTTTCTAGTTTAAAGTAGTTTAAAGTTTAAATTAGTTTAAAGTTTAAAATATTTAAAGTAGTTTCTAGTTTTAAGTAGTTTAAAGTTTCAAATAGTTTAAAGTAGTTTAAAGTTTAACTTAGTTTAAAGTTTAAAGTAGTTGGACTACTTATTGTTTAGGCTAATAATACGTAGGCTAATAACAGTAAACGTTACGCACAAGCGTGGCATATCAATAAATGTACAAATCAGGATGTATATCGTGTACTCTAGGCGCCGATTTATGTTTTCCTCCGTGGGTGCTCATGGGCGTACGCCCTTTAAAAAGAAGTAGTCAAAATTTTTTTGCATTTCAGAACCTTAGGAAATGGACAGCGGCCGAGACGAAAACACACACACACACACACCTCTTTACTTGAAAATAAAGCCGTAAAGTAGGCTATCTTTCAACTGAGGACAGCGCCACTTCTCACAAATACAGACAGGAATGTTGGACAATATATAACAGCAATAGAATAGTTTTACAGGCAACTGTTTTTTTTTTTTTTTTTTTTTGCAGTACTAGGCTATCTTTTATTAATGACCGTTATAGCAAGACTGTGTGAACAAAAAAACACAGCCACTGTCCATCATGTTCTTTAAGATCATCATGTTTGTAGCATGATCCAGGGGATTAAAACGTACAAAATATATTTCAGGCCTAGTGGAGTTGGTAACTAATAATAGTAGTAAATGTGTAAAGTTGCATAAATTGTAAATACTCAATAAAGCAAGAAAAAACTACCTCAAATGTGTATTTAATGATAGGATTAACTGTTATCTGTGCTGTTGTCCAGTAACTCCAGTTGGAATTTTCACCCCAAAATGGCGGCCACGCTGCCGAAGCGCCACCTAGTGGCTGTTACCAAAAAAGCATCAGAGTTTCGCCTCTTGTTCTTCTATACTCTTTGGGGTGGGCCAGTGATGCACGCAGGGCCGTCGCCAGAACAAACCAAATTGGGGGCATTTAATTTTCTTTTTAATGATCTGAGACAGACCAAAACAACAACCCATATTAGGCTATAACTAAAAATAGACCACAATAGTCTTGTTTTGTTCACCGTATGATCTCAACGTCTCTGTTTATTTTCTCTCAGCTAATAGCCTATATTTTTCGTTAATCTGCATTGTTCGTCACATACACAACACAGTGCCATAGTGGCTTTCTTGAGTAACAGGCACAATCAACGTAATGTATATCATTACAAAACCGCCAAAATTTGATTCTGAGATCGCATGCAATGAGCAGCTGCGCAAAGGCATTACGTATAAACAATACTGTATGCTTAACTAAATGAATTGCATGATTTATATGATGTATATACTCACACACAAACTGCATATTGTAATTTGAATAAATAAAACTACTAACATAAAAATAACATATTGAAAGGTCTGCTGGAGACTTGCCATTGGCTGTTGTATTTGAATAATTAATGAGGTAGGTCTTTGCAAGGTTTGGGTGCTGTTTTGGGATGTTTTAACAGTCATTTATGAATATAATTATATGTCAAGTTACGTTCTGTGTAATAATGCGTTGAATAATGATTTTTCTGAATAATTTCTGAAGATAATGTGTTGCATTTCTACCGTTGTAGAGATTACTGTTCCTGTGAGATAAGTTCTGCTGAAACCACTTGGTGAGAAAGTGAAAATAATCACAATTGTAGACATATAAAATTGAACGATTAATGGGGGCACAATAAGTCATTTGGGGGGGCACTGCCCCCCAATGCCCCTCCTTGGTGACGGGCCTGGATGCGCGGGTCAATGAATAAACAACCCGCACCCGACCAACGTTTTCAACTAACCCGCCCGCAACTTGGACTGCAAAAAAATATATATTGTACCCGACCCGCATTTTTTAAAAGTAGTAAGTGCTCATCGTAGCGTCATTGGGCCATAGACGTAGGAACTAGGGGTGCGGCCGGCTCTCAGAAAATACATAAAACTTACATTACTGAGCTATGCGTTTAAAAGTAGCCTTGAAATGGTACAATGGCATTGCTCAGTTCAACGTGTTGGGAAATCGGGCATTTTGTCCCTCGTCAGCATTTATTCAAAAGTTAATAACGCTCAACATTCAAAAGGTAAGGATTCCCACTTGTATTATAGTAGGCTTAGGCTATTTCGCCATGTGAATGCCCAATTGAAGCTCTCACAAGCACAAAATGCAGGCATAGAATATGTTAATAAAGTCTTTATTAACGTATTTTAGATTAACAAAAACAGGTAGGCTAAGCCAAAGACTGAGGCTACAATATCCATAAATAAATGTTCACAAATACCGCCATCAGTTTATTGCCACCAACCACTTGTTTCTCAGTTTTGTTTCTTTTGGGATACGGTATAGATATTCTTTTTGTATGATCACGTATCTGATCGCATCCAACTGCACAGCATCGCTCGGGCATGATAGGAATACTTCGCGACGTGCTGTATTATCAACGGCGGTTTAGCACTCTCTATTCCGTCAAGATGGCTGCTCCAAATGGCGTGACGTCACGCGGGATGTCCCTATAGCTTTTCGGGGGAACAAGTTTAAGTCCCTTAGAAGCCTATGGAGGAGTGATCCAGCTCTCAGATTTAATAAAAAATATCTTAATTCGTGTTCCGAAGATGAACGAAAATCTTACGGGGTTGGAACAACATGAGGGTGAGTAATTACTGACAGAATTGGGTGAACTAACCCTTTAAGAGGTCCTCCCCATTATAAACAAACAATTTATTTGATCAAGCTCTAAATACACCTCGTTGTGGATCCATGGTATGAAGTGACGTCACGGTACGAAGTGACGTACCAGGACAACTACGCCTCATTTTGCATCATCACGCCCACAGGTGTTCAGTCGACGTGCAGCAAGTGGGTCTGTTTACAAGAAGATTGCAATGCCACGCAGATGTGCTGTTCCTGGCTGTGGACAAACAACATGTTTGAATACGCTGACATCAGGGAAAAATGGATGCAGTTTATTTTGTATGGACGTCCCAGTCACAGCAGTGTTAATATACGCGTGTGTTCTCTACATTTCAAGGATGACTATTTTGAGAACAAATCGCAGTATGATGCTGGCTTTGCCAGAAAACCTTTGCTTAAAGATCAGGCTGTGTCCACTATTCTGGGCCCAACAACGATGCCGCAAACTGCAAGTAATGTATTTCATCTTAAAACTACTTTTTATGCATAAGCACTGACGTTAGCCAATCATAACTGTAGGCATTAAAGGATTAGTTCACTTTAAAAAAAAACTTTTGCTGATAATTTACTCACCCCCATGTCATCCAAGATGTCCATGTCTTTCTTTCTTCGGTCGAAAAGAAATTAAAGTTTTTGATGAAAACACACAAAAAAATGTTTTGTCAGGACAGAAGCGCGACCTTTTCAACGTAATTGCGTATTACGTGACGTCACAAACGCGCATCACAGAACAGAGCAAGGCGTGCATTTGTGCTTATAAAACTTAAACTTTTTTATTTATTTTTTAAATGACCGATCGTTCCGCTAGATAAGAGCCCTATTCATCGTCTGGTATCGTTTAAAGCCCTTTGAAGCTGCACTGAAACTGTCATTTGGACCTTGAACCATTTGGAATCCATTGAAGTCCATTATGTGGAGAAAAATCCTGGAATCTTTTCATCAAAAACCTTAATTTCTTTTCAACTGAAGAAAGAAAGACATGGACATATCTTGGATGACATGGGGGTGAGTAAATTATCAGCAAAAGTTTTTTTTAAAAGTGAACAAATCCTTTAACACTGACTGAACTCTTAAAGGGGAAACATCCCCAAAACAGTCTGTTTGAATCAGAGGATGAGAAAAAGGGTGGGAAAAGGTCATAAATCACTAAATTTTAAAAGGTTTTTGTCCAAAAAACTATAGTAATTCTATAATTACACCTAAGGGAACATAATAAAACAAAAACCATGTAATGACCCCTTTAACAAAACGTTTTGTTCGTTTTGTGCTAATATTCTGTTTGCTTTGGTTGTTTAAAAATATATGCTGCGCCAGTCTCGCTCCATTTACACTGGTGATAGCTGTGTTTCAATTCCTTTGTGCTTGTCAAAAGAACAAAAGCCTATCGGAGGCCACAATGAAGAGAGACCGAAAAGAGATGAAATCATAATAATGTCTGAATAATGTCCATGCAAGAGGCTAAAACAGAGTTCTGTAGTGGAGAGACGAGGGATATAAAATAAATGAGCAAGTGAGCAAATTTAATCTGCTCCTGGCAGATGCTAAAGCAGCAATGGCAATGATTTTAATGTGTCAGGGGTTCATATAGGATGGTGAGGCTCACAATAACAAAAAAAAGAGACGCTACAGTCAGCTATTTACCTCCATCAGTAGAAATCTACTAGCATTAACATGCCAAGGTGTGGCGAATGATATGATAATTGAACAAAAATGAAAACTGTGAAATACCAAATTGAGGTAAACAGGGGGAGTAAACTCAGTAGGAATTAATTCAGGTCTATCTGGTGGATTTCATCGTCAATTTTGTTCACTGCAGGGACACAATTATTCTCTCAAGAGACTGCATATTTGACTGCACTTACCTCAAAATTCATCACTAAACCCCTAGATTCCCTGCTGTGAATGCGGTTTACTCAAAGGCTGCACCAATCAAGCCCAGACAATAAATATTTATAATGTAACACTGGGGCATGAAATAATATTTCTCATAGCTATAACAGAATGACCTGCTGGATGACCAATACGCCTACTTTTTAAACCAACATATTTGTAAAAAAAAAAAAAACAATCCTGCCTTTTAGTTCATACAAATGTTACTAAGCACGAGTAATCTGTCTATCAGAAAATATCATGTAGTTGTCATGGTCTGGATCATAGCATGAGACTGGAGTATTGACTGAAGTACAACTTAACAACATCAACAAGTTGCGTGGGGGGAAACAAATGAAAAAAACAATTCCTACTAATTGAAAACAAAACCAGCAACACCGGTGGAATGGTAGAAAGTCAGCAAAATGACTTATTTAAAAAAAATAATAATAATAATTTTTTATTCATGCTTTAAAATAGCTTGAATGTAACTTTACACCCTTGCTTCATTTAGTATACATACATGCAAATGAGCCCCGCCTCCACTCACTCACTCACCAGCTCAGAGATCCACTTGCTCAACTTTACTATAGTGACTGCACAATGGCAAGTGGAAATACTGGTTTAATTCAGCCATATTTGTTTAAACCAGAAAACGATTCAGAAGAAGAATTATGAATTATGCTTTTTCCTTTCATGCAGTATGTAAGAAGCTGTTTGTGAATGTAAAAGGTCTGCAAAGTTGTAAAGATCAAAGTGCACGACAAATAGAGTCGTCAGCAATTCCAATCTCAACTCCAATGTTTGAACCTGAAACTAATTCAGAAGAAGTGGAGTGAATTCTACAGGCTCGTATACAAGTCAATATATCAGAATGGTAATGCGTTTTATATATAGCTCTCTATAACGTCAGAAACATAACGGTAATTAATATGATTAGCCTTTTGCTTGACTACGTTATTAAAACGGCTAATAATGTGTTGCTAATGTTATACAAACCATGTTCCCATTTTCCATCTCAGTCTGCCTCTAACAATCAACATCCTTAAAAACGCTTTGAACAACTCCGAGTATCAGTGGAGATTGGAGAGAGGCATAGATCATGATAACATCATAATATAGCCTACATCATATACATAATTCACCCGTTATATTGTTAAATGTACCCGATTTTTCATATCAACCGAAAAAACGGGATAACCTGGCTTGTCACTCCCCTGCTTCATAGCAGTTAATGGTATGTTAATGCCCATCCGGATGTTGACGTGATTAGTTACAAGGTAGTTTGTGACGTAAGAAACACCGGTGATTTTAAGCTGCATGTCTTTTTCACTGCAGTTTTAAGGAAAAAATCATGAATTTGCACATGGTTTGCAAAGATGGCGCCGATGTCTGTGGCATGCCGTCTGCGGTCCTCCTTGATGTTCTTTCTCACACTTGCTATGCTTTTATATATGTCTCTTTTAGTTTTAAATTGTAACGCTGCACTGGTCTATGACCGTTTAACACTATTACACATTCGTAGTGTGGTCATTGTCTTGCCTAATGTGAGGTGCGATGTTTGTGGACCGCGCCCTGTCATTCCACCTTGTCCATCTCTCCCTCCTGCATACCTGTGCCGGTTCCAAGTGGATCTACCTCGCCGGAGACGCCGGAGAAGGTGCGGCAAGCGTGGTGGTATCGTTGTACGATTCAGATCGGCCCTGCAACGGAATTATGATCTGCAATCGCAACACGCTTCTCTCCGATGGGGACCTGAATCTGCTCACAAATCCTCCACCGGAGCAAATCTCTGCAACCTGTCCATTGTGCCGAGAAACACAGCCAGATACCATTTCAGCATGGCTGAAGTTCGCTCTTATTAATGCCCGGTCTCTGGTAAACAAAACTTTCATTTTAAATGACTTTTTTACCTCTCAAGCGCTGGATTTTCTATGTGTCACTGAGACTTGGACTAAGCCTGGCGAGTTGTTTCCGTTTTCGGAACTGGTGCCTCGCGGCTGTCATTTTATAAACTCCCCGCGTTTGTCTGGTCGCGGTGGGGGTCTTGTCACTGTTTTTAAAGACACTTTCCACTGCCGACATCTCCCTACTGGCTCATATCACAGTTTTGAGGTGCAACTCTTACAATTAGTCTTAGTAAACCCCATTGTTATAGCTCTAACATATCGTCCTCCTCAGCAAAATAAGGACTTTTTAAGTGAACTTGCTGTACTAATGGGCGACTTAGTCACTAGGCATGACAAAATATTGCTACTGGGTGATTTCAATGTTCACGTTTGCTGTGCTTCTAAACCATATTCTACTGATTTTTTAAATCTGATTGAGTCTTTTGATTTTACTCAGTGGGTTTCTGGTCCAACGCACATCCACGGCCACACCCTTGATCTGATTTTAACTCATGGTTTCTCTATTTCGAATATAGAAATCAGTAGTGCATCTTTCTCTGACCACAGGCCTGTACTTTTTACTGTCCCTCTTACTGGTCGTATACTGAGAAACCCATCGCTGGCACGCTTAACTCGCTGTCTTACTCAACGTTCTAGTAGAGAATTTTTTGCAGCCTATCATGACGTACGTAACTGTTTGGAGTCTAACTCTACTCTGCATAACCTGGATGCTAATGCACATCTTAATCTTTTCAATTCCACCTGTGCAGATATTATGAATTCTATTGCGCCCTTGAAGTTTAAAAATCATAAGCCCGCACCAGTGCCTTGGCACACTGACACTACACGTACCCTTAGACGCGTATGTAGACGGGCTGAGCGCCAATGGAAAAAGGACCAATTGTAGATCTCTTATGAAATCATGAAAAATTCTTACAATTTGTTTCAGAAAGCTGCAAAGACTGCTAAATGTAATTATTTTTCTGAACTTATCACTAAAAATTGTCATAAACCTCAAGTTCTTTTCTCCACTATTAACTCTGTTTTAAATCCCTCTGTGCAATCTATTTTAGAGCCCTCTACTGCTCTCTGCGACAAATTTGGAAAGTTTTTTGTTGATAAAATCAAAACTCTAAGATCTTAGTTGTCTAACTCCGTATACACTATGCAAGAGGTTCCATTATGCTCTTCCATCTGGTCTGAGTTCGAGCTGATTGATCTGGATTCATGTAATGAAATTGTTGGTCACCTAAAACCTACTATCTGTCCTCAGGATATTATTCCACCTTTTTTTCTGAGACAAATAATGGACACAGTCGGTCCTGGCCTTTTATTAGTTATTAACAAGTGCCTGTCTACTGGTTCCTTCCCTAACAGTCTTAAAGTTGCTGTGGTGATGCCATATCTTAAAAAAACAAACTTGGATCCTTCGTCTCTTTCTAACTTCCGTCCTATTTCTAATCTACCTTTTATTTCTAAAATCATTGAGAAAGTTGCACTGAATCAATTACAATCATACTTGGCTGTAAATTCTCTGCATGAAACGTTTCAATCCGGTTTTAAAGCTTTACACAGCACTGAAACTGCCCTTTTAAAAGTTTCAAGCGATATTTTCACAGAAACTGATTCTGGTAAATCCATTGCTTTAGTTTTATTGGATCTGAGTGCCGCTTTTGATTTAGTTGACCATGAGATCCTGTTGCGACGTCTGGAGATATCTGTAGGCTTTCGTGGCGCAGTCTTACAGTGGTTCCGTTCCTATCTGACCAACAGATGTTTTAGTGTTCGTATTGGTCATCAGTCCTCCTCTAGTCTACCTCTAAATTGTGGAGTCCCACAGGGATCAATCCTCGGCCCGGTATTGTTTATCCTGTATATGCTACCTCTGGCCTCCATTTTTAATAAACACGGAGTATCCTTTCATTTATACGCTGATGATACTCAGATCTACTTTCCGTTAAAACATAATGACAAAAATGGTTTACAATCCCTGTTGGCCTGCTTAAATGAACTTAAGCTTTGGCTGTCAAGTAATTTTCAAAATTTAAATGAAAATAAAACCGAAATCATTTTATTTGGGCCCAGGGAAAACTGTGTTCTTGATGTTGACCGTGGTCCACTTGCCCCTTATGAAACACAATGCGCTAGAAATCTCGGCTTTCTGTTTGATCATAACCTAAAATTTGATAAACAGATCAGTGCTGTTGTAAGATCATGCTTTTTTCATCTTCGTTAACTTTCTAAAGTGAAACCTTTTTAACCAAGAGTAACTTTCAAACAGTGATCCATGCTTTTGTTACATCACGTTTAGACTATTGTAATTCTCTTTATGTTGGTGTCTCTGTCTTCCCTCTCCCGTCTACAGCTAGTGCAAAACGCAGCTGCTAGACTTCTCACTGGGACCCGTAAGTACGAGTCGATCACCCCGGTTTTATCATCACTGCACTGGCTACCTGTCAACTTTAGAATTGATTTTAAAATTGTATTACTTGTTTATAAAGCACTCAACAATTTGGCCCCTCAGTACCTTACTGATCTACTTCGCCCGTACACTCCCTCTAGAAGTCTGAGATCTAGCGATCAATGTCTACTCATCGTGCCTAGATCTAGACTTAAAAAGCGAGGTGATCACGCCTTCGCAACTGCGGGCCCTAAACTTTGGAACAGTCTACCTCTTCACATTAGATTAGCCTCGTCTGTTTCCTCCTTCAAATCTTCTTTAAAGACATATTTATTTTCTTTGGCCTTTAATACTGCTTAATTTTGGTAATTATTGTTTATCTATTGTTGTGTTTTCCTCTATTTGTAGTTTTTATTATTATTTTGTTTTTCCCGTCCTGTACGGCACTTTGGTCTGCCTTGGTTGTTTTTAAATGTGCCTTATAAATAAATATTGTATTGTATTGTATTGTATTGTTTGTTTTAACCCATTTAATCAATTTGAGAACATGCATTTTACTCCTTAGTCCTCCCTAACACACAAATGTTATGCCCACTTTGATTGTATGTTGGTTAAGTTAGTGAAATATTAGGTTTTATACTTGGTCACAAAAGTGACCGGTGGGAAACACCATAGTCAGAATTCATACAAATTCTTCGATTATACGTATTTACACAACACATTCCAAAAAATCCATAACCTTGTTTTGTCATTTCATGAAGGAGGCTTAGTGAGGTGAAAAGGTTGTCATGTACAAAATTACACCCTGGAGGAACTTCTGCTTGTTCGGCTAGACCCTTATGGGCTAGACCATGACTAAACTTGGGCCCTGTCCTAGGCCAGTTTCAGGGAGATGTGTGTGTACTTGTTGAGTACACTGAAGATGGGCCGTACATTGTAGAAAGGGTTGTTTGTGGTTATGTGTGGGGCACACCAATTGGTTCTCATGAAAATCTGCCTAATTCTCTAGATTGTTCACCTCTGCATCGCCATTCAATAATCTACCTGGCAAATGGACCGTTTCACCCTGGTACTCCCTATCTGAGCCATCACTGTCACAGACTTTGGTAACACTTTATTTGAAGGGGTGTGCATAAGACTGACATGACACTGTCATAAACATGACATAACACCTGTCATGAACATGAAGGAGTCTTTATGAATGTTTATGACTGTTGTCATTAAGTGTCATTCGGTAAATTATGACACTTTTAATGCAAAGTTGACATTGTTTACAATGTCTTTGTTATGACAACTTGACATTAACAAAGACAAAAAATGTCTTTGTTATGACAACTTGACATTACCCAAGACAAAAATGTCTTTATGACAACTTGACATTAACCAAGAAATCATAACCTGTAATTTCTTGAAATCATTTCTGTCTTTGTTAATGTCAAGTTGTCATAATCAAGACATTTTTGTCTTGGGTAATGTCAAGTTGTCATAACAAAGACATTTTAAACAATGTCAACTTTGCATTAAAAGTGTCATAATTTACCGAATGACACTTAATGACAACAGTCATAAACATTCATAAAGACTCCTTCATGTTCATGACAGGTGTTATGTCATGTTTATGACAGTGTCATGTCAGTCTTATGCACACCCCTTCAAATAAAGTGTTACCCAGACTTTTTCTATGTAACAACAATAAAATTTTTAGAGCTTCCAGAAATAAGAAAAAAGATACCGTCACAATTGTGACCAGTGGGATTAAATGGGTAAAATACCACATATGCATATAAACAACATTAAAAAGGGGTCATACCATGAGGAATCAAATTTTAATTTATCTTTTGATATAAAACATACTATAATTTTAAGAACTTGCTCCCCAATCCAAAAAAGCCAGTACATGTTGCAAATAAAAGAAAATACAAGCATATTCTCAATTAAGAAAAAAAAGCCTAATAAAATGTTAAAACATATACTATATTATAGTGAAATGCGATTTATATGTAGCTTGCACAGTTTTTTATTTTTAGACAGAACACACTGGTATGAAAGGCCATCAGGGGAGAAAGATGATCTTTGGTGTAATTACAACATCCGCCGTTATTAAGCTATAATACTAATGTTTTAAATAACGTACTGTATGAATAGTTAAAGAAAAATCTAATTAAAAAGGAAATTCAGACATTATGAAAAAACACAAATATTAAAATACCAAAAATTATTGTAATAAATAATGTTAATGTTAATAATGCAAATAATAATGTCAAATATTACATTTAGCAAAAACATTTATTTAATTCTCAGCAAAAATATTGCGTTAGCTTTGGACATCAAAATGCAGAAAATATTGAAGTATCTTGCTTTCAATTCAAAAAGTACCTTTTTACTGCAGTACTTGATTCCAATATACCTCTTTATCTCCATAAGACACAGAGTTCAATCAAAGGCAGGGCACCATTTCCTCATCCTGTTGCGACATAAAGCCCCCTAACACATGGATCTCTTTTTTTCTCTTGGACCGTTGTTCCGCAGCACTCTGGGTAACAAACACTATCAAACGTGGCACTGCAAAAAAACATACGTGTGTACCTCCTCCCTCATCTGACAGCACACTGGCAGCTCCGTCATCTCCTGCACCCTAATCCTGCCCCAGGGGCAGTATTCTCACCAAACTCATTATGTCATGTCTCTGCACTGCAGTTGCAAATCTTTGAAACACCAAGCGCTGCTCTGATACAGACAACACGCTGCTGTTCACCACTAACTCGCTTTTTTCCTCTCGTTTCCTTCTATTCCTTTGAATTATGCATGCTGTTTCCATCACTCACACACCTCTAAAGACGTCGTCTTCTGCCAATTAATGGTACAGTGGAAGTGTGAAGGGATGAAGAATGGGCGCTTGTTGCACTGGAGAATAGTTCAGATGAATTTGCTGGATATACATTGATGACAGCGTGCGGGTGAAGGGTGCGTTGAGGAGCCGAGGATATTCATGAAGTCCGCGCCACTGCTCGTCTGAGGCTCAATGTGAAGGGTCAGAGAAAAGCTGGGGTTGGTCTCCTTCCAAGACCCTATATATACCACAAAACAAAAAGCACTTACTTGCTTTTGCAATGACACAAAATCTGGTTTGAGCACCGTAGATTCTGCCATCAATTCAGAAGTGTCATGCCCATTCAAACTGAGATGACTGAGCCAAGTGGATTATGAATGCAATTTCTAAAATACGTTTTCTCCCTTTAAAGTGCCCCTATTATGATTTTTCCTTTCATGCAGTGTGTAATATAGCTGTTTGTGAATGTAAAAGGTCTGCACATTTTTAAGATCAGCGTGCACGACAAATTGAGTCGTCAGCAATTCCAATCTGTCCTGTTACATACCTACATAACAATGTCACAAATTTGCATAATGCCAGCCGAGGTCTTCATTGGCTGCAGGCAAAAAACATCTACTTTTACCCACCCTTAAAAACTGTACTTATAGCTGAGGCCTAAAGGAGTTTGGTTCTTGTTCTTGACATGTCAACTAGTGTTACGATCGAAACGAGGACACAAGGTGCAAGTAAATAACTCTTTATTAGAAATATAAAGAGGATGATGATGATGATGATGATGAAAAGTCCAGGTGAAACAGGCAGTGACGCAGGGACTTCGATGGTCAGACACGGAGTGCAGGGTGAAGTGCAGAGTGCTCTGGCGAGTGACAACGTAATCCAGACGAGAGACGAAATCCAACACGACGAAAACCGGAACACAGGAACTCGAGACGAGACACGAAGCACGGGAACAGGCACAGGCAACACAGAGACTTCATACAACGATCTGACAAAGGGAATGAGAAAGTGGTAAGTATTTATAGGAGATGAGATGAGTGGCAGCTGGTGCTGGAGAGTGATTGCAGCTGGATACTGATCAGCAGTAACGATCCGGACACACCCACTCACACATTCACCCACATGTAAACAACAGAGCACGAGACTAGAGAGAGACACTGGATCTATGAACCGTGACAGTACCCCTCCCCCTAAGAACGCCTCCTGGCGTTCCCAGGACTCCTTACCTGTCGATTGTAATCATCGATAAGGGAGTGATCCAGAATGTCTCTAGCAGGTACCCAACTTCTCTCCTCTGGACCGTAACCTTCCCAGTCCACCAAGTACTGGAATCCGCGCCCCCTCCGCCTTGAGTCCAGCACACGATTGACCGAATAAGTTGGTTCCCCATCTACGAGTCGCGGCGGGGGAGGAACCGGGGTTGGCGGATTAATGCGAGAATGAAATACGGGTTTAATTTTGGATACATGAAAGACGGGGTGAATTCTCCTGTACACTGGAGGAAGGTTGAGGCGGACTGCCACCGGACTAATGATCTTGGTGACAGTAAACGGGCCAATGAATTTGGGAGCAAGTTTATTAGATACGGAGCGGAGAGGAATGTTCTTAGTAGAAAGCCACACTTTTTGACCAACGACGTATACGGGTGGCCTAGACCGGTGGCGATCGGCTTTGGCCTTGGTGCGCAACCCCACTTGGAGAAGAGTCTCACGGGCTCTAGTCCAAGTGCGGTGACACCTCTGGACGAAGGCGTGAGCAGAGGGGACCGCGACCTCGGATTCCAGACTAGGAAAAATTGGTGGCTGGTAACCTACGCTACACTCAAACGGAGATAGGCCCGTGGATGACACTGGCAATGTGTTGTGGGCGTACTCCACCATAGAGAGTTGTTGACTCCATGAGGAAGGATTCTTGGAAACCATACATCGTAACGTTCTCTCCAAATCCTGGTTGGCTCTCTCAGTTTGGCCATTGCTCTGGGGGTGAAACCCTGAGGACAGACTGACAGTCGCCCCCAGAAGCCTACAAAACTCTTGCCAAAATTTGGACACAAACTGGGGTCCCCTGTCAGAAACCACGTCTGTCGGGAGGCCATGTAACCGAAAGACGTGGTCAACAACAATCACCGCTGTCTCCTTGGCTGAGGGTAATTTGGGCAAGGGAATGAAATGAGCCGCCTTCGAGAACCGGTCCACTACGGTCAAAACTACCGTATGACCCTGGGAGGGTGGGAGGGCGGTAACAAAATCTAGAGCGATATGGGACCAGGGTCTCGAAGGGACTGGCAGCGGTTGGAGTAACCCATCTGGGGGTCGATTGGAGGTCTTACCAGTGGCACAAACTGAGCAAGCCAAAACAAAACTGTGAATGTCACGAGCCATGAGAGGCCACCAGAATCGTTGTTTGACTAAAAACCTAGTGCGATTGACTCCTGGATGACAAGCCACATTGGAAGAATGCCCCCACTGAATGACGCTGGACCTCAAACCCTCAGGCACAAATAAACGATTCGGTGGGCAACCGACCGGGGGCGTTACCCCTTCTAAGGCCTTCCTGACCTTCGATTCGACCTCCCATACGAGTGTGGAGATGAATAGAGTCTCCGGTAAAATGCACTCGGGAGTGGACGGGCGTTCGGAGCGATCAAAAATGCGCGATAAAGAATCGGGTTTGATGTTCTTAGAACCCGGGCGGTACGAAAGAGTAAAATCAAAACGACCGAAAAAAAGTGCCCACCGAGCCTGCCTGGAGTTCAACCTTTTAGCAGTCCGAATGTATTCTAAGTTCTTGTGGTCGGTCCAAACGATAAAAGGTACCCCCGACCCTTCTAACCAGTGACGCCACTCCTCCAATGCTAACTTGACTGCCAACAACTCTCTATTCCCAATGTCATAATTGCGTTCGGCAGGGGATAGACGGTGAGAAAAAAACGCGCAAGGATGCATCCTATCGTCTGAAAGAGAGCGCTGGGATAACACTGCTCCTACCCCCACCTCTGACGCGTCGACCTCCACCATGAACTGACGTAATGGGTCAGGGGTTGTCAGAATGGGGGCTGAAACGAAGCAACCCTTTAGTTTGGCAAACGCAGCCTCAGCTGCGTCTGACCACCTGAACGTTGTTCTGGGGGAGGTCAAGGCGGTCAGAGGTGCGGCTAGTTGGCTGAAGTTACGAATAAAACGTCTGTAGAAATTGGCGAACCCCAGAAATCTCAGTAGGGCCTTACGAGACTCTGGACTTGGCCACTCTACCACAGCCTTGATCTTCTCAGGATCCATGCGCATTCCCTCAACCGACACGATGTATCCTAGGAATGGAACAGACTGTGCATGAAAATCGCATTTCTCCGCCTTGACAAAAAGCCCATTCTCTAGCAACCTCTGAAGCACTCGTCGGACGTGCTGCACGTGTTCCTGGAGAGAAGAAGAAAAAATCAGTATGTCGTCCAGGTAGACATAAATGAACTGATCTATCATATCTCGCAGCACGTCGTTGACAAGTGCCTGGAAGACCGCTGGACTGTTGGAAAGCCCGAAAGGCATAACCAAATATTCAAAGTGTCCCCTGGGGGTGTTAAATGCGGTCTTCCACTCATCCCCCTCCCTGATGCGGACCAAATGATAGGCATTACGTAAATCCAATTTTGTGAAGACGGTCGCTCCCTGCAACCTCTCGAAGGCTGAAGACATCAACGGCAAAGGATAAGTATTCTTTACCGTGATGTTGTTCAGCCCCCGGTAGTCAATACAAGGTCGCAGAGATCCGTCCTTCTTCCCCACAAAAAAGAACCCCGCCCCCGCTGGAGAAGAGGAAGGACGGATGAACCCTGTTGCTAGAGAATCAGAAATATATTTCTCCATAGCCTCCCTCTCCGGTGTAGAGAGTGAATATAATTTGCCCTTGGGCGGAGCCGTACCTGGTAATAAGTCTATGGCACAGTCATAGGGACGATGCGGAGGGAGAGAAGCAGCCCGAGACTTACTGAACACCTCCTTCAGGTCCAGATACTCCGCGGGCACGTTAGATAGATCCACTGCCTCCTCCTGCAACACAGGGACAGAAACAGACGGACAGGCAGACACTAGACAAGACTTATGACACTGATTACTCCATGAAGACACAGACTTGAGCTGCCAGTCCACTTTAGGGTTGTGCTGGGTGAGCCATGGATGGCCGAGGACAATGGGTGCAAGGGGGGTGTTCATGATATAAAATGAGATGGTCTCGGTGTGGTTGCCCGATGTGGTGAGGGTGATGTCTTCTGTGGCCAACGAGATGTCGGGAAGTGATTGTCCATTGAGAGCGTGTACTGCAATTTGATGTGTGAGAGTCTTGAGGGGAATCTTGAATTGACGTGCGAATGAGTGATCCATGAAGTTACCTTCTGCTCCGGAGTCCAAGAGTGCTCGACAGTGGTGAGTGAGTGTTGACCATCTCAGTCTTACCGGAAGGAGGGTAGATGTTGATGAGGTCTTCTCGGCGGAGATCCCACCCGATAGTAGCCTCATACTTACTATCGGGCTACCCCTTTTACCGGGCAGTTGTGAGCATAGTGTCCGGTTCCACCACAGTACAGGCAAAGGCCCTGGGACCTCCGCCTTTCCCTCTCCTCCCGGGAAAGCCGAGCTCGACCTACCTGCATGGGCTCGTGATCGTCGACGGGGCTGACCGCGTCCCCGCCTCCTACTCGTGGACCCTCGGCTCCTGCCAGAGGGCGTCTGTTCATGGTGTGGCCACCAACTCGGGACAGACGGGCATCAACTCTGATGGCTAAAGCGATGAGTTCATTAAGAGACTGGGGCAGGTCCAAAGCGTAGATCTCTCTTTGGACGCGGTCAGCCAGCCCATGCAGGAACATGTCCCACTGCGCCTCCTCATTCCATTTGCTCTCCGCTGCAAGGGTCCGGAACTCGACTGAAAAGTCCGACACAGATCTCTCTCCTTGACGTAACTCAGCCAGCATTCTTGCCGCTTCTCTTCCGCCGGCCGTCCGGTCAAAGACTCTTTTCATCTCAGCGGAGAGCTCCTGGAACGAGGTGCAGCAAGGATCCTCGTTTTCCCACACCGCCGTTCCCCATAACGCCGCTTTCCCAGTCAGGAGGGTGAGAACAAAGGCGACTTTGGAGCGCTCGGTCCGGAAAGTCTGAGGCTGGAGTGAAAAATGCATGGAACACCGGGTTAGAAAGGCTCTGCAATATTTAGGATCACCTGCATAATGTTCTGGGGTAGGTAGGCGTGGCTCCGACTGGGATGGGCTCTCTGGTGGTGTTGGGGGAACAGCCGGTGTGGGCGGCGCAGTGGGAGCTCGTAGCTGTTGGATCTGCCGGGTGAGCTCGGACACCTGCGTCACTAACGCCTGAACAGCGCGACCAGTATCATTAAGATTTTTCTCTTGAATGTCCAGACGAGCCATACTGTTATTCAAACAGTCCTCCATGGAGGGCGCTGCATTACTTGCTGTATCCATACTTGGTCAGATCGTTCTGTTACGATCGAAACGAGGACACAAGGTGCAAGTAAATAACTCTTTATTAGAAATATAAAGAGGATGATGATGATGATGATGATGAAAAGTCCAGGTGAAACAGGCAGTGACGCAGGGACTTCGATGGTCAGACACGGAGTGCAGGGTGAAGTGCAGAGTGCTCTGGCGAGTGACAACGTAATCCAGACGAGAGACGAAATCCAACACGACGAAAACCGGAACACAGGAACTCGAGACGAGACACGAAGCACGGGAACAGGCACAGGCAACACAGAGACTTCATACAACGATCTGACAAAGGGAATGAGAAAGTGGTAAGTATTTATAGGAGATGAGATGAGTGGCAGCTGGTGCTGGAGAGTGATTGCAGCTGGATACTGATCAGCAGTAACGATCCGGACACACCCACTCACACATTCACCCACATGTAAACAACAGAGCACGAGACTAGAGAGAGACACTGGATCTATGAACCGTGACAACTAGACGCTGTATTCAGAGTTGCAAATCGTCCCCAACTAAGCAAGCCAGAGGCGACTGTGACAAGGAACCCAAACTTCATCAGGTGATAGGATGGAGAAAAAAACCTTGGGAGAAACCAGGCTCAGTCGGGGGCCAACGAACAAACATGCCGGGATTAAATAGATTACAATTTTGCTTAGTTTACTGAAATTTTTTTATATATATATATATATACAAATTGAGACCTGGGCTTGTCACACTTTTTACTCCAATAAATATTTCATCAGAACATGATGAGTTCGGGCAATGGGTTATGGGAAATGTAGTTCATGAAGTGGTGGCAATGGACTAGGGATGAGTGGCCTCTGGTGGATATCACTCCAGCTGGTGGATGTGACAGCTTGTATAAATGTCCTAGATTACAATATTTTCACATATCACAACTTTAAAAACTGTTGTTGTTGTTTTTTTTTTCTGAAAGTTTTTTTTTTTACAAATACAATGTACTGCTCTCCCTCAGTCTTGTTTTCATTCATGTAATAAATAAAATAATAATAAAAACACAAAATGAAATGTTATAAAAATAATAAGTATTTTTATTGTATTTTGTTTACCACCGAATAATGTAGCTAAAAATATAATACATTAAAAAACAATTTAAAAATGTTATATGATCATTATTAACATATAAATTATTAAAAAAAAACACAAAAAAAACTGAGACCTGACCATAACACTAGCAATACCAAGTTCATGTGTTTGATTCTTAGGGGACGCATGAACTGACAAAATGTACATCTTGAATGCACTTTAAGCCACTTTAAATAAATGTGTCTGCCAAATGCATAAATGTAAATGTTCCCGGCTTGAACATCCAGGCTGAGAGGAGCTGTCCGTGGTCCTGATCCTGCACCACTACATTAATCTAATACATGTGACCTACTTTGTTTGAAACTTTATCATCACATTATAAGACCTCTATTTATTGCATATGCAATCTTCATTAGTTTTGGACATCTCTCAACAGTACTGCTGTGTCTTAAATTGGCTGTCTAACACAGATGTTGCTTCTGAGCATCATGAGTCACTTTATGAGTTCTGTGCATGCAGAGAGCTGTAGTCTGTGTGATTTGTTGCACCTGGATCTTGACAGTTTACAATATCTGCGCATCTCATTGTACCTGTTTGTGTCAGTAGCTATGTCTTTGCGTGTCAGCTCTGATTTTTTGATGTGCAGCAGGAAACAGACAAGGATGGGATGCAGGCCTAATCCATCTAAATGTTAATACTATAGCCATTAATTACCCATGATGCAGTGTCACATTAAACCATCAAATATTTATAGTCTATTGTGATACAGCTGGCACATTCATCTCAATCAGAGTCAATCCCACCTTCAGCTTGATGGTGTCATATCCTCCCCCCCAGCTCCACACAACTAAATCATCAACAACAAAACTGATAGCCCCAATGCAAAAGAAGTGATTTGAAAGTGAGGCAACATTTTAATGAAACTTTAATTGTAGTTGTAGGGTGTATCATGTAGTCTGATACATGCAGTCCATGTTACATGCTATTGCCTCATAGCTTAACAGCTTTAGACCTCTGGTATAATCTAACTTACTCATGGTTAAATGCACTCTATCATACATAGCAATGTCAGTAAGATACAATGGTTCTACATCAATACATGAAAGTTTTTTAGGAGAAAATATATGACTTATAATAAAACAGATGACAGTGCCTAGCTGATTCTGCATTCAAAAACATCCAGTATGAACGGCTTCTTACACATTCTCTGCTGCCTGCTCTTGGTAAGTGTGGTTTGGCATGTTGTTTATGGCACTTCAAGAAAATAATAAAAAAATCTACATATAAATAAAGTAATATAAATAAATAACATTTATTTTATCAATTAGCATGTTAAATTGATAAACAAAATCATTTTATGCATGAAAGAGCAAAAAAGTATTTTTATTGTTATCCAAAATTCAAAGTCCAGTTACACAAATGCCTAGTTCAAATTCAGTCCAAACAGTTTACTGTATAAATTGTTTGCTGATAAGCCTATAATCCGCTGTTTAATAGGCAGGTTCCATTGTGAGTCCAATGCTGAGTCACAGAAGGTCACTGTTTTGTTTTCTCCTGGGCAATAACAGTTGAAATATTCAGTAGTTTTTTTTTTTTTTTTTTTTTTTTTTTGCAGTATGGACACTACGGTATGTGCCTATACAAAAAAGTTACTTTAAAAAATAAGCCTACCCTGAGATACATATTCACCACTGGGGTAAAAGGAGTGACAGATAGTCCAAGTTTCATAAACAGACCACTAAAACAGCATGAGGTTAGATAAAAGCGGCATTTCGTATTACTTTAAATCTACTCACATTCTGTTTGAGATCTTAAGTAGACATACTTGACACATTATACTTATTTAGGTTCAGAAGCGAAGGGAAAATGTACTGTTTGTTGGTGATATATATATGCAGATCACTGAAGGACCAGAGTGAGCAGCCCTAGTTATTGGTATTTTCATGTCAATTTATGGTAAACGCTGAATTTTCCTCTGTAGCTTATGACTCACTACACAGTCCATTAAATGACATTGTGAAAGCCTGTTTTCTTCCTGTACCTGGCAGCACTCCCATATCCATTTTATAACTCTCCTCTGAAAAGACTGGTTTTCCTTTTAACACTAGTCAAAAATAACCTCTTTTCATTGGATACTAAGAGTCGCCTCTCTTTTATTCACCCACAACAGGTCCGTGATTTACTGCTCTCCACATGTTTCCATCTGGCCATCTGTGTACCGTAAAAAAAAAAAAAAAGATTCATTACACATTTGAAGATGTGTGTAAATAAAAAAACATGTATTTTTCTAGTTCTTCCAGATATCTCTACTCTGATAATAGTAGTACTATTTTACTATAGTAAAAGATGGTCTCAGAATGTAATATTAGAATTGAATCATGCATATCTATCATATTCTCTTTATACCATATTATATGTGTCATGGCGAGATCCAATGAAGTCAAAGAATATAGTGTATATTTATAAAGGATATTTTTAATTATAAGCCCAAAACCAATGAATAGGTAGCGAGACAATGTGACCCAACACAAACAATAACCGACCCAGACTGACCGAACTGAATGAATTAAATACACAGATGAATGAACAGAAAACAGGTGATACAGGTAATGATGAGGGCTGGCAGGTGCTGGTAACGATGAGAAGGTGCAGGTGTGGGCCGGTGAGGATGATGGGAAACGTAGTGCAGATAGTGACTGTGACAATGTGTCACCATTATGTTCAGTTTAGTTTTGTTTTCATGGACTTTCAGTTTGTTGTCATTTGCCGCGTGTCTTTTTTCAGATTCCGCCACTCATCTGTCTCCTTGGTAACAGTCATTATTACAGTTGTTCATCAGTGTCAGCTGTGTTCTATTAATTATCCTCGTTTGTCTTTGCTTTATCACATTCGTTCTCTGTTTCGTTCTACATTACCTTTAGTGTGTGTTGCCCAGCCTGTCTTTGTGTTATTTGTATTACCCTCGTTAAACTTCATATTGGAACGTTATTCATCATCTTCGTCTGCCTTCCTGCAACCACTCGTGACAATATACAATGCTTTTCCTCTTGTCAAATAGATAACTTCAACATTGCTTTATAGTGAACTGCATACATGTAAATATCACATGTTCAAAACATAATAATAAAATTCCACAATCTCAACAATTGATGGTTTAGTTCTTCTTTACTTTCCCACCATTTATGGTGAAAATATATTACATTTGGTCTCATTAAAAATAATGATATGCCTGAAACAAAATCGGATGTTCTAAAGCAAGTGTTTGACACTGGATACATTTGTGCATCCAGTGCCAAGCACCTGATCTGAGAATCGTTTTAAAAACATTGCATATCATAATCAGGTTAGTTTCAGCATTCAACACCTTTCTCATTTCAAAAGATTACGACTGGGGCAATTCATCAAACTGAATTCAGCTTCAGCTAATATTGTATTAGTTGTAATGCTAAAAAAAATTGAGCGGAGCGACATGGGAAATCTGAGACAGCAATCTTTGAATAGTAATGTTTAAGTAATGAGAGTGAAACAAATTAGGCAGAATAACTAGATGATAAAAATAAAACAAAAATAGATACAAGAAAAATCCAAATTGTTTTTGAGCCGAGGTCCTTTAGAACGCTATCATGATGGCTGTTGTAGACTGATAGCCATGAAAAAGGCTTGCTTTAAACTTGATTCCATCATTTTTGCAGTTCTACAGAGATGTGATGGGTTTATCACAAAACTGTTTGTTTGGGTTCTATTTTATTTCACTCATGCATTCAAGCAAATACTTAACCGGTCAATAAAGTGGAGGTTCTATTGGCTTACTGTCAGGCCTGTGGTCATGCTGTTTAAATACTGCTTGGAAGTTGGAACAATAAAGCTGTAAATGCTTTCATCAGAATTCAGGAATCAGAATTTAATATACAAACATACATAAATTTCACAACAACAAAGAACCAAACCAGTGGATTAAAACTAATAGATCCTTAAAATGTGCAAATTTGCTACTGTTTAATCTCATTATTTATGAGAGATTAATTTCAGATTGACTGAAGATTGTCACCAAGCGCCTTGGTAAAAAATATCCAGTAGGAAAAAAAGGGGTTTTCATCAAAATAGGTTTGGGACACAGTCTCAGTATTCATATCCAGCAACTGAAAATTCTGCAGAATGAAACCTCTATGAATATATTCATAAGTGTTTTTTCACCAAGGAATTGTGAAGGGA
Source organism: Semotilus atromaculatus (assembly GCA_031834385.1). NCBI lineage: Eukaryota > Metazoa > Chordata > Actinopteri > Cypriniformes > Leuciscidae > Semotilus > Semotilus atromaculatus. The sequence goes on from JAULUF010000044.1 coordinate 27,561,483, forward strand.
AATTTATTCCATTCAGAGGAACAAAGTAAAGACAAATAAATGTCATCGCTAATTATTAATGTTGCCAGGTGGAGAATTGGTTGCCTTTCATTTCAAACTGTGTAGCATGTTTACACAGATTGTTTTATTCTCATAGTAAGATAACAAGATATGATATATTCACTGCCATAAATCAGTGCAGCATATAGTACACAGTAGATAGTTTATTTCAGTCGAAAAGGAAACAAAAAGATAAAGTTAATGTGTAAGAAGTATTTTGCAATGAGGAAAAAAATGATTAAAAACAATAATTTGAACTCAAATGCATTTCATGTCCTCAAAACAACCTAAAAACAATACAAAACAGTCCATAAAAAATCCATTGTAAGATCATGATTATTATTTTGATGAATATAGATGGTTTTGAGAAAAGTTGGTAAGGTGTAGCTGTAGGTTGGAGTGGGCTTGCCGAAAAGTGAATTGCTCCAACAGAATCTAACCCTAACCAGAGCTATATGCAACTAGCCCACAAGGTAAAGAGTCTTATTATGCATCAAACAAATAAATGTTAGATTATTTGTTATTTACTAGCATCAGATGTATTAGCTCTACTGTAAATTAGAAAATAATATACTGATAATACACAACAATGCCAAGTGATCTTTCCATTTCAACTGGTTGAGTGAGCAGTATGATGGCGGTGACTGGGTAACAATGCAGTGAGGGAAGGAGCCGGAATCCGTTCAACAGCCTTGAACATGAATGTAGGATGCTGATCTCCTGGAGCACCAAAAAGGGTCCTAAAATCTGGAACATGCAGATGAGGCCCTGACGTATGCAGAAGGTCTTTAACAATCTGGAACACGCAGAAGAAGATACCTTGAGGTAAAGGTTTGCTCACCAGAGCTTAACCTTGGTGCAAATGTATCTTTCTGTTGGCTGCCTCTCATGGGCTAAAGACTCAGAACTTAGTCAATCCGCTTTTTGTCTCTCTGGTATGGAGACTCTGGATGTAATTGTTACTGTCACACTGGACAAAGAATTTAGAGTTTGTTAATCTGTCTTTCCTCACAGACTGGAGATTCAGAATGTGGTCGTATGTTGCTGCCTCACAAGCTGTAGAATCAGAGAATGGATGTTGCCGTCTCATCTTTCACAGGCTGGAGACTCAGAATGTTGTATCTAATCTATGAATGTCTCACCTTTCCAGGCTGGAGACTCAGAGAGGTGTATCTGTTACTGCATTCCCTGTAATGGTCAGGAGACTTAGAACTGTCTATCTGTTATTGTCTCACTGGACGAACCGGAGATTCACAACAAGGAGTGTCTGTTGAAAGTATGTTTATCCCTTTCCGACGAGGAGGAGATTGCAGTTTGGCGCTTCTCCATCCCAGTGCTGTGATTGGCTGTAGGCATCAGAGGGGGCACACACAGTGTCCCACCCTTCTGTTCCCTGTCAAACTCATTTGCATAATCTAAAGCACACAGTTAGAATAGTGTCTTTAAAATTTTACCCATACCAATGCATTTCTCATTTTCCACACCACCACCAGATTACCTTTGGCAATGTTAGAGTCCAAACCCAAAATGTCATGCATGCATTCATTCACACATTAACAGCTACATTTGTGCAAGATGTTGCATTACAAATAGCTGTCACTGAAAATACTTATTTCCCTGAATAAATATATGTGATCCAATAAATGGATGTGTTGTAGTTTACATCAGGTTTAAGGTTTCCATACATGGTTATGAATGGACTTGGATAGATCCTTGTGGTCTCTCTTCATTTCAGCCAACACTGCTGCATCCAGGGTCCGAAGAATTTTACCTACTTTGTTTACAATGAGCTTATGGCCTATTTATTATTTCATTCCATTGTACTTTTCATTTATTATTTTCTACTGAACATTCAAAAGACACTTGAATTCTGCCATTTTGAAAAACCTTGAATGTGGCACTTGCAACAAATGCACTGGGGGTGTCATTCATTTTAACAAGCTAGATAACCAGTATGAATTGTATTATGTATTATATGGCCAACACACAACGCGTTTCTGAAAACACACCAATATTACAGAGCTTTTTAGTGTAAGTAGACAATGAACATAGTTTTCCAACATTAAATAGCCTACTCCCAGAAGTGTGCTGTGACACACAGAACCAATTAAATGTTGCAAAGAGGAAGGTTTTACAAATGAATTTGGTGCACTCAGCACACCATGCATAACTTACAACATCTACTTCAGTGTCCTGCTTGTAATTGTACTGCAAACCACTTAAAGTGCCACTTACTTGTACTGTATATGGCTTGACCGGCAAAAAAAATCAAATAAACGCATGGTCAAATTAAGTGTATCTCCTTGCAAAACAAAATATATTTTATAAATATAAATATTAATAACCCCTTAAAGTGTTTTCTTATCTGCTATATGAGAATGAAGTGGGCAGGATCATCAGGTCATTGAGTTTGTTAGTTTGTGGTTACCAGATTTAGATATATATTGTAGCAGTTTTGTTCAATGGACTTACTGCAGAGATACCCCATATGGAGATACAGTAGGTGTCCTCTGTTTCACTTCTCCTGAACACTTCTAGATGGGACACTGCACTGACTGCTGATGTTGATTCACACTTTCATAGATGATATCTCCACATCTGTGCTTCCAGGTTTGTGTTTGTACATGAAAAACTAATTTTATAAGTTAACCAGGACAGGCTCACTTTCTTTCAAAACCATTACCATTTCTATAACTGATTCTATTATTGTATGTAAATTGGAAAAAGGTGCAACACTCACTCGTCTTAGAAATCCAACTTTATTAGTTAAAACGTCTCGGTTACGTATGTAACCCTTGTTCCCTGAGAAGGGAACGGAGACGTTAGGTCGAATGACGACGAAATGGGTTTTCGCTTAGAAGCCTATCACCTTCGAGTATTACAAAACGAACCAATGGCAAGGAAATGCCATGGGTCTGCGGAATTTGCATAGCGTAACTCCGCTCCACCTCGTGGGTATGTTTCCTGATATGCAGATACGTTTCCTGCTGAGGAGCCGAGACTGAACTCAGGCGTTTCCACCGGTACCGCGGAAGTGGCAGGGAGACTTAACGTCTCCGTTCCCTACTCAGGGAACGAGGGTTACATACGTAACCGAGACGTTCCCTTTCGTTGTAACTTCGAGTTACGTAGAGTGACGATGAAATGGGGTTCCCAGTCTAATCACGCCAACTTCTCCGCTGTCTTCCAGTGCCCTGCGTAAGTGTGAGCTCCCTGTCGTGAGACTAGCATAGACGAAGGACTCCTACTTAACACAGGAATACCAAGGTACACTGGTAAACATATCTCTGTGGAAATATGCAACATAATGTCCACCCGAAGGGAGGTCTTACAGAATACACATATGACCCGGAGGGAGGCATATGGAAGAACACTGGAGTGTCCAGCCCGCAGGGTGGCAAGGTGACTTGACAAAGGAAAGACACATGCTCAAGAGTCTTACAGTGGAAATACACATGTGGGGGTCACCAGAGGGGAACCATGCACATGGAGGCACCTAGCCAACGCGAAAGCTGCCACAGGCATATATTCTAGCGTTGACGTCAACAGCGCTAGTGGAACTCCGGGTTTCTTGGGGAAACTCACCTGAGGAGAATATCGCACTGATCCAGTCCGTGCAGTGGAATGGTGAGCAAGCAAAGACACCTGAGCGGATCCTAGTTACCGGCTAGTTGAAGCGAGTACACGTGAGGATACTGGCTCCACTCGGAGATCATAGAATCTCGCGAATGTGTTGGGTGTCGCCCAGCCTGCAGCTTTGTAGATGTCTGTTAGCGAGGCACCATGCACTAGAGCCCAAGTGGAGTGGAGTGAGCCTTCACACCAAGAGGGCACGGTCGACCTTGTTGCTGGTAAGCCAAACCAATGGCGTCCACTATCCAGTGAGACAACCTTTTCTTTGGGAGAGCCTTTCCCTTCAGTTTCCCACCATAACAGACAAAGAGCTGGCCTGAGGTCCTGAAACACTGTGTCCTGTCCACGTAAGCGCAGAGAGCGCATACTGGACAGACCAATGCCAAGGCTGGGTCTGCCTCCTCCAGGGGCAGCGCTTGCAGGTTCACCACCTGATATCGAAAGGGAGTGGTAGGAACCTTGGGCACATATCCAGGCCGGGGTCTCAGGATCACGTGAGAGTTACGCCGCATTCACACTGGCAGTTGAAATCAGCTCCGTAATACGCAATACGCCCCCAGCGGCATGTCGTACAACACCGTTGAAAAGCGTCAGATGCGAGCAGAACAAAAATTACGGAGAGATTAGAATGGTTGATTCTGTCAGTGTCAGAATGTACAATTCTGTATGGTCTCCAGTTTAGGAGAGCAACAGCAAGAGTATTGACCAGCCGACAATTTGCCATCATGTAATTTTAATGCTGTATGTGAATGAGCGGGGTGAGGGAAAACGGCCACAATATTTAATTATACATTTTAATTGTATTAACTGTCCTAATAACGTTAGAAAATCATGAAAATAAAAAAATGACATGGCAACTTATCTTTATAAAATCATTATTTATTTTATTAAAAGTTAAGAATTCAGGTTTGTTTATCAGTACCATAGCAACGCTAACTTCCATTGGAATTGTCAGATAGGAACCGTCCGTAGCCTTTCGCAAGAGTTCGGATGACCAACTGACACAATTTCTTTCACGCACTCGTTCGGACCCGGTTCGGACCCATTCGCATGCGGTTTGCGAATCTCCATAGGAAATTAATTACTTCCGGTCGCTTCGAAGCCGTATCGGAGCTGATTTCAACTGCCAGTGTGAAGGCGCGGTTAGCCGGCCTGAATTCCAGGCACGCTTCGTCAACGGAAAATGCCTGCAGGTCCTGTGTCGAGGAAGAATGGAGACATGAAAGTAGGCGTCCTTCAGGTCGATCGCTGCAAACCAATCCTGTGGCTGAATGCATTCGAAAATGCGTTTGGCCATGAGCATTTTGAACGGAAGCCTGTGAAGGGATCAATTCAACACTCGCAGATCCAGGATTGGCCGTACCCACCGGATTTCTTCGGTACAATGAAGTAGGGGCTGTAGAAGCCGTACTTCATTTAGGCTGGAGGGACAATCTCGATCGCACCTTTTGCCAGTAAGGTAGCGACTTCCGCTCGCATGACAGGGGCATAGCCACCGACCAGTGTGAAGTGGACTCCCCAGAAGCGGGGAGAAGATTGTGTGAACTGAATCTCATAGCCGAGCCTGATGGTCCTGGCGACCCAGCGGGACAGGTTGGGAAGCTGAAGCCAAGCACCCAGAAAACTGTACCAGTTGGGTCATGGGGACCACAGATGTACCCTTGGTGAGGCGGTATGACTGACCCAGACTAGGGAGGCAAAGCGTCCCGGTGTGGGGCACCATCATAGACCGCGTCCTGACAGAGGGAAGGACCTGCGTTCCAATGGGATCTGCTCTGACAGGGGTCTGGCGACTGAGGCGTCTGAGCATGCGGCTGGGTGGCAGCAGCTGGCCGTGGGGTCAGAACATGTTTGATAGCCTCAGTCTGCTTCTGGGTGGCTGAGAACTGGCCCCGCAGCTCTATAGGTATTTGCCTAGACAAAAAACCTACAGGCATTGGAGGTGTGCTTAGGGTCGCCACGCCAGGTGGAGGCGGTGTAGGGACACAGACGTGTTGCCACAGAACACTCCACGGGGGGAACGCCAGTGTACCCTTAGCCGCGGCCTCTGCAAGAGCAAAGAAGGCAGAAGTGGCAGTTGAGCAGTCGCGGAAAGTCAAAGGAGACTCCCACAATCTCATAGCCTCTTCATGCACGTCCGGGTAGAAAGGAATTGGGGTCGCTGCCCGCAAAACCAATCATCAGCCTTGAGCGCTCGGGACAAGGCGGAAGGTACCACACAAGCCTGATACTCGCGGCGGCCCGGGAAAGCATAGCTGTCAACTCTGGATCAGACGTGGCAATGCACAGCCGAACCTTCATGTCCAGAGGACTCCAGCTCTGCCGGGAAGCGGATGAGATGCTGGGCCTGCTGGCGTCCTCTGAACGCAACTGGTTAGCGAACTCATCCGGAAACCACACGGGTTGCAATGTAAAGGAGGGCTGTGTGAACCGAGGATAATTTGTCGGGTTTGTTACACACCAGCTGCCTCTGGTCACCCTGGCCACCAGCTAAAGTATTCCCTCTCGTGGAGAAAATAGATTGGGGTGTGGATGAGGGGACTCTCGCTCTAGTGAGGTCATCGAGTCTCAACCATAACATTGCGATGATCATGTTCCCGAGTGAGAACATGATGCATCCACGAACGCTGTCTGAGCGTGATCGAAGCCCAAACACGTCAAACAGCGTTCGTGCCCATCAGCTGAATCTGTCAGACTATCGCACTCAGAAATACACGGGCAGAGCGTCTTTAAAAAGACGTGCCACGTGCAAGCTCTTTTTGTGAGAGGACGCTCAGCAACCCATGTTGAAGCGGCCAGGGAGAAACACACAAGCTGGATGCAGACCACTGCACAGATCAGCAGGCAGGAATGTGGAACTCGCTGGTAAATCGCCTTTGCACCAACACGTACTGGAGAGCTGCTCGTCTCGAAAGAATACTCTGTGACACTCAGAGAGAATTCAGGCTGCAGGAGTGAAGAGAACCTTTTGGCTCCAAGCAAAAACATATCTGCATGTTGCCAGCATACTTCCTTATATACCCACGAGGAGGGGCGGAGTTACGCCATGCAAATTCCACAGACCCATGGCATTTCCTTGCCATTGGCTTGTTTTGTAATAGTCGAAGGTGATAGGCTTCTAAGTGAAACCCCATTTCGTCGTAATTCTACGTAACTCGAAGTGACAACGAAAGGGAAACCGTGTTACGTTTCAGCAATTGACCGTTCGCAAAAGCCACGCACCCTAGTTATTGTTACTACGCCCGTCAAACAATTGAGAACCAGACACATAGCCATGCGTGTGGTGTGCACAAAACACAAGACTTAAGTGGGTTTCAGATCAAAAAGTAAACTAAGGATAACTACCATTACCATACATTTCTTCAAACCAACTCAACTTTTTTGCAGAAAAGCAGTTTTTTCTGGGAAAAAAATGTTCTGTTGTTCGTTTTCGACAGCCTCCTAGATGTTCCCCTGTCGGGTTAGGCACTTGAAAGATTAAAATAAAATAAGTTAATAATCGCCTATTGGGACCTTAATACACAGTATGCCAGATAGCTAGAAGTTGACGATCACAGTGTGCCAGATAGCTAGAAGTTGCAGATCCACTAGGCAACCACCACCGGAGAGCAAAACGCCGTCAACCCCTTGCTATCTCGGTATGGATAGCAACATGGTTAGCACTTGCCAGTTAGTATGTTATGACTTTACAGATGGTAACGTGTTGATTTGTTGGTGAAATGTTATGCACTGCTTTCGGTAACAATGCTAACGTTAGATGGAAATACAACTGTTAAGCTCAGTTTTACAGATTTTATAGCCTCCAGTGACCGTCAACCTCTTGCTAAATTATCTGTGTCGATAGCAATATGTGCTTGACAGGCTAACAGCTACCTTACAAGCTGCCTGAATTTCCTACGGAATAATAAAGTATCTAATGTTCTAACTTTACTACTTTGGGGTACCTGGTGTGGTGTCAGACTTGCAGGTGCCATAGGTGCATCGTTTCACCAAATCGCAATGTTTGATGGAGGTCCTTCTCCTTAGTTACAGTTGCTGAGCTATGATTGGACGAGGACCGTTCGAGGGCGGGGTTTTGCGAACGGTCAATTGTCAAGGCCTTCATCAGACATCTGTTATTGTATCTCACGAATTGTCTTGACAAGTCAGAAACCAGTTAACATGCTTCTATCTCACATTTTCTCTATTATTACTGTGGTCAACATACATTTTATTATCAGCATAAGGAAATCTGATAACACTTTACAGTAATGTCCCATTAATTAGCGTTATTTAATTCATTAACTGATAATATCAAATGTTTGTTACACTACATCATAATCTGTTAATGTTAGTTAATAAAAATACAACTGTTCTTTGTTAGTTCATGGTAGCTCAGGTCAATTAAATAATATGAACTGATACAACTTTTGATTGATATGCTTTAGAAGTATTTTTCATAGTATATAGTAAATAATTGTAAGGGAGTCAACTTGAGGCAAGTGTAGATGAGAACCCAAGTGCAGTTTATTTAGGATAACGTGAAGTTCACGGTATCTACACGTGGCATGAACTCAAAACAAAAGCATGGCGTGGCATGAACTTAACATAAAACATACACATGGATATAAAGCTTACCAAACAGTGGTACAGTGGAACACAACTTGACCAAGACACATGGCAAACATGAGGGCTAAAATACACACAAGACTAATGACAAGATAAGGGACACCTGTGAACAATGAAACAGGAACATGAAACATAACCAAATAGTGACAATAATGTAGTTAACTAATGTTAACAAATGGATGTTTATTGTAAAGTGTTAACAAAAATCTGAGAAAAAATAAAAAATAAAAAAAAAGTCCCCCAGCAGTCAATAATTGTATCCCTTAAAATTCATCTTTAATAATAACATGAATGGTAATGTGTTTTATGCATCATAATGGTAATTGATATGATTAGCCTTTGGCTTGACTTTATCAAACAGCTAATGTGTTGCTAATGTTACACGAACACAATCTTCTTCCTCTCTCCGCTTCATCAATCTCAACAAGTCTCCTGGACACTTAAAAATGGAGGATTACTTATCACCTTATGCTTAAAAGTATCATCCTCGTGTAAATCAGTTCCTCCTCCATTCTCTCTCTCCATTTTGTTGAAGGTTACACAGGCTGACTCATTTTCCACTGGCTATATTGGCTCCTGTCTACACAGCATTCCTGGATCCTCATGTTCTCTGTAGAGGCTGCAGCTATGTTAACAGTATCTTGTGTGACACACGTGTACATGTGCATAAATTAAAGATACAATTTTCAGTCAAATCAAGAATATATGCAGAAGGCACAATTTTGGTGTGATAATTTTTTTTAGTATTATGAAACAGAATTTTTCATTTTTAATGAAAACTCTCACTTAATCTTCATATAAACACTGTCCAGAAATCTCTTGCATTCATATCATCCAGCAAACCCATAGCAGCCAGCAGTGAATGAGCTCTCAAATGCATGCCTGCTTTGCTTCAAGCCACACTTTGTTGTAAGCTTAACAGTTAAAATATGCAAAATACACCTTAGTTAAGTGTAAAAATATGAACCGTTCCTAAAGACCAGACTAAAACTTCCCATACAGAGAACTGCTATCTGGTGCCATCTTTGTAAGGATCTGTTTGACAACTGAATTGTACATTCTGTTCCTTGCTGAAGCGTAATTGTCACAACATGTATCTGCATCATGTCAGTCACGTCTCACACGGCTATCTGAGCCCTGCAGTTCAGTGGCAGCTCACTGACATTGCATGCACAGAGATCTCACCAACAAAAGCTGTCTACACTGTATAATGCATCTTTTATTTACACCATAAACATGCCTTGCAGTGTCTTATTCAAGCATGGTATAAGTGTTGTAATATGTTGTGAATATAGTGATGGTTAAAAGGTTTTAGGGTAGAAAACTAACCACATCATAAAAAAGTGATATTCATCATAAAGTGACATTCTTAGACTACAAAATGTAGTTAATGACATAACAGAACGTTTCTATGAAACAAAATAATTATCCGCTACAGTATTTGCATAGGGATGAATTGCTCATAGAAGTTATGTAAGGGATAATCCACGGCTAGCTGTGCATTAAATGATTTTAATGCACGATGTGGAGGCAAAACACAACCTGACGCGAAGTGCTTTAAACTCCTCAAAGCATTAAAAACTTAAAGCTGTTATTGCTGTTTGCAGTGCAATATTTGACCGGAAGGGTAAAATTGACTGTTACTTTCGTCAGTTATGGCTTGTTAGATCAAGAATTCTGTCCGCTTTGAATCAGACATACAGAAAAATGAGTGCGTAAGATTACATTTGTTTGAATTAATGATTTATAGCATTAATAGCAATGATTAATTGTTGTGATAAAGATATGTAAGATAATCAAACAACCAAATTTTCTGGGGCCATGAAATTTTTGTGAAAATGATTAAAAAAAATGCTGCCAGTGTCTGGTAACTTTTTTTTTTAAAAAGCTGGCGGGGAAAGAGTTTAATTACTTCAAAATAGCGATGTAACCCTATTGTTGCTGAGAAATGTTATTACTAAAAGTCAATGGGCAGCGTTGATAAGTTTCTGTGCTCTTGAATGTTTCTTTGTGTGTGCACCGCGACCTCTGCTCTCTGAGTGTGTGACGTGTGTGTGTGTGTGTGTGTGTGTGTGTGTGTGCTTCAATGAAAACAGCACATTAATATAGACCTGTGATTAAACTGACTTGGAAATACATGTGCATTAAACATTTTATTGCACACCGTCCAGCCAATCAAAATCGAGTATTTAGACAGACCATGCTATAATAGAAAGTTAATATTGTGGAATATATTATATAAAATGACTATGCAAATAGAACACCTTATTAACCAATCAGAAGCAAGAATTAGAACTATCCGTTTTATATTGGGGGGTAGTGCCTACATTGCAAGTGAGCAGCATGATCCAAAACTCCAAATTATAAATATTTATTGGTTGTTGGCCATAACATCAAGATAACTATCTGCTTATCAGTATCGGCCAGCATTCTAAAACTAGTTTTGTGTTTCATGTGATGTTTGTTCAGCACTTGGAGTACTGTGAAATTTTCAGACACATTTTCCATTTTGTTCAGTAAATTGCTCAAATCATAATTGTAATTCCAATTATTAATTTATAATTTAGTGTGCAAGTTAGGAAAAGATTTGAAAAGAAATGACTCACAGCGCGGAATGTCTCCAACTGCAGTATTTCCATCCATATTTCTGCTCAATGTGATTTCTGTTCACTGAGTTCCTGCATTGAAAATAACGGTTTCTATGAAAAGAGTTCTAAAGCTTCATTAAAACTTTTCCAAAGCAAACGCCCATCTTCAGTCCTCCCATGGGATGCAGGGAGCCCCAGATCTCTGAGCCTGTGCACCTCATTAAAGGCTGTGACATCCCAGCACTTTTTAAACTTTTTAAAACTGAATAATGTCTTATTTTATGACATCAACATCAGAATTTTTATTTAGGAAGGAAAATGTAGGCTTGGAAAAGAAGTCTTATATGAGGCCTAACCAATTTCTTTTAATTTATTTCTTTTAACCGTTTTAATCTTCCTTTGATTGGGTTTAATCAGCACCTGCAGGAATGCTCTATCCTCCTGGGGTTAATTTAGCCCTAGGAGCACGGTGTAGCAATTTTGCAAATGCCATTGCAAACATAATTTATATTTTAAACCTTGAAACAATTAAATTCAGATGTCCTTAAACCTGTGCCATGGAGATAAAATTGACTTGAGCTCATAAAAATGACACTCTTTTCTCTACTTTTGTGATAAGAATATGATACGATGATTATTCCACAACATACAGCTGCACTTCTATTCCTTCCTGTAGAAATTAAGACGGGCTCCAGAAATTAATTAACAGAGTTAACAGAGATAATTTAACCCTAAAACACACATGCACACACTAAGGGACAGATTTACTAAATAGGGCAAATTAGCATCAGAGCAAAATTCAAAAAAATCTTGATCTACTGAAGACGTGCAAATTAAGGTTACGTCTACAATAATCTGGATAGCGATTTAAAACCAGTCCACACTAGCATTTTCAAACATTTTCCAAAAGTTTCTCATCCACACTGAAACATCAAAAAACGCTAAATTCACTAACCTAACCTAACCCAACCTAACCCAACACATGGGTAAACACTCATAAAAATCTCACTGAGATGAAACAGACCGAACAAGACATAATTAAGTTATCACGCAATTCTTCTGGCAGGATAATTTTATTTAGCTAAATAGCTCACCATGTCCAGGTTGCACTCACCCACCATTATATGTTTGGTCTTAAATACATCTGCTCTCATGTTTTGCTGCAGAACGGCAAATGCGAATGAATTTTCTGTCATCTTTGCAGGACTGCGATACGAAGAGTGTGCAAAGTATCATTTTAGCAACTGTGCGAAAGGGAATAGCACATAATAGGCACAATACAGGCATCTATGTGTTCAATATGTGTCACATGACTAAACTTAGCCTACATCATCGAATTATAATACCTCCATTTTCACAGTCCACACGCCAAAATGGCGTTTTCAAACGTATCCACTCTGGAGAGCGTTAATAAGAAAGATGTCTTAGTGTGGACGGAAGGTCAAAACAGAGAGAAAAATATGCATTTTCCAATGAAAACAAATTAGTATGGAGAAGGCCTAAAGAACACAGATGCAGCCGGATCATAATGACCAACGCAATCTACCAGTAAGCGTCTGGTTTAAAGGGGTCCTATTATTCCCTTTTATGAAGTCTTGATTTTGTATTTGGGGTGTACTTATCTTTCCATGCTTGATGGTTAAAAAAGCACATTATTTTTCACGTCTTTTTACATTATTACAGCTTGTGTACAATTGGGTTGTAGTCCACACAAGTCGTTCATTGTAGTTCTTCAAAAGTGGATTCTGTTAAATCAAATATCTCCCTTTGGATTGGACTTTGAGCTTTGTAACCTTGCAGAACTTTTTTTATGCTCAAACAGCAGCATTACAGACTAGCTAAAGTTGAAAAAGCGAAAAATCATAATAGTATCCCTTTAAGACGTGCTTTTTTGGGGCGGTAAATAATGGCGCAAACAACAGTTAATTGACGAGCGTAAACCTTAGAAAATCACCTTGCATGATTCATTTAAATATTCTCCACATATAAATTTTGCTTCTGAAAGGATAACGCCCACAAACACATATGCAATAAAGTCAGCCATAATAATAACTGCCCACGGCTTTGTAGCGCTAATTTCTTCACTGTGTGTCTTTAGTAAATCCTGACAGTAATTTTTTAACACCAAAAGAGGGTTTGCGCTGACACGAGCTGTTAGTAAATCTGGCCAAAAAAGTGCTCAAAATGACTAATGCACTTCTAGCAAAATCATAAGGCACACATTTAGCATTACAGAGGGGGTGGTTATACTAAAAAAAGTGCACGTTCAACTCAAACTAACAACCTACACATCGGGCGCACACGTTGCATGATTCGGCTAGGGTCACTCTTCTTTATTTGAAGCGAACATATTGACTTGAACCCAGTTTACCCTGATAGAGTGGCAAAGAAAGAAAGATTTATTTCCCTGCAACACACCATTTCAAGTGCTTCTCCTATTCACATTCTGAATATATCTGAAAATTCTGCATCTGAGAGAAATTTCAATATATCCCGGCTCTCGAAACCTTACAGTATGCAGGATGCTGCAGGGACATTTCAGAGCGAAGCTTGACAGTGATTCAACCTCCATTTCGTCTTGTCCCACTTCTCCAATCTCTTCCTGTGTAGGATGAATTGATTCTGAGGCCAGGCCTGCTGACAGTAGAAGGTCAGAGAAAGAAGAAAGCAAGGGATCGAGCGAGAGTGTACAGGCCTGGAGGATTTCGGGCAGCTGACTGCGACAGCTCATTAAGCCTCATCCAGCCTTTAGCCTCCTGCTTATGAGGGGAGCGCCTGACCCTACAACTGCTCAGACCTGCTGTTGGAGGAAAGGAAACATCTCTGTGTTGTTCAAACAACAGTGGGAAGAAAATAATGAATGTGCTTTAGTATATAGCTGAACGCTGCTGTGCCGGTTAGTTTGGCGGGTGTGTAATTATTTGATGGCCTGGGCCGCCATTGACTAACAAGGTCCCTATTAAGACATGGTGATTTTAAATTGACACAGCATCTACGAAAACACCCATGCGTATTCATATAGACGCATTTGTAAGTATAAGCACATTGGCACTTAATTCAAAATCATTTCGTCTTCTTTCCTGTCTTGGAGGAAAAACTTAAGAGCAATGACAGTTAAGCGTTGTCACAACTCATGTTTTTACAGTCTCTCCTCGGCACATCTATCAAATAATGCACTCCAACTGCAGTGCTACAGCGAAGCAGGAGACAGAGAACAGTGTGCCAGACCAAATGAATGTCACTCACTGCTGTACATAAACTGCCCAAGGAAAGCAAAATCCATCAGCATAACGAAATCACAGTCCCCTTGGTCTCTAACTGCAGAGTTTGAGTGAGTACCCAAAAAAAGACCTTTCTCGCAGCCCTATAAAGTTTACCTAGTCACCCGCGGCGTATCACGTGCCCTGATGAGGGTCATATAAATACATGATGAATTTCTGCCTTCAGCCCAGTCGACCTTGTGCAATTCAGAGGATGCCACATGTAAGCAATCTGCAGAGTATTTTCAGCAAGTCATTGTTGCAGATTAGCACATTCGCGTGAGCGCTTGACCTTTTGCTTCGGCCGACTGTAACGGTAACTATATGTGGCTATATCCTCTTCATTAATACGGCTTAATTAAGTCTGCCAGCTGCAAAAAAAGCTAATTAACATATCAACGGCCTTGTTAAGTTTTCTCTTGGCTGAGTAGGTTGCTTAAACACAATCGTATATATTTGCGAAGCAGATTGATTGTGCTATTAAAATTAATATTTACAATAATAACGGCTCGTTTTACTAAGTAATTAAACAGAAATCACTACTATGATTTACGGCTGCAATTCGGAAAGGGAGCTTCCATTTCGTGCCCTATACTGCATCAGTGTCTGTGTGGGATGAATTACTTAAGGTGGTGTTTGAAATCTCGGAGGGAAGTAAAGACTTTACCCCAACTAATGTAGTTAACGCTGCCAATATTAGAGGTTGTGCTCTATCGATTCGTCACCACTATTAAGAACAGTGATTCACGGCTGTTAGACAAGAATATTCAATAACAAATGATTATGCTTTGCTAGAAAATATAACAAAAGAAACAAAATGCTAAACTATACATTAAAGGGATAGTTTAACATTTACATTCAAGGGATGGTTTAACATTTAGAAAAGTCCACACAATGAAAGTCACAGTCACTAGCTGTTTCCATCCACCTATTTCTAAGTGCATTCTGGGATATAAAAATAAAATATAAAAAAAACAACAACAAAACACTGATTTGATCAAACCTGATGCAAAAAAACGTATGCGCTCAATTGAGGCAGATACATTTTTATCCTATAAGACAGATATACGCATAAACTGATATGGCTGAGCCAAAGTTATCAAAACGATTTGACCTCCCAGAACTGTATTCACATGTATGACTGCATTCCCAAACAACAGGAATCCTAACACCAGATAAAATGACAGTGTTTATTGCATTTCGTCTGCGCGCTCTGAGACACAAGTCATTTATGATGGAGAAAAAAGGAGCCACAATGGCTTCTCAGATTGCAGAAAATACCATTTTTATTACTGTTATTTTTATTTGTTTACGCCAGTTTCCTGGGAAGTAAGGATTTTCTTCTCTTAAGCACACGGGATGGAAATGGTGCTTTATTCGCAAATATTTTATGCAATATTTAAATATTAAACATAGCTAATGGCAACTACAACTGTTTGATTACCATAGGAGTAATTTTCAAGTGGGACATGTCCCCACCACTTTTTGAAACACCAGTTGACTGGCAGAATATTAATTTTCGTTAAATAAGAGGATTTTTTAAATCATGCTGAGTGTTCGATGCTGCTAACACCATTGCAGAGACTCTTTATCTGTTACAGTGAAAAGAAATCACAAAACAGAATGCACACAAATGTGTCACTGCTTGAGATATAGCCTACAATCACTGATCGACATTGGTTTTAAGACGTTCAAGGGGATTTATTTATTAATTCACGGACTTGAAGACTCAAGAGTAACACTATGTTGTATAGATTTTATATTTAAGGATGAAACCATAACGTTAAACATGTCTTATATGTTGATAAATTAAACTCAGTACCATTGAAACTGAACTATAATTATTGTACATAAATTATAATTGTATTAGCACCTCCCCTCCCCCCACCACACACAATCTGGTCCCACCCACTTTTTAAAACTAAGTTACGCCACTCCACCAACATTCTTCAGAATATTTACTTATGTGTTCTACAGAACAAATAAATGTATAAAGATTTGGAACAACAAGAGGGTAGGAAATGAAGACAGCATTTTCATTTTTGGGTGAACTATCCCTTTAAAGTTGCAAAACGCAAGTCTCTGAGTTTTTGCAGAACTACGCCCCCTCTGGCGACAAGCGAAACTGCAACCAGAGTGGTGGCACTAGACAAAATTGTTCTTTTCTTTACTTTACGTGGAGTTTGCGTTGGGGTTTGGAATGGACTACAAGCCGGTCTCTTTGAATCCATCTTCTACCTTTGACGTACGAGTTGTCTTCGCTGATGCGGAGAATGACGGCTTATACACAAACCTGCGAGACATAGCCTGGTGAGCGTGAACGCGCATGACGTCACGCCCATTCTCAAATTCGAGCCCGAATCCCTCTTATATATTTTACTGTACAGGATTATAGAGGCAATCTCAGTGAGCAGAGAAGGGCTCATTCAGCCCATCAGGCAGTTCTTTAAGCATGTATAGGATAGAAAAACAGGTATTTTTAACATGAAAAGTTGCGCAATGCACCTTTAAGGTTGTGGTTGAGCATAGATTCCGTTCCAGACAAATCATTATCTGACAATATCAAATTTAGATCTGTTTTTAAGTAATTACATGTTTCACAATAAATTATTTAATTAATGAATTATATATGGCAATTAAATGATGTAAGTCCATGCTGTATCAATATTTATGAAGTAAAAAGCATCAAATTAAAATCACATGGATGGATTTATTAAGCATTGAAAAGACACTACAGATTTCTCATTTATTTTGCGTGCTCTCTCTCAGTGCGGTTTGGCGAGGCACACTGTCTGTTGCTCAGCTGGGGCTGTGATGACTGCTGTGGACTCACAAAAACATGAAGGTGGTACTTCAAGCTTGAATTACTCTCATGGTAGGAAAATCCCTTAATATAGGATTTACATACAGTACAGCACAGGGATCTGTATAATGGTGTTAATGGAACTGGAATTGACTTGAATTCCTTAACAGTATACTCGAGATAAAATGCATTCTTATATATGGTGGTCTTATATTGCACCATTCAAACGTCTGGGGTTGGTAATTATTTTGAAAGAAATGAAGCCAATATTTATTCAGCAAGACACATTATAATTAATCAAAGGTGACAGTAAAGCCAAATAATCGCACAAAATATTTGTATTTTAAATAAATGCTGTTTGTTTGAACTTAGAAAAAAAAAATTATCAGGGTTTCAGTGTTGCCAGACAAATGATAATTATTGTATTTGTATGATAATTTTCACCTCTGTACGATCAATAATGGTAAAAAAAATCCCATAATGTACAAAAATTTCCGAATTTTGTGACACTTCATATGATGGGATTCTATACTCATTGATCTAGCTGTGGATCCCACGGAGAACGTGATCATGGTGTTATGCATGTCTTCCATCTCGTCTCACGTTACATCTTCTGAGCCAATCATCGTGGAGATTGACTCTCTCTCACGAGCACAAGTTTACGTTCCTCCTGCTGCACTTAGGTCAGTTGTTTCCAAGGTGAGGTCAATAGTATAGCAATAAAGTAACTTGCCGGTCGTGACAAAAAGTTGTTGGTCTAGATAAATAGCTGTATTTTGTACGTTTGACTCGTGTAAGATAATTTTCTTCCAAATATTATCAGTTTGAGCTTCTGGTAGGATACTTGGACATTTCCAATCTGGCAACACTGCAGGGTTTCCACAAAAATATTAAGCAGCACAACTGTGTTTCAACATTGACAATAATAAGAGTTTATTGAGCACCAAATCCGCATATTATAATGATTCCGAAGGATCATGTGATACTGAAGACTGGAGTAATGATGCTGAAAACTCAGCTTTGTCACCAAAGGAATACATTACATTTAAAAACATACAACGCATTCTCACCCCAAGGCGTCATTTAATTGACACTTTTGACCATGCGTCAACTAACTGACGCTAAAGGGTGCCTTTAGCGTCAGTTGGATGACGCTTCCGTTATGGGTAGGTTTAGGTATGGGTAGGTAGGCGCGTCTCATATTGACGCTAAAGGGTTCCGTGTGCGTCTAATTTAGACGCATGGTCAAAAGCGTCATTTAGATGACGCTCGAGGATGAGCGTCATCTAACTGACGCTAAAGGCATCCTTTAGCATCAGTTATTGAAGCATGGTCAAAAATCTCAATTAAATGACGCCTTGGGGTGAGAATGGGCTGAAACATACTAAAAGTTACTTAAAATTGCAAAGATATTTCACAATATTACTGTTTTTTACTAGCCTGGGTTTCCCCATGCTGCCTTGCGCGCAGCGCGATTTTATTCACGCTGCTAGGCAGCCTGGATTCCATGGACCAGATTTTTGCCTCAGCAAGGGAACCAATCACAGAACAGGGAGGGAGCAGCAAGACGATGATGACGTCTATGCGACACACCGAATCAGTTTGTTTATATCTATGGATCCAACATGGCAGCAGACGTGAAGTTACCTTTCGATGCAGCCTTCGATAGTGTTCTAAGTAGTTTAGAACGCAAGTTTATTTTGAAAAAAGATACGTCATACGTATCTGGTATACATCATCTGGTATAATTGAAACGATTGGCTTTGAGCTACGTACAGGTGCATTTGATAGACATTCGTAGCACCCATTAAATGGCTCAGGGCATTCGTAAACCACGCCTCAAATACGAGAAAATGAACATGTGGTTCCCAGACCACGTCTCAATGAGACTAGGTCTGACGTAAGCCAGGCTAGTTTTTTACTGTATTTTTTATCAAATAAATGTAGCTGTGGTTAGATAAGACACAGCTAGGCATCATATCTTGTTGATCCATAGCAATCCCAAATACCTCATAAAACTGGATACATCCATTACTTTTATTAATATCCATAAAAGGGTGTTTGGTTCAGCCAGAAAATACGGCGGTCCTAATTAAAATGCTTTTGTCTGTGGTTTTAAATATCCTTGTGCTTTTCAGATTCATGTAATGTTCTCGATCCTCAAACAGTCCCAGCACTGTGTCAAATAAACTGCTCTTCGCTTGATACCTTTTGTCACTGGACATTCGCATGTATTTGGGTTGCTTATGTCGAGGCCTTTCCTTTAAAATGAACCCCACCCATTTTTTTTTTTTTCAGAAGCTTCTTTATTAGATATAGACATGTGTTGCTCCTGCTGTGGGCACGAAAGAAATCTATCAAAGGAATAAATTGAAATCTGTCAAGCTTGAAATCAGTCTAGTGGTGGTTGAGTTGTAGAAGCATTTGGGAGAAAGAACTGATTAAATACAGCCACAGAACTCTTCAAAACAGGTGGCCTATGAAGAGCTAGTGTATGGTTAGCTTGGCTAGCTCAGTATACCTGTCTGAAAATCTCTGCCTCATATGTTACTTTTCCATTGTCGTGGATCAGGTGGATCAATTGGGTACAAAACTTTCACACAGCTCCTCTGTAGCAACTTTTTTAGTTTTTTTTTTACCACGGTGCTCAGGTGGGGAAGCAGCCAGAGGAAGTGATTTATCATCATTGTTCCTAATCGATCCCTGAGGCGGCCACATCTCCTGATGAATAATCTGAATAATCTAATCAGGTGTGTTGAATGTCAAGTGATCTGAATGGCTGAATCAGCAGCTCTAGTATCGTAGCTGTTACCTTAATTGTCCTTTGATTCATTGCAGGAACTAAAAAGGTTATGACTGAACTAAATTGATTACTAATTTTTCCCAAATTTAGTACAAAATACTAAAATAAGATGTTTAAGGATGTGTATCTGTAGCAAAAATAAAACTGATGATTGAACAGCACACTTGTTCAATCATCTCTAATTTAATCTGCTAAATTTAAGAGACGCATAACAGTGATATTGGATTTTAACACATCCTATATCTGTCTCAGAGAAAAATGCAGATATAGTTCTTGCAATTTGCTAGGCCACTCATACACTCACTTTCACACACTCTCATCTACTTTTTTCATCATAGTTCCAAGGCTCCAAGAATTATGGCTGCATTAGCACTCTCATTAAGTCCAGCTTAGTCTATTTCTTTGTTTTTCTATTTATGTTCAAAAGCCAAAGGTCCATTAACTTCTATTTCTGAGCTCCTGATATGGTTAAGTGCACACAGGCTATTGCATACATCATCCCCATTACTTGTAAAGTATTTTATTCAGTCATAAGCCTTTCAAATGCTCATTCTGATAGGTTCATATTTTGGGGTTAGTTTGTTTGAAGGAAAGGTTAGGCCTTAAATTAAACCATTTTAATCATTGGGAATTAAATGAATAATAATTTGTGATTAATTACTCTAAAAAAACATTATGAATCATCATTTATGTCTTATGCATAAGTTGTGCTGTTCAGAAATATATTTAAGATTTAATTATTATTTTTTTTTTACATGCAAGTGAATGATTAAAGTATGCTTTATACTGAGTAATAAATAGGAAATAGCTGTATGCTAATGAACATGCTACATTAAGTGTTTGTTCCTAAGTTACATGCAACTGAAAGAAACAATTACTTGCAGTGCCTACCTTAGTTTTGGATTTGAAAATCCAACTCTTTCTAAGCATCTTAGGTTTCTGCGTCCCTTTGTCAGACAAATCCATGATCTTCCTTCCCTTTCCTCAGTCCCATTTCTAGCCACTCTTGGCTTAGGTAAGGACACACTTTGCATCACAGACTCTCATTGGCTGACATACTGTAGGAGTGAGATCAGGAGGGAGATGAGGAGAAGATAAGAGACTGAAGGAGATCATTGAAATATCTGGCACAATGCGAAATAAAACAAATTGCACAAATTGCGCAGATACAACTGTAAGTAAGCCATTCGTAAATTACTTTCACAGAAAGTGTAAACACCATGGATCGACCAATCGCATGAGTTTGGGGTGGGACTATCTGTTGAACGACCAATGGCAGAAAGGGAGAATGTACACACCTGTTTTAAATAACCATTTCCTGCGTTAGAATATGCCTACTTCCATACAGGGGACAGTATGTGAGCAGAATAGTATGTCCGAATGCACAGGCGAAAAGTAACCGGATGACTTAATTCTTCCGACAAGATTCTGAAGTGCACACTTAACTATCCCATGAGGCCACAGGAGAGAATTTGTTAATGGCAACTGATGCCGTAGGTCACATGACAGTGACAACATGGCGGATTTGTAGTATATCTGAATTTCATTCATACAACAAACATTCATATATAGAACATCGTTTTTTCTATGGTTTCAAACCAAATCAAGTATACCATACAGTATGCCGTTTCAGATGCAGCGATTGTTTTTAATCCATTGGGTGAAGCTATTAACTCAAAAATTAGACACTACGGGATATTTTTACTAACAGCTTGCGACAGTGCAAACCCTCTTTTGGTGTTAAAAAACTACTGTCGGGATTTACTAAAGACAGTGAAAAATTAGGGCTGGTTATTTTTGTGGCTGACCTTGTTGCATTATGCGTTTCCCTTTCAGACACAAAATTTACAGGAGGAGAGTATTTAAATGAATCATGCAAGGGGATTTACTAAGGTAAGCACTGATCAATTTACTGGTATCTGCGCCATTATTTACCACCCCAAAAAAACATGTATTAAACCAGGTGCTAATTTGCGCTGCTCTTGGTAGATTATGGAAATGATCCGGCTGCGTCTGTGTTTTTTAATTTGCGCGTCGTCAGTAGATCACGCACAGAATTTTCCACTCCCATCAGCACTTTTTTGGAATTACGCTCTCACACTAATTTGCCCTGTTTAGTAAATCTGGTCCTACATCTTCTGCACCCCTGTTGACTGTTACAGCATAGAGACTTTAAAATGTATTTTTCATATCCAATGACAAACAGGGCCTCCTCTCATCCAGTGCCTTTTCCTTATGAATAGAAGCTCAGAAAAGAAACACTATTCAGCTGAAACTCTGCACACATTGTCATTTTAGGATGCCTTGAATCATCTTTACAATCATAGTAAAGCTGACCTTTATTCCTGCCCTGTGTCACCCCTGTGCTCTGTCAGCACAACTACAATTTCAACTGTTTTCCTAATGAAAATCTGCAAGGTCAGATTTGAAACTGGTCTTTTGTCCACACCTTGTGATGATTCATCAAGCATATCTGTCACCCTGTGAAAGTTATTGTGAGGGATTTTCTGCACTTTTAGCATTGTATACATCTGTGCTTAAGCAGAAGTGTCATATGTGGTCATATGGGTCAGATTGGAGTGCGGAGAATTGATAGATTCCTCTTTCTCTCTGAACTGGATGGAGTTGAGGTTAGTTTTTTTTTTTTTTTTTTAGCCCTGCTTTGATGTCCTATGAGGTGGATCAAAGACTACACCAATGTAGCTGTCCTAAGGCACAGATATTGGGAGAAGTTCCAGTGTCACATGCCGCTATAAGTCATCGTATTACAACTCAGAATAAATGTATGAATGAACAATAAAATATATATATTTTTTACGTTTTTTTATCCCTCAACTGGGGCTTAAAACAAGATACAGAAGCAAAACAGTGTAACATAAAATGTAATTGTATGTATATCTAAAAAGATATATAACATCTATAAAAAAATTATTATACACAGCTTACAACTTTGTTAGAGTTATGCATATTAACATCATTATATAATCACATATAAAACAAAAAATATATGTAAATAACTCTTAATGGGATAGTCCACCAAGAAATTAAAATTCTGTCATCATTTACTCGCCCATTTACTGACTTCCATAGAGAACGGGAATTAAAGCTGTTTTCTTACAGTGTGCTAAGGATCAATCAGATCCCTAGCTTCCAAGGTCAAGAATCAGTATCTTGTACATTAATTTGGGCACTGGTAAGACAGTAATGACCCTGGCTCACTACACATTGGGACACCAATAGCTCTATTTTTGGCAACATGACAACGTCCTCATTGTACAACATCACTACTGGTATTTATGGACAGTTTGAACATTATGATAAATACTTATGTATACGTGCAACATTCAGCCATAAACAAATTATAAATGTTAGCTAGATTATGTTCATTACCTGTCTAGCAATGTATGTTTATGCTGAAATATAATTATATATTGTTATATAAAAACATACATTATTTAGTGTAGAGAGTTGGTGTTTTCAAGGTGCATTGTGGAACTTTTTAGGGAGCGAACGTTTTAGTGCACTGGACAGATTTTGTGATTGAGAAAGCCCTCAAAATTGCCCTGATCAATGCGCTGACTACTGAACTAGGGAGCTGATTGAGACGCACCCACAGTTTTCACTCTGAAATCAATCTCCTTTTGAGATCAGCTGGAGAACAGAAACATCTCGCACTGCCTGCGTAATGATTGTAACAATAAGACTGACAGCAGCAGCAACAATGATCATGTAATAATCATTAATTTATGAAATAATGAAAAGTAATGTTACTCTTCATCTCAATTTCTAACATTTGAAGTTGGTAGTTTGAGTGCAATTAACATACTCATCATAGAAGGAAGTCACTTATACCACAAAAGGAACTCTGTGATCTCTCTGTGCCACCATTGACTAAAAATGGTAATTGTCTACAGAAAGAGCCCAGGTGCAGTGACATCCTGCTGGTTTACCATGAGCATCAGAATTGCCCAATCAAGGCAGTGCTCCAGCTGACAGGCCTGGTGAGGAAATTACTAACACTTGAGCAACAGATGGCTTTGGCCTCCACACAGTCTGAGTGGCCATCATGGATGCTCCGTTTGGGAGGAGTTGGAAGAGATCCTGATATTTTCTCCACAAAGAGTTCTGCTCTGTGTAGTGATAAGACTCAGATACAAACGTTCCATCAGGTACAGCCCACCTAAATGTGTCTACTGTTGTTGCCATGTTTAAGAATTGGTTGGTCGTGAGATGTGACATGGTTTCATTCCCTTCAGGCCTATAACAGATTTACTGTAAAAAGTTGGGGAATGTTGGCAGACTCCATCTGCTGCCAAGTTTCTATGCACTATACAGTACATACCATATACATATCAATGAATGTGCTATGCATTTCTCAGGAGCCCGAAAAAGAAAAATGTTCAGAGGAGACGAATGCAGTGAGACACTGAATCCAATTACTGGAAATATATTCAACACTTTCACTTTCACTTTCACAAGGTCCCTACAGTGGACAGCCATTCCAAAAACATTTTCATGCGTATGCATGGGTTTTGATGGCATAGTTGCACATCAATCTCTACTGTGGACTCTAGCGCATCATCCTATACATTGCCACCAAGTGGCAAGCGTTTGCATGTGGAGTTTTTTTTTTTTTCTCCTAACCAAGATTGTCGACAGCCTCCGGAATATAAATCTATTCCTTCTATCCTAGGAGATGTTGTAGCATCAAGTAACACCTAAGGAGTCATATATCATTCTTAAGTTTTCCAAGTATTGATTTTAGATTGGGGGGAAATTCTGATTAATCATCTGTCCACTAAATTGGACATCATGCATCAACAGTATATTTCAGCTACAATTCATTCTATTACTGTGACTGCTTTTCTTGAAAATATAGTAACACTTTAGTTTAGGGTCCAATTCTCACTATGAACAAGTGAGAACTGCTAGAATACTGTCTGTTTAGTACTTACATCCCTTAATCCTAGTTAAGTTCCACAGTCTGAAAACATCAATAGGTCGTGGATTTCTCAGAGAGGAGAGCTCGTTTACCTCTGAGCTACGGTAGAAATTTGTCAATTTTTAACATAATCCAAATGATCAGCTAATAAGGGTAAATCAACATACTCTGATAGACTACTAGAGGGACTGTGAGCGTTTTTTACATAATCTGAGTTGGGTTTCCACAGAGTTGTATCATCACCGGTTGTAGAGATCTTTGATGGAATCACGTTCTCAAAGACACTCAAACTCAACTGCATTTGCAATAATTGAAGTTGTATAATGTATATTTTTGTATATATTTTTATAGTTTTTGCATGATTTTTTTTCCATTGGTTTGTTAAATACACACAGTATTTCTGTGTTATTATTACTGTATTATGTTTAGTATCTCTTCAGTTAAAAATAAAATCACAATGGAAGGATTTTTTTTTACTGAAGTTAAAGAAATATTAAATATAACATAAAAATAAGCATAAGTTACATAGAAAATATGGTACTTTTAGAGGTAAATAAATAAATAAAAATACCCCCCCCCCAAAAAAAAAAAAAAAAAACATAAATTGATATTTGATTTTTTCGAAGAGATTGATATAACATTTATTTAAAAAAAAATTGGATCACACCTGAGACCTAATAATAATATAATAATAAGTGTAATTTGGTTAAATTAATATGTAGGGAAAGAAAAATTATTTGATCTTTTTTTTTCATAAAGGCAAGGTCAATTCAAGGTTGTAAAATGTCATGTGGCATAAATTCTCCAAAATCTAATATTCATGAATTCATCATATATATGTGAAATATTCATTAAATAAATATGTTAACATACTTTGAAAAATATATTTCACATTTTTCAAATTTCAATTAAGATACAGTATGTACACTCTATACTGCATCTATTTTCAAGGTGTAGGGAAAAAAAAGAATGTCTCATGAACTATTTTCCCAGCCTGACAAAATGCCCCAAAACCACTCTAAAACCAGCTAAGACAAGCTCAGGCTGGTTTAAGATTTATCAATTTTTTTTCAGCAAGAAGAACCTGACCTGCATTTACCACCATTACAACTTTTACCTCAAAGACAAAAGCAAAATATTGACTTTTTTCCCTTTAATTTGAATCAGTGCACTCTTTCAGCAACAACTTCTCTTCACACTGTATCTAGAGATGATCATTTTGAGAGTTCAAGAGTGAACTATAGACCCCGAGGTGCTGGAATTAAAGTCAACAGTAACAGGTTTAGCATTCTCAAGAGGGAAAGCATTGCACATATGGGACAAAGAGAACTGATAGATGCCTTCAAACCAAAGGAACAAATTATGCTACTGCATGCAGTGGGGAATATGTTATTAAAGCACATCAATAAAAAATGAAAACCTTTGGGCCAGCTGTTACATTATGAGAGCATATGAAAACCCAACGTAAATGAGCGTGCGAGAAGAACTCAACAGACGGAAAAAATTGCGAGCCCTGTTTGCATTGCGTGCAGCCCTGATATCATTGTGGGAAATGGAATCACCTACTGTGGAAAAAACAAGCGATATATATATATATATATATATATGTATGTATGTGTATGTGTATATATATATATATATAAAATGTAATGACGCTCTCTTGTTGCCTCACAGTAAGCGCTGCACAGATTTATGTCGATGTCCCATGGTAATGCAGACTGCAGCGAGGGAAGGCTTTGATATCGCAGCTTCAGATCTTTATTTACCATGTGGCATTGTGTGATGTTGGGACCTCCCGATGGGTTTTGTGCTTCACGTTCTTTAATAAAATCCTGATGCGACTGAAAAAATTATACTAACAAATAATCTAATGTTGACACCCTCCACATAATAGCGTGTCGAAATTCACAATCTGATATTTCAAGTGAACCAGTAGGAAGAGAGCTGTTACAGATCTGTAGAAATTCAGTTCACAAACTAACACAACATGCACGTTGAGGGGGCCATCTTCTATGAGCGTCTTGATCTCAGTTTCAATGTATCTTTCACAAACATGGTCCATAATTTCATACTTTTACAGCCACAGCGGGAAATCAAGTGCAAATCATTTGCCGAGAGGAAGAGGACAGGCAGAGCGAAGTTAATTATGGATCATTTGTGAGTTTCCAACTCTCTCTCCCTCATACTTATATTCATGTGTACTGGGTGTAGATCAATATTGCATTTAATGTGAACTGCTCTGCAAAATACCCATTTCATCTCCCTGCACCCTTATGGAAATGACTAACCTACGGAGAAATTAATGATAATGTTATAGACATAGTGAGTAGTTCTACCAAAAATTTTTATTCAGTTTCTTGTTCTAAACCTGCATGACTTTCTGCCATGGAACAAAAAAAAGAGGAAATAATTAACTCTTTTCCCACCAGAGTTTTTTTTTTTTTTTTTAAAGCCACCGCCAGCATTTTTTGATCATTTCCACAAAGGAAATAAAGGAGGTAAAGGGAAGGGACCATCCTGGTGGTGGTGGGGAGGATGAAGGGGAAGGTACCATCTTGCTGGTGGTTGGGGAGGATGGAGAAAATTGGCAGCATCAGAATATGCGATTTCAGACAAATGTAAGTACCAATACTGTTTTTATACTGCGAGTGTTATCACCTGATTGGCTAGAAGTGAGGTAATACGTGACGCGCTGATTGAGTCTTCCTGACAGAACTTATGCTAAAGCTTTCTTTTGTACTGTTGTGATTCAGAATAAGACAAAAACACGGTTTTGAAAATGGATTCACCATGTAGGGGGAAATGAATCACCTTGTCCTGGGTCGATATTTAATTCGGTAGCCTAATGTTTACCAAATTAAATGTTTGATTTTATTTGCTGTTTAATGTTTGATGATCACGTTATTTTACATGTGCAAAAGTAATGCTTTTATCGCTTGTTTCTGCTTCTTTTCGCCAGTGTTTTGATTCTAAGATTTAGTACTGTTTCAGAAGATGCGTAATAGTGCCTCCCCATGTAACAGTGAAAACATGGATTGCCGGAAATCTTCGTCAATGGCGGGGAAGCGGTGTCATAAATGATTGAAAATTACCTCAATAGGCCTATTTCACAAAAATGGTCGCCGAGACCGGAAGTAGGGTAAACTCTTTTCCGGTGAAATCGCTAGCAGTTGCAGTCGGAGGACAATGCGGAGATTAAAAGCGGCCAGTCCTGTTGCTTACCTTTTTTATGTTTCAAACCAAAGAAGAAACAACCATATGTATCACTTCACAGCTTTTCGTGTTAAAGTTAAATCACGCCAGACACGTGTGAAGGAGGAAGCAGATGTTGAAATGGAGTGTTGATGCCGGTTCGGGACTGATCCCCTGACAAAACATGTTTATATTGCACTTGATTGTTATCGGATTTGCACGTCATGCACCTTTATTTATTATTATTAACTATTATTAAATTAAAATTGTTTGTAGAAGATGTTTTCTGTAACTTTCTTTCCTTTTTACCATGGGCGCTTTGCCAGGCCTGCTGTTTACTTGTGTGTGCAAGCAAGGGCTGGAACATTTATTAAACGTGTAGAATACTTACCAAACCGTTACATATAGTCTTATAAATTGTGACGTTTGTGATCTAAAAATATAAACATATTAGAATAACTTTTAAAGTTGTGTGAACACGGAGCAGTTTTTCCTGTGAGTGGGACTGGAAAACTCGGAGTGGATCAGGAGGATAACAGAACGCTAAGAGTGGAGAGAGGAACGTGCTTTTGCTCCAGTCCAGGCTTTGATCACATCTCCCTAAGCAGGGTGAACACCTCGTCCTTCCGACCCATTCAAACTAAAATTAAGACATTTATTACACTATTTGAGAAATGTAAGCATATTTACAGCCTTAAAATAATGAAAAGGGTAATTTAAGACATAAGGACAGGGCGAAACCTGATATTGACGGAAATCCGTCGTACTCCCATAGCGACGGATAATCCCTGCATATGAAGTGTATTACTGAATATACAATTACATACATTATGTATTAGTAAATATATTGTCTCACATTTTTTAATATATGAAAATTTGCTTATGTAATATTCAATATATTGTATTAACACCATATATTATTCTGTATGTTTTCAAATACTGTTAAACCATTTAATATATTGATAATTCATATATAGGGAATTATATTTTCTTTTCATGAGGGGACCCCAGACAGTTAAATATTGTGTAACATCATGATTTAAAAAAAACTAAACTAAACATGTAATATCACTCACTTCATTCATGCAATCTCCTGGACTAACACAACATGATTTTTTAACAAAAGCCACTAGATTTCACTCATAGCCAACAATCAGACTATCATTTTATTTTTATTTTATTGTTTTCCGATATATTAACGTTAAATGTGAGCTTAGTTATCAAGTGTCATGCCATTTAAATGAATGGAACTTTTTTATGTAAGCAAACGTCAAGAATTTGTAACCTTTGTCTAATTTCGATCTTTTCACAGCTCCCTGAAAACTATCAACAAAACTGAAAACATCTGCTATTCTTACTTTTGTCAGATATATGAATGACTGAGAGAGAAAACAAGCTATTCACAGTCCATTTTAAGAATAAATGGCGATCGTAGCGGGCGGCGGCGCGACCAGAAGTATTTTTGCCGTCTGTGTCTGACGCTGGTCTGACGTGATTTAACTTCTCCCCAGTTTGTTCCATGAAAACACGGAAAGCTGTGAAGTGATAAATAGGGTTGTTTATTCTTTGGGTTGACATAAACATCATAAAAAGGTACGCAACAGGACGACCGCTTTTAGTCTCCGCATTTGTCCTCCGACTGCAACTGTGCTAGCGCTTTCACCGGAAAAGAGTTTACCCTACTTCCGGTCTCGGTCGCCATTTTGTGAAATAGGCCTATGGCAGGGAAAGAGGTAGGCTAATGATTAGAACAAATTATTACTGTCACTGATTAGTCTAATTCTTGAATGAATCATTCTGTGAACCGAATGAACTGAATCATTCAAATGAATGATCCATTGATTAATCTGATATCAGTACTTCTAATTAATGTGCCAGAGAACATAAGGATGGTTGCCATTATATCATTAAAAAATGAATTAAATTTCAGTCTGTTTCTCACATATAAAGTTATCAAATGATTCACAAGACTTGGAGAATAGAGAATGAGTCATATGGACCACTTTTATAGTGCTTCAGCATCCTATTTGAAAGCTTCAGTCCCTGTTGTAACTGCATGGAAAAGAGCCACCATTAGTTTCCCCTTTTGTGTTCCACAGAAGAAGAAAAATGAGAGCGAGTAAAGGATAAATGTTCATTTTAACACACTTTTCTTCATCTTACCATTAGTGCTCTGTGCATTTTTAATGAATTCATATCTGTTCTGTAATACATGGGTCACACACCTTGCTTTATATGCCTTCTGTGCTTCTCTTGATCTCTTTTTAGATACACATTTTCAACACAGTACAATATACATGACCTCTTCTTTTATAAATAACAAAGCTATAAGCAATAGAAAGAAGACTTGCCTAGGGCTACACTGTCAAAATCCTGCTGACAAGGGCCAGATAATTGATTTTTTTAAAATAATCTCTATTTTTATGTTTTTTACCACTTTTTTATGTATTCCTCCACATAGCCTTGAGAGATGGTGTGCAGTATCCAAGAGACTATCAATGGTTGAACAAATGCACAAGAATTAAAATAATAATGCTATCTGAGAGCTTCACAGATGCATGTATTCTTTATATTATCCTCATGCTGTAAGGGAGTAAGAAACTGATATGATGATTAATTTAGTTAATTGATAGTACTATAATTGAATACTCTTAAATTATTTAGCACTGCCCTCAGGTGGAAGATTCAATTACTACAAATTCAACTGAGCCTATGAGAAGATGGTCCAAATCATTTCATTTACTTCTGAAATCTACACTTGTGCAGCAGTTGTTCTAAAATGGTTTGCTTCAGTATCTAAATTACCAAATTATTTCATGTTTGTAAATAAATAAATGACACAAATTTAAGATATTTTTAATGAAATCTGAGAGAATTATGTCCCTCCACTGACAGTCCAACTACCACTTTGATGGTTCAAAAAGTTTGTAAAGAGATAGTAAAACTAATCCATTTGAATTGACTTGAGTGGTTTAGTCCGAATTTTCTGAAGAGACACACTTGCTTAATATGATGAACAGATTGAATTTAGGCTTTTATTCACAAATAAACATTCATCAACTCACACATCAGTTGTGATAAACGGAAGCTCAAGCATGTTTGCTTGACGTGTGAGAACCAATGAGGTTCATTCTCATGTGTTACGCGGCACATTTGAGCTTCAGCGTGAACCAATGAGGTTTGCTTTTGCATGTCAAGCAAGTACGATTGAGCTTCAGTTTGTGTTCGGTGATCAATGTTTCTATGTTAATAAATTAAGCGATCATGTCTCTTCAGAAATATTGGATAAAACACTTTTCAATCTCTTTATGAACTTTCTAAAGCATCAAAGTGGTAGTTGCATAGACTGTCAATGGAGGGACAGACTTCTCTCAGATTTCATCAAACATTCTGTATCTTCATTTGTGTTCCAAAGATGAACGAAAGTCTTATGGGTTTAACGACATGAGAGTGAGTAAATAATGACATAATTTTCATTCCCTTTATTGTTGGCATATGTCTATCTGTCTAGTTTCTACCTTGTGACTCAAATGTGCACTAAAAATCTGCATTTTATATGCATTTACTATTTTTTTTTCTTCTCTAGCTGTCCATGACCCCAAATACCAACAAATACCTACTTTTCATTTATGGGTTACAACTCATTTCTCATCATTTTCACCTCAGAAAAGCATGAAGACATTCTAGAAAAATCAATAAAAACAAATTTTAGAGGCAAAACACTGGATAAAAAAGAACCATGCTTGAGTGAACATTTGGAATACTCAACTGACCATAAAAACAAGTGATCTTCACATTTGTATTAATAATACACCTTATTAGCATAACCACAAACCCTTTTAAGTCCATTCAAATACTGTTAAGTCAAACAAACAAGCTTTTGAAACTGCATCTGCATTGCATCTGCTTACTGTATGCCTGCTGTAAAGTTGTCAATTTGAGAGAGATGTATGATTCTCTTACAGGCAATGTCAATTTAACAGCAAGTTGTCACTATAACGCCATTGGGATAATGATTCTATAAAGCCTGTGCTCCACTAGGTGTGTTTTGCTTTCAAATGAGATTTAAAAAAAAAATTTATCAGGAACAATAATTTGAAAGGCAACTTAACTTGATCCGAGCCAGCTTTTAATCACAAAGCAAAGCAAACCCCTTTAAACTTACAAATGCATTTGTGATTTCTTTCCCAAATCAAAAGTGAATCTGTTGTTCAGAAGGGACGTATTCTCTCTCTGCAGTTCCTCAATATCACTAATTGCCAGTAGAAAACTCTTTGGAAGAGTATGAGTGATAGAAACAGCATACATAATTCCCAGAAATAGAGAGGAAGGAAAAGGAGAGAAATGAGGAAAGCAAGAGGCACTGGTGAACAGAAGTGTGTCTGTACCAGCACAGTGTGGCGTGTTTGAAAAAGGAACAGCCGCAGTATGGAGACATGGCATAATTAGTTTGGGGAGATAGCAGCCTTTGGGGTAGGATTAGGGGTGCAGAAACTGAACTAGCAGTGGTCTGATAGATTAATACTGGCATATGAACTTCATACACACATTTTGATTATCTAAACACTGTCTAACTGGAAGTCAAGACCGGGATATGAAAACAGTGAAGAGGTGACTTCTGACTGGTACACAAATGTACATTCTGAAGTTTAAATTCAAAATCATTTACATTACACTACGTCTCTTATGCTAACCAAAACTGCATTTATTAGAAGAAAAACAAATACAGTAAAAACAGGAATATTGCGAAATATTAAGAACTGTTTTCTTTTTAAATATATTTTAAAATGTAATTTTATTCCTGTGATGGCAAATCTGAATTTTCAGTGTCATTACTCCATTCTTCAGTGTAACAGGATGCTGATTTGGTACTCAAGAAACATTTTGTATTGTTATTACTGTTATTGTTATAACTGTATAAACGGTTGTGTTGCTTACATTTTTGTGGAAACCATGATACATTTTTCTGGATTCTTTGATGAATAGAAAGTTGAAAAGAACAGTATTTATTTTAAATAGAAAATCTTTGTAACAATGTAAAAGTCTTAATGCATTAGACATCCTAATTCTTGCTGAAAACCACTTATGACAACTTATTAACCCCAAACTTTTGAACCGTACATTTGGCCTTATTCAGACAGTAAGTTCTTTGAATAACAATGGTGACACAGATTTTAACTACTTTTTGAGCATAGACCTAAAAATGAAATTTCCAAAACTGTGAGAAAATCAAATACATACATCTAAAGTTGTGTTCCAAATGTGAGGTTGTAATCAACAAAACAAAATAGCTTTCAGTAAGATTTTGTGAAGGGTGAAGTACAAAATATTTCCACTTGATGAAATTCGCTTCCCATTCATTTCCAATGCGGTAATTTTTTATCTCGAACAGTATAAGTGTGACTTTTTTCCGGGACCATTTAACCTTTTAGAATCATGTCCAGTTTTTGTGTGTGTGTGTGTGTGTGTGTTCACATAGTAAGTGCCAAAACCTTTACCAAGTTTCGTACCATTCCGATGAAGTAAAATAATAATAATAATCGAACCCCACCAGAGGGATAATACATAACAAACTTTGTTTACGAGGATATTTCGACATAATTTTTTGTGCATTTGTCAATTCAAGCTCAGAAGACGCGAAAGAGTATTGTGCACGTGCTCTGCAGCAGAAAACAGCACAATGCCAAATTGAGTTCTCATTTGGGTCTTCTTGCACTTAAATGGTTAAAATGCGCACACTGAAATCGATAAACGGAATCGAAATTAAAATTTTATAACAAGTATCCAATTCCTGACCTAAAGTATCCGATTCCAGAGTTGGAATTGATTTTTCGCCCAGCCCTATTGTTGCTAGACAGTTACCACAGTGAATCTAATAGAGTGTATGTCTGCCCAAATCAAAAGAGCCAAGCCCCAATGTTGTGGTGTTGATATATGGATTATTTATGCTACCATATCAAAAAACAACAACAACAACACTTTGATTCTACAATGTTCTGGCGCTGAAATTTGGCCAGCTCATTTTACTATACGGGTGCTAGGGTGCTCTAAATGGTTGCTAGGGTACTTGGCTACTTTTAAAACTACACTGTAAAAAAAAAAAAAGTTGAGAAAAGTTAAAAGTTTAAGGCAACCAGCTGCAGGACATTTTTGAGTTTTCTCAACTTAGGGTCATTAGTTGTACAAACTTTTTTTATGTTAAATAGTTGAATAAACTTTAAAAAACGAATTTGTCAAACAAAATGTAAGTTGGATTTTTTACAGTGTATGTTGCCTTAACAAAAAAAAGGAAAAGAAAAAAAATTTAAATTAAAATGAATGTATTCTAAACAGGGTACATAAAACGTATATATATATATAACTTAATACTTATATATATATATATATTTCTGCAAAAGAAAAAAGTAAATACATTTTCCATGCAGTGTGAACAAAGCCTTTGACTAATTGATGCATTTCATTTGCTTAAAAGTAAATGTGTATCTTAGGGCGTTTTCACGCCTATCGTTTGCTTTGTTTCGAAACAAGGATTAAAATTGTTACAATGTTATGATTTCTTCTTGGTTTGGTTCTGTTCACAAGGCAACATTTCAAAATTGACAAAACAAAAATGTAATACATGCGAGTAAACTCTCCTCTCATTGGTCAGCATGCACATGTTTATGTTCCAGGATTTGGATCATAGCGGTCATCAGTCAGGATGGATAGACAAAAGCTCTGATTGTGGCTTTCTTTGTATATAGCTGTCATTAAATTACTTTATGAGTTTAGCAATAATCTTTTTGTGTGTGTGCTTTGGACAGTTATTCTGAAATATGTTCGTCCAGCCAAATTTCAATAAGGCATTTCACTTTGTCTTTGATCCAGGTTAACCCTCGATTCATTTTGAGAGGCTTTAGCAAACCAAACACTTCTGCTTTTCATGCAACATACGTAATTACACATCATATATTGTGTCATGGCCTGGTTCGTTGGTCCGTTGGGTTGCATTGATTTCTTACCACAAGTGAACTGCTACAGAGTTTGTTTGCCAATCGGGCCTAGACCACCTCGTTCAGGTGATCTCAGACTGATTATTTTGGTGAGGATCGCGCGTGATTGCCTTTTTTTAATTTTTTTTTATATATGCCTAAACGAAGCGAACTAAGAGAGAAAACGCACCAGGTTCCAAAACAAACATTCCAAATGAGCCAGCTGTGAAAACGCCCTGCGTGTTCACATTACATCATACAGATAGGCCTACATCTCAGCAAAATCCAAGATGTGGATTTTCGGGTTTCATAGTTGAAAGTACAACTTTGATTACAGTTTGACTTTCTGAGTTAAGCAGAACTTAAACTGGTAACAATAAATCTACTGGTGTCACTCCCATCAGTGACTGATATTCTGACACATGTATTGACATGTTTCAACATCTGAAATGGACTTTTGTTTTATTTCCAAGATGTTGGCAGGATACATTTTTAAACAAAAGCAAAGGTGGTAAAATGAGCAGACAGGGAGGAGAGCATGTCTCATTACATGTGAAATGTACAGTGCGTGGTGCACTGCTTTTCCAGCTCCACATGTACAGTCGTGTGATATTGGTAATTGACCAGTCTCACAATTGTTAGCAATTGAATGAGCAAAATATAATTGGAAAAGGAACAGCTAGATGTAAACAAGTCAATAACTTGTCACACAAGCTACCTGTGTGCAGCTAATACACAAGACTTAATTGGCCCAGTAGAGAAGATCCCTGAGCATTTGCCAATATTTCGCAGGACAAGCGAGATGCTAGCATTTATTCCTGACATCCAGCTGTTCTCAGAAAGTAACCAGATGGTAAAAACAGACCAAAAATATTCACCTGCACAGGAAGAATTCAACGAGGAGCTCTCGTTGATTTAGCTTTGCTACAATTAATTCATTAAAGCATCGGCATCTGATGTCAAGTCTATGCTGCAATGTTCTGCAATGGCCTAAACCTACACGAGCAGCGGTTTTTGATTACAATAGAAAAAGGGTAAACATACTGGCGGCTGGGAAAGGCAGGCTTTAGGTTGAATTAGAGGTAAGCACAGTCAAATCTGCAGGCTCTTGAGAGAATAATTGTGTCCCCGTAGTGAACAAAATTGACGATGAAATCCACCAGATAGAGCTGAATTAATTCACACTGGGTTTACACCCCCTGTTTACTTCAATTTCACATAATTTAAATTCAATTTTGTCCAATTACTATCTCGTTCTCCACACCTGGACAGTGCTGCTATGCGGAGTGGATATCTCCCCATAGAGATTTATTTATAAATGAATGAATGCACTGATGCATTCATTGAAACAAATCATAGTTATCAAAACAAACCTAAATTAAGATCAGGTTTTTTTTCTGACATTAGAATTGTATGTCAGGTGTCATGTACCTTGGCATGTGGCATACAACGCGTACTGTCACAAAATGTCACAATAATACAGGGTGGTACAGTACATATGCTCATAGAGCTCAACCAACTATATTTTTATTAGCTTAGTGTTACTAATCTACATCATCATGATCTTTAATCTTAAAAGACAAATCGGACAAATTGTTCTCATGAATCACACTGAGATAGGAGCACAGAATTTACTGGATTTTTTTTTATTTATTTTTTATATCTGAAATATGAAACAAATATTGTAATATTATATTATGCTTATAATATTTTTATATATTTTAGCAAAGCTGCCATTACTCCTGTCTTCAGTGTCACATGATCCTCCAGAAATCATTCTAAGATAAAAAAACATTTCTTATTATTATCAATGTTGGTCATTTTGGGGGAAATAATGGGGAAAAAAATTCTAGCTTTCTATTCATCGAAAAATCCTTATTACATTTTTTTCCCTTGCATATTGTGACAAGCAATGAAGATCATTATTTCAATCACAGCAACATATTCAAGATGATATACAAAACTGTCACAAAATGTCAAGACACATTATTTTCTCTCTAATATTTTTGTTGTTTAAAACAAGGAATATTCAATTTGTGTTGCCATATGGGGAAAAACAATAACTAAACTTTTGATGGTAAATTTCCCAGTGAGGTTCTTGTCTTTGACTTCAATTGTACACTTTACAATGTAACAGTTCTAAATAAAGTTAACGGCCAAGTATTATTTGCTTGCCAAAGGCAATTTTCACTTGTATTCGGCGCTTAGCGGGTGTTAATTTTGGCCTCTGCCTACAACGTTCCCAGGGGATCAGTGCTGCTTTAACATCATTATGGATCAGAATAATCAGAGCGATCAAGGCCATGCTAATGCCATTCTATCATCCTTCTTTCTACAGCACAGGCCTCTCAGATTTACCCTCTCCAGTGATTTAGTGGACATTATTCAGATGCTCTTTACAATCACATCTCTTATAAATCTCTCTGTGATGCATTGTGGCCCTTGTTAGCATAATGTCGTCTTGTTCAGTGTAAATTATAACCTTGACCTACCCAATCCAATCTTGAGAAATCTGTTGCATACTGATAAATATATAATTATGTTTACAAAATACTTTCAACTACTGTGAGAGCTTCTGAACCTGAAATTTGGTATGGTAAACAAGTACACTTAAAAACAAGATACAACTTGGAAAATCTAGGAACAAACAATTAGGCTAGGTTGAAAGTGTATCTCTATGACTTTTCATTGACACACATTATCTGAGTTACATAATTATGTATTATTTTAAAGCAGAAGAGTTCAAAATGACCAATGTCAAAACAACTATGAAAAAGTAATATTAAATAAATATTAAATAAATAAACTATATTTATATATATTGAGTGACCTTTAAACTTCAAACGATTGACTTAATAGGCTCTTGGCTGTCTTATGGTTTTAAACTTTGATTACTCAACAGCAAGGGGAATAGTCAATGGTTTGTGTGTGGATAAATCTCGAGGTCACACTGAGAAGATCAAAGAATGTGTTTAGGATCAAGTTCTCATAGATACTGCTGTGTCCTTCATGCACACAGTCCCTAAACAATGCAGCTCTTAGCGAGTAAATACAAGCACTTTCCCAGAACTGAAGAAAGCTCAACTTTGATAAAAAGTCTTGATATTTCATCTCAGTACTCTTGAGAATTTTTACTCTGACTAATAAATGCTGGTGAAATTACCCTTTTCTTTAAAGAGCAAAGTAGATCCTAAAGGCCCTGAGTTTGTAGTCTTGCAGTGCTGTTTGTGTTTTGCTGTATTGCTGATGAAAAAGCTCATGAATCCTGAGCTTAGTGCTGTGTTTTAAAAAACAGCATACATTTTTTCCTCAACTGCAGCTCTAGTGTTTTTTTTTATTCTTTTCTTCAGGCTGCTGCAAAATTCAGATAACATGACACAATGTTCATTAACAAATAATTAGAGTCTCATGCTGTGTTTAAACACAGTTCATCCCATTAAAACGGCTGTTTTCTGTCACAGTCTTGAGAAAGCAGAAACACTCCATTCCAGTTCTTCTGAAATCAAGATTTGCGTGAGGAAAAGAGGGAAATGTAAGTCATTGTTCACTGATAATCGTCCCCTCAGTGAGCTTTTAACCAATGTGACCTGATCATTGATTCAGTGAGTCTGAGAACCAGACCAGTTAGATTTTATTTGAATCATTCAGACAACTGATTCATTGAAAAGTTCCAATTCAGAATTTGTTACTTCTCCCAAAAATTCTCAAGAATGCTTATTGAGAATAAAATTTCTGTCTGTTCCATACACAAAGCAGCTTTGGACTTGAAGGGCCCTATCTTGCACCCAGCGCAATTGACTTTGTACACTGACACGTGTATCATTCCTAGTTTGCACCCGACGCACTGCAGACTTTTCCCTCCACAGATGCACTTCGGTAAATTAGGGAATGAACTTGCGCTCCCGAGGCGGTTCAGCAAAAGAGGAGGCGTGTTCCGGCGCAAACGTTCCCTGGTGCTGTTTTGCAGTTCCAGAAAACAATTTCACCACAGACCAGGATAAACCTAGTCTAAGTCAGTGGTGCGTTATTCAGATGCTATTTTAAGGGTGCGTGCTTGGCCATAATGTGGCGTGTGCACAACGCACATACACTTTGCTTCTCTCATTTACACAGACACAGCAGTTCCCATTTTTGCAAACCATACATAATTACAAGGAAAAATATTACCACACGAGGGAAATCATTGTGGTGTCCATGAAGATGTGAAAAAATAGGCATAAATCTAGCTTACACATTTACCCAAATGATTATGCGCCTGTTTAACCGAAGCTAATTTGGGTGAGTTTCTCCCATCCCCATACAATGTCACTTCTCTGTCTTTTACGGCCCTGACAAGAACGTCGGTCTCCTCGGCTGTGAACCGCTCCTGGCGTGCACCTGGCAAATCCTCCTTTATAATAGCAATCCGCCATGGAACTGGCGCGCCTGCTTTTAAAGGGAATGCCGCTCTGATTGGTTTATTGCACGTTACGCCCAAACCACACCTGTGCGTAATGTAGCTACTTCAGACCAACCCATTTATCCCGCCGGTATAATAGCAACAGTGCCCGAGATCCGCCCACAAAGTTACTTGCGTTTCGTGTTTGATACTTGCGTTTTCATGTAATTATGGTGATCAAAGATGAGTTTTAAGGGATAAAATGAGTGACTACAGGAGGACTTTCAAACTACAAAAGACACATATTTTGCCTTTAAGAAGCTCAGTTTCAAATTCGCTAAAAAAAAATATGAATTGTAAGAGATACTGAAAAAAAAATTACAAATGTTATTTTTCATTTTTATTTTACATTTAGTCACTATACTTAGTATTTACTAACACACTATTATACATATGTCGCTATAATTAAACTACTTTCAAAACCACTCAAATAAAATAAACAAGCAAAGAATGTTGACATTGATGGTTGGTTAGCAATAATTTATTTTTCTTTAAATCTTCAATATAGGGCTCAATGGTTTGTAGTAATGTAATTGTTTGTACTTTTTTTTTTTACAAAAAGTTGTCTTCCATTAAATATAACAACAGAATAAATAGTGCATTTCATATTCCAATGTGAATCTCTTTGAGCATCCAGTGAGTTTTCACTTGATGCTCAGGAGAACCTAATCACACACTTACAGCACCAAGGTTACTTAGCAACCAGTGGAAAGAAACAACCCGCTGCCCATGGCATTTATACATGCCATTAATGTTGTCTTGGACATATACGTGATCTGAATATGAATATGGATGCTTTTCAGACAAATCTATGCGTTAAGATCAAGGCTTATGTACACAAAGAATCAAAGCTCCAAGGAAACTACACAAAGGCACAGTACGTCTGTTACTTCAGCAAAGGACTGAGCAGTTGGCTCCACTGTCCTGTAAACAATGTAACTACTGTCAGTCTCAACGACCATGCATCATGGATCCAGTGGCCGCAGCTGGTGGGCAGCTTTTCATCTCAATACAGAAATTGGGCTTCCTAATTTTCACCTGACACACTGTGCCAGCCACGACTGAGGATTAGAATTTTGACAAGCTTTTGACAAGCTTGTCAGATGTCAGTCTGGAGAGAGAGCTGTGACTGCAAGATTGCTTTTGCTGTTGACTTCAAAACATCTGTTTTACAGTTAATATTTTATGGTGCTTTAGCAGTATGATGTCTTTGATCTATATGGTTGTCAACCGATTAAAACTTGTAATCGCATTAATGACATGATATGTAGATTAATCAATCAAATTAATTGCATATCTTGCTAATATTCGAAGATAATTGAAAGAATACAACATTTTACTGGCAGTCTATCACAATGTGACAACGCGTAATTTAATTTTTGAAGCTGATGCTTTGTTTGCCCATTTGCATCATATTATCCTGTGCTATTTTAGTATTATTATATAGTATATAATATTATAGTATTTATATATATTACAATATGTATGTACAGTATATTATATATTTATATATATTACAGTATTTATATTACATAATAATTATATCAGTTTTAATTTTAGTAATTTTTTTGTTTTTCTAATTTTATTAGCTTTAATTTTATTTTATTTCAATTTTAGTATTTTCAGATTTTATTTCAGTTACTTGCCAAGGAAAAATTTCTAATTTTCTTTTTAAAGTTTTTTTTTCATGTTAAGTTTTCAAATTTATTTTATTTCATTTTACCAAAATATTTATAACAGTTTGTTAACAATAACAACACAGACAATAGCACACAAAATCAAACAAAAAAGCTAGCTAGCTTGTTTCTCAACAGAGACACACACAACGTAAAAAACAACATAAAGCCTTACGGCCTCTTTTTGTGCGATTACCTGTGAACATGCTGAATGAATCCAAGCTTTAATCGCATTATCTACAGTAGGTCTAATTTGACTTTGGAAAAAAAAGACAAGTAGACAAATAAAAGCATTTATATTACATGTAATGTAATTTATATGTAAATGTGTAGATGGATATTTTTGTCCATTACGCTCGCATCTTAGATAGGGTTGTCAAACATACAGATACCACTAGAACCAGTCGGTACTACAAAAAACAAAACAAAAAAACCAACAACTGGATGGTACCATCATTTCTGAAGTACTGGGTATATTCGGTACCCACTGATAGGTGCTGCTTTCAAATGCTCTTGTCCGTGTTTGTTTGAGAACTCTCTGAGCGTCAAAGGTTTCTAATTACAGCATGTTGTTACAAGAGTTGAGCATTGTAGCCAATCACAATCATATCTGTTGAGCGAGTGAATGCAATGGCCTATTTTAAATGGCCAACCAATGGGCAATGGCCAGAGGTGCTAGTCAGCCGTGCGAGCAAAACGAGTCCCATGGAGGAGCTCCTGAAGGATAGAAGGAATGACGGCAGTGAAGGGCGAGAGAGGACCAGGCCTGGGACATTTTACGTTGCTGTTTTTGCTTATATGCCATAGTTAGCCGCTGACTCTTCTTTCGTTATGTTTATGTCTATTACAATTAAAGTTACATTTAGTGTTTGCCGGTTCCTGCCTCCTCCTTCCCTGAACTTTGTTAAAGTTACATTTGATCACGTAAATTCACGTTATTTTATTTTATTTTATTCTAATGAAATGGTAGCGAGTGCTGAATTACTATTCATACAGGTCACTTTATTTGACGAGTTAAAACAATGCGAGCCGGGACCATGGCTCTTTCAGCAAAAATTGTGTGGAAATCGTTGATATTTGTGGCTCGCACTGTGTGAGAGAAATTAGGAGCCGAGCAGAGTACCATGTCATATAGGCTAGATTATTATAGCCCAT
This sequence comes from Semotilus atromaculatus, assembly GCA_031834385.1. Classification (NCBI taxonomy): domain Eukaryota; kingdom Metazoa; phylum Chordata; class Actinopteri; order Cypriniformes; family Leuciscidae; genus Semotilus; species Semotilus atromaculatus. Next base: position 27,603,591 of record JAULUF010000044.1, read on the forward strand.
GGGGCTGCAACCACTGCGTGCACATTCACTGACACACACACACACACACACACACACACACACACACACACACACACACACACACACACACACACACACACACACACACACACACACACACACACACACACTATAGCAGCAATGTAGAAAGCTCCAGTCTCCGTTTAGACAAAAGCTTGTGTGATTGCTGCTGGCTCACCATGCTGTACATTCATGTCGTGTACCAGCTGACACAAACCTGCAATAATTAAATATGCTAAATAACACAAATACACTTCATGTATTTAATCTCACTTTATTTTATTTTCACTTTATTCTCAGTAAACTGGTTGCAGTTCCACTCTGGTTCCATTCTGGAGGACCTCCAGAATGAATGGAGGTCTATGGAGATATACCCCTCAAAATCCACTTTTCTCAGGATATAATTTTTTGTCTAGTAATTTGAATGTTGTATTCGAAAGGTTGCATCTCCAGAAATGACACATTGCTGGGTGTTAGATTTTTTGGAGTTACTTATTTGCTTTTAAAAGTCTTTCAAAATGTCAATGACGTCATACACATCGTACGACCAGAGAGACTGCTTTCCAGCAATCCTTCAGTCACTTTGGTGCTTTCGCGCTCTGCACTTTCTTTTCTCTCGAGGCATCGACAACACAGCTGACGCAGGTAAATACACGTGCTAGAAGAGTTAAGTCCGCCTTACCATTCTGGTCCCGCTTCGGATGCCACGCCATCAAGCGGTTCGTAATCAGTCCTTCACTGACCAATCAGCATCATTAGCAGAATGCTAGTGTTTTATGGGCAACAACAACTCAACCTGTAATAAATCAAAAGGACATATGTACTCTCGTTCATTCAACTTTTGACCTATAAACCATGTTGAACTTGCAAAACCTACAATCATATCTGAGATTTCTCAACGGCAATCGGGTGAAAGAGACAAATTTAGCCGTCTAGCTTCACAGACTTCCATTCATTTTGCACTCATGGGTGATCACCCCCAGTGGAACTCTGGTGGAACTAAAACCAAAATTCGGTACAACAGGACTTAATAGGGAGTGACCAGGCTCTGCGTAGACGGGCTCTGGTTGAACATTCTTCTCCTGCATTCTATCCTTCTGCTGTCCAGAATGGCAGCACAGCTGAAAGGTTTGATTGAGCTGCGCCCTCTACTGTACAGGCGTGAATTTGCATTTCCTTCAGCCTAAAGGTTATTCATTTCGCTTTTGGTGTGAAAGAGCCTTTAAATTGGCCAAAAATATAACTTTTTTTGTTATTAAAAAACAAACAAGCAAGCCCAGCCCAGGTGAGAAAAACATAACACGTTACTTTCTGTAACGTTCACCAGCTGGAGTGCCCTTGAGAGCCACCAGAGGGCACTCCACAACAGACTATTGCCATTCCCTCACAAAACTACATTTCCCATAACTTACTGAGCAGACTCACCATCACTCATTGTTTTCACCTGTGTCTCATCATCTTGTTTGCTCACCCTATAAAAGCCTGGTTCACCCTATCACTCACAGTGAAGTTTTGTATGTTGTTGCACTGCATTTATGAGCATAGCTCTGGTTCCATGTATTTTGGTTTTTGGACTCTCTGCCTGCCTTTGGATTACCCGTTTGCCTTGTTTCCAACCTTGTGTGTTTTGTTTGTTTGGACTGCTTCCCTTTTGACCTGTTGCCTGTACATTGGATTACGTGTCTGGATTGCCCCAGTATTAAGAGCTGCATTTGCATCTCAAACTTTGTGTCTCGGAGCAGTTCGTAACACTTTCCATGAAAAGTAACTAAGTAACACAATGTTACTCTTTTAGGGAGTAATGCAATATTCCAACTCATTCATTTTAAAAATAACTTTCCCCAACACTAATCAACACATGAGACAAAATGGGAGAAATTCTTTAAAGTACTCTTTTAAAGAATAAAAAAATAAAAACATTCTTTACAGGAACATTTTACTGGTATTGGTAACGACTACTAAAATTGTGTTACCACGACAATCCTACTCGAGACCTTGTGGTTCCCCCCACCCATTCCATTGCAATGTCTTGCATTTTTATAAACAAAAATGCATTCTGTGTGAATGGCCCGAAACTGTTTTAGCCTGATTTAACTCAAAAGTTTAAAAATGCATGTGATTGTACTTACTGTCAAAGTTAGAAGTTGCTCAACTTGAAAAAAAAAAGTGTATTATTTGTAATAACTAATCAGACTAACTTTGCAGAAAATACTTTGTACATAGACTCCAAAAAAAAAAAAAAAAAAAAAATGATCGTGTGACTTATATTCTGATGAAGCTGTCGTGAGTCTGTTTTGGTTACTGTGCACTGGAATCTTTACAAAGCCTGTGATTTTGCACTCTTGCTCAGCAGAAATCTGCATTTAATGCCAAGATGTCCCAGTTATGCTATCCTTTGAAGAAATGAAAGTAGAATGTTGTATTGTAGAGCGATATCAAAAGAAATTTTTACAGACATTAAATTCTGCTGGCAAGCCTCTCAAGCAGAGCCCATTGCTCTGAAAGCACTCTATTTAGCCAAGCACTCTGCCTCTCTCTTGCTCTCTCTCCCCCAGCATGCTGTTGAAAACCGCCAGTAAGTGCCTCTAATCAAATTGAGGATATTGTCATTTCTAATTACTTCAAACCATTGATTGGCTACCTCAATTATAATCTCACATTAAACAGCAAATTCCTGGCCAGACATTGTTTATAGAAATATTTTTCTTTCCATTTTAAATAAAAACGAAAACAAATGCATGTTTTTTTTTAATTAATTCTGTGCAGTTTCAATTAGGGAATGAAATCTAAGGGAATGAAGCTGATCGATATTATAGCATCCGTTATTTCAAATGATGGTGGACTAGAGGCTAACAACTTAACATGCAAAAGTAACCCTTGAACAGTGTTTCCTGTTATATATATTTGTTTTTTTTGAGAAAATTTTTTTCTATTAAAAACTTGGATACACATTTTTTTTAAATAAATACATACACGTCATGATTTTGACACTTACAAAATCAAATATTTTGAGAAAATTATATCTAAATTTTTTTACAATTTTTATTTATTTGTAATATATTTAATAGATTAATTCTGTTCTGCTTTTTTCATGGTTGTTAAAAAACAGCAGACTGATGTTTTCCATGTATGCCATGCATATATTGTCAATTAAGAATCTGTTCAATATACTGTATGTTCAGCAAATATGTGTTAAATTGTTTAATTTTTTTTTTTTAAGACATTTACAATGCCACAATAGATTTCTACTTCAAATGATTGCTGTTCGTTTAAACTTTCTATTCATCAAAGAATCACAGTTTCCACAAAATAGGAAACGAACGATTGTGTGACATCGAAGACTGAGTAATGGCTGCTGAAAATTCAGCTTTCCCATCACAGGAATATAATTACATTTTAAATACATATTGAAAAAGAAAACAGTACTTTTAAATTGTACTAATATGTCACAATATTACTGTTTTTACTTTATTTCCGAAGCATAAGAGACACAGCCTCTGTACAAACATACTACACCCATCCTGGCATTTTCTGCCTGTAAGAACTGAAAGTCTCCATGCTCTTCTAGGATTGTCCTTATCTGACAAATTAATCAATGCTGCATATTTCCATGCTCAAGACTTCCCACAGATTCAGTTCCATGCTGAAAATTAGCAGACATGTGGATCGACTCAGGCTGAAACGCTGCCTGTTCGTTTACCTCTAATTTAATAGAAATCTTACTCTCAAGAAACTTCTTTCCACACATTTCTGACCCTGTCTTCTGCACGGATTGTCTTAGGTTCTATGCGGGAGCGACATCAGAAATGCACACACGTGCATGTGTGCAGCTGAGAGGGAGCGTTGTCAGAGACTTAATGAGATCTCCGATCACCATTGTGGTGTTGAAAAGTGCACTTAACCCCAGGACGCTCCAGAGGTGGTGTCCATGCAATTAGTATAATATAAGTCACTTTGGATGAAAAAAACTTCTGCTAATGACAAGTAATAAAGCCATGGATAGACATATCAGGCTTGTTGGTTGAGAACCAACAATTTCATTCAAAAAATGTGTCTAAGTGTTTTTCTTCCCTTCACATTGACACGATTTCAACCTCCACATTCCTTATACATAATAAACATAATTTTAATGAAAAAAAATATATATCAAAGGGCATGATAAACTCAAGCAATTAATGGTATTGATCATCACATACCCAAAGCCTCAGCTCGATAATGACTTGCCTTCAGGGTGCACTTCAAATAAAAGATAAAGATAAATTACTGGAAAATCCTGATCTTCAAATGTTACAATCCGAACTGCATGATGCAAACCATTACGTACTAGGAAAGAACATTTCAGAAACAAATAAAATGCAAGCTTTTGCAATATATGAAAATGTTAAATTAAGAATAAATAAAGGATTCTATTGTATAGCTTGTTACGCACTGCAAATGCACCACTGTTATTGCAATTTAGTTAGTCCTCTGATTTTTTTTAATGTATTTATTTATTTATTTTTATTTTTATTAGGGACAATGTACAATTTCAAACATAAATGTTACCATTTGATGCATTGTACCAGAGTTAGCCACAGGCTAATTTACGTCTGCAGTCCCCAGTCCCCATGTCTCTATAATTAGTCTTTTATAGCACTACTTTTAGGCTAGATGTTTAAGTTCAGCTTATCATTACTAGCCTCATACAGTAATCAGATTTTAAATTAATACTTCCACTTTTAAGCTGTTTTAATTAAAACTGGATAGCTATGCAAATAGATAAAAGTTTTTTTGTTAATTGATTTAATTTGTACCTAAACAGGTGGAAGATATTCAATGTAGTCATCTGCTTGCAATTCCTAATGTGCCACAGGACTTATTATGAAGGTTCACTAGTTGTGTTATTCATTTAGTGGAACAGAATGTAAAATCTGTTTTGGCATGCTAACCTTCTAAAAAAAGATAAAGATATACAGGGTTTTGAGCAATCAGCCCATCTGCAAAAGTTTATTATAAAACCTTTTGAGTTTTCAACATAGTTCATTCCTGATGGCCGACCTTGTGCCTCCATAAGGCGAGAAAACTACATTTCAGTAATGACTAATTTGGAGGTGCAAGCAATTTCATTCTCAGCTGGACTAAGACTGGAATGGTGTGATTATTTCCAGGGTCATTAGTGAATCTTACTATTAAACATAGCATGCAGTGTGTGAAATATTGATGTTGTTACAGGCGCTAACTGGTCTGAATTCAGCACATGAAACATGAGCAACTGGTCTTGGCCTGTGTTCGAAATCGCCCCCTAAAGCCTCATCGACTATTTCCTACATTACTCCACCACAATATAGTCCACTTGAAGGAGTGAGTGAAATTGGACACTGAGTGTACCGGAATTGCTGAGCTTTTGCATACATTGTGCTTGGTGTTTAATAATCATTTGAAACTTAGCAAATTGTCAGCTCCAGTAGCAATGAAAAAAATGATCTTGAATTCTGTCATTGAAGCATGTACATCTTAATGAAACAATTTAATAATCCAGTAAAAAGGAATTTGTATGATATTACGCTGCAGCCACATTGTACCAGCGGTTTGTAAAATGGATGATTCAGCTGCGGGCATTCTGGTCAGATGCGGGAATTCATTCGGCATGACTCTCACAGTGCATTATGGGTATTCTCCAGCCGTTGAGCGTATATCAGTTGTACACTCGTTATCGCGTTGCATTATGGGATTGAATTGAACTCGATTGAACTCGATAAAGTCCACAATGGTTTTGGACACAGTCCAATCTGGGGTCAGTTAATAATGTGGCACTCATTCTTTTGTTGTATGTATTAATTGAATTAAAAAAGGCCTACATTAAAAATGCAATTCCTACTATGACAGAATACACAACTTCTATGAGCAACAAATTTTTAATTTACGAATTAAAAATTCAGTTTAATATATATATATTTTGAGAGTAAAACACAACTGCCCTAAAAAAAAACATAATGAAGAAAAGGTTTGTTATATAAAAAAGATCTTGGCTGACCTTGACGTTCAGACAGTCAGTCCAAATCCGATTTTTGTGCATATTCGATTGAAATCTGATCTGATTTAGCAAGTGTAAACGAAAAAAAAAATAATCACATGAAATGCGAAATCGCTTTTCTGGAAAGCCATTTCAGTCTGACTGCTCTGGGGTGCGTTTCCCGTACAATTAACTTGTTGCTAAACTACTATAGCCTACACAGGTGAAACTCGAAAAATTAGAATATCGTGCAAAAGTTATCATTTTGATGATTATGGCTTACAGCTTATGAAAACCCCAAATTCAAAATCTCAGAAGTACCTATCTACAAAAAGAGTGCTAAGATTGAGTGCATCAATAGATGGAACAAACCATCAGCCCTGAACTATAAAGAAACAGCAGTAGACATTATCTGACAAAAATAGCTATTAGCATCAGATTCAAAGCTGGGCAAACGAGAGAGGATTGATCGACCACTAAGATGCTTGATTTAATCACTACATTACACACAGCTCACATTACCCTACAACACAAGGGCAGAGATTATGGGTATACTAAAACTTTAAACATTACATTTTTATTGCACCTTGGGCAGAACACAGTAGAGTCAGATTGTCCTAACAATTTTGGTAAATGTCACGCAAATTAACTTTTCTATTAATATATTTTAAAATGTAATTTATTCCTGTGATGGCAAAGCAGAATTTTCAGGAACTATAACTTCAGTCTTCAGTGTCACACAAACTTTGAATGGTAATGTATACATAAGAATGAAAATTGTACGAATATACATACCTTAAACTGTATATGAATATTAATATAAGTCACAATATTGCATCTTCAAACAAAGACTGATCTTATCTAGACTTTTGTTAATTTGTCTTAAATTCACCATTTTGTTTACAAAAAGGAATTTGTAACCAAAATTCCACACAAATGGTTGTAAACCTTGGATCATGGGAAAAGTTCCATCCCCATTTTGTCCATTTAAATTGTTTAACAAAAGATCTACAGGTCTTTCCCTAAACAGTCTTTCTCAATTCAATCAAAATGTCTACATGTTTCCTCCTTTCAGATTCACCAAATTAAAAGTCCCCAGCACCGCACTCCCTGCTGTGTCCATACTGGAAATCAACATGAAATTGACCCTATTTACTCTCTTAATACACTTTCCAGGTCTTATTGTGCATAATTCATCAGTGTATGCTATTTTAGAGAAGAAAATGCCTGTCTTTGTAATCTTCCTTAAAAATGTACTTACTTCACTTCTGAATGCAGATCCTTTTTAGGTGACATTACCAATCCTTTTCAAGCCATCCGCTCCAGCCACCTGGCTCCATTCTCCAAGTAACCCCACTTTTCATGATTCAATCAATTACAGACAGTTCCGCTCTATATTTTGTCTTGAGTATCCTGTGCCACTCAGAAATATATCAGATTACGAGAGTAAAATGAGTCTGCCAGGCCCTTTCATCTCTTCCAAACATTTTCCATCAGTTTCAGGCATACAATTGAGCAGCAACAGTTTATATCTTAGTATATTACTGATGTGCGTTAAGTGTTGTGACATTCCATAATATTTTCAATGATATCAAATAGATTTGTTATTAAATTACTGTACCCCTCACTGATGAAACTGTAACCACAATCTGTATCAGAAAGCCAGCGCTGGCGGCACAGAGAGAATTCCTCCAAAACCCTCCCAAATGGAGCATCCATGATGGCCACGCAGACTGTGTGGAGGCCAAAGCCATCTGTTGCTCAAGTGTTAGTAATTTCCTCACCAGGCCTGTCAGCTGGAGCACTGCCTTGATTGGGCAATTCTGATGCTCATGGTAAACCAGCAAAATGTCACTGCACCTGGGCTCTTTCTGCAAACAGACAATTATCATTTCAATCAATGGAGTATTTGGGATCTTAGTGGGGTTCCTCTGTGGTGAAAGGATTGCCTCAGATTCTAATATAATTAGGCCCTGGCATGAAATGTCAAATTTAAGCATCAAACATAATATAGCCCAATGCTCATCAGCCTGATTTATGAATTTACATCTGTAATTGGTTGTTCACACCAAATATTAAAATACCTTACAGACGGCAAACATTACAGCATGAATATGAGAATCGAGCAGAAGTAATATGGCAGTAACATTCAGTCAGTCTGTTCGGAACAGCCTCACGTGAAGCCCTGCAGGAGGGAGAGACAGGGTGAGTCAGATCCACAGCTAATGCTGTGTTTCTGGAGAGGAAGAGGTCCTGTCAGCAGGATGCTACAGCGGTGCTGATAAATCGTGCTGCGTGACTGAAATTCACTAATAATAACAATCAGTCAAAATCTTCGACAGCTATTGCCAGGCGCCAAACACGCCTTTGTCTGTGCACACATAACCGAACGCCTCTTAATTTGCTAATCAATTGGCCATGTCTGCTAAGCCTTGCAATTTATTATGCAAAGCCGCCACAACCTGTTGATGAGAAAAGCTCAGTGTCACATGAGAGCATTCATTTCCATTCTGGCTAAATTTTAAACTGATAAATCAAGACTATTGATTTTTAGAAAGATAATGTTAGACAGTAAGAATGATAGATGCAGGGTTCAAAACGGCATCATAAGGGGAATTCAAAGAGAATGAACTGTGCCGATGGCAGCGCTGTTTATTTGCACGTATGCTCTCTGTGCTGTTTTAATGTCCAATTCAATAAAGGTTAATCGAGTATTGGCACAAACAGCGGCTCTGAAATCTGCTTTGAATGAAATTTGCATACTGCAAATCTTGATCTTGTACAGTGTGCACAGGGTGACCAGACGTCCCGTTTTTCCCGGGACAGTCCCGCATTTCAACTCTATTTTTAGTGTCATGAATTCATTCCGAAATCATGTTTTGTCCCGTATTTCTTTGTTCATAAATTGTTGTGTGTGTGTACATTTAACCAGGATCTTCAAAAAGAGTTTATCAAGTTATTATGCGCTGCGTTGTGAAAAAAGAACTCGAAGACACACAACAGAAGCGCTCTCACAGACAGCACGCAATCAGTTCTCTTCATCCCATTCTCACCCCAAGGCGTCATTTAATTGAGACTTTTGACCGTGCTTCAATAACTGACGCTAAAGGGTGCCTTTAGCGTCAGTTAGATGACGCTCATCCTCGAGCGTCATCTAAATGACGCTTTTGACCATGCGTCTAAATTAGACGCACACGGAACCCTTTAGCGTCAATATGAGACGCGCCTACCTACCCATACCTAAACCTACCCATAACGGAAGCGTCATCCAACTGACGCTAAAGGCACCCTTTAGCGTCAGTTATTGAAGCATGGTCAAAAGTCTCAATTAAATGACGCCTTGGGGTGAGAATGCGTTGTTCTCTTGGATCATGTGGTCTATCTCACGTATACAATCTGTTATGGTGAACGTAAACAGCTCAGTGAAAACCCGATTTTGTCATTATATTAGATTCATTCACTTAAAGTGACAGCAGCCTAAAATAACTGTCTGAGTCATTCATTTTATTCAAACAACAAAAGATGTTAAATAAATGTATTTGTTAAATAAATCTACTGTAAAACATAATTTATTTAATTTGTATCTCTGTACATCATGTACAGAGTTCTTGGATATGGAGGATGCAGCAGACTACCATGATCTGGCATACTTTGTGTGGACTACGTATAGACAGAGGGTGCTGGGGGTCTGTGGAAAAGTTCAAAGAAAATAATTTTAAAAAGCATAAAAATGTAAGAAAAAACAAAAACAATTTGCATTATTGTTTAAATCTGATTCATCATAATTGTTTTATTTTATTGACATGCATTATTTTATATTCAGTGTCTTAAAGTATTTTTCAGATAATATTTACTCATTTTCATTGTTTTTTTTATACTTTTCAGGAATAAATGGGTCTTTATTGTCTACATGAAAATATTTAGATGCCATTATATTTTAGCCTCCCTTGCAAGAGGATCATCACATTTGGGGTTCATTGGCATCAAAAAGTTTAAAAACACCTGGTCTAGATCATGAAATATGTAATAAAAGAATATCGCAACTTCTGGCACGTCCTGACTTTGCCAAGTTAGATCTATTCCCGGGTTAACATATGTTGAAGTTCCTGGAACAACATTCCTAAAAAATGTATCCTAACCATGTTCCCTACCCCTAAACCTAACCCCACCCATAAGCAGAGGTGGACAGTAACGAAGTACATTTACTTGAGTACTGTACTTAAGTACACTTTTTGAGTATCTGTACTTTACTTGAGTATTATTTTTTCTGGAAACTTTTTACTTTACTTCACAACATTTGAAAGACAAATATCGTACTTTTTACTCCACTACATTTCTGTCAAGGTCCTTGAGTAGAAAGTAGTAATGTCAGTCAGTGGATGATTTTTTTCATCTCTAAAACGTGATTGTTTTTTTGCAGGTGACAGACAGTAATCACTCTTGTAGGGTCACGTGTTGTGAAGTCCGGCAATTTTTCATAATTTTCTTTAAACACTAATGAACTGGTGGCAAAATGGATAAAGACAGATCCTCTGTGCAGTGCGCGCATCCATGGCAATTAGGTCTTTCTGTTTTGCTGTTTGTAGTTATACAGCTATGGTTGTGTAGCTTTTAAAGCATGTTGTATTTTTATAGACCACTTGATTCAAATGTGCATGAATACTTCTTTTGTTGGGGTGGTAGGAGTGTTAAATAAAACAAAAAATTATATGATTTTTTTTGTCAGTTCAGTTGTTTAATTTCTATAGGTTTTATAACATTCTAAGAGCTCTTAATTCCACAGATACTACTACTGGTAAGTGTATTCACTAGGTTGCTTCAGAGGCATGAGGAACTGTAAGAATTACATATACAACAATAATAAAACACTTTTTGATTTCACAAAAAAAACAGTACTTTTTACTTTTGATACTTAAGTACTTTTAAAAATGAGTACTTCTGTACTTTTACTTAAGTAAAAATCAGTCTTTATAACTTTTACTTGTAACGGAGTAATATTTGACCAGTAGTATCTGTACTTTCACTCAAGTAAGGACGTTGTGTACTTTGTCCACCTCTGCCCATAAGTTATCCCTAAAATCAGAGGGAAATGATAGGTGAATTATACTGGTGTATACTTGACAAACTTGTCCCTCAAAACTGATTGATTGTGTAACGGTTGGCTCCCTTGAGAGCCACCTGAGGGCACTCCACATCAGACTATCATTGTTCACTCACAACTACATTTCCAATAATTCACTGCCCGGACTCGTCATCCCTGATTATCACATTCACCTGTGTCTCATTATATTGTTTAGTTCACCCCATATAAGCCTGGTTCACCTCATCATTCCCTGCGAAGTCTTGTATGTTATTCCACTGCATTTCTGAGCATTTTCTTTATTGTCTTTGTTCCTGGTTCTTGATCTCTGCCTGTGTCCTGGTTTTCCCGTTTCTGCCTCACCCTCTGGATTTGTCTGGTTGTTTGGATTGCCTGCCTGTGAATGACCTTTGTAGGGCTGTGCGTGATATATATATAAAATATATATATATATATCACGATTTCTTGATTTATTTTTCGATTTTTAATCACGATTTTGACAAAAAAAGACATGCTTTACAGTTTTAATGCATTCTGTGTGAATTTGAAACCTATTTCCAAAAGAAATCAATTAGAGCTTTATAAAGGGGAAAACGCATTTATTCGAGAATACTGAAGCAAAAACTTTAAAACGCAGTGTAGCTGCACAGCAGACACAGAGGAGTGCAATACTTCATTCCCTCATCTCACGGCCGTTTCACACCGCAAGCGTCAGCGCGTATTTTTTTCGGCGTGCATGTTAATCAATGAGTGCGTTCACACCGCGAGCAGGAGCACCGCGTGAGCGTCAGGCAGGAGCGTTGCGTGAGCAGCAGTGAAGCGGGGGTTTCGGCGGAGAGTCTAATTTTGCTGCGCTGCTCACGCTTAAGTGAAAGCACACTTTTGATGGACAAAATAAATGATTTCACACAAAAAGTGCCCAAAACGCACAGAATTTGCATGTCTAGTGTGTTTTAACAAGAACTGCAGTATGTCAGAAAAGAAAATAAAGACTCACAAATTTTATAGAGAATGTACCCATTAAACTTGTTTTTAATTATTCAGTTTGGGCTTTGAACAAACTTCATGTCTATCAAGGTTATGACCAACTTCTAAAAACAAATTTAACTAAAGTCTTTGTAAAGAAATGCTTGCTTATATGTAGCCTGGGAGCCGCTGTTGTGACGCTGAACAACCGCTTCCAGTGTGAATACTCGCGCGCGTCTGCAGCTGTGGTGACGTTGTAGTTGCGCTGACGCGCTGCTCACACGCCGCTCATGCTTGCGGTGTAAAACGGCCATCAGGGAACTGGTTACGTCAGTAACCAAGTAAGTTCCCTTTCGATAGGTCTCTCATATTGCTAGAGACCTAGCTAGCTTACGCTATGGGAAAACACCTTTTCTCGAGAATATGGAAAATCGTGCTATGAAGCGATTTCGCAATTTTATAATGATTAATCGCACAGCCCTAGACCTTTGCCTTGATTCTGATTATGATTTTGATTTACTTTAATATACTGCATTTGGATCCTCAACCTTTGTGTTTCGGAGCAGTTCGTAACAGAAGACTTCACCAACATGGATCCAGCAGTTTGTCTCCTCCACCTCCGCCAAGGTAACCGTTCAATTGAGGATTTTGTCGATGAGTTTTGTGAGCTTAGCCATGGGGTGAACTTTAATGATGCTGTCTAAAGAACATTTTTCGCCATGGACTTTGAGCTTCTTAACTACCTCATGCCTGACAATACCCCTCACTGGACTCTAGCTCAATATATTGACCTTGCCCTTTTACTGAGCGGCTCATTTACTGTGGGCTTTACGGATGAGGAACCTTGCAAGAACATGGTATCCTCTAAACCCGAGCCACTTCACATCATGCTCACTTTAGTGTTGGCAACTTCAGTGCTAACACCTCTCACCAGCGCAGTCACACCAGACCTTCATCCCGCCATGGCAGTTGCCGAGCCTGAGCTTCTTCACGTCCGCCCTGCCGAGCCTGAGCTTCTTCACGTCCGCCCTGCCGAGCCTGAGCTTCTTCACGTCAGCCCTGCCGAGCCTGAGCTTCTTCACGTCAGCCCTGCCGAGCCTGAGCTTCTTCACGTCCGCCCTGCCGAGCCTGAGCTTCTTCACGTCCGCCCTGCCGAGCCTGAGCTTCTTCACGTCAGCCCTGCCGAGCCTGAGCTTCTTCACGTCAGCCCTGCCGAGCCTGAGCTTCTTCACGTCAGCCCTGCCGAGCCTGAGGTTCTCCACGTCAGCCCTGCCGAGCCTGAGCTTCTTCACGTCAGCCCTGCCGAGCCTGAGCTTCTTCACGTCAGCCCTGCCGAGCCTGAGGTTCTCCACGTCAGCCCTGCCGAGCCTGAGCTTCTTCACGTCAGCCCTGCCGAGCCTGAGCTTCTTCACGTCAGCCCTGCCGAGCCTGAGCTTCTTCATGTCGGCGCTGCCAAGCCTGAAAAATCATGAAATGAGGAGAAATTCATGAACAAAATTGCTTTTAGTTTTAGAGTTTTATGCTCAAAACAAAGTGCTGACTTCATATTTTCGCTGACAAAATACAACTGCCTTCTGTCTTAATGTGTTTGAAATGCATTAAAGTGCAATGATTAATTCAGTCCACAAAATTAGTCTGGTTACACTTGGCAAACCATAATTTAGTGCATTCGTCACAAAGTGTGCAAATATGCATTGGCCAGCACTCATAGGAGGGAACAGTTTGAGGCTGTGTTAGTGAAGCTGTTCATGAGTTTCCTTACAATATTGATGTGGTTAGAATGGCATTGCAAAAAAAACTGCAAAAGGTGCAAGAAACATGAGAGAATGCTAATATTATGAACGTACTGTATATTTATGCATTGGCTAGAAATGTTAACAGGTCCATGGGTGTGAAAAAACTGCCCATGTGCAATCATTAGTCTTGGCAGAAGAACTGGCCAAGAGTAATGTAAGGGAAGGCACACAGGGAGAAAGTGGAGGTGTGGTACTGTCAGGAGTAAAAGGAGGCGTTGTATGAAACAACACAAACAACATTGCAATATGCCAAGAACCAAAATAAGGAGGGATATGGTTATTATTTTGCTGTTGTTTTCTCTACACATTTTGTCTTTCCTTTGACTTTTAACAGTGACATTCAATCATTTTAGCAGTTGATGCTTTCGAAATTTCTATCTCTGTAATGGTGCCCAGACATGGGGTAAGGAGTTTGAATCCATTAACATTTCATTCACCATCCATCTGTCATCAGTTCTTGGTAGCATGTTTCTGCATTGACAGCACTTCCAAGAGAAAATTAGCTAGTTACTTCAAACCAGAGTTTATCTAGCCTAACAAAAACTAAACCTTAAGTAAATTGTCCAGTAACATTACAGCGGTTTTCAAAATGATGTAGCATTACCAGTAACAAGCTGTTTTTTCCAACATGATTTTTTTTTAAGTGCAGACCCAACTCCACAGACACAAGTCTGATTCAATTGAGTCAATTCATCTAGATAGTTCATTAAACTATAAATGAACCAATAAACCGATTTGAGTTCCTGTGCGCCATTTACAATCTTTTAAGTTCTAAATTTAAATAGTTATATATTTAGGTATAAAACTACATATAAAAAAAAAAAGAAAAGTAGATTATTTTCCACTAAATTTCCTTAAAAAAGTGTTTATATTTAAAACTAATTATTGAGATATTTTTTGAATATTGTAGTTGCAATGCATCACCATATACTGACTAGTTGTCCTCACAGCTAATAAAAATTATTTATAATTCAGACTGCACTGAAAATAAATATAAAGTAGTTTCTGCAAGAGAAGATGGCTATACACTAGTGGCTATGAGCTGATGTAAACAGGCAAGGCTTCTTGCAATGATATTTGAATAGGTAAATACAGAAAATAAACTGAATTGAGAAACAAATATATATATATATATATATATATATATATATATATACACACACACACACACACACACACACTATACCATTTATTCACAAGTTTACAAATGTACCTATTTTAAATGTACTTTTTAAAAAAATCTGGTGATACTGTGCACCCATTAAAGGTAGGGTAGGTGGGATTTTTCAAAAAAAAAAATCCCACATTTGTTTAAACTGTCTATATATGCCAACACATAATTAAAATGTAAGTACTCTGAAAAAGAGAGTAAAAAAATCGAGTGTCTGTAGTCCTCTCCAGGCTGCAATATTGGCTGGGCGACTATCACTCTCCCTCACTACTATGGCTACCACCCCTGCTGCTACAGGAGCTGCCCACACGCGCGCGGCAGTTTGACTCGAGGAGTGGAAGCACGGAAGCTAGTAAGAAGAATCACAATTATGGCCGAGAATTTAGCAGTTAAAATTCCCAGTACCTGCATATGCAGTCAGTGAAGGCAAAAAAAAGGAAGACAGTATTTGAAAAGGCTATGTCTAAAAAGTCTTTGGATAAAGCAAGCAATATCGGGGCTTTCCAGCGGTGGACAACTGAGGGACATCAAGGGGCTGAAAAGTGACTGCAACAGTGCTTTCATCGTGGAAGCTCTTACATGCAAAACACCGTATGTTATGAATCTTACACGAAATTCACCTTCATCACAGTGTAACTGATGGTAACGGGAAAAACATGTATCAGTGCAACCTGTTTTTAGCTTTGAGTTTGCCTTATGTTACTAGCTTGTTACCGAATCAAACTCAATATATTTATGCTGGCTTGATAGTGAGTACTAACAGCCATGTTAGTTGTTTATATTCATAATGATAAAGTTAGGTATTTTATTACATGTGATTCTGACATGATGTCACTACATGCACTGCTCCTCTCCGCTCGGCGCTGGTAAACGCGTCCGCCAGCTGAGCGCGGTCGGCATCGCGCGTTCATGTGTTTTGGGGGCGTGGCTTTGGAAGGAGCCCAGACGGGAGGGGGTGGGAGTGAATGGAATAAGTTGCTGTGTTCATTGCAGCACTGAGAGGACTACAGACACTCGATTTTTATACTTTCTTTTTCAGAGTACTTGCATTTTAATTATGTATTGGTATATAAAGACAGTTTAATCAAATTTTTTTTTTTATTTTTTTTTTTTTATTCTGCCTACCCTACCTTTAAGCATGTGTTTCAATGAGATGTATTTGAAAGTGCGCATCACTTAGAAATCATGTTTTAAGTATGACATTTGCCTACAAATATCTGTAAAAAAAATTCACGTTTCTTTTTTTTTACCCACCACAATACAAGTTTATCATTTAGTTTTGCACAATACTACACCCTCTCTGTAACCTTTAGAACTAAAGGGGCCCGTTTTTGCTAAGGTAATTTATGCATAAGTCTTATGCATCACCCTCTTCATATTTGAAATGAGTAACAACACTTACTCATGGGTTGCAGGTTTGCCGTTGGGACCAATAAACAGTAGCTGGCACTGATCCATCCTTTAGTACATTGAGGCAGGTCCACAATGCAATCGGTGCTCAAATATGCTAAAAAAACCTGTTGTGGGTTGACTGAAACGATCAGGGATATTATAAAACATAAGCTGTATACACTATACTACCATTAAAAAATGTGGGATCAGTAAGACTTTGTCAAGGAAAACAATACATTTATGTGCAAGGATGCAAAAAAATTATAAAAAGTGACAATTAAGACTTACATTTTTACAAAAACAAAACAAAAAAACGTTCTATTTATCAAAGTATTCTGACAAAAATGTATCATGGTTTCCACAAAAATATTAGGCAGCACAACTGATTTTAACATTAATTATAAGAACCGTTTCTTGAACACCAAATATAGCATATAAGAATGATTTCTGAAGGATCATGTGACAACCTTGAGACTACAACTGTGCATTGATATAGTGAGGAAACCATTGAATTTATACAGTACTTGGATACAGTTAAATCAATGTACAAAAGTAAAGCAATAAAAATGGAGCAAGGTTTCATTTGAATCAGATATTAAATCAGTTACATTAGCATCCTTGAAGCACCTGGGTTGTGGCAATTATAGTTTATCTGCGCTCAAGTGGGTACAATGATCCTTATTGTTGCAAACTGTGCATAGAGTGAAACAGAAACATACATTCTATTGTAAAAACACTGAGATCAAATTAAACTGATCGCTCATCTTCACCCTTTTAGGTTAGATATAATAAATATTCTGGTACTAGCAAGCTCTGTTCAGCTGAAATACGCATCCTTTGAACTTTAAATGTTAATCTTGGCTCACGTGGCACATAACAAACTTATTTGTTTATTATTTTGCAATACACTGACTGGAATTTCACCTAGCATCTGTGCCGTAGGACAGACACATCAGTGTGGTCTTTGATCCACCTCATATAGCACATCAAAGCAGGGCTCAAATGAAAAGCTTTATTTGCCATCCCCACCTTGGCTCTTTCTAGCTCAGAGACAGTCTGAATGTATTCAATGCACTCTCATCTCCACCACTTATCCACGGTGACACTTATCCTGAAACTACATGCTATACAATAGAGGACTTGTATGTGAAATTTAAGCAATTTTGTATAAAGAAAGTGAAAAGTGGATCTGTATGAATTATACTGTTTGTTGGAGAAAATCTACATACAGTAGACGGTTTGGCAAACATTTTTTTCAATTTTACATTACATTTTGTTCATATCACCTCAGTATTAGATATTGTCCTCATAGTTGTATGCTAAACTTTCAGCTCAGATTGAATTCTAAATGATATAATTGCACGCATACTCTATGTACATAGATGACATTTTACATTTATGCATTTGGCAGATGCTTTTATCCGAAGCGGCTTACATTGCATTCAACATTTTTATCATTCATTATGGGAAAATCATCTAATGTTTGAGCTGTAGGCTCGACTGTTGAGACTTTTGGAATATTTCCAATTTAAAATAAATGTTTTATATTTTAATATATTTTATTTATTCCAGTGATAGTAAAGCAGAATTTTAAGCATCATCACTCCAGTCTTCAGTGTCACATGATCCTTCAGAAATCTTAAAAAAATTCTGATTTGGTTCTCAAGAAAAAATTAGTATTATCATCAATGTTGACAATATACATACACACATACATAAATATGCATATATAGTGTGTGTGTGTGTGTGTGAGAGAGAGAGAGAGAGAGAGAGAGAGAGAGAGAGTGAGAGTGTGTGTGTGTGTGTGTGTGTGTGTGTGTGTATTGCCCTTTCTGCATTCTGAGTAATCTGATTTATGTATTGAGCAGAAAAATCCGACAGTTATGTATGCTCTTTTGTGTCCGATGAAAACAGCTGCTCAACAAAACGTTGTTAGGCTGATTTCGGATTTGCCATTTTAAGCGTGTCACGGATATGCCTCGGGTTCCTGCCCTTTACCAATGTTTTTAGTCCAAGATTTAATTCTTGAAACTCATCATGCCTGCTGTGTTAAACCAACTGTCCTCATTTCAATGCCCTGGTCTGTAGCCAACACTGGTCTCTCTCCCCTTGCTCCCCCCCCCCCATCCCCCCACCCTCCACCCCCTACCCCCTACCCCACCTCCTCAGTCAACTCCATCCCCAGTCACAATCTTATGAATGGCAGCCAATCAGAGCCTGCTCCCCTCTGCAAACTGCATCCTTGTCCAGCAGAGCAAGAAAGAAAGGATAGAGCTGGAGAGAGAGAGGGCTTTATGTGTAAGTGAGGGAGAGAGAGAGAGAGAAAGAGAGCGAGAGAGGCAGCTGGAGTCTCACACACAACTGTAGTCAGTCTTGGAATCTGAGCGCTGCCAAGAGGCAAGCATAGAAGCCAGCGTCGTACTTCCATTAGGATGACATGCTCTCAGAAGAGCACAGGAGGCTGTTTTGTTAAGGTAAGAGCCTTATGCTTTTTACTCTTCAGATAACGCCAGCTAATCTAAATAGCATGGAAAAAGCATTGCAATTTTATTACTAGTTCCAAAATGTTGCCATGGAACTGACAATAGTCGAAACTCAAATCTAAACCACAATAGTTTGGAATGCTTCCATCTGCATTGAATTCCATTTTTCATTTTAACAACCTCAACAACCTCATAATGGACTTGATTTTTAATGTAATAGATTTGAATGGCTGTTGCCCTCTATCATAATGCCACAAATTTGCCATATAATCTTACATGTCATATAATCTTACATGAAATGCCAGTCATCTGCCCCTTTGATTTGTGCTGTCTATCTATCCATCTAATGTGTTTTCTAACTGATTTCATTTGTCATTGTAATTTGCTGCAATTAATTGGATTATATTGTTTTACCTGAAAATAAAATTGTGTGTGTCTGTATATATATATATATATATAATATTTTTTATATATATAACCATGTGATAGCCAGTGACTGTTACAATATATATATATATATATATATATATATATATATATATATATATATATATATATATATGGATATATAATTACATTTATTTATGTGCAAACAAAGCGTGACATTCTTTAAACCGATGCACATGCACATATAACTTTACCACCCACAGGAGTCATCACTGCAGCTAAAGTTTTTAAAAATCCTCATCTATCCCTATGCGTTTAATCGCCCCGTCGCTTTTTACAAGGAGGTGTGCACACGTGTTTAGAGGTCTGTGTGCGTGTTTGATCCTTGACATAAAACATATCACTGCCAACGCAGGGAAATTGCTTTCATGCACCACTGTCTCTGTTTGTGATCCTTAACCCAGGGTTTTAGCTGTAGCGGTGCAGATTCTGGAGTATGTTGGCAAAGCTGTAACTCTAAACCTGCATAAGCAGCACTCCGTGTTTAAAGTGTTCATGTAGGATGGACAACCATGAGCGTTTTGCAGCTTTCATTTCAATTGTGTGTACCACTTGTGACTGTGGAAGTCAAATGTAAGACTGAAGACAAATCACTCTGAGTGCAGTATTGCCAATAAGGATTGTTTCTTGTCTGTGTGTAGATGTTATTACCTAAAAATGCTCTTGCACATTGACTAAGGAAACCACTCTTGTTGTTAGACTTTAGTTTAGATCAGATTTTTCAGGTTTTGGTGCTTCTGAACTCAAGCCAATATGCAAACTTTGATTTATACATCAGACGTGAACACATAATGGCATGACTGTTTCACACAAATTAAAGCGCACACTTCCTCTGAGCCAGTGTCACATGTATAATTGCCTTTCAACACCGAGATAAATCATGAGATAAAGCCCCACATGCTTCCACTCAGGGCATATCTCTCTCTCTCTCTCGCTCCCTCCGTTTCTGTCTACTGATATCATCTCCCTCTATTTCTTTCCGCCTCGAAATGCGAGGCAATTTGCCTCATAATGAGGTGAAAGATCCAACCAATGTATTTCTTTTCAGGGAGGTACTGTAATAACATTTACACCCTGACCTGAGGAAGTGACCTATAAAAAGGCATTTTAGGAGGTCAAGGACTGTTCTTCTAGTCTGAATACATCTGAATTGGGAATGTCATAACAGTTAAACCTCTAGCACTGTTAGTGAGCATTTCTAGGATCCGCAACTGTGTATTGAGCAGCCCTCCCTTCCTTTTTGCCCTTCTCTGAAAACACACATCATTTTTTTAATCAGACAGGACCTCCGTCAGCTCCTGCTTTTGAATTCATTACATTCTCAGAGCCACACAAAATCAGAGAAAGTGTTCTGTCTAATAACTCAGGGTATAAATTATTGCCTTGAGTCTGTGAACCTGGCAGAATCAAAGCCGGTCCTCCAGGCAGGCAATCAACATGGTGCATATCTGATCTGTACCAAAGTTTCAAAACAAAGAAGACAGGGCATTAATATTGCAAGGGAGAGGCCAGCTGTGAGAGACGTCCAGGATGAGGTATGGAGTGATGGGGAGATTCATACAGGGAAGAGAGGAGAGAAAAAGGTCTTGGGCTCCCCCAAGTGGAAACTGTTGCATCTGTGACTTGTTGTTAGTGTCAAATGTTAAAGTACTGGATGAGAGTGCCTTCAGTCCCTGTAAATGTCAATATTTCTTACTAACATTTAAATATATGCAGTTATGTAGGTGATTTAGGCTGCTGAACATATGGCAAGGACAGTCATGGGCATACAAAATTGCATTAGATTTGCATATGAACTTTTATAGCAGCAAAATGAAAAAAACAAGGTATTATGTGTCATTAGAGAGCCTAGATTCGGTTCCACGATATTAGATACAAGGACTAAATGTACTTGACTCTGAGCTGCGGGCATTAATGCTAATTAATAGGTGATATATGACACGGGCCGAGAGTGTATCTAATGCCCATCTTTCTCTTTCCCTGGCCAATTCACTGACCACGTATCCCTTAAAATTCATGAGATGTCAAAGGCTGCTTAATATGCTGTGCACATCTAGGATTAATATTCTAATAAGGTTCATGGAAAGAGTTGAAATTATAACTGCAGCATTTAATCATAATAATAATCAAAGTGGATTACGTTACAAAACAGAAATGGTTTTTATGCCAGCCGGAGGCAAGACTAACAAGGAAATACACAGCACTTTATTAAACTATATTAAACAGTCAAAAAGACATTTACACACACAGCCATAGCCTGTTGTCATGCTGAATGATGAGTATAACGTGTAGTTTTAAGAACTTTGCAAAAATGTTAAACTGGAAGCTATTTTGTTGAAAATTCCTTTCATATTGACAGACAATTGGTTGATCTGAAATTACAGTGCACAAAGACAAAGGAAGTTGGAATGTGATGAATGTTCCGAGATAGTAGAGGTCAGAAATGAAGTGGGCGCTCTGGAATACCTGATTCTGATTGGTCAATCGAGGCATTCAGAGGATTGACATTTCCATTGCAACAGTCGGGTTCCAGAATTAAAAAATTCATCTTGCATTCATTTGCAATATGAATATATTTAAAATTGTTTTTTTTAACAGTTACTTTTGTTAAAGCCATCACAGCCTGCATTATTTGAACTTATTTTTTTTTCAAATAATCATGTTTAACAGTGTAATTGAAAAATTACATTAATCATGATTCTCCAAAGAAATGTCTTCTAATGTCATAAAGAACTCTTTAGCACCTGCCCACTCCCATGAGCACTACAAATAATATAATAGTCTCCCTTTGCTCTCAAGCTACTTAAACATTTGTGTGTGTGTGTGTGTGCGCGCGTGCGTGCATGCGTGCGTGTGTGTGTGTGTGTGTGTGTGTGTGGAGGTGAAACTCGAAAAATTTGAATATTGTGCCAAAGGTCATGTATTTCAATATTTCAAATTAAAAGGTGAAACTAATATATTTAGTATATATAACTATATAGATATGCATGATTATACTTTTCAGAGGGCCGACATTTCTGTATTTAACCCTCTGGGGCCTAAGGGGTTTTCCCCTTAAAATCCTTTTTTTAATTGATTTCAAGTAATATTCTAATTTTCTGAGCTTTTGAATTTGGGGTTTTCATAAGCAGTAAGCCATAATCATCAAAATTATAACTTTTGATGTTCTAATTTTTAAAGTTTCACCTGTATATTTAGTGTTGACAATCGATAAAAAATATTTAATATATATTATATATATATATATATATATATATATATATATATATATATATATATATAATAATTAATGGCATCTTTTTACGAAGCACTATGAATGAAGGTGCACTTAAAGGGCCCTATTTTAACGATCTGAAACGCAAGTATCAACCGCGAAGCGCAAGTAACTTTGTGGGCGGGTCTTGGGCGCTGTTGCTATTTTACCGGCGGGATAAATGACTCTTGCGCCCGAGGTTTAAAGGGGTTGGTCTGAAGTAGCTTCATTATTCATAGGTGTGGTTTGGGCGTAACGTGAAATAAACCAATCAGAGCGTCATCTCACATTCCCTTTAAGAGCATGATGAACGAGATGCGCTTGTTCCATGGCACAATACTATTATTTACCAGGCGCGCTTCAGAATCGGTTCACAGCCGAGGAGATCGATGTTCTCGTCAGGGCCGTAAAAGAAAGAGAAGTGACATTGGGGATTGGACAAACCCACCCAAATTAGCTTCGGTTATACATGCATATAACAATTTGGATAAATGTGTAGCCTAAGCTTTATGCCTATTTTTCCCATCGTCATGGACACAACAATGATTTCCCTCGTGTTTTAATATTTTTCCTTATAATAATGTATAATTTGCAAAAAGGAAAATGCATCTGTGCAGATGAGAGAATCATCTACAGTGTATGCGCGTTGTTCACACTCTTATGACCACGCATGCGCGCTTAAAATAGCATCTGAATGTACGCTCAACGCGCCACTGACTTTAGACTAGGTTTTTTTCTGGTCAGTGCCGCAATTGTTTTCTGGAACTGCAAAACAGCACCAGGGATTGTTTGCGCCGGAACACGCCTCCTTTTTTGCGCTGAACCGCCCAGGGAGCGCAAGTTCATTCTCTAGTTTGCCGGCGTGCGTCTGTGGAGGGAAAAGTCCACTTTCCGCGGGTTCAAAATACGAATGATACATGCGTCAGTGTACAAAGTCAATTGCGCCGGGTGCAAGATAGGGCCCATAATGTTAGTATGATTTTTAAATAAGAAATGTGCATAATTTAGAAATAAAAGTAATTTTTCCTACCCTGATTTTAGCGCTCGGATTTGAACGGTCTGTTTGAAGGGGCGAGTCTGCTGTGAGACTTAAGTGTAAACGCCCATTGCAATGATTGGCTAACATCTTTGCATATGAAATAGCTGGAATGAGGAACTCTCTCAAAAACTTTTAGCACGCTTTTACTGTTTAGCACATTTCTACTTTTAGTTTTTACTATTGCAGCTCTTAGTCAAGAGCAGTGAGTGATTTTCTGTCTTTTGTTCTTCAATTGACATTAAGACGTAAATAAATTTTACTATTTATTGTGCATTCAGATTATTTTTTAAGTTAAGTACAATCAATGAGTTTAAAAGACTGGTTTACTCTTTCTATATACTTTAGACATGTAGAACATATCCGTATTTATGCATGTCTGTAATGTGTGATGTAGGTGTGAAACTTTTAGGAATCTTATCCAAGATGTCGGCTACTCAAAGTTGGTCAGTCATATCAGACATAAGGGATCCACGAAAGAAACTATGACCACAAACACCATTAACTCAAGTGAGTGACAGGCAATTATCACCAATTTCTGTCAGGACCACTCTCTTCAAATACGATTGACCATTAGCATATAGTTTGGATTGGCGGTATGGTTCTGTTCTGGGCAAGAACTCCCTGCGCATCCATGCAGCCTAGCATGGATAAGATAAAATAACCCCCCCATAGGGTAAACAGAACAGAACAGAACAGAACAGAACCAACAAAAATGTAATGCAGATATCATTAATGTCATTATTTTAATGTACAACATAAATCGAGAATTTAGTCTGATTCAAAGGGGAATCAGAATGCCAACTCCTGACTGAACGAGAGGAGGAGCTGGGGAGGGAGGAGGGTAATTAGCTCCTGAGAAACGCGATAGATGTTGATAATACTGAAGGAGCTTATATATGAATACGGTGATAGGCGTCGCATTCCTATAGGTAGACGTGGATCAGCTGAGAGTCAGCTGATGCGAGCTTGACTAATGTGACTTGCCAGAACTAACGCTACGCTTGACATGCGTTCCACAAATAACGTTTTATTTGAATGTTCAAAAATGCATTGACACAAATTACTTTATTTGAATGTTTCATTGATATAAAGCGGCACTGAGTTGTTAGTAAAGAAATGTGAAGTAACATCATTGTTTGATGATGTAAAGAACCGATCGTTTTTTTTTTTCATTGAAGCTAACTGTCCGATACCGGTTCACAGAAATTAATCTGACTTTACATCACTAGTGGTCACGTCACATCAAATATTGATTTGATTTAGTTAATAGAAGTTAAATTAATAAATAAAATCTATTTATGACATTATTTTTGAAAGCATCCTCACTTTACAGCATTTTTTCACAAGTGCCTAAAACTTTTCACAGATACTGTAGCTTTGAGGGTAGATTTCTAGATTTCTTTAGATTTTGCCACAGTTCTTCTGGATTTACTCAGTTTTTTCTGTTTCTTCATAAAATCCCAAATGGACTCGATGATGGTGAAATCTGAAATCATATATCCGCGTGGGTTATACCGGCTGTTGTCAGACCCCTTTTGCATACAAAAATCTCACTGGCTTATTACAATTAATGGCAAAAAGAATGTTTGGAAAAAGAATGTTTGGAAATGTAAACTGATATTTACTACTAACACACTAGCCTACAGCAAAAGATATAAATAAATGGCTTAAAAAATTGTTGGGTAAAAATACTAATGTGCCTAAGACTTTTGCAGTATATATACACAGTTGTAATAGAAATTATTAAACCCCCATTGCAAATCAGGTTTATTGGCAAAATGTACAGACTTTCAGCTGCTTCAGCAACACATAAGCACATAAGTAACATCTTTAAATCAACAGTTTTATATTTTTCCATTTTTATTTTTATTATATTGTTGACAGTGCTTCATGGGATTGCAGTTATTTCCGTCGTTAAAGCCATA
Organism: Semotilus atromaculatus; assembly: GCA_031834385.1. Classification (NCBI taxonomy): domain Eukaryota; kingdom Metazoa; phylum Chordata; class Actinopteri; order Cypriniformes; family Leuciscidae; genus Semotilus; species Semotilus atromaculatus. Next base: position 27,629,156 of record JAULUF010000044.1, read on the forward strand.
TAGTACATAGTCTTGTACCTTGGTCTTTTTGTCTGATTTTCAAAAACGTTTTTTGAAAAAAAGTTCCCTATGTTGTTGGTTGGTTTTGGTTCATGCCATATAACTCTTTCACAAAGAGTTTTTAAAATATTTAGGGGGAAAAACCTTCACCTGTCATGACCCTTCATGTTTTCCCTCAAAATCTGGTCTCCATTAGGAACCCAAGCGTTCCCATTGGCTTAAAGAATTCTCTTCAGCGCCCGATTACAATACCTACAAAATACAGACTTGCTTTCTCGCTAAATACAAATGCAACTGGCGCTATCTTGCCTCAGTAATCGACTTTAGTATTAATTTTACTGTAATATTGTTGCTGTGTTTGTATTGCTGCTAGACTGATAAACTCAAATCAATATTTACTGTACACATATTTATTCATTTTATTTTGGTGTGTAGCCGTGTAACTTGACAGCTAAACTGAAGCCTGCTGGCCATGTCGAACACTGATGTGTATGCTTACAGCGGTTCAGAAAAGTAATAGCGGCGTTAAATATCTCTCGGGACAGACATTCAAACATTTAAGGACATTAAAACTCTGTTTGCTACATTTAAGGAGATGCTAGTGAAAAATGCTCTCTAAAAGGTGAATAGGAGGCGAGTAATATTTCACTTAATCCCAGTTAATTGAATGTATCTCACATCGGCTGTCATGCTTAAACACTCAGCCAGAAAGCTCAGGAATAAACATGGCTGGCCACTCTGCCAGCAGCAATCACTATTTGAGGCAGCGAGCAAGAGCTTTTAGGTCGTGTGACCAGCATTTGAATCCAACATTCTGTGACGTATAATCAAGGTCTGCTATTGATCCCGCTACGTACGTTGATTTCTTTTGGCTCTGATGTAGTTATAACACCCATACTACTCACTCTGGAAAATAATTTGGATGTGGAACATGTAAAGAGGACAAGGGAATAAGAAATAAAAATCAATTTGTGAATAAGGGTTGTTACTTTAGTCTTGCACTTTGTTTAATCATTGTTTGACTGCAGAAAAATAAAATCCACATGAGATGCGAAAGTTATCTCGATCAATAATAATGCTAGTTAATGACAAGCCTTTCCTGTAGCTCAAACAGTAGAGCGTTGGCACTTGCAATGCCAAGGTCATGGGTTCGATTCCCAGGGAATGCAAGAACTGATAAGAATGTAAATGTGTACCTTGAATTGCAATTCATTTGCTTTGGATAAAAGCGTCTGCCAAATGCCTAAATGTAAATTTTTATTTTCCCATTAGCCTAACTGTTATTTTGGCATCTTTATTAACTTTATTTTTTATCATTTAATATTGTGCATGCAGGAATACGAACGGTCTAGTCATCTATATACAATCACGACCTGAGCGGGCAAGACAGGATATTATCATTAACTTATATTTAAATTCGGCATGTACTGGAAGTTGTGATAGTCTTTTCTTCCCTATTGTGATATATTTGAGTGAAATGGCATTCTCGAACAAGAAAAAAATATAGTGCGGGACTTGATTTTCTTGACTGGAAATTGATTGTATTGTTGTGGTTTCCTATTGCTGTGATCTCATGTTAGTAACAGGTTGTCCCGCCCTCTGGTCAGTCATCAGAGAAGAGATGTTGCTGCGAGAGGGAGACGTTAGTTTGATAAAAGATTATGAGGGCACATGAACTTAAAAAAAATAATGATGCGCGTAGATAAATCATAATAAGTAATAAGTACTGCAATTTTCCATAAAAAATAAATATTGTCATCTTTGATTTCACGGCGACAACATAAGTTACGTCACAAAACTTTGTTCAGTGAAATACATGAACAACTTTTACTATAGTAATGCTTCTAATGTAGAAAAACATTAGACAATATATTTTATTTTTATCGATATGACAGGCAGCATTTTTTATAGGCTACAGACACCGCACTAGTGATGGTTACAGTGAGCCTTTGAATTGCAAAATTATTCAGTTTCAAAGCACTCTAAGACATCTGATGATAACTCATATGAATGCAACGAGAACACAGGAAAGCATGTGAAAACATGTTCTGCAAAACAATTGCAAGTGTTTTCATTCATTTGTAACCTAAAAACATAATCTAATAACAGTAAATACCATTAAATATGAACTATCTTTATTTAGGATTGGGTATTATTTCAATTTGAGCGATTCCAATTTAATCCGACGTCAAACATTTAGATATCAAACTTTTACTCAATACAAGTCAAATGCAAAATACCACTGCATAGTTTTCTTTTTATAAATAAAATATAGATTAATCCTTATTAAAGTTACAAAAGTTATTCAGTCAAGATCAGTGAGTGATTTTCTATTTCTTTATCGCGTCTTGTTGCGCTTAAATTGGTTTATACCCATTAAAATGTGTACACAGAAATCGATAGGCGGAGTCAAAATTTTTATTTTATAACAAGTATCTGATTCCAGAATGGGAATAAATTTTCGATTCCCAACCCATATCTATATTATACTATATGTAGTCTTTTATTTTTATTCATTGATTTTCGGGTAACCCATGATAGCAGTCTGTCCAGTCCTTAACCCAGACCTCATGTAGAATGTCATTTTACCCATGTTTACCAATGCAAGCATTTCTGTTAATTGCACGGGCATGCAAAGTTTTGTGTGAGGCTACATGTTTGATCTTCTGTGAATAGAATATTGCATGAAGGCCCTGTGGGATGCACTCCGCAAACAACAAAAGGATTACAGTAGAAGAAACGAGTGTTGCATCTTGACAAGAGCTGCAGTGACCTCCAACAGACTGTATGTAACTTTTTTGCTTTGATTATTTTTTTTATAGGAAATCAAAGGAGGATCAAAGGCGATTCTACAATGTCAGGGTTGCTGATGTTGCCATTTACATCACTTTCAATTCAGCACTGCCCACCCTACTTAGCTTATTCATAAGGAGTCGCTGTCATCGTGACGATCGATTGGCTGCAATGATAATGAATCACTTCTTTTGGCTGCTTCCACTGGTCTTTCCGCACCTGAGCTCTCCAGTGATATTGCTAGAGAGGAATGATGGGAATCTCTTTCATAACTGGAACCATCTGATGGAAGGAGAAAAACTGGTGCTGCACAGATCCAAAAGAGACTGGATGTGGAGGCAGTTCTTCCTGTCAGAGGAATACACAGGAAGTAACTATCAGTATGTCGGCAAGGTGAGAGTCCATGATAACACAAGCTCAGAACGAATGAGCATCCTTGGCTAGCAAAACAGGGCTTGGAGGAGATGCAAATGCCTGATTTTTGCATTCCTCTTTTGTTTTCCTGAGCTTTATATGGTTTGACACTGGATTTGAACACATTGCTGTGTGGCAGGCACTTCGGAAAACTTGATGCCATCATCAAAGAACATAAAGTAGCGCAAATATGAATTACACACTCACTGAGGCATGAATATTCACATCCCAGAGAGACAGAACGCGAATAAGAGTGGGAGAGAGTCGTTTCGAGACAGAATACTTACTTTGTTCCAGGGTTTAGTTTTTTACCGCTCTCATTTCCAGGACAAAGTGGCTCCGCTGAGACCTGACAGGAATCAACAATTATGGGCTATTTCACTCACTCTTTTTCATTCCCCCCATTGACTTCCAACCCATCTGCAGTGGCTGTGTGAAGGAAGGGACTGCAATTCATCAAGTCGCAGTTCAGAGGCATGCTATATTTATGCCACATTAAACATGAAAGAGGAGTCCATACTGACATTCAGCTGCACAGCCCCTGTTATTAAAACACTGACTGAGTTGTATACTTACAAACTTTGGAGGACATGTATAGAATACGACAAATAGGTTTTAAACCATACTATTTTTTATTTAATTCTTGTTTAGCACATAGGCTACTAATAACGCCACTATAATAGTACATTTGCATCACTTAGTCAAAAGGTTAGCTGTGCACATGTACACAATTGGAACCTGTCTACTAAACTTTGGGCAAGTTCACTTGGATTAAGTGGACTTGATATGGTAATTACTGTATTTGGCTAGTGCAAGGAGACAAGTGAGATCTGAATCAGAGGGAGCGTATAAAATTAAACTGCAAAGAGAACAAGTGTGCATCAATATCTCTTGCCAGTCAGTCATTGCAGTGTAAAGGAGTCAAGAGTCCAATGTTTGTATTCAGGTTGCCCACATCACATGCATGAAGTAGCCTATACTGAATTTAGGTTACGATTCGATCAGATAAACGGAGTCACGATTCGATTCCAGAACGATTAATACGTTTGTTTCCTATTGATTAACCCTTTCATGCATTAATTATGATAACCTCAGTCAGGATGTTTTTTTCCTTTGTGTTTTCATTGCTCTTAGGGCATGAAAAACAAGATTTGATTTTTTATTTTATTTTTTTTTACACGTTTTTCAAATAGATTTTCAGATGTCCACTTGGGTTTAAACTGAAGAGATACTGTATTAAACATAATACAATAATCAAACCGATATAGTGTGTGTATTTAACAAACCAATTAATAAAATTATATAAAATCATGTGAAACCTATAAAATATATACAAAAATAAAAAATGCGAAATGTTGCAAAGGCAATTGAACTTCATACAAGTTGGACTTCGTGTATTTCTACAGCCTGTCAAGAAATTTCTACAGCCTGTCAAGGCTGAAACCACTCAGATGCTCCCTCCAGTGTGCCAGAGTATGTCAGTTTACCTTTATTAGCTGCTAATTCTGATTATGTTCAAGATGGACACATTTCTAGCATAGCTCTCCTCTGAGAAAACCTAGCGATCAGGTGTTTTCAATCTCATCTGAAATGAGCAGTGTTGGGGTAACGCATTACAAGTTACATGCATAATCCAAATCAGATTAAATCAGATTCTTTTTTTGATGTTACGAGTAAAGTACAGTGTTACATTGATGTCAATGAAAATTACATTCTAATAATACAAATACATTTATTTACAGTCAAAAAATTCTGTTTATTTTCAAAAACAGCATTCACAGTATAAGTATGAATTGTAGCTGAAATATAGCCATTGATGCATGAGGTCCACTGTAGTGGACAGATGATTAATCAGAATTTGCTCCCAATCTAAAATCAAAACTTGGAAAATGTAACTGTGATATGACTCATTAGATATTGCTTGATGCCACAATATATTTTTTTACCTGCAAGAGTATAGGATAGAAGGAAGGGTTGGATATTCCAGAACAACTTGGCATTTCTGACTGACCAATGCCATCTTGGTTTGGAGGGGGGGAAAATCGACACACATATATTAGATGATGCACCAGGGTCCACTGTAGAGATTGATGTGCAACTATGCCATCAAAACCCGTGCAAATTCAAGAAAATGCTTTTTTAAGCTGTCCACTGTAGTGACCACTATGCATGAAAGGTTAATTTGGCGTTAAAATGCAAAACGCAAAATATTTTGTACAAACCGAGTTCTGATGCAATCGGTGACTGACGTCGTTTTGTTCGTAACACGCACTCACCTGTGCACTAATAGTGACTTCGGATTCCGTTGTAATGTAAAAGTTACATTTATGCATCACAGATTATTGACACCTTTTTTTCGGAGAGATGGCATTGCGGTGCGGTCTCACTGAAATAGAATCAATTGGACAATTTGCAACGCAAAATGATTCACTCTTTCGAATCGCTACTAAGGACATCTGGTGGTAAATGCAACAAAAACACAGAACAATCATTCACATTTTACAAATAAATAGCTAGTGTTTTCATTAAAGTGTAACTGTAATCTAATAATATATAAAATATGTAGTCTTTTAATAATTTTGGTTGCGTAAAACCAATGAAAAAACAACAACTATGGCGTAGGCTAATCCTCGTTTACTCAAATCACGTGACTTGGCCAATTTGTATATGACAGAAACAAAATGAATAAAAAAAAAAGATTAATCTTTGGAAGTAACATGAAACAAATTACGTGTTTTTACATTGTTTGAAATAAGTGCACTGCAACATACATTTATTTCTAAATTGAGGGGGAGTAGTGTAGTGAACACTGTTTAGGGACCCTATCAGAACAGCTTTTATGTTAAGGCAAATAAAAAGCTTCTATTGTAACATTTCGCTTCGTGGTGTTTTCCTATGTAATATCAGTTAGTGCGGATTAAATAAAGTGTTTGTTATGAGATCCTGCTGACGCGCTGAGTGTGTTTAAGGGGTCAGCAGGAGGAATCAGACCGCTGGCTCTTTCGAAATGACTTCAGAGCCCAGGATAAATGCATTAAATGGCCATGACTCTGGCCAGATGCTGGACTGCACTCATACATTTTTTTATTTTTTTTTATTCACTGAAGCCTGTTGGAACCCATAGTTCCCACAGGTTAAAATTGAATTAAGCATCAGGCGGTGACAGTTGAACAGCTTTAGGGCAAATCAACCCATTTAAGGGAAACTAAATGACCCAACCGGTGGGATGTATCAGGGTTATTTTTCAATTAGGGGATCTTTTCTGTCCCCTTCTAAGACTTTAAAGAAAAAAAAAGACTCTTTTCAATGACTTTTACTTCATATTTGAGAGTTTTGACATTACAACGTTCTATTTTAGGCTTGTTCTTATACCAAGACTTTTAAACTTTCCTTCATAAAAAAAAATGAAATAAAAAAAAATGACCAAGTTACCAAGAAAAATCAATTTTAATGTTATATAGAGGACAGTGATGAGATCCAGTTTAAATGGTAGCATGACTGTGGGCAAATATGGAAATTATTACAATTCACTACTAAAATGAAAAGTCATGGAAATCATTCATGTACTAGAAGGCCTAACATTTCATATTTTTAGAAATGCAAATGGTAATGCAATAAAAACACTGGTAAAATCGGACTAAAAGCTTCATTAGAATTTAACGGAATATGTTCTGAAGACTTGTACTTTTAAGACTCTTTCTTTAAGACTCTGTCTGTGGCTTTTATGAGTTTCTGTTGTCCCTAGAGAGCTTTCCCTTCAAAAGATTCTTCTTCTAAGCTGCTAACCATGATCGAAAACAAGACTAGCTGAAGTTCACTGGTTAATAAAACATGGCAGCATTTCATATTAACATTTTGCTGAAGGAAGGACTTTATGCTACTCTGCTAGTGATTAGAGTGTTTCATTTAAAAAAAATATCCACAAATGATGTGGCAAATTTCATATCTGTGCATTCTGACATGGTTTAAGTCACTGTCTGCTTTCTGTCCATGCAGCTTCGCTCAGACAAAGACATAGGGGACGGAACTGCCAGATACGTTCTCTCCGGGGAAGGAGCAGGCACAGTATTTCGTATCGATGAGAAGTCTGGGGATTTACATGCTACACAGAGACTGGACAGAGAGGAAAAGGCCTCTTACACACTGCAGGCCCAGGCTTTCAACAAGATCACGGGCCTCCCCCTGGAGCCTGCCACTGAATTCATTGTCAAGATACATGACATCAATGACAATGAGCCCAAATTCACCAGGGCTGTCTATTCTGCCAGTGTACCTGAAATGTCAGACGTTGGTGAGTGAATGAAAATTACTTTTTCTCCCGTTGTTGTTATTTGAAGTGCATTTACTGTCATGCTGGAATACTGCACCAGGGTGTGATATTCCTGTCATTGCAGTGTTTTTAAGGTCAAGGATGGCTCACTGCTATTGGTTTTTAGAGGCTTTAGGAGTTTTTGAAGCATGTATTGTTATGGAGTGTGGCATTTAAACAAGTGAGCTGAACTTTCAAAACGTTTTTATGTACTGACATTTTCTATTTAATACTTGTGTTTGTTGCACATAAGTAAATAAAAATATGTATAGCAAATTAAACTAGTGCCATGCTTCTGTTAATAATCAGAAATAACCATATTACCTAAAAGTAGCAGTTTTCTAGAAATGTACAGTTAATAATATGTACTGCATGTAGTCAAATGCAAATATATGTAATCACTAAAAGCAGTGCCCGCAAGGATCTGCCTCTCTTGAGTCCTGATGTAGTGTCTAATGGAAGAGATTCTATTTGCTCATCTTATCACATTTTCTATTTACATCTAATTCCCATTCGCACATCATCTATCACCACTGTCTCGCACAATCAGTGGCTCTGTGCTAGCAGTGACACTGCACCATACATATTCACAGCGCATGAATATTCAGGAGATTCATGCTGCTTCTCAGTAATATCATAATAACCTCTGGTTATCCCGTTTCCAATCAAGTCAGTCCTCAAGCAGTGAAGCAGTCTGTTTGGTATCATCTCCCCAAAGAAAATCTAATGATGTTCTTCCTTCTCTCATTTTCAGCTGGAATCTAATATAAGGGACTGTACATCATATTTATTAAATTATTGCCCTCAATCAAAGTGAAAGTGTCTTCATATTATGAAGCTCTCATTACCCTCTGACACACAACACTAGGATAAAACCAATTCCATCTGTATTTTCTGATAAAAGGAATGGTGGTAAATCTAGGTTAGAGTGTCTGTAGCCTTTGAACCATAATGAATGCTTTTTTTGAGAGCTTGATTCTTCACATTTGAGAAATGTAATATTATGTAGCCTAAATTTATTGGCAATCACACAACCACCCTTATTTGAACATCTCCATATCTCCATTTGCTCTCATCTCTATTCTCAAAACCCATTTATGTTTTTTTTCTTATTATTTATAGGTACTTTTGTAATAGAAGTCAATGCCACTGATGCAGATGATGCCACATACGGGAATAGTGCTAAACTTGTGTACAGCATCCTACAAGGGCAGCCCTACTTCTCTGTGGATCCTGAGACAGGTGAGTCCTCCAAACATATTGTTGAAAACATATTCTCTGCCGACATACTACTATGATGTATGCCTGAGGCCATTTGACAAAGCAAGGCAGGGATGTTACTTTTTATGTGGAATGTCTGAAGCATGAAGATCACACACTGCTGTGCCTGGTTAACAGATCCAGCTAGAATATTTGCTTTGCACAAAATGGAATAAATCTTTGAAATGGAACAAATTACTATGCTAGGCTTGTATTATTGCTTTTGCTGAGAAGAATGCAAGTTAAGCTTGATAAATGTAGCAATAAAAAGGTTACGGATGCAAAATATTAAGATTAAGGCATAATCGCAAGCCCAAGCAGGGACGGAAAATACTGGCCCTTTAAAAAAAAAAGTAGCGCTATAAATCAAATAAATTAAAAAATATAAATTATTATATAAAATTTAAAAAATGGAAGTATCAAATTATTTTTAGTATGCAATACGTTACCTGGGACTGAAAAAAAAGTTGTCCTGCATTAAACTGAGAAAAATGTGTAGATAAATGAATAAATGTACATGTTCTTAGAACGAAAAGGCAGAATCAGAAAATAAGAATACATTTAAAATTGTGTGTGTGTGTGTGTGTGTGGCTACTCAAATCTTTAGTGTCACATGAATCTTTCAGAAATCATTCTAGAATGCTGATTTGGTGCTCAAGAATTTTTTTTTGAAACCGTAATACATATTTTTTTCAGGATTCTTTGATGAATAGAATGTGTAAAAGAACAGAAATTATTTTAAATAGAAATCCTTTGTAACATTATAAATGTATTTACTGTCACCTTTGGCCAATTTATTGTGTAGTTGCTGTATGGGCAAGGCAAGTTTATGTATATTGCACATTTCATACACAATGGTAATTCAAAGTGCTTTACATAGAAGAAATTAAAATAATTAAAAGAAATAAGAATAATCAGAAACAGTTTAGAATAAAAGATCAAATCAAAAACACAGTCAAACAGTGGCACAGTGCTCATTCTGTAAATGCACAGCTAAACAGATGTGTTTTCAGTCTGGATTTGAATGTGACTACTGTAGGAGCACATCTGATCTCTTCTGGAAGCTGGTTCCAGTTGCGGCTGGCATAGTAGCTAAAAGCAGACTCATCATGCTTAGAGTGAACCTTTGGTATTTCTAGCTGATGTGATCCTAATGTTCTGAATCTGAGCAATCTGTTTATTTTTAGTGAGCATATCTGCATTGTACTGAGGTCCTAGGCCATTGAGTGATTTATATACCAGTAATAATACTTTAAAATCAATCCTAAATGTAACTGGGAGCCAGTATAAAGACCTGAGGACTGGTGTGATGTGTTCATATTTTCTGGTTCTGCTCAGAATCCTGGCAGCAGCGTTCTGTATGAGCTGCAACTGTCTTATGGTCTTTTTGGGAAGGCCAGTGAGGAGTCCATTAGAATAATCCACCCTGCTGGTGATGAAAGCATGCACAAGTTTCTCTAAGTCTTGACTGGAAACAAAGCATCTAACTCTTGCAATATTTTTCAGATGATAGTATGCTGATTTAGTTATTGCTTTGACATGATTACTGAAACTAAGGTCTGACTCTAGAGACACACCAAGTATAAAAGTATATATATTTTTAAACAGATTAATATGAATACATTTTATATAATATAAACATATACATTTTACATTTACACTATGTTATTGATATGTCGTTTTATGATTGATGGTTAATCAGTGTTTTCTGTGCAGGAATTGTCAGAATAGCCCTTTCCAGTATGGACCGGGAAGTGCGGAAGGAGTATCAGGTTGTTATTCAAGCCAAAGACATGGCAGGACAGATGGGTGGTCTGTCTGGAACCACCATGGTCAACGTTACCCTTACAGATGTTAATGACAGCCCGCCACGTTTTGCTTACAGTAAGACGTCACTAATTCATAAGTGCTTTTAAAGTCAAAGTGAATTGCAACTCATCTACTGTTTGAATTGATTTTCTGACATATTGTACTTCTTTAACTGTGAATTGTATTTCTGACATATTTAGTCAGAACATATTACGTTTTACTTATTAAAAGTGTAGGGTGGGAGTGGGACTGATTGTGAAAATTGTACATTATATAACATAATGGAATGTGAGTATATATTGCTGCTATTGGATATTAGTTAGTTTTTAGAAGTTAATTAAAATATAATGAGGATTTTTTTTGTCTGAAGATTAACATGAACCAAATGCATTAATTAATTTATTAGGGTAAATGTTGCCTTTAAAAGTCATACAAGCATTAGAATTAAGACTAAAATGGGCAAAACATACTGCACATGGTTGAAATAAATGTTACCTCTTTTCATTTTAAGGTTCTTACCACCTAAGCACTTATGAGTCTGCAGAAATCGGATCAACTGTGGGCAGAATAAAAGCCAATGATGGTGACGAGGGAGAAAATGCTGAAATGAAATACAGAATTGTAGAAGGAGACGGCAAAGAATATCTAGATATAATTACAGATGAGATATCCCAAGAGGGTGTTATCGTTGTCAAAAAGGTAAACACCTGTATCAATATTTATGAATAGGTTATGATGTATAACGCTGTGAAAATATGTACAACCACTCTTTTTGATCTTCATTCAGAAACTGGACTATGAAAGCAAGCGTGTGTACACTGTGAAAGTGGAGGTGACAAACACACACCAGGACCCCAACTTCTTTCATCTGGGCCCATTCTCTGACACAGCTATCATCAAGGTCACAGCCAAAGATGTGGATGAGCCTCCTATCTTCAGCAGGCCTCAGTATGTCTTTGAGGTCAATGAGGACACACCAAAAGGAACAGCTATCGGAACTATTACAGCCTGGGACCCCGATGCCACGGATTACCCAATTCAGTGAGCACTTGAAATATTTAATAATTCAACACTAACTGCAGGGAATTCACCAAAATGGTTTGCACCTGCTGGCAGTAGTTTATTTGCGCACACTGTCTGCACAGCAACTGAATCATTAAAATAAATTATGCAAATCAGATAACACGCCCCAAAAAAATCTGTTGAATGCAATTTGCGAGCTGCAATTCTCGCAGCTGTTGAAGGTACAGCAGATTACCGGGATCTGACATACTTCATTGGGGCTGCATTGCTCCAGCGCCTGAATCGAGTCTTTAAAATAACAAAAATGCTTGAAATTGACTTCAAACCTGCAAAAAAATATAAAATAAATATGGACATATGCCCAATGTACGCTCTTCTTCTTCTTTTGATTTTCATTTGATGAATTACTGCTGCCATGAGGTCTAGAAAATGTACACAAACCAATAGTGCTGGCTTTTGGTGTATAATGCACAATCTGTTTTAAGTCTAATTTACATAGAAAGATTTGTGTGCAGTGAAACAAATGACAATTTAAAAACACATAACAGTACAATGAAGAAAATAAGTATTTGAACACCCTGCTATTTTGCAAGTTCTCCCACTTAGAAATCATGGAGGGGTATGAAATTGTCATTGTAGGTGCATATCCACTGTGAGAGACATAATCTAAAAAAAAAATCCAGAAATCACAATGTATGATTTTTTTACTATTTATTTGTAAGATACAGCTGCAAATAAGTATTTGAACACCTGAGAAAATCAATGTTAATATTTGGTACAGTAGCCTTTGTTTGCAATTACAGAGGTCAAACGTTTCCTGTAGTTTTTCACCAGGTTTGCACACACTGCAGGAGGGATTTTGGCCCACTCCTCCACACAGATCTTCTCTAGATCAGTCAGGTTTCTGGGCTGTCGCTGAGAAACACGGAGTATGAGCTCCCTCCAAAGAATCTCTATTGGGTTTAGGTCTGGAGACTGCTTCTTGAACCTTGATATGCTTCTTACAGAGCCACTCCTTGGTTATCCTGGCTGTGTGCTTCGGGTCATTGTCATGTTGGAAGACCCAGCCTCGACCCATCTTCAATGCTCTAACTGAGGGAAGGAGGTTGTTCCCCAAAATCTCGCAATACATGGCCCCGGTCATCCTCTCCTTAATACAGTGCAGTCGCCCTGTCCCATGTGCAGAAAAACACCCCCAAAGCATGATGCTACCACCCCCATGCTTCACAGTAGGGATGGTGTTCTTGGGATGGTACTCATCATTCTTCTTCCTCCAAACACGGTTAGTGGAATTATGACCAAAAAGATCTATTTTGGTCTCAACTGACCACATGACTTTCTCCCATGACTCCTCTGGATCATCCAAATGGTCATTGGCAAACTTAAGACGGGCCTTGACATGTGCTGGTTTAAGCAGGGGAACCTTCCGTGCCATGCATGATTTCAAACCATGACGTCTTAGTGTATTACCAACAGTAACCTTGGAAACGGTGGTCCCAACTCTTTTCAGGTCATTGACCAGCTCCTCCCATGTAGTTCTGGGCTGATTTCTCACCTTTCTTGGGATCATTGAGACCCCACGAGGTGAGATCTTGCATGGAGCCCCAGTCCGAGGGAGATTGACAGTCATGTTTAGCTTCTTCCATTTTCGAATGATTGCTCCAACAGTGGACCTTTTTTCACCAAGCTGCTTGGCAATATCCCCGTAGCCCTTTCCAGCCTTGTGGAGGCGTACAATTTTGTCTCTAGTGTCTTTGGACAGCTCTTTGGTCTTGGCCATGTTAGTAGTTGGATTCTTACTGATTGTATGGGGTGGACAGGGGTCTTTATGCAGCTAACGACCTCAAACAGGTGCATCTAATTTAGGATAATAAATGGAGTGAAGGTGGACATTTTAAAGGCAGACAAACAGGTATTTGAGGGTCAGAATTCTAGCTGATAGACAGGTGTTCAAATACTTATTTGCAGCTGTATCTTACAAATAAATAGTTAAAAAATCATACATTGTGATTTCTGGATTTTTTTTTTTTAGATTATGTCTCTCACAGTGGACAGGCCTACGATGACAATTTCAGACCCCTCCATGATTTCTAAGTGGGAGAACTTGCAAAATAGCAGGGTGTTCAAATACTTATTTTCTTCACTGTATGCAGATAGCGCATAGTGAAACTGGATTGTGGGTGGCTAGCAAATGAGATGCAGGTTTTTGCACTGAAATATAATGCAAAAATGGGGTGCAAACTGTTTGGTGAATTTGCTCCAGTGAGTTTAATTTAGTTTACAGTACAGAATAGTGTTGGAGCAGTGCCCACTATTGGTTCTAAAAACTTAAAAATACTTTAAAAAGGTTACAATAAAAAAGAAAAATCACATTGTGAGATGCAAAGTTAGATGTGAGATGTTCTTGGAAATCACCATGATGAGAAATAAAAGTTGAGAAGTCATATTTCATATAGTCACAGTTCATTTCCTGGCAGCTGGCTGATCCAATTTATATTTACTGCTATGCAATGACACCCCTTTTTCAAACTTCAGGGAATGTCAGTGACTATTCAACTTATTTTTGTTTACTTCTTAAACCTGCCCATAGATATGCAGTAGATCACCACACAGACCCAGAGAGACTCTACCACATCGACCCCAAGAATGGATCCATCACAATTCTTAAGTCTCTTGACAGGGAAGTGTCAAAGTGGCACAACATCTCAGTCCTGGCCAGTGAGATGAGTAAGTAAATACATGCATAAAGAAATAGCGTTGCCTGGTGACACATCATATATATGATGTGTCACCAGGCTATTACTTTAAACCTAAATAAGTATGAGAATGAAAATATCTTTCCTGGCTATTTTACACACTGTTACTCTCGTCAGATAACCCTCATCAAAGAAGCCGTGTTCCTGTCTTGATAAAAGTTTTGGATGTGAATGACAATGCGCCAGAGTTTGCCATGATTTATGAGACATTTGTGTGTGAGAATGTCAAAGCTGGGCAGGTATGTAAAATCTATATATGCTTTTGATTGTGTGACCATGAAATGGAATTATTAAATTATTAAAATGGTTGTAAACAGAACGTATTATTCTGCATATTCAAAAACATGTCTTCCATTTCAGCTCATACAGACTATCAGTGCCATTGACACAGACGAACCTCTTGTGGGTCACAAATTTGTATTCAGCTTGAGTTCGATGAATCCAAACTTCACCATCTTTGATAATGAAGGTGAATAAATCTTTCCTTTGACAGATAAATCTTGAAGCTTATGGAAAATGCATGTTTAATCTTTTTTTCTATTTTGGCACTAACAAAAACAGCTTTATTTTTCCTGTTGTTTGACTCAGCATGAGATAATATCTTCAGCTCTGACTGTTTGAATGTTCTCTTAACCCCCACCTCTCCCAAAGATAACACAGCCAGAATCCTGACCAGAAGAAGTGGATTTAACAGGCGTGAAATGAGTGTCTACTATCTGCCAGTAGTTATCTCCGACAGCGACTACCCCATCCAGAGCAGCACCAGCACTTTGACCATTCGTGTGTGCAGCTGTGACGCCACCGGCAACATGCGTTCCTGCAGTGTTGATGCGTTGCTGCTCTCTGCTGGCCTCAGCACTGGGGCGCTAGTGGCGATACTTCTCTGCATCCTTATCCTTCTTAGTGAGTTTTCACCCACTGACCTTACTGTATCCTTCTTAGCAAAGTCCTTGTTTTTTTATTATTATTATTCACATCGCAACCCATGGCAACCATATTGTAGTTTAGATTTCATTAGTATTTTTAGTTTCAGTTTATTTAGTTATTTTTTTCAGTATTTTATTATTTTGATTTTATTATTTTAGGACTTCCAAAGATAATGTGCTAACTGGTATATATATATATATTTTTTTTTACTTAACGGTGTTAAGATGCTCCGCAAAGTCTATTATTTCACTCTAGTGGTGTTGATTGTTTAATTCAGTTGAGTTGTTTCATATACCATGTATCAAAAACTAAAACTAAAGTTAGTTTAGGGACACTGTTATTTTATTTTAGTTGGTTTTGAGGCATTTTGGTTTAATTTAGTTTTTCCCAAGTAATGTTAGTTTTTATTTTTATTTATTTTAATGAAAATGTTTTCATTTAAGTTTTATCATAGTTTTTCACTGTGATGGGGATAGTTTACTTTTAGAAGTAATGCATTACAATATTGCATTACTCTAAAAAAAGTAACTAACTGTGTACTTTTTATGAAAAGTAATGCGTTATGTTACATTTGCATTACTTTTTCTCAACTAGGCGGGGCTTGTTTGTTTGTTTGTTTATTTAATAACAGACAAGTTCTATTTTAGGCTAATGTAAAGGCCCTTTCACACCAAAAGCTACCGGTAAATGAATAAGCCTCAGGCTGAAATAAATTCAAATTCTAACCTGTACAGTAGAGGGCGCAGCTCTAACAAATCTTTCAGATGTGCTGCCATTCTGGATAGAAGTATAGGATGCAGGAGAAGAAAGATCAACACTCTTGCTTCAGCAATAAAAAAAAAAAATATATATATATATATATATATATAAATGTGATGTTTCTCTAAAGTCATTTTTGGATCAGCAGCAAAAGACATTGGTAAATAAAGTGATATTAAACACATATGGTTTATTTATATTTAACATATTTAAAGATTGCAGGTTTGCATAATATTCCGAGTCTGCATTTCACTGTTTCATTCCTTTTGAGAAATATTGAATCTATTTTTGTGCAAGTGCAAATGGATGTTCAAATTAAGTCAAGAATAGGGGTTTCCAAACCTGTTCCTGGACCTATCACTGTCCTGCAGAGTTTAGCTCTAACCCTAATTCAAATACCTAATCAAGGTCTTCAGTATTACCAGAAACTTGCAGGTAAGTGTAAATCTGCAGGATGTTGGCACTCCAGGTGCAGGTTTGAAAACCCCTGGTCTAGAACTACAATTTCATACAGTCAGTCAATAAATGGGAAAGTAACTTGCATTACTTATTTGAAAAAGTAACTCAGATATTTGGTTGTAAATTTAAAAGTAAAGCATTACTTTACTCGTTATTAAAACAGTAATCTGATTATGAAATTCACATTACTTGTTACCCCCAACACTGGTAATGGAAGTAGTGACAGATCCTTTTTCTGTATTGTGACATCTGAGTGTTGATTGGTTGTTGATTGGGTAAAGGCAGATTGTGAATGTGAGCTTGCAGTCAATTCCGCTTGCAGGGTTTAAACAAACTACATGATTGGTAAAATCCTGCATGTGTCACCAGAGAAAAGTCTGTAATTTCTCCAGACAATCCAGTTATGACTAAAAATTACAAATCCCCCCCCAAAAAAAGATGAAAAACAAAAAACATATGCATGGATGAATCGTTCACAATAAGATAACATGCATTTAGAAAAAAAGATTTTAATTTCATGCCAGCTTTAACAATGATGACACTGACCAAGGCGTATCTGTTCACTCTTTTCCAGTGATTGTGGTGCTGTTCTCAGCTTTAAAGAAGCAGAGGAGGAAGGAACCGCTGATCATCTCCAAAGAGGACGTCAGGGATAATGTAGTGAGCTACAATGACGAGGGGGGCGGCGAGGAGGACACGCAAGCCTTTGACATCGGTACACTGCGCCACCCGGAGGTGATCGAAAGCAACAAGCTGCGGCGCGACATCATCCCTGAGATGCTGTTTCCCTATCACAGACCTTCACCCATGAAGGAGTGTGCGGATGTTAGAGACTTCATTATTAGCAGACTGCAGGACAACGACACAGACCCTTTCGCACCTCCCTATGACTCTCTCGCCACTTATGCTTATGAGGGCAATGGATCAATCGCTGAGTCACTGAGCTCTCTGGAGTCCTCTGTGACTGAGGGAGATCATGAATATGATTACCTCTCTAACTGGGGGCCGCAGTTTAAAAAACTTGCTGACATGTACATTGGAAAGGATACGGGAGTTGCCAACTAGGCTGCCATTCAATGACATTCATATTCTGTGTATGTACGCTCGGATCGCACTCTGGGCTGTGAGGCATAACTTGAAAGAAGAACAAAAAAGGATACTTCACACATGAAGTCTTTTTTCTTTTGTTTTCTACCAACACAAGCGGAATTTCACTTTTATGATGGATTTTTTTGTGGACAGTGTTGTGGTAAGGTGATTTTGTGTTCATAAGAGAAGTGATGGTGATTTTGTTTTTTGTTCACTAGCAGAAAAAAAAAAACTTGACAGAGGAGCAAAATGAATTAATGAGTTTGTGACTTTGAAAACATGGACAGTGACAAGACTGCCTTTGTCTTATGACAGATTGTAAAGGACTCTTCCCTGTTCCTCTACGGCCCTGTCCCAGATGGAACCCTATGCCTTTGCGATCTTCCTCCAAGTCACACGTTCATGACGTAATCCCTCCTTGACTGCTGGGTAGACGTCTGCTGTGGAGCTTGCTTAAGTGTGGCTTCAGCAAAAGTGTGCATCGTAAGCACACATCAGCCGCAAAGAGACCCTTCTGAAACCTAAAATGACAAATGGGACACCCTACGGTCTTGTGGATTTAACGGACACGTGTTTGCGGCAGCCATTGTCTCCACAAGACCGCAAGTGCACATGAAGTGTGCCATTTGGGACAGGGCCATCCTTTGACGATGGTGAGGTATCCATGAATTCAGCATCACAAATCACGTTGTGCTATAATGCCATGTTTCATGGTTCCATGGTTCCATGAATTAACTGGCGAAAAAAACAAAATGGGTGTTTTTAAGTTCTATAAAGTCAGTCTTCAGAATTGATGTCAGTCATACAGGTTTTGAACGACGTAAGGGTGAGTAAATGATGACAGAATGTTCATTTCTGGGTGAACTGTTTCTTTACAGGACTTTACATAGAGGGATTTCAGTTATATTGGCTACAATTGAATGTGAGTGGAGAAATGTTTCATCACAGACTTGACCCCTACACATCTTGTGAAGTGCTCCCTCGTTGAAACATAATTGCAGCATTATCATTACAGCACTGAAAGCTTACAGAGGAACAGGGGAGTATTTCTACATCTGTATGAAACGTTAATTCAACTTCATTTGCTTGTGTGAAGTTTGCTTAATTTGCAAAACTGCAGATTACACTAAAATCAAATAGAAGTGTCACAAATAATGCTGCAGCACACTGAGCTTGTGTGAATGAATATTGTCAAAGTGTTTTATATCCACATTTTTTAAGTATATATTTTAATAAAAAATATGAATGCACTTCTGGTCGCCTAACTTTTTTTTAGGTCTCTATCTTAATCTCTCACAAAATCCAAAAACTGAAGGTTAAACGATTATAGAGGATTGCTGGGAAATAGAAAACCTGTCACATTTTGAGTTTATTTGTTCATGTTTAGAGTTTCTTTTTTTTGTACCTCTTTTTCTGTTCTATTCATGTCTGTTTCCTGGTTAATCTATCTGGTTCATTCTTCCTCCATCCCCTGCCTGTTTGTCTACGTGGTTACAGATTTGATTAGAGTCCTTAGTTTAGGTGTCTAGTTAGTTTCTTCCTTCATTTTCAGAGTATTTAAGCCCTGTGTTTAGTCCTGTCTAGTTGTCTGTCGTCGTTACTGTTTAACGGTTGTTCTGTCCTTGTTTTTGGTATTTCTGAGAAGCCTGAGTATTTCTGTTAGTTTGATTTTGTTTTCAATAAAGACTGCTGCACTAAGATCCAGTTTCACCCTTCCTTGCTACCGGGAGTGACACAACCAGGGTTCACTGTTGGGGACCGTCTGAAAAATCTTTTCCATTGTGGCCTGCCAAAGTCTGCAACTTTCTCTTAAACTGGATCTTAGCTGTGAGAGTTAATTTTTATTTCCCCAGTGGAAACATAACACTTTCCGCATTTTCTAGAGCAATTACTGTATGTTCAATGCAGAATTTTGCTGTTGTGTAATAATTCCTTTGTGTTGTCAACTTTGGTTTCACAAAGGCTTTTGTTCTGTGTCTGCAGCCAACTTGGAACACAGTAAGATCTCTCTTTATCAAATATTCTTTCATATTATTATTTGTGGTTTATCATAGAAAGAAACGGCATGCACAGTATCATTCTGTTTCAATAATAAGACTTTGTTTTGAGGTAGCATACTTTAAATAATTAAATTGCTGTAAGCAGTTACATTGCTGAGGTAAATTTTACTTTCTGGAATATCCAAAAATAAGGTGTGCGAAAATAATACAAAGAAATAAACAACTTTGCACATCCATTGTTTGCAATGATCCTACAATACCGGAGGTTGTTTCAAGACCTCATTTGTAGGACCCAGGGTTATTTTTGTGACAGCGCCACCTAGCCAAATCTGCTCCATCAGAGGAGATCTGATTCAAACCTTTAAAAAAAAAAAAAAATAAAGGTGCAAAGACTAAACCCATGAACATTTTTATTTTTATTTTCTGTCCACCATATTTTTATATAAGAGAGGGTGTGGCCAAGTCTTCCAGTGTCAGCTCCTTCCAGTTATTTAACTGTTTAAAAAACGTTCATTATGCTGCTTGGTTTTGCAAACTGGTATTTATTATCATATTTTAATTGATCTAATCCATAAACTAAGTTTGTAAAAACACTGTTTACTGCACTTTTTTTTTAAAAGCCGGTTGCACATCAGAAGAGAAGCGCCACAACATGCTGCAGCTAATTAAAAAGAAGTCTCACACATACACAGAAACTAGCTTACTTTTCGTGCTTAAAAATAAGAATTCAAAGCCAGAATATAGGGGCTCATATATTTAAAAAAAAATCAAGAGGGTTGTCAACAGTTATGTTTTTGTTAAGGGGTTGGTTTGGACAATATATCAATTCAATTTAAATGGTTCAAACTTTAAATAATTCCTAAAAAAAATAATAATACAGAATTGAATAGAGTCCTAGAAAGCCTCAGGTTACCATGTCTATATATAGAGTCTGAAGCAGTGTTCACATTGACATCAATCTGCAGTGACAAAGCGACCACTCATTAACTTTCAATGAGTCCTGATGGTTTCTAGCAGCATAAGCATCAGTGACAGGACAGTAACAAAGTAGATAAAATATTAACTTTATCCAAATGAGCTGTTACTCAATGCCGCGAAAACCAACAGGAATAAAGACAGTATAGCACTCCAGTGATCAATCTTTTGTGAGAAGATAATGTTACAGTGAGTGATTTCACTGTTCTATGATTTGTTTCTACCCACATACAGAATATAATAACACCATGGAAAACCGAGTCAGAAACTGTTGTCATTCTGAGGGAGTTTGATTCGTGAAATCTTGTTCATGATATGATGTATTATGCATCACTTCAGTTGTTCTGCAAATGCTTTCTTCTGAATAATGTTCGTTTTAAGCAGCAACAAAACTGATTCACTGTTAAAATCAGTGTTGGGGGCAATCCATTACGAGTAATGTGAGTACTTTTTCAAATAAGTAGCAAAAGTTACTTTGTATTCCCATTTATTGACTGACATCTCTCCTGTCCCCATGCTGAGAAATCGTGAGTAAGGTGCAAAGGTGTTGTGTGCACTGTCTTACACAAAAAGTATTCTCGTCGCTTGATAAACTTAAGATTGAGCCACTGTAGTCACTTGGACTATTTTAACGATGTCTTTAATAACTTTTGGGGGGGAACAAGTTTCAATCCCTTAGAAGCCTATGGAGGACTGATCCAGCTCTCAGATTTAATCAAACATATCTTAATTCGTGTTCCGAAGATGAACGAAAGTATTACAGGGTTGGAACAACATGAGGGTGAGTAATTACTGACAGAATTGTCATTTTTGGGTGAACTAACCCTTTAACAAACCAACATTCGGATTCGACTTAAGTCTAAAGCGCAACTTATGCGAGTAATGCGATGTACTGTTGATATTATGCTACGCCATGACGCACTACGCTACTTCCGACGTCACATGTTGTAAGTTGTGCTTTAGACGCAAGTAGACTGCGTATGGTTGTTTGGCCGGAAGCTAGAATTTTACTTTTAACGTGTTAATTATAAATATTTTTTTCACACAAACTTATCGCTCCTCCCGTCAAGGCTTTCCCTGCTCCCCCTCACAGCGAACTACCCACCTCAGGTACACCGGACATCATTTCATTGGTGCTGTTAGTCATGAGTCTGGACGCATGGCTAGCACTTCCCAGCCCATCAAGCTGTTCACTACATCACTACATGGCGTTTTTCTGAGATGAAGACCCACAGAGATGTGGCATCGGGCCTGTGCTTTCCTTTCTCCAGCAGAGCCTTGGGAGGCGCCGGTTAGACTCCACATTGAAAGTGTACGTGGTCACAAAAGCGTCTAACCATGACATGGTGGCTGCCAGGTCCTTGAAGAAGCATGACCTGATCATTAGGTTCCTGAGAGGCGGAATCCTCCAGGACCTCACCTCATCCCCTCTAGGGGTCACACTCCTTTATTTTGGTCTTACAGGCCTTACAGAAAGATCTGTTTGAGCCTTAACAATTAGTTAAGCTTACTGCCCTCTCTACAAAGACAGCCCTACTGATTGCGCTCACCTCCATCAAGAGGGTAGGGGACCTACAAGCCTTCTCTGTTAGTGAATCGTGCCTGGAATTAGGTTGGAATTGTGGAATTGGAATTCTGCTTTGAATTTCTGCTTCAGAGGTCAGCAGAAAAGGATGGCTGTCTCCAAACAAAGAATGGCTCACTGGATTGTGGATGCCATTCTTATCAGGCACAAGGTGTACCGTGCCCATTGGGAGTGAGAGCTCACTCCACTATGGGTATCGTAGCCACATCGGCTCTGGCAAACGGTGCTTCATTAGCAGACATATGTAAAGCTACAGGCTGTGCTACACCCAACACTTTTTTGGTGTACACGCAAGATTTTTTAATCTCTGCATGGGAACAGTTCCGTTTCGAGTCTTAGGTAATAACAGGTAAATCTAGGACAAACTGGTTGGGTGTAGTGCTTGCATTAGTGTCTTCCCCTTCTCTGATGTGATATTGTGTGATATTGTGATATTGTGTGTTTTTAGGACCAGCTAGAGTTTCCCTTGAATGGTGGACCTTGGGCCACCCTTCTCCATCATTCAGCACTCTTACGGTAGTCATGGTAGTGAGTACAGAGTCCTGGTAGTGAGTTCATCTGCCGAACTCATCTAAAAGGCCCATTACTCATGGTATGCCCCTTTTCAGGTGAGCCCTTGTAATCTGGCTAGTGCTCCGTATGTACTGATTCCTTAACAGTGATCCCATGTGATGTGCTCTAACACTGTTCAGTTTGCCAGTGAACCCAGCGTCTTCCCCAGGACAAAGATAGCTCCGTCACCAGTCGCTGTGGCCAGTAGTCTCCCCTCGTCAGGTGGAGCTCGCCCACAGTTTCTCTTGTCTATGTGGTACTCCCCACTGGTGAGTCTTTAGGATATATTTTCCACATACTAACCTTCCCCTTTGGGTAGGATGTGGTCTCCATAGTGTTCCTTTCTCAATAAGAAGGAGAACACATCTCAATGTTAACAACCATATTTACTCAGCCGTAAAAATCTAGGTTTTTTTTTAAAATCAGGAGAGGCCTATGGCTTAAGTGACCTCTTTGTAGAGGTGAGGGGGTCCCCCTGATGTGGGGTTATCTAGTTATCCTGGTTATTGATAGTTATTTGCTTGGAACGCGGAGGCCTGGCATACAGATTTCACACGACAATTCCATTGGCCTATTCTGTTTGGGCTCCCAAGTGCAACCCCTAGTGTCTCTCATTCTACACAACATCTCGTTCCTTCCATCAGGGAACGGAGCTGTGACGTTTTAAAGTATAGGCTCTTTAATAAGCCAAAGTATCCTAATATTGTTAGTGTTTTGTGTAAGCTCTTAAAGCAACACTATGTAGTTTTTTCAACGTTCATAATATATTTCCAAGACCCTTGAGATGGTACATCGACTTACAATAGGTTGAATGACGCGTCTGCCATAGCCTGACGGGGTCTGTATCGCTTTTACTGGCACTACGTAACTTCGGGGTTCGGGTAGTAACCCGAGCACAAAAAGAACTACAAAATTTGACTGCTTTACGGCATTCCTCACTTCCCCCAACACCCCCCTCTACCTCACATTCTGACGTGAGAGCCCATCAATATGTACAATATACGTTGTGGATTGGTATATTTGGGAATGTTATTTTTGTTGGCAGTGTTACTAATGTGTGAGCTGAAGCTGGCGTGGCGGCCTGTTTATATAAAATAAATACATTCTCTATTAGGGGTGTCACGATTCTCCAAATCCTCGATTCGATTACATTTTCGATTCTAAGGTCACGGTTCGATTCGATTCTCGATTTTTACATTTATTTTTTTTAAGCACAGTTTGCTATGCCATTTTTAGACTAGACTTTTATTTAATATAATATATCAACTTTGTTCGCAATGTACCACACTACATTGTCAAATTTAAAACATTTATTAACAAAATAATGTTACAATAACTTATATCTTCAGTCAATTAGAAACTTAAGCAAAATAACCTGCCATGTAGTTTCTCTTTTGTAACTGCAGTCTTATTCACAGTAGATGACATTCAAGTTCACAACAAAACAAACACGGTTTAACAGATACATCTATGTTTTCCTTGCTTTACCTCGGTCTTAAAGTACAAACATGACTGAAAAATATTAGTATTTAATGCAGAATTTAATTAAATGCATTTATGATGAAATTACAACATTTTCATGTCATGTTCATTTTGACCACGAACTGTGCGCTGTACAGCAACAATAGACTCGGTGCGGAAATGAACGACACTCGTCTCATTCGTGGAGGTGGAAAATCAAGTTATTTGTGACATGCTAGATTTATTGTATAAAGATTTATACTGTTCTGAGTCTGCTGTTTTTGTCAAGTTTTAATTTAAAAAGTGGAAGAATATGGTGCACGTACTGACGCACATACAGTAGCAGAGCTTGCAAACTGCCCAGATAGCACAAGTCTATTTGATGTTATGTTTACATCTGGAAGACGTATTTTGTCTTTTATACACTCACCGGCCACTTTATTAGGTACCCCATGCTAGTAACGGGTTGGACCCCCTTTTGCCTTCAGAACTGCCTCAATTCTTCGTGGCATAGATTCAACAAGGTGCTGGAAGCATTCCTCAGGGAGTTTGGTCCATATTGACATGATGGCATCACACAGTTGCCGCAGATTTGTCGGCTGCACATCCATGATGCGAATCTCCCGTTCCACCACATCCCAAAGATGCTCTATTGGATTGAGATCTGGTGACTGTGGAGGCCATTTGAGTACAGCGAACTCATTGTCATGTTCAAGAAACCAGTCTGAGATGATTCCAGCTTTATGACATGGCGCATTATCCTGCTGAAAGTAGCCATCAGAAGTTGGGTACATTGTGATCATAAAGGGATGGACATGGTCAGCAACAATACTCAGGTAGGCTGTGGCGTTGCAACGATGCTCAATTGGTACCAAGGGGCCCAAAGAGTGCCAAGAAAATATTCCCCACACCATGACACCACCACCACCAGCCTGAACCGTTGATACAAGGCAGGATGGATCCATGCTTTCATGTTGTAGACGCCAAATTCTGACCCTACCATCCGAATGTCGCAGCAGAAATCGAGACTCATCAGACCAGGCAACGTTTTTCCAATCTTCTATTGTCCAATTTCGATGAGCTTGTGCAAATTGTAGCCTCAGTTTCCTGTTCTTAGCTGAAAGGAGTGGCACCCGGTGTGGTCTTCTGCTGCTGTAGCCCATCTGCCTCAAAGTTCGACGTACTGTGCGTTCAGAGATGCTCTTCTGCCCATCTTGGTTGTAACGGGTGGTTATTTGAGTCACTGTTGCCCTTCTATCAGCTCGAACCAGTCTGGCCATTCTCCTCTGACCTCTGGCATCAACAAGGCATTTCCGCCCACAGAACTGCCGCTCACTGGATGTTTTTTCTTTTTCGGACCATTCTCTGTAAACCCTAGAGATGGTTGTGCGTGAAAATCCCAGTAGATTAGCAGTTTCTGAAATACTCAGACCAGCCCTTCTGGCACCAACAATCATGCCACGTTCAAAGTCACTCAAATCACCTTTCTTCCCCATACTGATGCTCGGTTTGAACTGCAGGAGATTGTCTTGACCATGTCTACATGCCTAAATGCACTGAGTTGCCGCCATGTGATTGGCTGCTTAGAAATTAAGTGTTAACGAGCAGTTGGACAGGTGTACCTAATAAAGTGGCTGGTGAGTGTATAGTGTTTGCTCATCTGCAATACGTCTATAGGACGTTTCCTGTTAGATGTCAAATAGACGTTTAGAAGATGTCTTTAAGATGTAATGATTTAGAATGTATGTTAAACTGACATCTTAAAGATGTCTATCAGATGTTAGTAAACAGCAGATGCTTTCCAGATGAAGTGATCTTTAACAGACATCTTGCAGACGTACGTGTGCTATCTGTAATGGGGGCAGTATCGACGATTCCATTTTTGAATTCGATGATCGATTTCGATTTAAAATATCCCTATTCTCTATGCAAGTATGCATTGACGAACCATTGACGTGTTTTTAAGTTTATATTATCGTGTTTCATGTCTATAAGTTTAAGTGTACATAGTTACTGCGTTTTCTCAGTTTCTGTCTTAGTTTTTTTTTGCTTTTCTTTTCTGCCTTTCTCCCAAACGATGAGTGTTAACGTTACTGATGTGTGAGCTGAAGCTGGCGTGGCGGCCTGTTTATATAAAAAAATGCATTCTCTATGCAGACCCAATCCGGTGCTCTCCTGTCGTTCTTCACTGATTTCCAACACAACTCAGACTACAGAATAATATGGTTACACTGGCTATAATGATGCTGGCTTGTAAATGTGAGCTACGCAATCTTTTGGTGTTTGAAAAAAATAAAATCCATGAAATTATTTTCATATGACATGCTGAAATATATGCCAATGTACCTGGGATGAAGACATTTCACATGCAACGCTGGCAGTCTGCCCAAGACGTGAAAACTCGCGAGAGGGTATCGGCTTGTCAACAAATGCACGTATCCCCTGGTGTAACCATTTCAGATTTTACGACAGTAGAAGACAATACTGTTTCCCAACTGTAGGGGGACCCCGAGAGCAAAATTTACATGGTGTTACTTTAAAGGCCTATCAAAATGATCATTGTAAAATGCACATTTGTTGTGCTTATTTATTCATAATTAAACCAACAATTACAACATTACTGTAAATAATATAACCAAGGCAACATCTGTGGTATTACTTCATCTGGAAAAAAGTTAACAGTGATAGTCAACAGAGAGCTTACATAGCCTATCACTTATATAAAACTTGAATGATCGGTATCGGCTGATCATGATGACTAGAAATCAGTAGTTGGTATCAGCTGCAAAAATCCTGATCAGAGCATCCCTAACCTTCAGCAATCAAATCACTGTCTGTGTGAACGAGGTATCATGTATAAATTATGTAGGTGCTTGATTCACTGAACTGAACTCAGAAACAATACTGTCTTTGTTCTTTATGGTCTTTACAGTAGAGAAGGTGGATCAGCCTACAATATTGGTCAGATAAACTGATCAACAGGCCCACACAGAATCTGCTCCCACAGAACTCAGCAGAGAGCTGAGCAGATTTCTGAAAAATATCTGACACAAAATTCTACATATTATCCATCATGTGCATATCCCACATAATTACAATCACATAAGCCCTTGGAAACTTTATTCACAGTACTGAATTATCTTGTTCTGTTTCACATACATTCATTTAACCCATGCATGTGCTAAAGTTGAGTAGCAAATTATGGCCAAGTCTAAAGAGCTCTCACAAAAGATATAGAGAACACATTGTTTTATTACATTAGAAAGTCTATGGCTACAATAATATTTCAAAAACACTAAAAGTTCAAAGAGACACAGGCAGTCTTATTCATAAGTTTATATTTTGTTGTACCAGAAAAGCTTTTGTTATATTTTGTTGTACAAAAAAACACAATATTATAAAGGGGGATAAACTGTTTAATCAGAGAAACTGAGAAAATACCTCAATGTACTGCCAAAGACTTGCAGAGTGACCTGGTGAATGGAGGAAAAAACATTTCAATGTAAGAAGAACACTAGACAAGCATGGCCTTCATGTTGGGACATCTTGCTGAATGCCACTCTTGACCAAGAAGAACATAAAAGGCCGACTTGAGTAAGCTAAAAATCCTTTGGATTGATCTGTGGAGTTCTGGAAGAATGTTTTATGGAGTGATTTGACCAAACTGGAACCTTTTGGACCCATGACTCAGCGGTACAGTGTGTCTGGTGCAAAAATAAGCTTATAAGCAGAAGAACACCATTTACATGGTCAAACATGGAGGTGGTCCAGTCTTATAGGTGCTTTGCTGTTGCAGGAAGTAGAAATCTTGACTGTATGAAGGACAACATGAATTCTTTAAAGTATCAAGCCATTTTGGCAAAGATAGTAATGTCTTCACTGCAGAGATGATCAATGGACTTTCCTGCAGGACAGCCATCCCAAAGTATACATCCATCTACTTAAGCTTGGTTAAGTGATCAGTCGTAGAATGTTCTTGACTGACCTGTACAGTCTTCAGATTTAAATTTCATTGAAAATATTTGGTGGAATTTGAAGAAAGCAGTTGTAATGTGGAAACCAAAGATTATCAATGATCTAGAAGCTTTTTCAAGCGAGGAATGGGCCAAGATTGCAGTAGAGAGGTGACAGAAGCTTCTAAGCACTTACAGACAGCATTTGAACGTTATAAGGCATAAAATATGCAGCACAAAATTTGACTTTGAAGGGTTAAATAATTTTGTACATGAATGTATAGAGAGACAATTCTATTCTCAGAATCACTCAAAAATAAACATTATATAATGGTTTACTGATGCCTTTGTTGAATTGTTTTCATAGAATTTTGCTCTCAGTGTGGTGGCAAACAATTTTACATCACTGAATAAGAGACAATCATATTCCAATTCTCTTTAAAGGTTATTTATTTTCTTGCAAGAAAAGGCCAGCAGTCATACAGTCATACAGAATGGCTGCAGAGTGTGACAGTGAAGGGAGGGCATCCTTACTCCTTCATAGTTGACTCCCTCTATGTAATCAGAGAGGCTAAATTAACAACATGTCCCATAACTAACACATTGTTGCATCCTACTACCCTTGAGTAAAGGCCCTAGGTCATACACATACAAGGTCATACACATACGTACATTCATAAGGGTTAATAACAGTTCTTTGTTCCATCAATGCAGAGAATCATGGGACTCTGCAATCCTCGTGTCATTTTAATCTGATTACGTTGAATATAAGAAAATACACACGTAAGGCCCGTCTAAATCGATCCAATGGCGGCATTCGATTAGTGGGGAAGGTCTCTGCGTGTTACTGTCTTTCCGCGCGGCAAAGGGATTTGTGATTAAATGCAATACATTTTCTCATGTATTAACTCGTTATTTCATCTGACTCCATAAATGAAAAGGTTTTAATGATATATGTGCATCATTAAATGTGAGCGAATGTTTGACTATTCTTTTTTTAAAGGCATACTATGCAGGAATTTTACCTTAATATAACAGCTTCAAAGTAATTTCGGTGGTAAACAAACTCATAATAGGGCGAATCATCCTGGTAGTAAAGCTTGGGGGGGTCACCGCTGGAAATACCAGCAATGCAAGTCTGAGAAGGGCGCCCCTGACAAATCTCGCGAGAATCGCGACTTGCTTTACGGCAACGACGTCACACACAACAACAACATATGAAGCAGGAAGACACTTGCGCTCATTTCAGATGATGGAAAAAGCAAAGAAAACGCGGTAGGAAGAAAGTAAGGAAGGCTTTCACTTGTTGGCGCAAGTTAAAAAGTAGCACTGGATGCAACAGTGATGCTGACCTGGCGATCTTGTTGATGGACTAGTAAGTAAATATCTTACTTGTAAACTTGTTTGCGTCATATGTTGTATGTTGTTGCGCAACTTGCGCTTGCTTGTAGTATGCCATTGTTTTTATGATGCTGTTCATTCATTCATTGGTGATAATTAGACCAGTCCAATAATTTCCACATATGTTTAGCTAGATTTCGATTATCATATTTTGCGTTATATATATGTTTTATTGCCTAGCTTGCCGCACAACGCTGTTGACGTTGATTCCTGCGATTATCATGAGAACAGTTGTCAATATCTCACATAATTATCTAGTGTAAACGAGCACAATTTGCAAACTATTATGATAAATTGCAATAATCATGTCTAATGACATCATAACGGCCAATGTTATGAAATAATGCGACGTACATTTAACTTTATTGATGTCATCAGGCATTTTGTAATGTTTACATTACAATCAAAAAACATAAATGAAATTATACATTAGACCTAGACTATAGGCTATTTACTTGTGATTTAGCTGCAATCATGTTAAAACGTTATAAGCTGCCAAACGCGATAGGGTACTTTATTATTATAAAGTAGTCTAACACTTATATTATATTATAAGACTTATTATCCGATTTTGAACATCATCATTATTTCAGTAGACTATGCAGTATATGCAATAGCCCAATATTTTTATGAAATCGTGAAACATTACCTGGTCAATATCTTCGGTGTCTTGTGCCTGTTCCATGACCAACGCTACTATCCTACCGAACATGAAATTAGCACCCGCCACCAGCCAAATGCGGGTGATTTTGTGTTGTTGCGGGTAAACTCGCCTCACCTACCGGCCACCGTGGCGGGTAAATAAAAATAACATCATGCAACGTTCGTCTGTTAGGACAAATTAGTTTGAATAAACGAGCAGACACTGATTAGCAAGACAACTAGCAGTGAATGTGCTTTCCATTAAATTAATCACACACACAGTAAACAAATCCTTAACAAAAAAAAACAAAAAAAAAAACAGGGCTATTCTGGTGGGTGCGGTGATGCTGTGGTGACGCGTTCATGTAAGGGTGGCGCTGCCAATAAAGCTCATAAAATCTGTCACAAATAGGCTAACAGGCAAAAGTAATGATTATGAATATGTAAACTATAGCAAGGAGATATTTTTATTATTTATTAATAAACAAGTATTTTCTTTGTCCGTGTCAGTTGCAAAGATTAAGTTAACGATGCTGATCGTGATCATCGCAGTAGTGAACGCGCAAGAGAGAAATGCACATTTCATACGAATTGCATAAGCAGAGAGCAGTCTGTGTCTGTTTTCTTTCTTTTTTAATAGTTCTGTTTAAAAGTAGACATGTCTGTCTGTGAGGCAAGGCTACCTTATACGCTGAGTTTCACTCCAGTTGCTGCTCCAGTTCACGCGCCGTCGCCTCCGTTTCGTGATTATCTACTGTCTGCTATATTTAATTATTATGTATTAAATCCAGGCAATTGGTCGATGAAACATTGATTACAATTAAGATACAATTAATACAAAACGAAATTCACTTTAAAGAAAGGTTTTGTGCTTTCTGTCTCTGTGAAAGTTTTAAGCATCTTTTAGTGCCGCTTTCACAGTGGTCACGTCTGTAACATTGTTTTTTCCTCATATTGGAACTGAAATGAATATCAGTTCATGGTTTGTGTGTGTAGGCTATAAGAGAGAAAGAGAAAATGCCAGTATTTCATTGAGACTTGAGATTAAATAAACTGCTTAAGTATTGTAGATCTTATTATTAATTTTCACATGCAGTTACATTGTCGGTTAGAAACAAGAAAGTGGCTGGTAAAAACATTGAGTGGCTGGTAGATTTTGAAATCCACCAGTCACAGTGGCCTGTGGACAAAAACGTTAATTTCCATCCCTGCTACCGTACAGGTACCGGTGTACAGGGTGGGGGGTGTATTTACGACAGTGCAAGTATTGCACAGCGACTCTGGGGGTCGCTGTTTGACAAAAACACAATTTCTGCATAGTATACCTTTAACTCTTTAATGTTGTTTGACATTTGACATTTGACCTTGTTTGCTTTTATTTTGGCTTTTTATTCTTATTGCTTGTTTAGTTTTTACTGCCTGGACTGCTATGTGTGTTTTTTATCCTCCTCATTATTTTTATGTAAAGTGCTTTGAGATGCTACTTTTAAAGGCACTATATAAAATAAAGATTATTATTATTGTTATTATTAATGAAAATAATAACAAAGTCCATTAGAATCAAATCAAATGTTTACAATTTATTATGTCAGGTAAATGTGTCATGCCAATTTCATAATAAGTTCAAAGATAATCAATACAATAACATCGAATGCTCTAGAATAAAGAGAAAGAGATGCAAACCCGACATTAAGAAATAGGCTACATGAGGCTGAGGGTCTCTGCCGCTCTCAGCCTCTGAAGTACAGAAAGGCCCGAGCCCCTTGCTGCACGCCATTAAATAGCCAAAACCTCTTTCACATGGAAACATGCTAACAATGGTAATTTGCATTCAGAGATTACACCTTTTGGGGGGTAGGAGCACTGTAAAAAACTTAACTCATTATTTTGTGTTATCTTTTTGCATGGGTTTTTTTTAGTTTAACTAACTTATTTCGAAAAGTTGAGGACAAGAAAACTTAAAATTTCTTGTTGTCTGGACAATCTAGTTATCTCTACACAAAAAAATAAGTTGAAATAACTAAATTGCTAAAATATTTTTTACAGTGAGGACCATTTGGTAGGGGTAGGTCAGGTCTATCTCTTCAACCAGCTTTTCCAGTCTTACATATAGAACATATTAAATTTCTTCCACAGCAGCAAAATGTCTTGCAGGTTGAATAATTTTGGATTGCAACTGTATAATATAACACATACTGTATATATATACACAGAGCGTTCGAGTGGTTGCTTTGATGGAAATATGTCATCTCTTAAATTAATTATAGATTATAATGTCATGTTGTGGGATATGTCATTACATGGTTTGCAGATTTTTTTTCCTTACAGAATGTGTAAAACTAAAAGCTAGAAGTCTACTGTACAAAGACACAGAACATGTTGCGTAATCTCCATTAATGTATTACACAAACATACTGTACCTCCATGTCTGATTATATGGAGTACAGTATTGTGTGTTGCTCTTGAAATCCAAATGACCACTTCAAAGCAATGCAACATTTGGCGAAACCTTTTAGAGGAGGATCATTTTATCTGTGGATGACAGTTGTGCTGTACAGCATTTAGGTAGGGCATTTCAGAAAAATACAGTAATTGAGATACTGGTGGGATGGACTTCACTCTCTTTCAAACGATGCTCCATAAATAAAACACTTCAGCTTGCTGTATGAAGTGTCCTTCACAAACTTTCAATAGGCTTCAGCTACCAGCACAATGCTATAATCATATATACTGGGCCTTACAGTATTAATTTGCAAAATGCTGAAGGTTAGAGCAACTTTTAAATTGAGTGGGGAAAAGACCTTAAATATTGTTTTCCTGCTGCTTTATATAAATATATTTAGTTGTTTGCAATTTTTCCTTCTTTCATTCTTGGACTGAGAATGAATAATAGACCATAACATATTTGTTTAGAATAGGATAACAAAACATAAATGCAAAAAAAAAAAAAAGTGATTTTGACATCTGCTTCAACTTTCCTTGCTGTGTTTGTGTGAGTGTGTGTATATATATACACAGTATATATATATATATATATATATATATATATATATATATATATATATATATACTAGGGCTGTCAAATGATTAATCACGATTAATCGCATCCAAAATAAAAGTTTGTGTTTACATAATAAATGTGTGTGTACTGTGTATAATTATTTTATATATATAAATACATACACATGCTTGTATATATTTAAGAAATATTTGCATGTATATACTATGTATAGATTTAGATATAATTTATATTATATATAAATATGTTATATATAAATAACAAATTTTTCTTAAATATATAAATGCACGTGTGTGTACTTATATATACAAAATAATTTTACACAGTACAAACACATTCATTATGTAAACACAAACTTTTATTTTGGATGCGATTAATCATGATTAATAATTTGACAGCCCTGATATAGGCTATATATAGTCAATCAAAGGCGATCCACAGTCCAAGAGAGTGCGTGCGGCAATGCAACGCTGTTTATTAACCGCCAAAACAGCAAAATGAGCAGAAGAAGAACAGCACAAGTGTGAATAATGGCTGAGTCCGAAAACTGATAAATAGGCTACTGCCTTCGGAGGATGCATTTAAGGTCGGAAGGCATCATGGCACGTCCGAATGCAATATTAGTTTCACTTCCTGTCTCCTGAGACATCTTCATATGATAAATTTTTGAAGGCGGCATACATCCTTCTCTGCCTTGATATCCCACAATCCTGTGCTTTCCATTCATTGACAGTTGAGCTAGAAAACGAATATATATATATATATATATATATATATATATATAAACTGAACACTGTTTAACTTAACATCACACTTGATAACTGTTGTGCATTTCCCGTGAAATGAAGGGCACGTCAAAGCCGCATTTAAGCCTTCGAATTGGGACAATCGTTGCGCAGTGGTTATACAACCTGCCTTCAAATTTGTTTAATAATGTTCATAAGATACAGGTAACAAGCAACAGCTAATCGACCTACTCTAATTCACCATTGTAGCTCTTTTAGTCATTATTATTTAATTATAACTTTTTTCATGTTGCTTACTGTGCAGAGCTCGTCTACCCCTGCATGTGAAAATATGCAGTCAACAGAGAGCAGTCAAACTGAGTTTTGCCAGAAAATATGTAGTACAGATTATACACACACACACATAGGCTATGTAAATAAATAATATAATCTGTAGGCTACCCCCATTAGTTTCTATTGTTAAAATGCAAGTGTAACGGTATTTTTCTCTGTGGGGACTTTTATTTTGTTTATTCTTTCTCTGCGTGTTCGCGGGAGATGCTAAGGCGTCTGGAAAGAAGAAGAGTGAGCAGTGTTTTTACGAGGCAGACACGCCATGATCGCTGTATGAGAAGTCGACATTTTTTTTTACGTTGAAGCTATAATGTAAGACAGTGGTGCACGGTCAGATTAAGTTTTGTGAGTTTAATGTACACTAAAATTGTTGAGTGAAACTGGAGACGCAGTTAAAGCAGAAGGTCGATTGTGTCATCGGACAGGTTCTCTGTGTTGGAGACTGGTATGAGGCGCCGGACTGGACAAAAGCGAAGCGAACTGTGCGAGCGAGCGAAACCGTGTCTGCGCGCGCTAAAGAGACCGAGGGTGTCTGCGCGCGAGAGAACTGTATCAAGTTCAAGTTGGTTCATTAGCATGCCATTTGGAGACTATATTATTGCCAAATACTATAGCATTGCTAGTATTGCCCTTTTAACTATTAACAATAGTAGGCTATACCCAGACAGCAAAATGTATTTGGGCCAGATCTTCATTAGCATTTGGCGCAGATACGCTAAACGGACCTGGGCCGGGCTCATTCTTTCCAACGGCCCAGTACCGGAACAGGATGGAATTACGGATCAGAGACGGATCTGGGCCAGCACTGGCCCAGTACAGTCATTAATGCCATGACATTTGGTGCAGATCTGGCCCAGATTATAATAGCACTCGACTGATGCTGAAAATGTAATCACAAATAAGTGCAAGATGTGATAAGAATAAGTTGACAAAGGTGATGTTTCTCTTTTGCATATGTTTGTATTTTTTATCAAAATCCAGAAGTGATCTAGGTAACTACATAACTAGGCTATATTTAAATACATATTTAAATACAGAATTACACCATCAAAGTAGGGTGAAGTCAGCTAAAATTGGCTTACTTTAAATTACTTAAAATAAAAAAGTATAATGGTTTAAAATTATGAGTTAGAGTATCAGCAGGTAAAATATGGGCCAATATACAAATAGATCAACACAGGTATTTTCGGCTGGAACCATTTTATTTCTAACGCCCGTTTCACACATAGCCTACTCCGTGTGCAGTGCGTATGCGGTGCGTGTTGCGGTGCGTATACGGTACAGCAGCAGCACGCGCTATAGAGCTTTCACACATGCTGCGTTTGCGGTGCGCAACTGATCCGCGGCTGTAGGCTACCACAAACACAAACAAGCATATTTACTTGCTATTTGTATTTCAAATCTATCAGCAACTTTTATTTAAAACAAGTTGTCACCAGTGCGATTCTCTTTGTACACATAGGCTACACACAGACGTATTCACGTTTAAACACAATTTAAATAACGTATTATTCAATGCATTACTTCTTTATAGATTATACTAAGTTGCTCAAGCAAGGTAACATATTGAACCATTTGTAGCCTACTTATATTAAATCGCAAATATTTTTAAATTAAAACTTAAAATTGACAAAAACAGCAGACTCATACCTTTTCTTTTGCATAATTTAAATCTTTATACAATAAATCTTGCATCACAAAAAACTTTTTTTTCCACCTCCACGAATGAGACGAGTGTCGTTCATTATGTCGCCTTGTTGAAGTAAATTGTAGTTCCCCTTCAGGGACTACCGCTGCGTGTAATCGCAGTGGGAACGCCCCCCAGCGTAGCGCGTCTGAATACATGAATGAAATCAGTCAATGGAGAGAATGAGCGTACGGCGAGTGACGTCATTGACCAGGAAGCTATAAATATCCCCTGAATACACAAGCCGCCAGCTTCTTTACTTCAGCAAGCGCTCTGTGTGTGTCTGGAATCTTTCGATTGTGTTTGTCTGTTCTAGTCAGGAGTTTATCACTATATATATATATTTATATATAAAAAAAACAATATGAGCGAGCAGTATAGAAAGTGTGCTCCCCCCTGTACTCGATACATCACGGGTGGGGATTCACACGAGTTATGTGTTGCTTGTTTAGGAATGCAGCATGCCCAGTCTGCTCTCGAGGGGGTCGATTGTGTGCATTGCGAGCGTTTTCCTATTAGAACTCTGCGCTCGCGGCGATCGCTCTTCGAGGAGAGCGGTATGCTGCGAGCTCCCCAAGGCTCGGGTCCCGCTTCTGTTGAGGCAGAGCGGCGGCGCTTGTCTTGGGGTTCGCAGATGGATCTCACCGGCGACGTTGAGACGGGCCCCGCCCTATCTCAGCCATCTCCGGCGGGATCCAGTGACTCTCACCCGGCTCTGGAAGCACGCGCTGCGGCGGTTACTTCTGCCCGGGTGGAGGCACATGATGATGTTGAATTGAGATTATCCAGTTCCGAGGAGCTGGATGTCGATAGTGTTGCATCAGAAGAAACGAGTTTGCCATATTATACTGCTAATGAGGAAGGGCTGATGGATGTTTTATCTTGGGCTGTTGAAAAGCTCAGCATCGAGTGGCCAGCTGATAGGCAGGAGTCTAGAAGTAAAAGCTAACTAGACGATAGATTTCTGTCTGCACGACATCAGCCCGCTCGTCGGTGCCTACCATTTTTTCCAGATCTCCACGCTGAGGTTTCAAAAACCTGGCTTAGACCTGTTTCTAGCAGAATTTACACTAACCAGTCTAATGCTTATGGTAACATCGTTAGTGCTAAATCTGCTGGGTATGTGACGATGCCGAAGGCGGAGGAGACGCTCGCTAGCTATCTCTCTCCTGCTTCGTCATCCTCACTTAAAGCACCGACTCTTCCATCCAGACCTTTAAAAAAAACATCTGCGCTCGCAGGGAAGGCTTACTCGGCGGCTGGTCAGGCGGCTGCATGTATGCACACTATGGCCATTTTGCAGGCTTATCAAGCCGACCTGCTTAAAGACGCTTGTGAGGGGGGGGGGGGGGGGAATTTCTGCTGATATGATCAATGAGCTGAGGCAGACCGCTGATCTCACTCTTCGGGCCACCAGGGAGACGGCTAAATCTATTGGTCGGTCTATGGCAGCCATGGTGGCCACAGAAAGACATTTATGGTTGAGTCAAACTTCTATGAAGGAAAAAGATAAATCTCTTCTTTTAAATGCTCCAGTTTCGCCTGCGGGTCTCTTCGGTGACGCTCTTATTTCTGTCACTGAGAGGTTCCAGGAAGAGAAAAAACAGGCGGCTGCTTTTCATAAATGTATTCCCCTCAAAGTACGTGTCGCTGGGGCTGCTGAACGAAAAGGGCAGTCCCAGCCGCCGAGTTCCTTTTCTAGTAGAGCGCAGCAAAAGCAGAGTGTCGCGTCTCGTGCCCCCCCGCAGAGAAACTGGAGGGACGAGGCGGGGCGCTCTCCGGGAGGGTTGTGGAGTGCTCAGACCAGTTGTTTCCTGCCAGTATGTTACAGGGCGCTGTGTCTGTCACTCGGGATGTTCATTCAGAGGCCAGCCTCGAGAGGCTGGTTCCCTTAGTAGAGTTCCTGGCGGAATGGGAAATGCTTCCCAATGTTTCTCAGTGGGTCCTGAATATTATAAAGAACGGGTACGCTATTCAGTTCAGAACGCGTCCACCTCGTTTCAGAGGGGTTCTGCCTACACTGGTGGGCCCCGAGCAGGCTCTGGTATTAGAACAGGAGGTAAAAACTCTGCTATTAAAGGGAGCTATAGAACGAGTTCCTCCACCCAGCAGGGAGTTAGGATACTACAGCCGGTACTTCATCGTTCCGAAAAAAGATGGAGGGTTGCGTCCCATTTTAGATCTGCGTCTTTTAAATCGCACTGTATGCAAGCTCAAGTTCAAGATGCTCACTCTCAAACAGATCGTGTCACAAATCAGATCCGAGGACTGGTTTGTCACGATAGATCTAAAGGACGCTTACTTCCATGTATCTATCCTCCCTCAACACAGGAAGTTCCTGAGGTTCGCTTTCGGGGGCGAAGCATACCAATATCGGGTTCTTCCGTTCGGCCTAGCATTATCACCCCGCACGTTCACGAAGTGTATGGATGCAGCCATAGCCCCGCTGAGGCTGCAGGGCATCCGTATTCTGAACTATATAGACGATTGGTTAATTCTAGCTCAATCGGAACATCAGGCGGTTCGGCATCGAGATGTCGTTCTTGCTCACATCAAGAGTTTGGGGTTGAGGCTCAACGCCAAGAAGAGTGTCCTTTCTCCATTACAGAGAACCACTTTTCTCGGTGTAGTGTGGGATTCAACGACGATGCAGGTACAATTGTCACCTGCTCGTATTGCTTCGATTCTCGCCGCAGTAGAACAGGTCAAGCTAGGCCAGTCACTCACTGTAAAACAGTTCCAGAGGATGTTAGGTCTCATGGCAGCTGCGTCCAACGTGATACCTTTTGGCCTCTTGCACATGAGACCGTTACAGTGGTGGCTCAGAACCAAGGGGTTCTCCCCGAGGGGAAATCCGCTTCACAGGATCGTGAGTTCGCGACGGTGTCATCGCGCCCTGATCATGTGGAAAGATCCTTGGTTTCTGTCCCAAGGTCTTGTGTTGGGGGCTCCTTGTCGTCGCGTGATGCTAACGACAGATGCCTCTCTCACGGGTTGGGGGGCGATCATGAGTGGTCGCCCAGCTCAGGGTCTGTGGGGGGATCATCACCGTCTATGGCACATAAATTGTCTAGAGATGTTGGCAGTGTTTCAGGCCCTGAAACATTTCCTCCCAGACCTAAGGGGCCACCATGTTCTTGTCCGGACAGACAACACATCGGTGGTCTCTTATATCAACCATCAGGGGGGTCTGCGTTCTCGCCCGCTTTACAAACTGGCACGTCAGATCCTTCTATGGTCCCAGGGGAAAATTCTCTCTCTCAGAGCTATTTATCTCCCAGGGTATTTGAATCAGGGGGCAGACATCCTGTCGAGGCAGGGGCCGAGGCCCGGGGAGTGGAGTCTTCACCCCGAGGTGGTGGAGCTCCTATGGGAACATTTCGGTCGTGCCGAGGTAGACCTATTTGCGTACCGAGAGACATCACACTGTCCAATGTGGTTCTCTCTCAGCCAGCCAGCCCCACTGGGGTTGGACGCGATGGTCCATCCGTGGCCGAGGTCACGTCTGTACGCTTTTCCCCCGATTGCTCTGCTCCCGGGAGTTCTGGAGAGGGTTCGCCGGGACGGGCTCAGTCTCCTGCTAATAGCCCCGTTCTGGCCGGCCCGAGTATGGTTTGCGGACCTAGTGTCTCTCCTCGACGGCTCTCCCCTGGAGATACCGATCAGGAGAGATCTACTTTCTCAGGCGAGTGGGTCGATCCTTCACCCCCGCCCAGAACTATGGAGGCTGTGGGCTTGGCCTCTGAGGGGGCCCAGCTCATAGATTCTGGTCTCTCGACTGAGGTCGTTGAGACCATCCTCCAATCCAGAGCTCCTTCCACGAGGAAGTTATATGCCGCGAGGTGGAAACTTTTCACCTCTTGGTGTGGAGAGCGCCAGCAGGACCCAGTTAACTGCCCGGTTGGTACAGTGCTGGATTTCCTGCAGGACCGTCTCTCCACAGGGTTATCCCACTCCACACTGAAGGTGTATGTGGCGGCCTTAGCTGCTTACCATGCCCCTTCAAGTGGAGGTTCCCTCGGGAGACACCCACTTATATCTCGCTTCCTTCGTGGCACC
Source organism: Semotilus atromaculatus (assembly GCA_031834385.1). Lineage (NCBI taxonomy): Eukaryota > Metazoa > Chordata > Actinopteri > Cypriniformes > Leuciscidae > Semotilus > Semotilus atromaculatus. The sequence goes on from JAULUF010000044.1 coordinate 27,669,167, forward strand.
TTGAGGCTGAGGCCTGCAGTTCGCACGAGGGTACCAGCTTGGGACCTGGCCATCGTCTTAGAGGGTCTCTCCCTAGCTCCTTTCGAGCCCATTGAGGAAGTTTCGGAAAAGTTTCTTACTGTAAAGACTATCCTTCTTCTCGCTATCTCATCTCTAAAAAGAATTGGAGATATTCAAGCACTTTCGGTGGCTCCCTCGTGCCTGGAATTTGCGCCTGGTATGGTTAAGGCCTTTCTCTGTCCGAGACCAGGTTATGTTCCTAAGGTACCAACTACTTTTGATAGACCTATAGTTCTGCAGGCTTTCTGTCCTCCGCCTTTTATGACGTCAGACCAGGAGAAACTTAATTTGCTGTGCACTTGCCGTACGCTCATTCTCTCCATTGACTGATTTCATTCATGTATTCAGACGCAACTAGGGTTACATACGTAACCCGGGACGTTTTCCTTGTTTTACCCCGGTCTTAAAGTAAAAAGATAACTATGAAAAATAGTAGTATTTAATTAAATGGATTTATGGTAAAATTACTATACATTTTATTTAATTAAATGCACGTATGATGAAATTACTACATTTTCATGTCAATTTGTGTTCATTTTGACCCCGAACTATGCGCTGTCACTTTAATTCAGCGCGTGCAGCACAGCAAAAATGGAGTGTGAGTGTGAAAGCTCTAACCTGTTAACATGGGTACGGAAAAAAATACGCACCGCATACGCACTGCAAACGGAGTATGTGTGAAACGGGCGTAACAGTGTTGACACTGTTGTCATTAGTGTGATATAGAAACAACACCATAAATGTATTTCATTAAATAGAACATTTAACGAATACTTCATTAAAAATTAAAACGTAACTGATCATATTAGGCTATAGGTGTGTGTTACTGTGCATTGGTGTCTTTTATGTGCATAGGCCATGCTTGTCAAACATTAAAGGGGCTATATGCAGCTTTCCCCCCAAAATAAACGTAACAATAGCCTTTTTATTTTACCATTTATGACTCAAACATCTCCTGTTGAGCATACTGACACCTTGTCCGCTCACAGTGGGTGCACCTATAAGCCTGTATCCTATTTTTCCTATTTTCTGTCGGGTCGGATTTTTCCCGCGCTGTCTGCGGATGTGGCGTCGAGCGCGTTCATGTTAAACGTTTCAGATCACTCTGCCACCACCGCTAGTCAGCAAGTAACCTACACTCGCAAGCAGTGCAATGGAATATATGTATTTGACTGTTCTTACCTCCTTGCAGCAGATGACTTGTGAAGTGTGCACGTACGAGCGCGCTGCGAGAGCGAGCAGAAAGGAAGAGCAGTTCTGTTTTTTGGCCACAGGTGTCAGTCGCGAGTTTAAATTTCAGAAAAACGCATATAGCCTCTTTAAAGATTGTAACATCTTTGACAAAAAAACAACAACTACAACACAAGAACGCTTTAACATTTCCTGTAGCTAATTCCGATCGCCTGGTCAGGCCAGTTAGATATTTTACTGCATTCTTTTCATAGGCAGTCTTTGCCGATAATCATCTTCCTCACAGATGCCATTATCCTCTCCACAGGTCTCGGTTGTGGTAGCCTACAGATTAGTCATGAAATCTTACAACATTCATTCAATCATATTTAATCCTCTAAATGGAAGTTTATGTGCTCAAACTATTTACATTTATTAAACAATAGTTCAAAACAAGACGTTTGTACTGATTATTGTTCATTAATCGAACTTCCATGTCTCTTATTTAGGCTAGTAATTATATATTACTATGAGTACCAATTACTAATGCATGGACACCAACACACACTCGGTCTCTCTCGCGCGCTGTCGCTCGCTCGCGCAGTTCGTTTCGCTTTTGTCCAGTCCGGCGCCTCATAGACTGGCTGATAGATAGCACGAGAGAGAGTTGCTGGAGCCGTGAGTTTCATTCAGAACACGGTTGTATTCTGACTGTAACGTTACGCATTTTTGAGAGTTCTACTTTTTTCGGAGTCATCCGTGTCGGAGCGAGAGACATTGATTTCTTTCTGCGAATGAAGTGCACTTGTTATGGTGTGTTCACACCGAACGCGAATTTAATTATTTGCGCGAGTAGATTACATGCAAAGTCAATGCAAAGACGCGAATAGACGCATCATTCGCTCGGTGTGAACACACCATTAGTCTCAGCTGTTTATTTTGTCATCGCATCAAGTTTTCGTTGCCACAGGTAGCCTACTAAAGTTCGACTCACACACACCCACCCACACACGACCATTTCACTGATATGGAGTGAACTGAAATGAGTGTTTGAATTAACTGTTAATTTGAACTCTGTTTGCCAGTGTTGTAGTCGAGTCACCAACTGTCGAGTCTCGAGTCCCAGTGTTCGAGTCCGAGTCACCAAAGAAGAGTCCGAGTCAAATCTTGAGTCCCCAGTGTTCGAGTACAAGTCAAGTCATCAAGGTTTTGTGAGTCTATTATGTTTCAAGACTGCCTACATTTTTCCACTCTGACACCTTTAAAGAGCTGATATAATTATAAAAGAGGGACATTAAACAAAAATGATCAACTGTCAGGATTGTAAAGGGAGTTTGACTGATTTTTTTCTGCCACAGCATTTTTTTAAATTAATTACTTATACACAGGGGCGGATTAAGGTTGTCAGGGGCCCCTAGGCTGCTCTTTGTGTGAGCCCCCCAAAATGCAAAACCAAAATGCTTAAAGATAGGACCTTATTAAAAAAGCGTATCTGTAAAAGCAAAAGAAAAACATAAATATTTGTTATTCTTTACATGTTATTATTTAGCTTAGATATAATTTGTTAGAGATACTGGAATTTGAATTTCTTAGTTTGTTCTTTGCCAGGTGTGTTTTTATTTAACCACAAGAGGGGACTTAAATTAGTAAAGCAAACATGGGTAACAATACAGGTAACACAGATGATGGCCTGACGACTGAATAATGTCATTAGGATGCCTTGTGATGTATGAAAATGTGCAAAAAGTGGTTTTCAACCCAGACAGTATTCATGTCCAAGGCCCTGATGAAGGTATAAATTGAAACGTTGGCTTTGATTCAGCATACATTAATAAGTTTATTTAAATCAAACAGTTAAGACTTAGAATCATAAATGGTCAAGATGCTTCTTCATAAATGAACTCATGACATTTGTGCCATTTGAATGGAATTTGCTCTGCCTATTTAAACGTCTAAAAATATATGGACTGTGAAGATGAGCTAATTGATACAAACAAAAAGTCCTTTTTAAACAGCCCTTAACCCTCTGGGGACTAAGCCCTTTTTGGTCCGTTTTCTCTATTTTTACATTTGGGCTTATAAACCATATGTAATGGAGATGGAACACCATGTGTTTGGTATCTATGGATTCAGAAGACCCTAAGCTAACTTAAGAATGCATGTAATGTGTTTATAATGGAAGTATTTCTAAACTAAAGAAAATAAAACTAAAGAATTTCAAAACCGAACATTTTATTTTTTCTCATTTATTACTGAAAATCACACCTCACACAACAACAGTGAACAGTTTTTTTAACCAAAATGTATATTTAAAACCCTTTGCTTGACAGACATTTGTAATTGTTCAATAACAATATTGTTCAAAAGTAAAATATTTCATAATCTGTGAAAACACTGTCAGCATCGGATTTCTCCTCGTCACTTTCTAGTAATTGTTCCAGAGCCTGTTCTGAGGTAAATATTTTACTGCTTGCCATCATAAAAGTGCTAAAACAATAAAATAATAATGCTATAATTGCTTTTATATATATATATATATATAATATATTATAATCGTCTCTCTCATATAAATCTCTGTGCGCTTTGTAATGCTCCGTTTTTTTATTTTTTTTATTCTCCGTTCGCTCTCTGTCTCCTTCTCCACTCGACGCTGTTTGCGTTAAATCCAACCCCTTGCAAGGCTACAGAGTCCTCTGATTAGCTAGAATATGTCATGGTAACCTTACTCTGATTGGGTAAGACAAATATTCCTCCGACCGGCAATTTTTCCATTGGTCTTTGCGTGCGGAATATTCCTAACAACATCGATTTCATTGGCCTTACCGCCCAATCCGTCCCCAGAGGGTTAAATCACAGAGCAAATAAATAAGTCACAGCTTGTTCTTGTGTTATAACTTAAATCTAGACTTTCACACTATATTTCACACACTGGTTGGCCAAAAATATAGCATTAGCTTTATTGAACACACACATCTGCAAAAAAACACCCTCACTCTTCAGTCCAGAAAATAGCGTTTCATATTTCATGGCGGGGTAACGAGTGGAAATAAGGTGTGGCACCTTTAAGAGCTGCGCGCGCGCCCTCTTCAACTGTCTGCACTCTTAACTTGGTTTGCAGGCTGCTAAGCTAGCTAGTACAGTGTAGTTCGACTTTTTCAGTTTTCCTACACATTCAGAGGGAACTACGATATAACTAAACATTAAATTACCATACCTCTCAATCTACAGATTCCAGCGTTTTTATCGTTGTTGTATTGTTGCTGTTGTAACTGTGACCGTCCTCCTGTTTCACGGAGCAGCAGCAGCCAGCGCGCTCATCTCATGGGTCACCTGACCTGCATGGCCAAACGTCCGCTGAGCAGAAATCAGCTCTCACAGCCTCAGTACGACCATACTGTGTTAGTTAAAATGTAACACTGGCCCTAAATCAGTTGATCAGCTGTCATCATTGATTGATTCTTGTGTTGGCGAACTTGACCAACTACCTATCAGATCTGGGGTGGCCACAGGGGTGGCCACAGGGGTGGCCAATGAGCTTTCAGGGGTGGCCCAGGCCACACCCTAGAATCGCCACTGCAGTCTTCGTAGTGCGCTAAGAGACAACGTTATCGGGAAACGCAGCCCAGGAATGATGCTTATAATGCGTAATGGAGATTCCAAAGCGCTCTTCTTTGATCAGAACCACGGAGAGCGATCGCGGATAGGTCTGTAGTCAGGTCTGTAGACTAATGGCCATTAGTCAGGCACACCTGAACTAATCAGTTTGTCCAATAAGGGCAGACAGGAAACAAGGAGCTGCCTGAAGTTCAGGAAGTAGTTCAGCTGTGCATAGAGCCCATTGGTCTGGCCCATCCAAACTGGAATCCCGGCCCGTGCCGTGCCTGGTTCGCGCTTAAGTAAAAAATTGTCTGGCCAATCAGAGCATGATTGTTCCCCCCTGAACATGTGGGGCCCCTAGGCTGCAGCCTATGTAAGCCTGTGCATTAATCCGCGCCTGCATATACACTTAGTAGGGGTGTAACGGTTCACAAAATTCACGGTTCAGTTTGATACGATATAGTGGTGTCACGGTTCGGTATGTTTTCGATACAGCAAAAAGAATGAAATGCCAGAGAAATATTAGACATTATAGAAAAATTTTTTTTTAATAAGTTTAAGTTTTCCTACATCTTGAAACTTTTAGTTTTATAAATGGGGGTAATCTTTGAAGGATAAATAATGTTTTGGTTATCACATAAAAATAAAACATTTAAATATAATAATATTTGAGTTTTGAAGTGCTGGAAAAAGATATGTGATGTACTTGAAAGTATTTTACTATTTCTGCCAAATAACTTCCATGGTTACAAGTTAGTGTTACTACAGTAAATCCATGGGGAATGTCTTGAAGCCCGAAACAGGAAAAGTGTAACCTCAGATATCAAATTTTTGTAACCTATTTAGTCAGAAACAACGTCATTCATTTGTTGAATGCTCAAGTCTGATTTTTTTATATCCTCGAGTCCAAGTACGAGTCATCAGTCCGCGAGTCCATTCGTCAATTCGAGAGTCCAGAGAATAGAGTCTCGAGTCGGACTCGAGTACTCCATCACTGGTTTGTGATAACTGAGTCGAATGGAAACTGAATCATAAATTGATTCATAAGAATCGTTAAGTGAATTCAAGGTTATCTATTTGAAATTGGTTATTTGGATTGAACTATAAGAGTCATCAACATCCAGTGTTGTTTGTATATCAGTTTGTGTCCTAATACTGACATTCATTTTGGGGAAACACTTCTGAGGTGTTTAAAGAGGTTTGTTTTGAGGTTGTTTTGTTTTGAGGTTAAAGGTCAAAAGGTTGTTACTTTTTTGTTATTGTATTCTATTGAGATAGATCCTTCCAGGAGAAATATAATTTCCAAAGGGAAGGAAAATAAATTACTAATCGTTAAAATGAAGACATTTGACAGTTATTTTTGAACCTACCTTAGGGGTGTCTCACTTGCAGTGTGAATTTAAATTTATTTTCACCACATGCACTTCAGGAAGCCACCGTATCGACATATTTACCTGAAGCCTACACTACCTTTTCCTGTAGTATATCCTAAAATAGTGTAAGGTAAAATATATACACATAACGTGTATATTGAGGCGCAAAGCACTGGAGTGGGGACTAAGATCCTTTAACTTTTAAGTCTTCCATAGTAATTTTTTTATGTTCCCCTACGAGGCGAGACTTAAAATCCTGTTACACGTAATTATAAATATGTGCAGATTATTTTCTTGGATTCATATACTACCAATCAAAAATTTGGTGTTAGTAATTATAACTAATAAGGTTATAATTATAACCTTCTCGGTGGCCTCTCGTAGTAAAACTGCGTATCGCTTCTGTGGTGGACGTCACACGCATCACACACATGACCAGCGTCGGCCAATAGTGAGCCTGCGTGTTACGTAGCAGTATGCTATCACACTACGTTAACTGACGAGGCCCACAGAGAAGGAAATTAGTAGTTGAAATAAAGTCGTTATTTTTGTTTGTTTTTGCGCACAAAAAGTATTCTCGTCGCTTAATAAACTGAAGATTGAGTCACTGTAGTCACTTGGACTATTTTAACGATGTCTTTAATAGCTTTTCGGGGGAACAAGTTTCAGTCCCTTGGAAAGCCTATGGAGGAGTGATCCAGCTCTCAGATTTAATAAAAAATATCTTAATTCGTGTTCCGAAGATGAACGAAAGTATTACGGGGTTGGAACAACATGAGGGTGAGTAATTATTGACAGAATTTTCATTTTTGGGTGAACTAACCCTTTAATAAGAAGATATTTTACAAAGACAGTCCACTTCGCTTACACAGACAGGAGCCGTCTTTGGAAAACAGTCTCGACTAATCGAATCATGAACACCGTGCCGAACAACGGACCATATGAGATTCCAAGACAGTTCAGTGCACTCGGCTCGGCGTTCATGATTCGACTGATCGAGACTTTTCCACAGTGGAAAGTGCAAAGTGGACTGTCTTTGTAAAATATCTTCTTATTAAACTGTCTGTACATATACAACGTTCTCAATGCTTCAGTTTGCAGTAGGGACCCTCATTATGCTACCGTGTTAGTGTTGGGCTATTTTGAGCCTTGTTAGTGGTATTAACTAGCGATTTTTATTTTCATTAATTCTATGCCCAATATACTAGCGTTATAAGCTAAACAGTTTTTAGAGAAAAAACTCTTTACATTCGACATCATGAAAACAAATCTCAGAGAACGGTTGACTATGTACCAATGTGAAATTAGACCAAAGGTTCATTTTGCGCCGGAGTTGTCCTTTAAAAATGTTTTCTCTGAAATCTGAAGTAATGACTGCTGAAAATTCAGCTTTGTCATCACAGGAATACATTACAATATATTAAAATAGAAAACATATATTTATAAAATGTATTAAATTTATATACTTCTGTAAATATAATTCAATATTTCTGTTTCACTATACTTTTGAACAAATAAATGCATCCTTGGAGAACAAAAAAATATTTCAGAACCCCTAACTTTTAAACTGCAGTGTTTGTTTGTTGTTTGATTTGACAGTCAATTTCAGTATCTTTTTAAATGAATAAAGTAATAAAATCAATAAAAATAAACAATATGTACGCACAGAACGGAGAGCAGCCAAGGTCTAAAGTCATCAGAGCAACAAGTAACAACAAAAATATAACAAACATTACTGGTTTAATTTAAAGTACATAACATTTTATATGACAAAAAATATAAGAAGGCAACATAAGCACAGATTAACTCTGGGTGGCAGTATTACCTCACAAGTATGACGAGATTTGAGACCATTCCAAATCTGCTTAATAACATATTTTTTTCTTGTTGAGTGTCACACTGTAATAGCCTACAGTAATTAAAAGCAAGACATACTTAAATAAATATGTGCTATATGTTTGAATAAAAAATATAACCAAACAGGATATGACATTTCTCTTTAAGCTGAATCGCAGCTAAGCATTTATAAAAAAGATTCACTATTTAAATGTTTGTGTAGGAAAACAATTCACCCTATCTCTTGAAGGGTTCAGAGCTTGATCAGTGTGGGAGACCTCTTTTTAAGTGTTTTAGGGTCCAGCAGGGGGTGTTCTCCCTCCAGTCTGCATCACGGTCCAGTTCTGACAGGAACGCTGTATAAAATGTGTATAAAAAGGCACTGTCCTTCAGATGAGATGTTAAACTAAGGTCCTGCCAATTAAAATCCCAGCAAGCGAGTACATCCAGCCAAATTACCCCCATTAGTTTCAATTCATCACGGCTTTCTGATCATCCACATATCTAGTGCATGGATACTGTTCACACAGATTTCCCTCTTGCTGTAAAACACCTTGAATGGAAGTATCAAGTAAAGTGTTATACAAAGGGTTGGGTATTGTTTGGGTTTTATAGGATACCAGTACCTACTCTGTATTTTTTAAACGGTTCCGGTGCCTAAATGGTTCTTGAACCGGTACTTAAGAAAACAAAACCGCACACATTTTGTCAAAAAATAATACCCTTTTATTTACAGGGCCAAACTGGACACAAAATTAACTTAAATATTTGAAGATTTTCTGATTTCTGATTAAATGAAAAATTGCGCCGTTTAATAGGCTACTGATGTAAAACACTTAAGTTAAGATCAACATTTTGTCTTCACATATTATAACTTTTACTTTAAGCAGAGAAGTATCTGACACTGAGCAGAAATATTTAACACATACAGTATAGCCTCGTATAAAGAAGTGTTGGAACTTTGTTAAAACATTTTGCACACATTGTCACACTCGTTGTTGAATGGCAACGGTGTTTGCTAATCTACATGATATGCAAGATTTGCAGTTGGCATTAAATAATAGGCCTACTAGAATTACCCGAAGAGGAACGGCTGCTGTTATCATTGTCTGTGATGTCGCATCCCGATCACACTAAATGCGTCTCTTTAGCACGCATTGTGTTTATCGTGTAATTTATACGCGGAAATTAGTTTTTACATGCATAGGATACGCATGGGTAGGTTTAGTAGTGGTGTGGGGTGTGTGTGTATTATTCACTCACCTAAAGGATTATTAGGAACCCCTAATACTAATACTGTGTTTGACCCACTTTCGCCTTCAGAACTGCCTTAATTCTACGTGGCATTGATTAAACAAGGTGCTGAAAGCATTGTTTAGAAATGTTGGCCCATATTGATTGGATAGCATCTTGCAGTTGATGGAGATTTGTGGGATGCACATCCAGGGCACGAAGCTCCCGTTCCACCACATCCCAAAGATGCTCTATTGGGTTGAGATCTGGGGGCCATTTTAGTACAGTGAACTCATTGTCATATTCAAGAAACCAATTTGAAATGATTCGAGCTTTGTGACATGGTGCATTATCCTGTTGGAAGTAGCCATCAGAGGATGGACATGGTCAGAAACAATGCTCAGGTAGGCCGTGGCATTTAATCGATGCCGAATTGGCACTAAGGGGCCTAAAGTGTGCCAAGAAAACATCCCCCACATCATTACACCACCACCAGCCTGCACAGTGGTAACAAGGCATGATGGATCCATGTTCTAATTCTGTTTACGCCAAATTCTGACTACCATCTGAATGTCTCAACAGAAATCGAGACTCGTCAGACCAGGCAACATTTTTCCAGTCTTCAACTGTCCAATTTTGGTGAGCTCTTGCAAATTGTAGCCTCTTTTTCCTATTTGTAGTGGAGATGAGTGGTACCCGGTGGGGTCTTCTGCTGTTGTAGCCCATCCGCCTCAAGGTTGTAGGTGTTGTGGCTTCACAAATGCTTTGCTGCATACCTCGGTTGTAACGAGTGGTTATTTCAGTCAAAGTTGCTCTTCTATCAGCTTGAATCAGTCAGCCCATTCTCCTCTGACCTCTAGCATCAACAAGGCATTTTCGCCCAGAGGACTGCCGCATACTGGATGTTTTTCCCTTTTCACACCATTCTTTGTAAACCCTAGAAATGGTTGTGCGTAAAAATCCCAGTAACTGAGTAGATTGTTAAATACTCTGACCTGCCCGTCTGGCACCAACAACCATGCCACGCTCAAAATTGCTTAAATCACTTTTCTTTCCCATTCTGACATTCAGTTTGGAGTTCAGGAGATTGTCCTGACCAGGACCACACCCCTAAATGCATTGAAGCAACTGCCATGTGATTGGTTGAGTAGATAATTGCAATAATGAGAAATTGAACAGGTGTTCCTAATAATCCTTTAAGTGAGTGTACGTTTGGGTAGAATTAGTGGTGTGGGATGTGTGTGTAGGCTATTACACGCAATGAAGTACATATCAAATGCACGCGAAAACTGCGTATCATATGCACGTAAAAACTCATTTTAGTGTATAAAGTGTACAATAAACACACTGCGTGCTATAGAAACACTGGCCGCCTGCTGAACTTGAACTTTCGTCAAGCGTGTCAGAGGTTCTGGGTTCTAATCCGCATTCGTACAGTTGTTTTTTCTCATCAAAATTGATTATGCTCATCATTGGTTGTATATCAAGCAGGGACACGTTTGTGTGCATTATTTTGTGATTTCACCGAAACGAATAGAGAGTATCCGCAATGGATTGAAGCGCGCGTCCGAGTGAAGACAGTGCGGTGTGCGCGAGCCACAAGAGAAAACACTGTATCCACGCAGCGGCAACAAGCTTTTATCACTTGATTTAAAAAAACTAGTGATGGGCCGTTATCGGCGTTAACGTGCTGCGTTAACGTGAGACTCTTATCGCGCGATAAAAAAAATATCGCCGTTAATCTAAGTTGGGTTGGGATCATAAATAGCTTTTTCGAATATCGTTATTTTCGCGCAATTCTAATGTGTAGTATGACATACTTGACGCCGCGGCCGCGCCTACTGTCACAGATCGCGCAGCAGGGTATTTTCCTGTCAGGGACACAAGGTGTACTTACTTTGTTATGTTGGGCGACGTTCCTCTCGTTACTTTATTTTAATGCAATACGTTGTTAAACGAGTTTATTCCAAGCGCGCTGTATCCTTTGTATGGGCATGAGCGATGCTCATTTACAAATGAATCACTCTTTTGAGTCGTTTCTGTTCAAAGACTTCATCAAACAAGTTGTCAAATCTGTCTAAATCGGTTCGCGAATCAGTTGATCTGTTCAGTTCCCCACGCACTGAATCGTCTGAAGCGCTTTCAATTCACACTCGAGGAGTCGTAAATAACAGGAAGATTTAAGAACATCAAGAGCGTTGGATGAAGTGGCCGTGGATCTACAGTTTAGTCTAGTGAAAGCAAATCTGCAAATGCATCATATCTTTGCCAGCGATGAAGATCTTTATTAGTTGAACATCTTCGTATGCTGTCTGTGAATGAATGATTCTACAGGACGATACATTCGAGTTCATTTCATTCAGGTAATACATTTTACAACCAAACAGATTATTACGCCACGATAGCACTACTAAAAAGTATGACATTATCCGGTTTTTGGACATACATTAATTTATAGGCTACAAAAAAAAACCGCTTCAGAGAGTCGGCGCACTGGCAAAGGTTAACAGGTTTAAATAAGCTGCCATTGTCCACAGTTTATGAAATGAACACCCGCCATCCCGCGGTAATGTATGTGCATTGCGCAGTGGCATAATCACACGAATAGTTTACATTGATTGAAACTAATTTGTTTAAAAAGGAGGCTATTGCAGTAACAAGGCAGGTTCACATAAAATCATTATGACATATGATGACATTATTTTTTGATCTAACAAGCATTGGCGATGCAAAAACGGACTGTGGTGCGTATTGTTTTTTTTCTTCTTCCAATTAACGTTACTGTTAAAAAAACCGAAGAAAACATGTTACTTGTTCAATTAATAAACAGTTTGTTTGATGACAAATCGCTAAAGATGAAATTGGCCTCCCTTTCTGTCATTGCGGGTTTTGTTTTTAACGATATTCGACTTTTGTTCCTCGATTGTCGAATGGCATTTTTGGCAGAAATGCACATCCCTATGCGAGGCGAACTATTCTCAAAGACTTACTTTTAGTCATTATTTGGGTAGCACACATATTCTGAATGCCTTCGGGAGAATTCAAATGAGCCATTTTAATCTAGATTAATCTAGATTAATTTTAAAATTAATCTAGATTAATCTAGATTAAAAAAATTAATCTATGCCCACCTCTAAAAAAAACACATTTCAGTGCTAGATCGTCTCTTATTTAACAAACAAACAAACTAAATGAATGCTCTGCTGGTTAACTGGAGATGTTTTATTTATATGTATTGGAACATTCGTTCTGTTCGCAGATGTTTACAGGGAGCGGTAAAAAAAGTCAGGAACCGAAATTTTTTTTCTTATTCTGTCTCGTTACTACCGTTTACGTTGGAACCGGTTCCCTTTTGGCACCACATTTCGGTACCCAACCCTAGTTATACATGCAAGTAATTATAATGTTAATTATAACATATTATAATTATAATGTAATTATAATTATATAATTCCAGTGGCACATAATGTTTACGCAGCAGTGACGTTGTTTTGAGGGGGTGTTAGGGGTGGATCAACATGCTTGCTTTTTTCTAAAAATCTTATGTTTCCATATGATTCACAACGTACAAATTCATACAAAAGTGAAAGTGCCGTGAAGGCTAAGTATGGTAACCCATACTTGAAATTTGTTCTCTGCTCATCCAAGTTTAGAAGTAGTGAACACACAAACACACACACACACACACACCAAAAGCGGTGGGCAGCCATTTTTGCTGTGGCACGCGGGGAGCAATTGAGGGTATGAGCCATGCTTCTATCAGTATTGAGAATAGAACCCACAACCTTCGGGTTAGGAGTCTGACTCTCTACCATCAGGCCATGACCTGAAGGTGAAATCATCACCTTGTAAAATAGTTTCATCACCACCTCTTTTCCCCGAGAGATTGGGTTGGAGTGACAGACAATAAAGCGTAATGTTTGAAGTTGAAATGAAATATTTCCCCCAAATGGATGCATTGTTTTTTTTTATAGGATTTTTTTTTTTTTTCATGAATAAACTACTCACTATATGCATTGATTATAGTGGGAGACTATGGCATAAGTGTCAAGATGAAGATGAGTTATTAATGTGAGCCTTTCACTTGAGGACAGGAACAACAGCCCGGCTAAAGCTTTACTGCTAATTAGAGCTGGCTTCAGCCTCATGGTGACATATTGATGGACATGGATGGGAATCTCTGGAATAAAAGTATGCTGTGAAAAATGTGTTTTCTGAAGTGAGAACATTGATTGATTCAGGGTATGCACCAATGAAGCAGGCCTGCAGGATATAAGCACTATAGCTTAATTGAAATGAGATTTGTGCAAACATGCTGTGTTTTAGAAAGTCACATTATTGGGAGATTATCTACTGCACTGACAAGATCAAAGTTGCAGTGAAGGTTTTGGCAGATATTCAAAGAAACCTCTCTTTAAAGCAGTGACGGGTCTCTAAGAAATTAAAATATGGATGTTGTGAACTGTATAAGGGATAGCAGCGCCTACACTGCAAACAAATTATGATGATTAGCCTAATATAGACAAGCACAAGACTTTGAACTCTTCTAGACACGTAGGAGCTTAAAAAATCACGAGTGGGGTAATACTGATGTATTTTATGTCGTAGAATAAAACGTGAAAGTGTTTGTGTTCACCACAAACTTTTTTTCAGCCATTTAACCAAAATCCCATTTCCATTGACTCCCAAAATCCCCAAAACTCCATTGACTTTGGGACGATGGAAACGAAAGTGCTAAAATGTTAACTAATTTCTGCGTATTGGCCTACAAAGTGATGTCATACCTCACCTGCACCACTCTATCTATAGTATAGGGATGCTGTGATAGGTGTCATATTCCTATAGGTAGACGTGGATCAGCTGAGAGTCAGCTAATGTGAGCTTGACTAACGTGACCTGCCAGAATTAACGCTATGCTTGCTTTGTCATAAAAGTGAGAAGATTATAGGAAATTAACAAAGAAGCCTGTATGTTTTTTTTGTTGTTTTTTTTCTAACAGAAATGTCTTAAATCAAGCTCAACCTGTGCTCCTGGAAAGTGACAGTTTCTTGTACCCTGAAGTTCTCTATTTCGCCTTTGTGCTCTTGCTATACCAAAGATGAAGGATTAGGATTTACTTGATATAATCCTCGTAACAATTTGCACTAACACATTTTAAATAAAATGTACTGCTACTGCTCTGTACAATTTACCTGTTGTTGTCAAATAAAATCTACTTACTATTGAACAACATTCATTTGACATTTAATTGACACTTAACTTCTTAATTATATTTAATTTATTTAATATCACATATAGAATTAAGTAACATCTACTTAAATAAGTTAAGTAAATTTAACAATTAACTTTTGTAACGAATTACACAATAATAATATACATAAAATGTATTTAAGGGGGGCTGGAAGTAGCCTGGTAATACCAGACTCTGCTACTTCACTTTGCTTCGTAGACAGAGTCTGGAATAGCATAATAGAGAAGTGTTTTCTCTCTTGCTAGGGGGCGATTTCTGAAGTTTAAAATCATTGGTTACCCGCAAGCCAATCAGATAAGTTTATGTTATGCGCCGATACAGCCGCATCTAAACACAGACATCATGCATTGAACTCAAATCTATGATCGAACTTCCACTGTAAACCTGCTGTAAACACTTGATGATGCGAGCGAAATACCGGAGTGAACATGGCTGTAAACGACTGTTGCAGATTATGCGAAGTTAATCTACGCATCCACGGTACAATCACGTGTCTCGTTTCCCATTTCCGCGGTCGTTTCGGTTTTCGATTTCTCTATCCTACAATGTAAAACTCGGCACTTAGCGGCTACGTCACGGCTCTCAGCCGGCCTCTGTTCGTTGATTGGGCCGGCTGTTTTCAGGCCGGTGGAAAACTGAAAGATAGGCTGCTATCTCAGACTGACTACAGGAGCGAAATGAAATTAGCGGAAGTAGGAAGTCTGACGTAGTCAGGCTAGGCCGGAAGGCCAATTTAGCTCAAAAGGAATGATTCATCGATTTGCAATGAATCTTGACCGAATCACTATGGAACCGAGCAAATGACTCGTTTAGAGTTCATTTGAACGGGCCGTAATTATAACCTTGGCAACTGATATAAATATCCAATCTATAGTGAAACACTATGTATTAGCAAGGTAACTTTAGATCGACAGTACAAGACATTAAATGTGCGAGCACAACACAAGGCAAATATCTTTTCAAATATATGGACGACTTTATTAACTATTCTAAACACATAAAACTAAGGTCTAAACCCAATCACACACACACATTCATACAAGGCGCAGAGGAAGAGAGAGAAAGAGTGAGTTTTCAGAGTGAGATGCACTTTGTAAGACATGACCTGAACGAACCACCAAGCATTAATTTAAACCTTCGTTTCTTAGACAGGTTATTCAATTTACATTAAAGCACCAGTTCAGTTAGAGTCTGGAGTACTTGCTTGTCTTTGCGTTGCTTAGGGAATTCCCTTTTTGCGGTGCTTCGTCAAAGGGGTTTCCCGGCCGGGCCCGTGTGGCTGGTTGTCTTTGAAGTGCCTGGATGGAAGTTTCTGAACTGCCGGTCACGTGTGATTGGCAGGCGAATGAGAGTCTTTACAGTTCGAATCGCGTTGCAGGAGAGACGTTTAAACGAACCTGGCAGCAAACTTAACTTTGAACCGAGACTTTTACGAAAAAGAAAATAAAGGAAGAAATGAAAGTAAGACGAGTTAGATGGCTTGAATGAGCTGTTTTAACCCCGATCTTGATGGGTTATTTGTCTGCTGGTCTAATTTGGTCTGGTCGATGTAGAAGCGTGCGAACACGCTCTTTGTTGTTTTCAGAGAGAAGCATGAACAGGAACACTCTCTTGCTGTTGCTAGAGAGAGGCGCCAACTTAATTCAACACCGAACCGAACTCAAAACCGAACTGCCTCAAAACCGAACTGCCTCTAACTCCCCTGTTCGGGTCTTTAACTTAAAAGTTAGCCCAACCTCTTTTGGAGAATTCTGACCAATGAGACAATGGCATCATTTTAGGAGGTGGATCTAGTTCCTACTTATCGTTATCTGGGATCTGCTTGGGTTCCAGCACTTAGCAGAGAACAAGAGACCACAGTTTAAACATTATAGATTATTATAATCATACAAAACATTTTACACAGATTTCAATCAAGCCATCTTTTGAATTAAGGGCATACGATTCTTTTGATTGGAAGCACGATACTCTTTCATTCATACACACAGTTATATCACAATTACATGATTTATATGTGATCTAAGCATAATACAAACATGAATTGTAGGAACAACAAGAATTATGATGTTTGATTATAAGTCCACTGAGCATTGTTCTGTGTGAGTTTTAATGGGTTTGATATGTAAAGTCTGTGTAAGTCTCTCACGTTCCATGAAAGCGTGGTCTGTTTTACATCTCTGTCCTACTCAGCAGTGGCGATGCTGAGGGAGGTCAAATGTGGTCAGGCCCCTTGGTGGTCAGGCCTCGTTTCACCATTTCTGAGCAGCTTTGTCTTGCTTAAGGATGAAACAGTGACAACGTTTTTCCTGTTTAGGCTTATCTCTGGGGCCTGCGGGGCCATAAAAGTCTTCTCTGGGGGGTTTTCTAGACAATTTGGAGCCGTCTTGTGACTTTGGAATGTGGTGTTCAGATCCGGAATGCTGAATCACATTTGAATGAATCCCATGAGAGATTAATTTGATTAATTTGTGTTTGGTTCATCCTCAAAGTCTCTACACTTTATACTCGAATAACATATCACTGATTTTAACCACACTTTTAAAGTATATGCTTTACTAAGTAAATAATAGTATCTTGACTGTTCCCTGCTGGTGGAATGACCTACCCAACTCAACCAGAGCTGCTGAGTCCATAGCCATTTTCAGGAAACGATTGAAGACACATCTCTTTCGGCAGCACTTGTTCCAGTAATACTAACACTTTCTCTTCCTTTCCAGAAAAAACACACAAAAAAAACCTTTACGGGTTCTGCGTTAGGGTTATAGCACTTACATTTTGTTGTCCTACTGTTAGTTTAACTGCTTCTATTGGTCTCATTTGTAAGTCGCTTTGGATAAAAGCATCTGCTAAATGAATAAATGTAAAATGTAAATGTAGATATATTCCATACTGTTTCTACCTAAAATCTAAACACAGAGATCTCAATACTTGGTACAGAATACACAATGGCGGTAACATTCGATAGATCGGTTGAGTATGAATGTGTCATTGTGAGTAGAATCTGGATTAATTTGTCACAAAATGGCAAGTTACCAAACCTTACAACACGAGCAATGATAAAATGGTGTAAATACAGCTGGAAAACAGTGAAAATTAAACCTGATTAATTATTCATGCCCCAGTGCATGATGGGAACATATGTATTAGTATTAGATTTGTATTAGAAAAGTTGAGTAGGTTTTACTTAATTTTATTTCGTTGAGATTTACGCTTTAATTTCTACAAGCTTGAATGAGTACTAATATAGGATCAATTTTTTTTTATTATTCTTGCCTGAACTACCTTTTTCATGTAGAATTTTTTTTTCTGTAGCATTTACTTTACTTTACATTTAATTCAATTCAATTCAATTCAATTGAATCCAACATCTTTACCTAGAAGTACCAATTGCTTTTATTTTCTTTGCTCTATAAATAGTGTGGTATCCACATCCTATTCTCACAAGCAATTGTTGTCAGTCAAATAAATAATAATACTAATGCTAAGTTACTGCAGAGAAGTCTGAAAAGTTCAGAAATGTCCGTCCATCCATCCAACATAAAATGTGTTGGATTTACTTTAAAAATGTGATGCAAAAATTCATTCATTCATTCATTATTTATTTGTATTTAAGCACATTTAAAAACAACCCATGGTTGACCAAAATGCTGAACAGGGCAGAGTAATCAGTACAAGGATAATACGATATAATAAAATCTCAAGACCAATCGATACAATTATGAACAATAGAATAAATAATACATTAACTACAATGCAATTGAAGGTTAAGAGAGTGCATTAAGGATCCACATTAAGAAAGTGTTTTTTAAGCTTTGATTTGAAAGTGGCAAATGACGAATCTGTTCTGATTGATGGTGGTAAACTATTCCATAATTTGGGGCCTGCTACTGCGAAAGCTCGGTCACCTCGATGTTTCAGTCTCGCTCCATAAATCATTGTCAATATCGATGACTGGATCTTTCTCTTTCTCAACTAGAAGCATTTGCCGATCATAATTAAGAGTTGTAGGCCACGTTTTGATCTCAGGAAGGCAGAAAATATTAGAAAAATGGTGCATATATATTTTAAGTAAACCCAACTAGGAATAATTTTACTTAAAATTAAAAAGAAACAACACAGTCTCACACCCAAGGCGTCATCTTACTGACGCTTCTGACCATGCGTCAACATGCCGACGCACACCCCCCCCCACAAACGTCAATATGAGACGCTCATCCTCGGGCGTCATCAAATGCCGCGCACCCTTTAGCGTCAGTTAGATGACGCTTCCGTTATGGGTAGGTTTAGGTCTGGGGTAGGGTTAGGATTAGACCACTAGGAGGCGCGTCTCATATTGACGCTTAAGGGGGGGTGTGTGCGTCGGCTTATTGACGCATGGTCAAAAATGGTCCATAGCGTCAGTTAGATGACGCCTTGGGTGTGAGACTGCGTTGAAAGAAAACCTTTGTACTTACATTTTTAAGTAAAGAATGTTGAGTGAACTCAAATATTTATGTAACGCTGTAACTACTAAGTAATGTTAAGTTAAAGGAGAACTCCGGGCAATTTTTAAGTTAATCTTGATCGTTAGACCTTTGTGAGTACTGTCTATAGAAAAAAAAACGAACCGGATTGGTGCTTGCGACGCGGAGCTGCGACCGCGAATGCCCAGAGCTCCCACTCAGCTAAAACGGCTGCTCTGGGGGCATGTACATAAAGAGCGTTTTTGAGCCTCTTAACAGACACATAATGCAATTAAAATATCTGTCCAACATGAACAGGGGCCTTACCTGTGAACAAGATGCGTTTAGCAACTTAGCCATGGTTTAAATTCACCTAAATAGTGTTTTAGACGGCAAGCTGTAGTCTCGCGCTGAAGTCTCGCTCCTCCCACCTGGACTCACGTGGGAACTCAGTTGTAGCCGGGATTGGTAAATAGTGTCCAGGTGGGAGGAGCGAGACTTCAGCGCGAGACTACAGCTTGCCGTCTAAAACACTATTTAAACCATGGCTAAGTTGCTAAACGCAACTCGTTCACAGGTAAGGCCCCTGTTCATGTTGGACAGACATTTTAATTGCATTATGTGTCTGTTAAGAGGCACAAAAACGCTCTTTATGTACATGCCCCCAGAGCTGCCGTTTTAGCTGAGTGGGAGCTCTGGGCATTCGCGGTCGCAGCTCCGCTTCGCAAGCACCAATCCGGTTCGTTTTTTTTTCTATAGTCAGTACTCACAAAGGTCTAACGATCAAGATTAACTTAAAAATTGCCCGGAGTTCTCCTTTAACACAACCTGCAATTACTTTCACTTGATTTAAGATAGTAGATAGATAGTAGATTCTATCACGTAACATATATTTGGCATGTTTATGCATTTTGAGTGATTTTGTCTGCTTTAGTTTAAAGGCATCATATTTTTCTCAGTCCGTTTAGATATGAAAGCTTGTGTCTATCCACCATGAAAATCTACTTTTTTTTTGTTTCATGTACTTTTCAGACCAATGATTCCCTTTCAAATATTCTGTTTAAAGGTGCACTCATTCATTTTTGCTAATTATAAAAAAGACCCCTAAAGAAATGGTTAGTCAAATTGAGAAATATAACTAAAATGATGTAGAGTGACATGATTGCTTAGCATGTGTGCAATCCAGTGCAAACAGAATGAAATGCCCTAATGTGCAGTCCCTACAGAGCTAGGGTAGAGTGGGGGAAACCGCCCCCCTTAAGGAAAATGTGACATTACTGTGAAACAAAACATAAATGTGACTAGAATTGCCATCCCAGTTTTGAGTGTCAATGGCAGGAGTTATTTACCAAATATTAAAATTGCTCAACCTTCATAATTAAATTTTTTTTTGACTGAAAATATTTTTGTACAAAGGGGGCGTTTTACCCCAACGCTGGGGCAAAACGCCCCCAAGGTGGGGTAAAATGCCCCCTTTCTTACCAACCAGTTTGCTTCATAGATCAACAGCAAAATTAACATAGTTTTTAATCTCTAAAAGTAAAAGGGAAGTAATGCAACAACATGTATATATATACCTATTAATATTTATTTCAGGAATGTACAAAATAGCCAAATTTCTAACATTTTAATATTTTGATTTCTACACTAGGCCTATATGGGGTTGATAATTGATGTAGTATTTGTTCACCACTATCATCAAGAAAAACAGACAACCCTAAATAAATATTAAACATAAATTAGTATATTTATAGTGAAATATATTCCATAAATGCATTAAAAGTCACTATGTTTTATCATTGGGTCACCTAACCACCTTCCATCATTGCATCCACCAAGCTAGCTAGCTAATGCTCACTTGAGGTAATTTTTTCATGTTTTGTTCAAATATTTGGATTTTACCGCCTAGTTATACTGCATTAAAGTGTAAAATAAAGACTTTGATGAACAGAAATAGAACCCAAACCCGTTGTCAACGTAGTGCATAGCAATAGTAAAAATATATCTTGATTCATTCTAGTGGTTATTTTGGGAAAAACGGGTGGGGGGCGTTTTCCCCCACTCTACCCTATAGGTCAAAAGCAACTATGACAAACGCAAACGCCTCTGTGACCACAAAATATGTAGCTAGAGGCTGTCCGGTAACGCTACAATGCAGTAGCCAGCTATGTACCAGCATGAACCATCAAGAACATGCACAAATGAGTTGGGAGTGACTCTAAAAATATCAATTTTATAGATGCATGGAGAAAAAAAGACAAAAAGTAGAAGTTTCTCTGGTGTGAAACTTCATGAATATATGCAGGTACTGTATCTAGGCATTTAAAAAGTCTACAAACACTGTGTAAGAAGAGCAAGCAAAACATAAAGAAGAGCTTATACTCTAATGAAAATGTTACCTAGAATGAACAAACACTGTACACTGCACATAGATGACCGAAATGATTCTCTCAGGCTCACTTACTGTAATAATGTATCACATGAACGATTGCACACTATTATGAATACCTCAGTCACTACTTTTATAAGATCAGAGGCCTAACCTGTTAGTGGGAGCAATGAAAGGAACACACAGTCATGCAGTATTTGCATAAACCGTTCAATCGAGTCTCCCATTGTGCAAATTACCAAATATATCTATAAAATGACAAGTGAACCTGTGAGAATTTTAGAACTTAAAATTGCCTAATTTGTTCTGCTTAAGCAACTTTTCTCTCTCACACAGTGCATTTCTCAAAGAATTCTGTCGTGCTATATATTTGTGAATCAACATTTCATTCTTTAAGAGGGGTGTTTTTTTTCTTTCTTTTTTTCCACTCCAAAAATGGCTTTATGATCAGACTGAAGCCATAAGTAATCCTTAAAATATTGAGTTTGAAGCACCCCAAAACACCTTTTTGAAGGGACAGTTCACCCTCTCCCCTCCAAAAAAAAAAAAAAGAAGACATTTCTGTCATCATTTACCCACCCTCATTTTGTTCCAAACATGTATGACTTTCTTCTTCTATTTTTGTGCATACAACGAATGTGAATGGACTCCAGTGTTGTTTAATGTTACTTTACTATGTTACACTTTATTTTGATAGTCCACTTTAGGCATTCTACTAACTAATAGTAACTTTGCAACTACATAACTAACTCACAGAGTAGTAGTAGACTGTTAGGTTTTGTAGAATGAGCTGACATAGGAAAATAGACAAATAAAATACAGCAAATGACTGACGACAAACGTTACAGCCACATCCAAATGCACTTAAACCGCTTTACTTAAATGTGTGACAATTACATGCAGTCAAGTACAAAAAATTGTGATATGATATAACCTACAGTAACTATACAAATTTTGTTGTTGATTTAGTTTCTATTTATTTATTTATTGTTTTATTGTGCATGTGCAGCATCACATACCCAATAATAGTTTTCAGCTACCAATGATGTTGTAGAAATGCAGAATGCAATATCCAATATTATTAATTAAAGAAAAAAATTAAGAAAAAGGGGGATACCAAGATAAAATGAGAAAAATCCAGCTGGTCATTCAATCTTAAATATCAACTTCCATGAGGCAACTCGATCCATTTAAAACGAATCCGCTTTTAATAGGCTGTCTTCATGCAAGTGTACATGGTTTTAAACTTCTTCTTTTTTTCAAAAACTCCGGGGGTAAAACTTTTTTTAATGAGGAAATAATTACAGAGTGCACCTTTAAATAAGTGAGGAATAGAGAATGAAGATAAAAACATCAAGCTGAGTGTTCGTGAATGAATTATTGATGATTTAGAGAAGGGTTCTTATTAGGCCTCTAATTGCATTATTAAACAAGTGTACTTAACTTAATTTGAATAGTAGGCTATTAATATTATTTAAAAGAGAGACCCCCCAGAAGTCCTTACAAATCCCTGTTTGTAACTTGGTAAAACTAACATCATACTTTAGTTTAAACAAAAACTTTCTCTCTCTTTTTTTGTGTTTCTTTTAAAATCTATTTTACTTTATCCTCCCCAGCTCGTCAGTTTCAGTGTTGGTATGATATAAAAGTGAGGACACTCACTCAACTTTAATAATGCTGGAGGTGCATCACTCAGACAGTCTGTCTTTGTGAATAATACTTGTGTCATTGATAATACTAAAGGTTATTGCCATGCTTGACCGCAAGTTTAAATTACCTGCCTCCCTGCCTGAGACTTATCTGAAAAGAGCAGGGGTGTTATAAGTCACACTTTTTCTTGGTGACATTTGGCCCTCTACTGACTTGATAGACCATCACCTTCTAGGCAGCAGTGACATTGCTCAATATCATTTTCAAATGGGGAATTTCTACAGACAGACTGTGCAAGACATTCACATGTTTAATGTATATGTGTAAAAGTATATGCATATCTGTTTAAAAGCCTTCTGTAGCTGTATAAAAAAAGGCATTTTGAATTATTTCTCCAAACAGGTAGAATGACACTAAATATTTCATGCATGATTTCTAATATTTAAGTCTGAGATTATGTGATTGTCACAAATGTCCACATCAAATCCAGTGAGTAAACTGTGTCCAACATGATCACAATGTCTGATAGGAAACCAAAACATGTCAGTGGACTGTTGAGCAGCGTACTTGTGCACTCTGATATGAGCTACACGTAATCTGTCTTGAAGTCTAAAACTTCCAACAGGGAGGCTGAAATTACCAGCATGAAATATGCATAAGATACTTTAATATGTTCTGGCTTGTTTTCAAAGTTAGGTAAAAAATATCCACTCAAGTCAGGTGGGAGTCAATATTTCATGAGAGTAGCCCTGAATGACCTAGCATCCCTGGTATGTTGTATAACAAGCACCTGGTGGGATGAATTCAAAAGAGAAAAAGAGAAATGGAAATACAACCCCTCCGGAAAACATTGCAATGTTCTAAAGCCCTGTTATGGTACTTTTCTCTTTTTATCCTGGAAAATGGCTTAGGTGGATCTGAGCACTGGGAAAGTTTCCAGACTGAAGCATACATGGCATCCATTTTGGATTGTGAAATCATGTTCCTTTGAGTTATGACTTTATTTGTCAGTTTAGCATGTTTGCTCTGTTCCAAAACCTACTGAGCTTCACCTACCTACTCAACTCACAAGTAAGTCAATCAAAGTCCATGTTAAGTCATTTCAATTAACTAAACACATAATTAAAAACAATGGAGAAACATAAAACTACTCATTGTGTTAAGTGTGTGTATGTATGTATGTATGTATATATATATATATATATATATATATATATATATATATATATATATATATTATGTGCAAACATTTAAGTATAAGAGAGAGATCGATTCAATTCTGCCATTCGCAGTATGGGAGTAGGCGGAGCTAACAATATATTTTGGCGAGTGTTGCTTTTTTCGACTCTCCTGATTGGCTGAATTTTCTGTTCAGTAAATTATGGTAGTTTTTCACCAGTAATTTCACTGTTAAACATGATTATTTTAAAAATAAGCTGCAAAGATACAGGCTGACATCTTCAACAGAAGCAAATGCCATCGATTAACAACCTCGTAAAAAAGCTGTATAAAGCTCCTAGATCACTTATATGATTTTTCCACAGCTCATTGTCTGAAGATTTTGTCTACTGAAATTTCATGGAAAGATATTTTTGCAGTGTTTCGCCAGCAGAACAATAATAATAATAATAATAAAAAATAAATAAAGGTACAACCCACTGAAGAGGTGTATGACTATACACTGCTAAGGTCTATTCCGCATATTGCGCATTGCACTTTCTCCCAATCATAGTAATATGTGAGTACCCTCTTTGTATATCTAAAGTCTTTTGTCCAATAGTGTGCAGTTAGAATGTTGGTAAACATGATACATAAAATACATAGGACTACTGTTATTTTAAAGCACACATTTTGTTGTGTGCTTTTGTCATTTTTATCATTTTTTTATTTTTATTTTAGCTTAAAATTATTTTTATTTCAGTTTAGTTTTCAGTAATTTTAACTAACAATTATTTAACAGTTGTCATTTATAAAGTTGAAGTTTTTGAAATATATTTCACAATAATTGTTAATAAACACAATGTGGACGTGAGCGCTCTGAAAGCGGCACTAAAAGATGCTTTAAAACTTTCTCAGAGACATCAAACAGAAAGCGCAAAACCTTTCTTTAAAGTAATTTTCGTTTTGTATTAATTGTGTCTACTTTTAAACAGAACAATACAAAACGATTGAAAACAGACACAGACTGCTCTCTGCTTTATGTGATCCGTATGAAATGTGCATTTCTCCCTAACGTATGATTATTCCAAAACAAAATATCTTAAAAGAGGGAATAATATGCTGCTTACATTTCTGGGAGCTTTATAATGTCTTAAAATGCTGTCAAACTCAGCTCACTATTTTGGAACAAAGCTCTTGTGTCCCTGGTTTAAATTTGCTTACATGCTTATGGAGTATATATAATGCATACTAAAAATAAATTAGGTCAGTTGAAAAAATTGGTTCAGCTCTCGCCCCCTGCAAATAAACCGAACATGCTGTTCCAATGGCTTAGAATAACCAGTCACAACTCAATTTATCTCAATCTGTCCTATAAGGTCAGTCACCTTCAAAGCATTGTCAATTTCCCATGACATTTCTTGCTATTTCACATGTAATTTAGAATACTGATCAAATCTTTTTGTTTTTTGTAGAAATGACAAAATTACAAATTAGACTAAAAAATAACAATACAGTGTTAAGAGCTTCCTTCTAGGGAAAGTTTCCATGGGAACACTGATTTATCAAAGCTCATAACTATACATACATGATAATATCTATTCATCATGAGAAACTACTGGATAAAATATAAAATAAAACATTTGCCATTTTATGAACAAAAATCTGTCAAATAAACTTCTTTTCCCTTTGAATTACGTTTATTTTTCTGACCCCATTGGCATGATCTGCATTGGTGCTTGTATCATTTCACTTTGAATAAAAATATTTTTGACAGACTTTTCTGAACTTCAGTTGTTCACCTTTATTAGCCATTGTCATATTTTTATTGTCAGAAGCCCCTTCAGGCCATAAAAAAAATTTATTTGCTGGCCGGGACCTTAAAAATAAATAAAATCCTCACTTACCAACTTAGTAAAGGTCAAAGCACTTTAAGCAGAAACACCCATATGCAAATGATGCTAACAAAATGTATTCCTAATGTATTCCTTAATTTGTTCAGTCATTTAGGAAAAAGTGACAATAACTTTAAATATCCAGAGATAACATATCAAGCATTTGTTTGATTAAAAAAATACATGCTGTTCATTTTTAACTTTCTATTCATATAAGAGAAAAAAAATCTGTTTACAAAAATATATATTTTTTAACATTTCAACATTGATAATAATATAGGCTAGTTTCTTGAGCAAAATAATTTTGCATTTTTTAATGATTTCTGAAGGATCATGTGACACTGAAGACTGGAATAATGAACCAAAACACTGATGACTAACCTTGCACAACAGATTTTTGTCAAATCAGATGCTCTCTAAACAAGAATGTCCCGCTCCCTTATACCACATGCTACCAACTAGCTCGATTCTTTTTTTTCCTGCCACATCTCAAATAACGTATTGTTTTCAATGCATTTGTTTTTTTCTTTATTAATGAACAATGAACCAACTTACAAGATTACAATAGTTATTGATTAAAAGTTTTTAATTGGTCAATTGCAAAACTAAATGTAAAATGTAAAAACATAATGATTTAGGGTGTAATAACCTTGGTATAATAACAGTGACATCAAGCTGTGTTTTTCTCTATAATACGACCCAGTCTTCAAAGAGAACTACCCGATAAATTGCACTGGCTCCAAATAATCAAAACAATTTACTCCTAAAATTGCTTGTGGATTGACATGCAGGAGCAACCCGTCTGTGATGTGAGCAAAATATATCCAGTATTAGCATCTGAAAAGCGCTGTAGTTGCCAGCCACCAGCAACTGGGCATTTGAGAGAGATGAGAGCTAGATTCAGTTCCTCAGCAGCAAGCTGATGAGATGTCACATCTCCACATGAATATTTATGAGGCCGGTCATGGGCGACCTGGGAATATCAGAGCATTTTACACAAGAGTTGTGTGGCGTTTGACTTAGTGGAGCGCTTATATGATGACATCACGTCTATTTCATTTTTCTAACAGCTGGAAGTTTAAGGTGGGATGTTGTTGTGACTGTCCATTGGGAATACCAGTATAAGAAATCCTATATCATATCATGATATAATATCATGATTTTTTTTTTCAGGAAAATCACGATTCACGATTTTATCACGATTCTCTTTCATGTTGTTTTTACTATTTTGCAAGTGATTGAGCATTACAGTCAAGCTAATTTCCCTATTTTAAAAACAAAGCCTTACAAGGTAACAAAATATGAAATAAAAAAGGAATGGCAAACATTTAGGCCAAAGTGGTGCAAATAAAAATAGGCTACACAACATAATATACAAATGATATAAACAGAGCTTTATTTTTTCAAAAAGAAATGAAATAAATAAAAATAAAACACTATGATAGACATCACTCTATAAGTTATACATTGATTCTATTAAAGCTACTTTTAAAGTTCTCAGTCAAGTCCAGTGAGTGATTTTTCTCTGATTGTGTTTTGTTGTTTTATTAACATTAAAGGATTAGTTCCCCCCAGAATGAAAATTGTCATAATTTACTCTCTCAAGTTGTTTAAAATCTGAATAAGTTTTTTATTTCTGTTGAAAATAAGTTATTTTGAAGAATCGGGGTAACTAAACAGTTGCTGGTCCCCTGTGACTTAGTATTTTTCCTATGCAAGTCAATGAGGATCAGCAACTGTTTGGATTGCCACATTCTTCAAAATAGAATTTTTTTGTTTGTTTTGTTTAACACAAGAAATAAATTAATACAGTTCTGGAACAGCATTAGAGTGAGCAAATAATGACAGAATTAAAATTTTTGGGTGAACTATCCCTTTAAGGACAAGTGGTGGCAGCATTTTTACTGTTACTGTCGCTTTTAAGACCGGCGCATCTAATGGACACGCATATGACACGCGCCCCATTTACTCTCAAAAATGTGTGCTTTCACTTTAGACATAACCAACTGTTTATATAAACCTTGTGTGTATGTAGTATTTGACAGTATTAACGCAATAAGACTTGAAAGATAACTTAGTCCAGTAGTCAGGCGCTGTTTGACGTTTTGGTAAGTGTGCTTCGGGTGTTTGCGCTCAGAAAAGCGCATGTTAGTTAGACCCGCGCAACAGCACGCAAATTAAATGTTTAACAGGCGAAGCTTTAGTGTACAGGCAAATAATGAACTTTTATGTACTGCAGTGTACACTCTACCGCTGCG
This sequence comes from Semotilus atromaculatus, assembly GCA_031834385.1. Classification (NCBI taxonomy): domain Eukaryota; kingdom Metazoa; phylum Chordata; class Actinopteri; order Cypriniformes; family Leuciscidae; genus Semotilus; species Semotilus atromaculatus. Next base: position 27,697,479 of record JAULUF010000044.1, read on the forward strand.
TTAACGTGATGTGTGAATGTATGTCGCGTTGAGTATGTGGAGACGAAGGTGCCAGAACTGAACTGATAAAATGCACTGTAACACGATACTACGATATTTCTTCAAAAGCAGATCGTGGAGGCATTTTAATCTTCCACGATCAAAAACCGTGATATCGCACACCCCTAGCGCAAACACGGACAGAAAAGACATGCCATCGTGGAAATAAGATAAATAACATATTACTTAAGGGCTATTTAGTTTGTTTAATAAAATAACAAATTGTAATCTGGCGCTATAAAGAATCAAATCAAATTTACTTGACCTTCAAGGGGGGCGGGGCGAGCCCCCCTTATATAACGGTAGGGGAAACACTGCTAACCCTGCTGCTACTCCTACTACTGAGAGTAATGCATTATTAATAATCATCAAAAACAATTTTTGTAGCTTATTTTGCACACATACCTAGTTCTTAAAAAATACAGCGGCTACTATTAATAATCTCATCACCATAATAATATCTATATTTTCTAGCATACAGTATAATTTGCACAAATTCCTCGGTCCAATTTTAGCTTAAAATAAAATTGAAAAAAGACTACTGCTAAACTACTAATCTCATCAACATAATAATAAATTATATAAAATATATTTTCTAGACTATTTTACACAAATACATACTGTAGGTCTTAAAAAATAAATAATACAAAAAACCACTAATATGTTGCAATAAACTATATTTTCTAGAATATTTTGTATCAATACCTAGGTCTATGTCATTTCAAGCTCAGTTTTGTTGTGACTTTTAAACACAAGAAAATCTCAGACTGAAACAAATTAAACAGAATGTGTTTTGTCTCAAGAAGCAGGGAGAACATTTAAAGGCAAGCATTAAATCTAAACCTCATGCTTAGCAATGTCCAGCCCACAAATAAAAAATAAAAACCTTTCAGCAGGTAGAGAGATAAGCAGAAGCATTTTCCCACATGAAGCAAATAGGCTAGTTGAGAAAATCGATACTGGATGCATTTGAATCTGTCTATTCTGCGGTGGTGTTTTCATCAAGCCCCTTTGATGAAAGCAAAAGGACCAAATGAGAAAGAGGTCCTTGAAATATATTGTCTCTTCCAAAGAGCTCTCATACAATGTCAGCTAGTGATTTTAATTTCAAGCAATTGTGCCCGCATAACATTTTTAGCTTGTAAAATTTCAGTGTTAAACAGCAAAATCAGCCATAAAGCAAATGTCCACACAAAATACTGAAAAAGTTGGAAGATAAAAATAATTTTGGTGCGTAAGCTCAACAATCAGGAGTGCTATTGTCTGATACGATACAACACTGATGATGATGTGAATAGAAAATGTTTGGTCTTTGTGTAGTATTGAGCCTCTATGAAGTTTTGTTTAGTAAGAAATCCCTATTATGTCTGCGAACTCCTCTCCTTGTTGAACTGACAAAAAATAATAGTTTTACCATTTTTAAAGCTGCATCTAGTTTTGGCCAAATAAATGTTAACTGAAAATATCATTAAAAACATTCTACAATACAGTCTTTGTAATTACACAAAAGACAATATATTACCCCTAAAAATTATATAAATTATATAAATATTGTCATGTATTAAGTGTTAGATGGTTAAACAAGCACATATTCTGTGCCAGATCAATGAATCACTCTCTATGATAATAAGCATAAGAAATTATATGTAAAAAAAACTGAAAACCATTAGAACATTACATATGCATTACTGTGAACTGACTGTTCATGTTTGCAAATGAAGCTTTCGTGATGTATGCAAGACCTCATGGTATGAAAGATTGACAAAGAGAATATACACCCCGATATTATAATCCCATTTAAAATGCTAAGCAGATCTATTTAAACCATTTGCCCATGCTGACAAATCATATCCTTTACAAATTCATATGTATAAATATTTTAAGCATGGCAGCAGGCGATGATTATGGGTACAGCTTTAATGTAGTGCAATTGGATTTGGTTCGTATGCGGCCGCTCGTTGAAAATGTGGGAGTAGAATGAGAGGAGTTCCTGACCTTGGTGAATGTGCTTTGTGTCCATTAGTATTCCATTATATTTGTGCTCCTATTTTTATGGTGATTGGAGCACATCAATCACATTTAAAATTCCAACAGTCTTGCCCACCACTGTGAGAACAAATGAAATGTCACAAGAATCTCATAGCGATCCTCTCAGAAATGTTGAGGCCAATGGATTCAGGGTAATGTTTTAAAATACATATGGCCCGATACTCTAATGATTCAGGAGCCTTTACATGGTCTTGCACCTCTACCAGTTGAATGTGAATGTGGAAAGATCATCAAACATCCTCTGTTCTGCCCATGTTAGAATGTACAGCAAATGTTATCAGTCTTTTGAATGGCCCAATGATAATGCACCAATGCATTACACCGAGATCATCGAATATGCTTTAAAGTTTGAGGGCATATGCATGTACATACACAAACATGTAATGTTGATGGATGAGATGACCCTTTTAGATGACATTTCATTAGTTACATGCCATCATTAATTCAAAAGGGACCTTTTCCCAATGCGGACAGAATATCAAAAGGAGTTTAACTGTATGCACTAAGGTCACCTTGTGATTTGGCATTGATCTGTGCCAGTTTGGGTCTCTTTTTCAGGTGAAACGTTGGTCTAAAGGGCAATTATCATTCCTGAAGTGTGTAGTTGGTTAAGCTTTCAGTTATCCCCTGCTTATTTTGGTTTCAGCCCCTTTGTTTAGCATGTATGAGGAAACATCTGCAATGCTGCTGTGGCCGTCGGCGTGATTGTCTTTCTGAGTGTTTTCATCAGCTTGTTATTTCTCCGCATCGACTGCTGATGGCCAGCCATAGGTGAATTGAATGTGCACAAGGCCTACTTTCTGGTTGGTAGGGTGAAAGACAGTTGGATGTGTTTTTAGAAGATGGACTACGACTCATACATGACAGGTGAGCTCATGCTTAGCAGCAGACATTTCCCAATGCTGAATGGCTCACAGATCTGCCTACGGCTACTTGAATACAAATGGCACCTGCAACCTCTACTTTCCACAGTTATTGACTCCCATAGTGCACACTGCACAATATATGATTTATCAGACTTTATGCAGAATTACCAGTGAAAATAAAGGATTGGATTAGGCTACTAAACAGCTGCTTGCCAAGCTTCTTATAATTTAAAGTAGTCAAACTATTCTTTTGAAAAGTTCAAAAGCTTGATTACATGGTTCTAAGTAGCTAACTAGAATATATTGTTGGATATAAATCAGAAGATTATATAATTATAAAAATCAGAACAACAAAATGCAAACAAACAAAAGCAATGACCAAAATATAAGGGTGTTTCTTCAGCTTCAGGCACTTTTGTGATTTGTAATAAAAGCTCTTTTACTTTTTATTTTTAATATAAAGGTCACATGACTTTCTTGGCTTTTTTATTTTTGCTACTTGTGAAAGTGTGAAAAGTGCATTTTAAGAGAGGGGACAAAACAGAGCCAAAAGTGATAGTTTAAGAAATACTCGACTTGAGTCCCTGAGAGGCAATTTGTTGTACAGTACAGACATATTGAGACACAATCCACTACACAAACATTGTCCACTTGCTCAATATCATAAATAATAAAAACTACTTTACATTTCTTCACATATATTCCTCCAGTCATACCCCTCCCCACGTCTTATTTGATTGGGTTATTGCCATGGGAAATGAAAGAGTTTTTTGCTCGGTTCTGACCTTAGGGTATCTATATCTGCAACCAGAGGGGAGCAGCTTAAACTCCACTGAAAGTGGATGGGTTGTATCCATGCAAACCTTGTAAATGCATGTGTATTTAATGCAAACATTAAATATAGTTAATAAAAAAAAAACACATTAATTTATATAACAAAATCAGACTGCTACTTGAGAAAGAGACATGGTTCTACAATAATTTGGTCTGCTTGTTTGTGTGCACACAGAAAATGTTTTTTTTTTTTTTTGTAAAACATATCTTGTTATGGAAAAAGCTACACTATTTTAAAAACAACTGAACAATACTACTTTCAATAAGTTTAGTAAAAAAAGAAGGAAACATAAATGATAGATTTGGGAATTTTTTTTCTTTTTAATTCCACAGTAGTATAGGTTCTGTCTTGGCCTACTCTTATTTACAGATTTCAAGTAGAGGTTTCTCACCATCCAGCCGTGCATGGTGAATGAGTTAGGTGTTGCTGGTCTTTGACTGAGGACGATCCTTGAATCAAAATGTTGTTCTGTGGTGCGTCTCTAAGGTCTTATTAGATGGACTTTGTGAGAGGTTTACTGTGCTGCAAAACCCTTAATCCACTAGTATCAACAGTCCAATACATGTTTATGTGGACACAGAAACAGCATGTAATGCAGCGGAGGAACGCAGGCGAAGGCGAGGATCTAAATGCAGGATTTAATAAAGTAATAACAGATAAAACAGAACAAAGGAACAAAACCATGAGGAACAAAAGCAACCATTACATGTATAACAACTGACAAAGTAACAAGTGAAACAAGGGCTATAAATACACAGGGACAAACAAGCTTAACTAAGTAATGAGGAAACAAGATACACCTGGGAACAATCATGAACTAATCAACAGGAAAAACTACAAAGGACTACAAACACATGGCACAAAACAGGAAATAATAAAAGTCCACACAAGACAAGGGGAACACAAGACAGGAATCATGACACAGCACAGGAGCACATAAATTGACCACTGAATGCCAAAATTATGGTGGCCGAGAGAGCTCAAAGTGCTGCGAAAGAGCTTGATGTGCTGCAACTGAAGCAAACACATGCAAACAGAAAAAAAAACCCAGCAAATTAAAGGATTAGATCACTTTTAAAAAAACTTTTGCTGAAAATTTACTCACCCCCATGTCATCCAAGATGTCCATGTTTGTCTTTCTTCAGTCGAAAAGAAATTAAGGTTTTTGATGAAAACATTCCAGGATTTTTCTCCATATAATGGACTTCAACAGGACCCCAAATGTTTCAAGGTTCAAACAGTTTCAGTGCAGCTTCAAAGGGCTTTAAACGATACCAGATGATGAATAAGGGTGTTATCTAGCAAAACGATCGGTCATTTAAAAAATAAATAAAAAAGTTAAAGTTTTATAAGCACAAATGCTCGCCTTGCTCTGTAATGTGATGCGCGTTCGTGACTCACGTAAGTTCACGACCTTACGTTGAAAAGGTCTGTTGAAGTCCATTATATGGAGAAAAATCCTGGAATGTTTTCATCAAAAACCTTAATTTCTTTTCGACTGAAGAAAGAAAGACATGGACATCTTGGATTATCAGCAAAAGTTTTTTAAAAGTGAACTAATCCTTTAAGAAAACATCTTTATCACTTTAACAACACATGTTCTGCAAATACTCACAATGCAACCACATACAGAAACTATGAAAATAGCACAGACCACAATGGAAATGTTTCAAAGGGACCCCAAAAAGTTACAAACCTGGCTGGGACATGCTTATTGTTCAATGTCTACTCAGGGTGCGAACTACGGGGGAGCTAGGGGGAGCTCGGCTCCCCTTAATAAGACATGGGCTCCCCTGAAAACGTGATTCGTGAAATTTTGGGGAGTCCCTAAAAATATTGACAACGTTTTATTTTGACGTGCAATTTCAGTTTTGTGTAATGTGATCATCGTGGAGTATTATGTGTAAAATAGCAAAAATATCATTCATTCATGCATGACGGCGATTAAACCTAATTCACTTCAATAAAGATAACTATACATGCTATTCTTGTCATGAGCATCAAGGTGTGGTGGCGCTGCAGTGCAAAATCACGCAAAGTCCTTGAAATCCATTCTGTGTTAAAGGGTTAGTTCACCCAAAAATGAAAATTCTGTCATTAATGACTCACCCTCATGTCGTTCCAAGCCCGTAAGACCTCCGTTCATCTTCAGAACACAGTTTAAGATATTTTAGATTTAGTCCGAGAGTTTTCTGTCCCTCCATTGAAAATGTATGTACGGTATACTGTCCTTGTCCAGAACGGCAATAAAGACATCATTAAAGTAGTCCATGTGACATCAGTGGGTTAGTTAGAATTTTTTGAAGCATCGAAAATACATTTTGTTCCAAAAATAACAAAAACTACGACTTTATTCAGCATTGTATTGTCTTCCGGTTCTGTTGTCAATCCGCGTTCACGACGCCGCTGACGTAAGACGCTGCTGACGTGTTATCTGCTGCGTCCGTGTATTCGGGTTCAAATAAATATGGCTGGGCAAAAAAAAAAGTCTTCCTCTGTGTCGAAATCCTTAGACATGTTTGCGAATATTGTTTTGTTTACAGCGTGCGTCTCCCTCAGACTGTAAACGAAGCTCGGGCGCAGCAGATAACACGTCAGCAGCGTCTTACGTCAGCAGCGTCGTGAACGCGGATTGACAACAGAACCGGAAGACAATACAATGCTGAATAAAGTCGTAGTTTTTGTTATTTTAAAAAATATATATATTTTTGATGCTTCAAAAAATTCTAACTAACCCACTGATGTCACATGGACTACTTTGATGATGTCTTTATTGCCGTTCTGGACAAGGACAGTATACCATACATACATTTTCAATGGAGGGACAGAAAACTCTCTGACTAAATCTAAAATATCTTAAACTGTGTTCCGAAGATGAACGGAGGTCTTACGGGCTTGGAACGTCATAAGGGTGAGTCATTAATTACATAATTTTCATTTTTGGGTGAACTAACCCTTTAAGGTAAGGCATTTTATTCCCAATTCTGTGTTGTGGCTGGGTTGTTACAGGTCTGCGTGACTGTCGATGTCTTAGGTCTAATTAAACGGAGGAATTCTTCTGTAGCCTGACGAGTAATTTAACCCTTGTTCAGGGGAACTCAGAGACATTATAAACTATTTGTGGATGTCTGTTTGACTTATCAATTTGTGTCGATATAAATAGGGTGAATCCTGTATACAATGCTTGCATAGACTTGCATACACTTGTAGCTGTTATGTATCTTTGGAAGTCCTCGAAATGATTGGGTTTCATAGCGTAGCGCCGCGCATTCCGCATTCTGTCTGAAAGGGGCTTCAATCCTCGGCACGCGCAAGTGCACGAATCTCCCCCCACGAATCCCAAACCCTTTTTTTTTGGTTTACATGTGCAATTTACATTTTTTTACATGTGTTTACATTTACATGTAATCGCACTTAAACCGATTTGGCTTATCGCAATTTTGAAATTGCAAAGGCTACTGTCATTTTTTTTATGCACAGCTTGTCATTGATGTACGGCTCTGTCCATCTGAAAGCACGGAGTTAGTCACTTATAATATGCATTTGAAAAAGCAACACACGTCAAACATCTTTCCAAACATGAGAAGCATTTATGAATCTCTTGTCCAACAAAAGACATTTAATAACATGCTTTTACTCCAAACTCACTTCATAAAGACAGTTGAGCATCCTTCTGTGAGATGATGTGGCTTCTTATACAGAATAAGGCAGTCGTGTGTTTATTCAATCATCATGTTTAATCAATCAAAGCATTTTAATCTTCTGTTTATTCAGCTACATTGATAGGGATTTCCTGAAATGATGTGCATTATCGTACTTCTGCGGTGGGGCATATTTGGCATGTCTGCGCGAGAGCGTCCTCTGGTGTTTAGATGGAGCAGCATTTACTACTGATCCAGCTGTGCTGCTCTGACATTTAATTGTGCAGCCCTAGTTGCAGTGCATTGAGCTCTCTCGGCCACCATACAAAAAAGACCACTGAAATGCTTCTATATCGTGAGTTTTTGTATAGATTAGTTTACATGGTCACTAATACACAGTTTTAACCTATACATTGTGTAGAATCTTTGTTTATTTTCTGGTTTGAACAGAACAAAATCCCAATTTTAAAAGAGCTCACAGATTTCACACATATATAACTGGTCCTACTCGCACACGCGCCGACAAGTTTCGAACTGGCGTTAACGGCATGGTAGGCAGGCGCGCTAACAAGGATGCTAAAGACCACAGCCTCCAGTGTCAGTCGCTATTGTACTTCTTGAGGCCAGGAGATTGAGGTTTACCTGCACAGCTTTACTAGCTGGCCTACGTTACACACACACATACACACACATACATACATACATATATATACGTATATATATATATATATATATACACACTACCGTTCACTTACCATGTCTTTTTGATAAAAAAAAAACATTATACGTTTTTGAGCAAGGATGCATTAAATTGATAATAAATAGACAATAGCAAAGCAAAGACAATAGTTAAAAATACATATTACAAAATATTTATATTTCAAATAAATTATGTCCTTTTTAACAATGCTTCCACAAAAATATTAAACAGCACAATGGTTTTCAACATTGATAATTATAAAAATGTTTCTTCAGCACCAAATCAGAATCATAGTCGAATGATTTTTGAAAGATCATGTGACTAGTCAAAACTAGAGTAATGGCTGATGGAAATTCAGCTTTGCCATCACAGGAATTATTGTAATATATTTCAAACATGAATTTTAAATTGTAATAATATTTCACAATATTTTATATCAATATTTTATATGGAGTTTGTGAGTGTCTCTTCAGTTGACATTGTTTGATGTTCCCTGCTTCATTACTAGTGCAATTCCTAACAGCAGAAAATCAGGCCAGTTCAAATCTACAGCTTATAATTGGGACTCAACTCTATAGTCAGATGTGATATTAACCCACTGAATGAACTGTTCCTAATGCCTCGCTGCTTTTCGGAGACTTTTTCTTTGATCCACATTGGAATAACCAGTGCACAGATGCCTAAAATAAACGGGTTCAGAGTAATTTTATTTCCACGGCAATAAGATGTATTTCTCTGTGGAATGATGGCGTAAAGAATAGCCCTAAACACACTGAATTTTTAATCTTTTGGCTGTTCATCACAGTCAGCAGCCAGTATTATGTCCACATAACCAAAGCCGATTCCAGTACTCAGTGTAAGGTTCACAATGAAAGCCCAGTGTAAGGTAATCTAATGTGTGAAGCACAGTAGCGAAAGGGTGACAAGATGGCTGAATTCATTGTTTAGCACTGTGATGTCCCCCCGTGGTATTTGGTGTGTCTTTATTCTGTAGCCAGCTAAAGGCAATTATCTAAGCTTAGCCTCATGCTTACAATTTGCCCTCTTTGCATGTCATAGTCAACTGTTTGTTCAATGTTCTCTAATTGTTGCAGAGAATGTGTTGTGCAAATACATTGGCACTACATGCCAGTGATGATGTAAGTCTTGTCGCTGCCATGGCTGATTGTGATGCATGATGCATCAGCTAAATGCATCAACTGAAAGAGGTGGTGTGTCTCCACGGTTTCTCTGGTCACCTCCTGATTGCTGTGCTCTGTGAGAAGCATTGTACCATCACCAACCTGCCACCCCACCCCTGCAGGACACACAGCCTCATACATCCACCCAAAAAATTATAACTGTTTGTCCAAATGTATCTGAATCGAATAAAATCAAATAATACAAATTTAAACTGAATCAAATCCACAGCTTGTGAATTAGAATATTGATTTAATTCCCATTCGATTCTATATCGATACCCAGACTTATTACACTGTAAAAAATATTTTAGCAATTTAGTTATTTCAACTTATTTTTTTAACTAGATTGTACAGACAACAAGAAATTTTAAGTTTTCTTGTCCTCAACTTATCGAAATAAGTTTGTTAAACTAAAAAAAACCCATGCAAAAAGATAACTCAAAATAATGAGTTAAGTTTTTTTACAGTGTAGAATGCATAATCATTTGTTTTTAATATCGGATTTATTTTCATTGTTTATTCATAGAAAGGAGGAGAGAGAGAGGGGGAGAACATGCTTAACATGTCAGTCCTGCTCCAGTTCTCCTGAAGGCATCATGTTTGCTGAAGTATGTTTGTATTCATTAAACTTCATCCACCTGGGTGTCTGCAACAATCCTGAACAAAGTAATAATAATAATAAAAAATAAATAAAAAAAATGTTGGAATAATTTGACACAATAATTATCTGAATGTTAACTGATTAAAGAATGGATCAAACAAAGGGCAGGACATTTTAATTAATTAATTAATTACTAAATCTTCTGGTTTAAATTGAACATTTTATTTAGTTTTTTTTTTATGTCACAAAATAGCCAAGCTTACTGATCAACCCACAAACACAGGCTAGCTCTCAGTAATCATCTACTTTATTTTTTTGCCCGACTGCTGCAGGCACTTCATATGTTTCAAAGAAAGATTATGTCATGAAGCTTTTGTCTGAGAGTGGTTTGCTTTCTATTCTTGGTGTAAATCAAGTCACATCCCAGCGGTCTGCATCACTAGGTCTTGTCAGTCTAACACCTAGTACAATCATCCAATCCATTAGGGAACTTTTTGAAGTTGCTTTTGCTGGCCTTTTTACATCTTTCAAAAGTGTTATATTAGTTTTGCCTCGAAGAGGAAAGTGAAGCCATATGCTGGTTTCCATTTACCTCATTGCAATGAGTGGCAGACTTCAACACATTAACATTCTCACATCCAGACTAAATCTATAAAAATAGCTCATTCTGATAACTGATGCTTGCCCTAACTTTTCTTCATAAACATCTCAGAGAACATTTAATACATGTGCTTTCAAGTATCACAGAGTTTCCTCTCAGGTGAGCGTCATGTAAAATAGTAGTGGATGAAGCTCAGGGGATTTCAGCCCCCCCGATCTAATCCCATAAACCAAGTGTATGACCAGAAATGGGGTCAGGTGAAATCTCTTCCTCTACAAAAACCAATTTACAATGTATGAGTGGATAGAACGCACCAAGAACCATGGCGTTCCAGCAAATCGACTTTGTGAGAGCAGGTCTCTCACCTTACTCAGACGGTCAAGCACGGTCAAGTGCTGTGGTCGTGTATCTAATGAGATTGAAAATAGGCTGACTGTGTGTGAAGTGACGAGGCCGAAACAAATTAAAGAGCTCTCAATGTAAAGAGAGTGAAAGGAAATAGATTGGCAGAGAAAATAGACTTTCTTTTATGCATTCCAATGATGGCACCTCAGCAGTCAAATTATCAGACTGAATGCAGACCGCTCCGCACACACGGCAGGGTTGATGGGGTCTGAAGGTGGTCTCCTCTGCTCCCCTTGTGCCTCTCAGATACTGCGTTTGGACTCTGAGCCCTTTCTTCTCAAAGGAACTGAATCGTAGCAAGCTCCATATGGATCTCCACTCACTAGAGAAATGAACCATCGCTGTCAGATGCCATCTGATGGAAGGAGCACAGGGGAAATCTTAAAATTACTGTGTTTTCCCCTCTCCTGTCTGATAAATTATATGGGGTTTTTCATCAGCAATGCAAAGGATTGTCTTTCAAATACCCTTATTGAAATGATATCCCTACCCATCTGTCCCAACTTAATGCTGAATCCCCCACTGCGGGTATGGTGAAACAGTTTTGACATTTGAAGTCTTTGCTGCACAATAAAGCGTTTAATAATGTCCATTAATAAGTTAATGGATGGGGATAACTGCCAAACAACCTGTTTTTGTGGTAGAGCTCAGAGTCCCACGATATTCCCTAAGCAAAACTATCACACATTTGGCGTCCTTTGGTGGACAAGTTCAATTACTTTTTTTAATGATAGAATTATATATTTTTATTTTTAGAAAGAAAAAAAAGTAAGTGGCGGCTCCCTTTCAATTTATTTGAATTGGCCAAATTCTGAATTAGAATTACATTAATTTAAATATACTGAATTATAAAATTCTACGTATAATGGCATTCTGTAAAATAATGTGTTATTCAACATTGATCCATAAAGTTAATTTATGAAATATAAGGAAGTACATAAATTAAATGTTTTGTAGACAATAAAATCTTTTGGAAAGAAGTATCTTCTTACTCAATCAAAAATACAGTAAAAACAGTAATATTCTGAAATATTATTACATTCTAAAATATCCGTTGTCTATTTTTACATATTTTAAAATGTAATTTATTTCAGCCATCAATCCAGTCTTCAGTGTCATGATCATTGAAATCATTTTCATAAACTGTAATATGAATACTGACATTAATTTTGAAAACAGTTGTGCTGCTTCATATATTTGTGGAAAATATATTGTTTTCTTTTCTAGGTTCTTTGATGAATAGAAAGTTCAAAAGAACAGCATTAATTTAAAATATAGAAATCATTTGTAACATAGATGTTCTTAATGTCACGTTTGATTATTTTAATCTGCCCTTGCTAAATAAAAGTAATAATGGGACCAAACTTTTAAAGAGTCATGTGGAAGTACATTTTTTCTGGAGGAGGTGTGGCTTTGAAAGGAGGGTGGGATCTTATGCTTTCAAAGCAAGCTCAGGTAGCCTATCTGAAATTGCCTACCCTGCCTTTAAATGACTTGTCATTTAAAAAAAAAAAAAAAAAAACCTTGATCTAATTTATTTTTTATAAATGTGGATCTCCCCAAATGGAGAGTTTGTCAGATTTAGCTCACCCTACCCCTAAACACAACCCTCACATTTTGTCCCAAAACGTAGGCTATTCAAGGACTGCCCCCCTCACACAAACACACACACACCGCTATCTGGTCCGCTATCTTTGTGGGGACTCTCCATAGGCATAATGAGTTTTATACAGTACAAACTATATATTCTATCCCCTTACACTAAGCCAACCCATCACACCCATCACACAAAACTTTCTGCATTTTTACATTTAAAAAAAACATAGTATGATTTATACACTGTTTTCCTCATGGGGACCAAAAAATGTCCCCACAAGGACAAGGATTTCAGATATTTCTATCTTTGTGGGGACATTTTGACATTCTCTCTCTTTTTACAAATTTTTTAAAACATGCCAATTGGGGACCTGAAACTCTGACCGATGTCTACATATACAACAGGGGACTCTCATAGGCTGCAATGGAACTGTGTGTGTGTGTGTGAACAGTGAAGTGAACTGGCGTAAAGTCTGTCTTCATTATGTAACTTTATATATATATATAATGTTAACACAGGCATCGGAGATCACAATATGCATAGATAAAAATACAATATACAATTTAAAAAAAGAATGACCAAACCATCAGTTATCAAAAATGTTATAAATTGAATTGCTTGAGGAAAGGCCGTTTGAATCTGTTTTTCATACAACGGGGTAAAATATATTTATAAATATGTATATGTGTGTGTGTATATGTGTGTGTGTATATATATATATATACACACACACACACACACACACACACACACACAGGTGAAACTCAGAAAGTTAGAATAATTATATATATTGTATGTGTTACATAAAGAAGACAGAATTTACGCCAGTACACACACACACACACACACACACACACATTCACCGCTAATCTATATGTCACTCAAAATGACACAAAGCACAGATGTTATCAGTGGTGAAAGCCTTGAGTTGTAGAATACATTGCCAATATCACTGCAAATGTGATGTTTGGGGCAAGAATGCTCATTTTTGTTTGTATTATGCAGTGTTGTTTTCGTCAACTATGACGAAAACGAAATGATTTCGTTGACGCATTTTTTTTTTATGACGATAACAAGACGATGACTAGCTAAAAATGGCTCTAAGGTGACTAAAACATGACGAGACTTTTTTGAGTTTTCGTTGACGAGACGGAACGAAAATGATTATAAGTCTGAAGTTCACAATGCCACTTTCTTGTTTTTAATCGACAATGTGTAACTGCATGTGAAAATTAATACTACAAGATCTACAATACTTAAGCAGTTTATTTAATCTCAGTCAAGTCTCAATGAAATACTGGCATTTTCTCTTCTCTCTTATAGCCTACACACACAAACCATGAACTGATATTCAGTTCGCATATGAGTAAAAAACAATGTTACGGACTTGAACGCTTTGAAAGTGGCACTAAAAGATGCAACACTTTCACAGAGACCTCAAATAGAAAGCACAAAACCTTTCTTTAAATTGAATTTCGTTTTGTATTAATTGTATCTTAATTTTAATTAATGTTTCATCAACCAATTGCCTGGATTTAATAAATAAGAAGTAGGCTAAATATAGCAGACGATAGATAATCACGAAACGGAGGCGCCGGCGCCGGCGCGTGAACTGGAGCTCGTCTCATAAATGAACCAAAACTCAGCGTATAAGGTATAGCCTCGCTCACAGACATGTCTACTTTTAACCAGAACAATTCAAAACGAAAGAAAACAGACACAGACTGCTCTCTGCTTATGTAATCCCGCTAATCCGTATGAAATGTGCATTTCTCTCTGGCGCGTTCACTAATGCGAAGACCGCGAGTCAGCATCGTCATTCAACTTAATCTTTGCAGCCGACACGGACAAAGAAAAGACTTGTTCATTTATAAATAATGAAAATATCTCCTTGCTATATTTTACATATTCATAATCATTACTTTTGCCGGTTCTTTGTGACAGATTTTAAGAGCTTTATTGGCTGCGCCACCTTACATGAGCGCGTCACCACAGCATCACCGCACCCACCAGAATAGCCCTGTTTTTTGTTTTGGATTTGTTTACTGTGTGTGTGATTCATTTCATGGAAAGCACATTCACTGAGTTGTCTTGCTAATCAGTGTCTGCTCGTTTATTCAAACTAATTTGTCCTATAACAGACGAACGTCGCATGATGCTATTTTTATTTACCCGCCACGGTGGCCGGTAGGTGAAGCGAGTTTAAAAATATAACTTGAAATATCGGGATAAAAGGTTTCTGCCCAATGCGACAATGAAGCTTGGCAGCACTGCATCTCCATCAATGAGAGTCTAGTTTATAATGCAAAGGTTTTTTAAGGTTAACTGTTGTTTTATAAATTGCAACACTTGCTACAACCTGTCAAACCTAAGCCCATTTCCAATACTGTTTTTTTTTTTTGGACTAAAATTGACTAAAACTTGACTAAAACCTTTTTGTGTTTTTGTCGACTAAACTTGACTAAAACTATTACGTTTATAAGTGACTAAAATTTGACTAAAACTAAAAAGCATTTTCGTCCAAAAGACTAAGACTAAAGCCCTATTCGCACGGGATTAGTACTATCTGTGGACCTTGTGTGATTTAGAAATTACCCCCCCACATCTGAATTTCGTGTGGCGCATTCGCACGGGATAACCGAAGCCTGTGATTATACTCAAATTTACTGACTTTTCTCCCGGATGACGTCGAGGCTATTGCTTGGAAATGTCTTGCCGTTATTATAGGTCTATCTGTATGATATATCATAAACAGAAGAATGTTCCCTACCGCATGCTGCTATACCATTCATCTCCATATAATCATTATTTTTGTTTTTGCTCTTCTGATGATTTTCAGCTTTCTCTTTCTGCAAATTGTATAGTTGTATGGTGTATAGCGATATGACCCAGCACCCAAAATACTATCAAAACACTCCAGCGCAGCCTCCATTCTTCGCGAAAGATGGATAAAAAGGCGCGCATGAAACAAAAACCTTGAAAAAATTATATACGATCCGCCAAATCACAGAGATGCCGATTCGCACGGGACTAATATTCCCACAGGACCTAGGTGTTCGGCGAAATATGGTAGGTAATTTGCGGGGGAATTATTACTTTACAAATTACAGACATGACCGATTCGCACGGGATTAAGATCACAGACAACCTCCGCAATTATTACAAATGACTAGAGGTCACCATATAGTACTAATCCCGTGCGAATAGGGCTTAAGACTAAAACTAAAAGGGCTGCCAAAAACGACACTGGTATTATGTAATGCATTCTTTACATGTGGTTCCGACTTCCTCGGAATGTGGTTTCAGTGATCAGATCATACAACATTTTGTACCTCCTTTACTAACCCTCGCTGTGATCGGATTCACTGGATGCTAATACCAGGTGTTAGCAGGGAATATATGTTAACATCTGTCTCTTTCAGTACACTATGTGTGTGAGTAGTTTAGTGATCACAGACCGTATCCAGTAGAAGCTTGTCTCACACCTGAAGGCCTGAATGATCTCAACGCCTTGATGGTTTGGCATCTACTGAAAATTGCAGAACTTTAGAGATTTTCTACCCCCACACTTGGACCCCCCTCACTCATAAAAGAGTCTCTCTGTTATAGCCCACCATGTGTTGTGAGGATTATCTCTTAGTCTAACTCCGGATGGAAGCTTGCCATGCCATCTGCTCTGAGGATGATCAGACTCGGGGATTCACGCCAATGCCTGACCAGCAGTAAATTAAGGTAAAGTGTTTGTGATGAGGAAACCCAGAAACACAAATAACACTCTCTATTGCCCAGTGCGTTTTTGCCACACCATTAACATGCTCAATCCATAGGTTGTAAGTAAATGGAAAGCCAGACCAGAATTAGAGTCTCAGTTGATGGTCCAATTACAGAAGATAATGGTGGCTTGTTTAACTACTTTCTAGGTTGTAGGCAGAGCTACAGTATGTAGTGTTTCTGTGTGTATGTGTGATGTTTGTGTTGCATCTTGATCTAAACTACCCAGAGTCAGCACACTTTTACTCCATAGCTTTAAAACCCATTTGGCGGTTTATACACTGAACATTAGTCTGTTCACCTCAAGCACTTCCTTTTGTGTTTATTTGCTCAAGCTAAATTATGTACTTATGGTTGAGTTCTGTGAGATTCTTGGACCACATTAGGTGTTTAAAAAAAAAAAGAGAGAGAGAGAGAAAGAAGAAAAAATATGCACTGAAATTCCTTAATGTGAGATGCTTCAGATGGACATTAACACGTTTTATGATATGTGACTTGAGAACGGCTGCAGGGCACCACTGAATGTTCTGCTTCTGATGACTTTGTAAAATAACAATAATATTCAAGGTGAAATAAATGTAATATTTTTGTCCTTCAATTCATTAATCTGCGTGGTACAACTCGACTCACTTTACTTTGGCTCGGTTTGCTTTTCCACATCAGTTTAGTACCACTTCAAAGTGGATGGGATTATAGGCTGACCATTATAGTTGCGTCGCCACCTGGTCTACTGACCACGATACAGCCATTTCTTTTTTCAAGTTGTGTGCGATGGTCGTTTAAAGCAAGTCGTTTAAAAAAGTTGTAAAATATATATTTTTTTTATATATTTAGGCGTGGATATCCTCAAGCTTAATAAGCGCTCCTCATGTATAATAAGCATAACACGTTATTAAACAAGAGCTCTACAGGCAAGAGATCTGTAAAACTTTGTGATCGACATATTGTTTAGTCCAACCAATTGCTTTGTGGATCAGCAGAACAACTGATAACACATGTGTAATCAAAAATTCATGTATGCACCACCATGATCTCTGACCCCCACCTTAAAGCCTCCCCCACCCACATCATAAAGACTTTTAAAAGTCTTTTAAATTGGGTCAATCCACATCCAGGGATTCACACATAAGTTATTAACACAGAGTGAAATAAAAACACAGTAGGAAAATTTAATTAGCGAGATTTCGAGAATAGGCTATACCAATGTTCGACATAAGCAAGGTGAAAACAAGTCAATGTAACAAAAATCCGCCGGCTCGCTTACTGAAAAGCTCTATATCCCTTGAGGGTAACACAGCAAAGCTGACTACGCCGACTATGTTTAGCTTTAGTGGGACCCGCATTAATCTGACATTTTAAAGGGGGAGGAGATCCAATGGGAGGGAAGTAACGCCGGACGAGCAGCCACTGACACTCACAGGATCCCTGTACCGAGAGCATCAGTCCTGAGCACACATGAGCGTTACAGCAGCCAGCCTCTCTCTCTCTTTCTGTCCCCTTGACACTGCAGGGGTGAATACTGAATTCAGCAAGCGCTTTGCTCTCCCCCTCATTCTGTTTTCACAGAGCTCTGCACAATGCTCAGATGAGAGAGGGAGAGACAGTGTGTAAGAGAAAGAGAGGGCAAGTTAAAGAGAGCCAAAAAGAGAGCGAGAGGGTGAGCGCATTACAGAGAGTGATTGAGGAGAAGACCAGAAAGAAAGTGTGTGTGCAAGACCGAAGAGTTTATTGCAATAGCGACTGGAGGTCTGGATTGTGCCGCTTTAATCCTCAGGAGACTTTGTGGGACATTTGGAAGGTACGTGCACATTTTTGTATTTAAACAGCCTGTTTTAAAGTGACCACAAAGAGAATTTCTTTCAGATTAAATGTGAAGTGAAAGCAAACTAGAGAAATTCCAAAAATTGATTTGCCAATGGGGAGCTCCTGCAGTTGTTGTGCGATCATCATTCAGAGGTTGTTACTTAAATGAGAACTGAAATGTGAGTCAACCACTTTTTATTATCACTCTGGAATGAGACATCCTGTAAAAGACAAGTGCTCATGTAGATATGTGTAATGTGTGTGTGTGTTATTGAGATCTAACTGAAGCATGTGATGGGCAGCTTGCGGCCATTAAGCAGATGCTAGGGGTCAGCTCTTGGTGATGCACTGGTGATGGGTAAAATATTTATCCTAAGTGAGTGCTGTTATGAATAATAAATGATTTCCGATGAATTTCTTCCCATATTTAAGAATAAACTACTTTATATATGTTGTGGGGTAGTTAACCCAAAAATGAAAAATCTGTTATCATTTACTCATGTTGTTCTAAATCTGTATGATTTTCGCTCTGTTCTGCGTAACTAAAAAGATGAAACTGTGAAAAATGTCTCAGTGCTTTCTTGTCCATACAATCAAAGCCAATAGGGTCCCCATTGACTTTAAAAAAATCTTTGTGCTCCACAGAAGAAATGAAGTCATACAGGTTTGGAGTGATAGTAAATTACTTTTCATTTTAGCGTGAACTGTCCCTTTAAGATTTCGCACAGAAAGATTGCGTATGGTTCAAAGATGTTCTTCATGAATTTTAACATCAGGCATTTTATCTTCAGAGCGACGGGGATGGAAAGCAAATTCGGAATAAAAATGGCAGACAATGATCATTGTGCTGTCGTACTGTCAGTGCAGAACCTTGTTTCAGGTATCAAACAGAAGTTAACTAAACAAATAATGACACTGCACATGCCGAAGGTGAAAAAAGACTGTGCAGACAGATCCCATAAACAAAGTCATTTCCTGTAAACTACAATTAGAATCACAATGTTCTGCCCAAGCATAAGTATATCTGAGTTGCCTCATGCCACATAGAACAATGATGGATGAATCAATGTTTGAAATGGTCCCTAAGATGGACTACACTGTTATTTTATTTGATTGTTTTGTATTCCTGTGTCTTTGCATACTTACCCCATTGTTTATTAAAAAACAGTGGAATGCACATATCTGCATTTGACAAGGAATCCATTCAACATTGATTCGCCACTAAATTAGCACACAACAACATTTGTTCTCCATTTCCCAATGGCACAGCTTTCAACATCTCACCTCAGCTGATAATAGTCCATGGAAAGCCATTGTTCATGGTCTTAACGTCAGCTATGTGTGTTCAGACCTTCAAAAGGCAGTATATCAGTGTCTATGTTGCTCTCTTGGGTTTCATCTGGAAGGGCCAATAACTCTGTGAATATGAGATTAGACAGCGTTTCATTGGATCTCAGACTCAGAGGTACAACAGCACAATTAAACACATCTCTTTATTTACCACAGCCTGCATTAAATTGGTGGCTAAATACAGAATAAGAGACACACAATGAGAAAGAGGTGGAGAAAAGGGTAACGCTTCCTTTTACAGTACGTGTACTTACCTAAGAAGTACTGCCTAATATTAGGTAAGTAGATGGGTTAGGGGTAGGTTTAGGGTTAGTACCTAGTTATTGCAGTTGTTGTAATAACTATAATAAGTACATAGTATGTACATGGGTAACAGGACTGTAAAATGAAGTGTTACCAAGAAAAGAGATAAAAAAAAATTATAATAATAATTTTATTACATCTTATTATTTACAATATTTATATATATATATGGAAAGAAATTCACAGGTTTGGAATGACATGATAGCGAGTAAATGATGACAGAATTTTCATTTTTTGGGGGTGAACTTTTCCTTTAAGTACCAGTTACCAACTAGGTCTTAGTACCACTCAGTCTTTTACTGGATGTTGGTCGAAATTCGATATCGGCCATGAAACTCAAGGTATGATAAATCACTCTACTGTTCCAAACACAACAGAATAAGAAATCATCATGGCACTCTGCAGGGTGTATATGGAACAAATAGCTTTCAAGGGCCATGAATGTCTGCTCTTCCAAAACTATGAGGGAATTCATGCTCAAATCAACCTAAATCATAACCAGGTTATCAGACCAAACACTTTATTCAAAAATACACCCATACTGTCCTGTACGTGCCAGAAATGTAATCTGTTGAAATAACCAACAAAGGCCATACATAATATATTGTACTTTTAATAGCATGTTATATAACTACACAAGTAGACATTGTAGTTTATTTTTGTGTTTTATTTATTTTCACAATATAAAAACAATCTGGGATTAAAAATGTAAACATCTCCATACAAACTTATGGAGCTCAAACGCTGTCATTAAAGCAAGAGAGAGAGAGAGAGAGAGAGAGAGAGAGAGAGAGAGAGAGAGAGAGAGAGAAGAACTTGCACTCTTTAAAATCAATAAAATAACTTTGAAATCATTCACTTCATGTAAATTCACTTTCAAGATTAAGATGCATACAGACAACATATAGGCCTACACATCTTTGTGTACAGTGACACAGAGGAAAAAACACTTTTGTCTACTGCAAAAACAAAAGAACAAAAACCCATATTTCATATCATAGAAATAAGAGGATCCAAACATAGATGCTAGAAGCTCAGTTAAATAACAATATTTGTGAG
Source organism: Semotilus atromaculatus (assembly GCA_031834385.1). Taxonomy (NCBI): domain Eukaryota; kingdom Metazoa; phylum Chordata; class Actinopteri; order Cypriniformes; family Leuciscidae; genus Semotilus; species Semotilus atromaculatus. Next base: position 27,718,280 of record JAULUF010000044.1, read on the forward strand.
TGTGGGTGCTGAAAATCATTCAGCCTTGGGGAGGAAAGACCACACTGTTCTGGCCAGCACATGATATCAGAGAGAAAAAATAAGTAGCAGCGTGAAGCATTTTTTATGGACCATAAGATTTCTCCAATGCATAACTTTTTCTTAAAGTTCCCCCTATATGCTTTTTTAAAGGTTTCTAATTTTATTTTGGAGGTCTACAACAGGTTAACATGCATTAGAGATAATATATATATATATATATATACACTCACCGGCCACTTTATTAGGTACCCCATGCTAGTAACGGGTTGGACCCCCTTTTGCCTTCAGAACTGCCTCAATTCTTCGTGGCATAGATTCAACAAGGTGCTGGAAGCATTCCTCAGGGAGTTTGGTCCATATTGACATGATGGCATCACACAGTTGCCGCAGATTTGTCGGCTGCACATCCATGATGCGAATCTCCCGTTCCACCACATCCCAAAGATGCTCTATTGGATTGAGATCTGGTGACTGTGGAGGCCATTTGAGTACAGCAAACTCATTGTCATGTTCAAGAAACCAGTCTGAGATGATTCCAGCTTTATGACATGGCGCATTATCCTGCTGAAAGTAGCCATCAGAAGTTGGGTACATTGTGGTCATAAAGGGATGGACATGGTCAGCAACAATACTCAGGTAGGCTGTGGCGTTGCAACGATGCTCAATTGGTACCAAGGGGCCCAAAGAGTGCCAAGAAAATATTCCCCACACCATGACACCACCACCACCAGCCCGAACCGTTGATACAAGGCAGGATGGATCCATGCTTTCATGTTGTAGACGCCAAATTCTGACCCTACCATCCGAAAGTCGCAGCAGAAATCGAGACTCATCAGACCAGGCAACGTTTTTCCAATCTTCTATTGTCCAATTTCGATGAGCTTGTGCAAATTGTAGCCTCAGTTTCCTGTTCTTAGCTGAAAGGAGTGGCACCCGGTGTGGTCTTCTGCTGCTGTAGCCCATCTGCCTCAAAGTTCGACGTACTGTGCGTTCAGAGATGCTCTTCTGCCCACCTTGGTTGTAACGGGTGGTTATTTGAGTCACTGTTGCCCTTCTATCAGCTCGAACCAGTCTGGCCATTCTCCTCTGACCTCTGGCATCAACAAGGCATTTCCGCCCACAGAACTGCCGCTCACTGGATGTTTTTTCTTTTTCGGACCATTCTCTGTAAACCCTAGAGATGGTTGTGCGTGAAAATCCCAGTAGATTAGCAGTTTCTGAAATACTCAGACCAGCCCTTCTGGCACCAACAATCATGCCACGTTCAAAGTCACTCAAATCACCTTTCTTCCCCATACTGATGCTCGGTTTGAACTGCAGGAGATTGTCTTGACCATGTCTACATGCCTAAATGCACTGAGTTGCCGCCATGTGATTGGCTGCTTAGAAATTAAGTGTTAAGGAGCAGTTGGACAGGTGTACCTAATAAAGTGGCCGGTGAGTGTATATTTCTCATAATATATATTGCAATGCAGCATCACCTCTTTTCTCACAGTAAACAGTTCGATAAAGCATTCACTCTCTCTAAACCCCTCCTTTCCAAAAGCCCACCTTGCTCGTATTTGTCAGATGGCCTAGTAGTCTGTTGTGATTGGTCTTCCACTGACAGCATGTGTCAGAAATGAACCATCCATAACCATATCTGAATTTCAGCTCCAGGACGCTTCTTTAGAACTTGTACACAGTGATACACAGCATTGGTTTTACCATATCAAGACCAGCCTGAGTCCTCATCCTTTTGAAGTGCATGCAAAGTTGATTTGCTTTTGCAGCATAGAAAACAGTGTCTTCTCGACAACACGAACCATACTCTCACAAGCCTTAGATTCAAGTGTTTGATGGCAGGTCAAAGTAGACATTGTTCATGGGCAGTCAATGAAAATCATAGGTTCATGCAGGAACTTGTTTCAGGCAGAATCTGGTTCTTTCTTTTGGTAGACAACTCCATTTATTGTGCACCTTGATCTTCGAAACCTTGCAGACCTTTTACATTCACAAACAGCTAAATTACAAACTACATGAAAGGTAGTAATATCAGAAAAAGTATTATGGGGCACCTTTATTTATAACTTAAATCCTGATGTTCATAAAAGTCTCATTGTGAAAAAGGATGGTCATTGTGAATGAATTACAGGCACAATTAAGCAATTTGTGAGGGCTTAAATATCAGTGAAGAATCACACCGAAGTGAGATGAACTGAAGTTTGGTCAAGGTCGAATAATATACTGATCATACAAGTTTGTACCTCACCTCCCCATTCACTAATTCATCATGCTAATATAATGACATTTATGACATACATAGGTCTATGTTCTTGTTGTGTGTGTGTGTATATATATATATATATATATATATATATATATATACACTACCGGTCAAAAGTTTGGGGTCAGTACGATTTTTTATGTTTTTAAATGAAGTCTCTTCTGCTCACCAAGGCTGCAATTATTTGATAAAAAATGCAAAAAAAACAGTAATATTGTGAAATATTATTACAATTTAAAACAGCGGTTTTCTATGTGAATATATAGTAAAGTGTAATTTACTCCTGTGATCAAAGCTGAATTTACAGCATCATTACTCCAGTCTTCAATGTCACATTTTTTAAATTATTATAATATGAAATTATTATAATATGATGCTCAAGAAACATTTATGATTATTATCCATGTTGAAAACAGTTTTTTACATTTTTATTTCAGGATTCTTTGATGAATAGAAAGTTCAAAAGAACAGCATTTATTTAAAATATAATCTTTTCTAACATTATAAATGTCTTTACTGTATAACTTTTGATCAATTTAACTCATCCTTGATGAAAAAAAGTATTTTCTAATTTCTTTCCCCCAAAAATAAAAAACAAATTCTTACTGACCCCAAACTTTTGAATGGTAGTGATTAATGTTACAAAAGCTTTCCATTTCAGATCAATGCTGTTCTTTTGAACTTTCTATTCATCAAAGAATCCTGAAATAAAAATGTAAAAAACTGTTTTCAACATGGATAATAATCATAAATGTTTCTTGAGCATCATATTATAATAATTTCATATTATAATAATTAAAAAAATGTGACACTGAAGACTGGAGTAATGATGCTGTAAATTCAGCTTTGATCACACGAATAAATTTCACTTTACTACACTCACCGGCCACTTTATTAGGTACCCCATGCTAGTAACGGTTTGAACCCTCTTTTGCCTTCAGAACTGCCTCAATTCTTCGTGGCATAGATTCAACAAGGTGCTGGAAGCATTCCTCAGGGAGTTTGATCCATATTGACATGATGGCATCACACAGTTGCCTCAGATTTGTCGGCTGCACATCCATGATGCGAATCTCCCGTTCCACCACATCCCAAAGATGCTCTATTGGATTGAGATCTGGTGACTGTGGAGGCCATTTGAGTACAGCGAACTCATTGTCATGTTCAAGAAACCAGTCTGAGATGATTCCAGCTTTATGACATGGCGCATTATCCTGCTGAAAGTAGCCATCAGAAGTTGGGTACATTGTGGTCATAAAGGGATGGACATGGTCAGCAACAATACTCAGGTAGGCTGTGGCGTTGCAACGATGCTCAATTGGTACCAAGGGGCCGAAAGAGTGCCAAGAAAATATTCCCCATACCATGACACCACCACCACCAGCCTGAACCGTTGATACAAGGCAGGATGGATCCATGCTTTCATGTTGTAGACGCCAAATTCTGACCCTACCATCCGAATGTCGCAGCAGAAATCGAGACTCATCAGACCAGGCAACGTTTTTCCAATCTTCTATTGTCCAATTTCGATGAGCTTGTGCAAATTGTAGCCTCAGTTTCCTGTTCTTAGCTGAAAGGAGTGGCACCCGGTGTGGTCTTCTGCTGCTGTAGCCCATCTGCCTCAAAGTTCGACCTACTGTGCGTTCAGAGATGCTCTTCTGCCCACCTTGGTTGTAACGGGTGGTTATTTGAGTCACTGTTGCCCTTCTATCAGCTCGAACCAGTCTGGCCATTCTCCTCTGACCTCTGGCATCAACAAGGCATTTCCGCCCACAGAACTGCCGCTCACTGGATGTTTTTTCTTTTTCGGACCGTTCTCTGTAAACCCTAGAGATGGTTGTGCGTGAAAATCCCAGTAGATTAGCAGTTTCTGAAATACTCAGACCAGCCCTTCTGGCACCAACAATCATGCCACGTTCAAAGTCACTCAAATCACCTTTCTTCCCCATACTGATGCTCGGTTTGAACTGCAGGAGATTGTCTTGACCATGTCTACATGCCTAAATGCACTGAGTTGCCGCCATGTGATTGGCTGCTTAGAAATTAAGTGTTAACGAGCAGTTGGACAGGTGTACCTAATAAAGTGGCCGGTGAGTGTATATATTCACATAGAAAACCGCTGTTTTAAATTGTAATAATATTTCACAATATTACTGTTTTTTTTTGCATTTTTTATCAAATAATTGCAGCCTTGGTGAGCAGAAGAGACTTCATTTAAAAACAAAAAATCGTACTGACCCCGAACTTTTGACCGGTAGTGTATATATATATATATATATATATGTATGTGTGTATATATATGTGTATATATATATATATATATATATATATATATATATATATGTCTCATACACACACACACACACACACTCACACTATTATATATAATATAATATTAGGAGTAAGATTGCACTATTCGTGTGTTATCTGGGGGATTAGTAGTTAGTAATTCACCCTATAAAAAATTTTTAAAAGTCCAAATAACCTTATTGCGTAATCTCATTTTTCTCATCCCTATGGGTAAATGTTAATGCAATCTCTTAATAGGACAATCACTCATGCAAAAAGAGAGCAGTAAAGCATGAGAGGGCAGACATACAGTAATACTAGCAATACTAGAGTTGAGAAACCCATGTGCTCTAAAAGTCATGAAATGCACAACTTGGATGCACACCCACGCATCTATTTTCAAAATGCCCTGAGAATCAAAAGACTTGGCCCTGTGAAGTGCACTTCTAAGTTCTGCTGGGTTAGCAATGTTGTGTCTGCAATGCCCTCTTGTTGAGCACAAATGAAAAAGGGATTTGAATGTTTTCTCTGAGGGGCTACAGTCGACCAAGGGCAGTTAATACATGAGGCAACTTATCCAATTTCAGAGAAGGTGTCAGGGCAGAAGGAATGAATAAATCCACAGTATGATTTAAAAAAAGAGAAAGAAATAGACTGGCCATCCATTTCAATCTTGAAACTGAAGCAGATCAGTTTCAACGGCAGATCTTTAAATGTAATTTGACATGTTACACTGATGCCTTTCCCTACTATACACAAATGTGAATTATTCAGGGACCTTATTCAGGGTAGATGGCATTTTTAATTTTATGGATTCAATAATGTGGTTTTTAGGTTCTAGCTCTTATCTAATATTTACAACTCATGTTTTCATTTTCTTGTCCACTGCAAATGTGCAGAAATACAAATTTGACATTTCTCTGGATGAATGGTTGATAGATAATAGTACAATACTGACTCTTATCTATCCCTCAAAACCTTATTTCCACTTGTGTCATGTGAAATATGCTGTTTACCCTGACTAATGTCTATTACACTTGAGTATCAAATAGTGCTTTGGTGGAAAAATTGCCACTATTCTCCCTCAGACTGACTCACACACTTTGCAGGTTAGTTTACCATTTACTGAGAAAGTATCCTCTGAATGACTTGCAGATAAGAAATACTGTATTGCAACATGAGGCTGTAATATTCTAACCAACAAGATTTATGATTGCTTTTATTCAACAGTTTAATAAACAAGAAATTACGTACATTAACCTACAGTACATTTTAGAGCTTCCAGTCCCTTTGTCTATTTTTGTTTTGTTATTGAAAATAGTTCCTAATGAAGTCAAATCACTGTATCCAAGGAACACATCATAGGTGTGCCACAATTCACAAACCTATGCACCAAATATATTTGCACATCCTTTTTTTTTTTAATTCATATGCAACGACATCCACGACGATCCAATCAATTCCCGATGGACAAAATCAAGTCCCGTCCTAAATTTGTTCAAGAAGCCGTCTCACTCAGACAATACTTTACAAAAGGGAAGAAAAAACTGTCGTAACTTCCGTTTCATGCCGACTTTAAGCCCAAATGCTAATACAGACTATCCTCTCTCTACTGTAGCCTAATCCATGTGTCTAAACTTGTAGGCTTTCAATTGGATGAGCTTTACGGAGCTAACATGATTGGTAATTGGAATCCCCTTTAATCACAGGGGAATTCTCAACTTAACATTGTTGAATAAAGTTTTAAGATTTAATTATATGATTTCCCTCATTTGCATGTCTTTCTCACCTCCAAAGAACCGAGGCACAGTGCTTTTAGGCTTTTAAAGCAGTACCGAGAAACATATTTAAGAGTATAATTTCATATATTTACCACTTTCAGTGGAGATATGCCAGTGTGTGTCTCCCTGTCCTTTCTCTGAGACATCAGTTGGTTGTGTGTCTCTAGTTTCTGCGTTCCTCAGCCTCTGCTAACAGCCCTCCGTTTCTAACGTAATATGACAGCGCAATTTCAGTGAATCTGCTGGGTGATGCATGCTAGAATGTCGCATGTTTATTCAGCAACAGACCCTTAGAGTAAAGTTCACTCACATCACGTTACATCACGTCAGCCAGAATACACCAGTTCATTCATTTGCCACAGACTGGCAATAAACTTTCATAGTCAACAAGAAAAAAAAAAGTGAAGTTTAAAATAATGAGGGCATCGTTTTTATTGTGTGATGACCTTTGGACAGACACTGAAAATGCTCTTTCTGGGTACACTGCACTTGAGGTCTTTGAGCTTGTTAAGTGTTGAGACAATTGCTGAGGTTTCTCCGTGGGGAATAATAATATTGCTGCAGAGACACAATGTCCTGCCAACCATAAGACATCTCACTACCACGGCACACAAGAGGTCTCCAGGGATTCGTATTGCAATAATTTGCTCTGCTTGGTGGTCTGTCTGGCAACTGATGTTGCACTAGCTTATACTATTTGTTATCCTGCCCTCTTTATCTACATGTTTTGCATGTTGCAGCATAAAATCACATGCAAATAAAACATATTTCATCTCCCACACTGTCAGACTTGCGCATGTTGTAGAAATTTCAGTTGGGGCACAGTATTATTTACTGTAGGTATTACAATGGTTTGAGAGGGCAGGAGAAAATAAGTCCTGAGAGTATGGGAAAATAGTGTTGTGAAATCACTGCAATGTGCTTCCCGTGTCTTTTTATTTTATTTTATTTTTTTATTGCATCCTACTGATCTGAATGTGGCTAATTATGTATTACCCTTACAGTTTAAATAGGCTAGCGACTAACTATAAATAATATAAATAAAAAATGAACTAATTTAATTAAATGTATTTAATGCACATATTGTATTACTCATTCTATTTATTGTTGGTATATACACTAATGGTATCTCTAGTGGCAGAGATTCCCTATTATCTATTATCCATAGCAGAACTAACAGTTTCTCCGAGCAACACACAGCAGTAACCTGGCCCTAGCCAGATGAATTTCGCTCCGCCTAGCTTCACTCACATCCATCTGGAACCTCTTCCATTGAGAGTGATTTCTCCAACCAACTTTATGGTTTAGCCAATCAGGACGCAGGGCGGGAGTTTCATAGATGTGACGTAGTGGAGAAGCGACCGTGAGACTGTTTTGATTCAGACAACAATGGCGGCTCGCATCGAGGAAGCAAGCGTTAACATTGATGCTGCTATTTCATCCGTGTTGTCCAATCTACCTAATATTGTTTCATTAAAAGAACATCAGAGAACGGCTCTGAAGGCTTTTGTTGGTGGAAACGATGTTCTCTTTCAAGCATACGTTTCGGTGTCTCACTATGGGATACGCCCCTTCCGCGTATTCCTCAGAAGCCCTATTACATTACGCCAGCCCCAATTGGCTGGCAGACATGACGCTGTGTCTGGGAGTGGCTACCCCACCCCTCCTTATAAGAGGAGCAACACAGCGTCATTACGACATTCAAAAACCTCTTCTCGCTTCACACCAGAAGCCTAGAAGCCTTTAAACTTTGTACGAACTCTTGGACGAATTACTGGCCACCACGCCGTGTTTCGTCTGGCATCCTTCGATTTGCATCCCAGCCGATTGCAAGGACTGTTCGATACCAAGATGGCTGCAGCAATGCAGACTATCCAGGCTAGCGAGGGAGATTCTGTGCGACTCTGTTCATGCGGGAACAAGATCTCATGCAAAGACACACACCAGGTCTGCTCTGCATGTCTCGGGCTGAAACATGCTCAACTGGCGATCGAGAGTCCCGGCACGTGTGAACACTGCGCACGCTTCACCACGAAGAGCCTTCGTCGCAGGCTAGCACGCCAAGCTAGCCTGTCGGGCCAGGATCCCCTCATGACTCCTAGCCCTGCACCAGCTGCCACTCCGCAGGTATCCATTCCTGTAGAACTGCCCACCACGGCAGCTCTATCCTGGAGTGAACAGCTCGACGCGTGCATGCCTCTTTCCAGTCTGCTCAGCACGGACGAGGAAGAGGACGCGGTCGAATTTGAGGAAGAGGGGCAATCGGATTTTCTTCTCTCTGACGAAGAGGAAGACTTCGAAGATTCTCCATTCCTCCCTCAGCCTGCGCACCAGGCTCAACTCCTCGCCGCGGCGGGATCCACGGAAGAGGCGGACAGGACACCATCCTCTCCGCTTCTCAGTGTTGATCTGCAGGACGTGTGCAAACGCGCTGCAGGAAAACTTGATATTCCGTGGCCGACCGTGGTAGCAGAGACTGCAAAGTCTCGCTATGAGGGGAAGAGACTGCCGAGTGCAAAACGGGCTGCACGACAGCTCCTTCCTGTTTTCCCGGAGCTCCTCGAGGAGGTCGCGGTCACGTGGAAGGACAAGCCGTTCACGAGCAAGATGCCCGTGCAGGGTGGCTCCGTTCTGGATGTAGAGGGGATGGAAAAGGAGGGCCTTCTCCGAATGCCTCCCATGGAGCCATTAGTTGCCGCGCACTTGCAACCGAAGCGCACGGCGGCTGCAAATCCGACGTTGCCATCCAAAGCTGACCGTTTCCAGTCGAGCATGACGGAACGTGCTTACAAAGCAGTCGCGCTCTCTGTAAGGGCTATGAACGCGATCTCTCTGCTGACCGCATACCAAGCGGAGCTGCAGGACGAAGTGACTACCACGCCAGGTCAGACACACTGGGAAGAGATCTGTGTTGTCACGGATCTCTCTCTGCGTCTTCAGAGATGCGCGGTTCAAGCCGCCGGGAAAGCCATGGCCACAATGGTTATCCAGGAGAGAGGGCGATGGCTTAATCTCGCTAATCTCTCCGACAGGGAAAAAGAAGCCATCCTTGACGCACCGGTGGTTGCAGATGGCATTTTCGGCTCAGCTCTGTCACTAATGCAAAAGAGATGCGAGGAGAAAAAGAGGGATGACGAGGCCTTGCAGCTCTGTATGCCGAGAAAGACGCAGACTGCACCACCTCCGCCACCCCGACAGACCTTCGCACAGGTGACGGCCCGCCCACCCCCCAACTTTCGCATTCCGAAACGGCAGAGACCCAACGTGAATGCAGCGGGTCAGAGCGGTGCACAGGAGCAGAGATCTGCCTGGCCTAGGAAGAACTATCCGCCGGCAGCAGCTCAGACGGTCCAGTCAGCTCCTCAACCTCATCCTCATCCCCATCTTCAGGGAGCGAGGAGGAAGAAGAAGACGGTTTGACAGGGTTTTCACCAGGGAAGGGAGTCAACAGCCCCCCAGTTTGCTAGCTCCCGACCCTCACACGTTCAGCGTTCGTCAAAGATGTTCTGTGGGGAAAACAGCGCCCGGTTGGGCCAGGGGAAACAGAGCGGTGAAAAAGAAAAGGAACGGTGCAGTGGTGCACACCAACCCACTAGTCACAAGCACTTTTCATGTTCAAAATTCAATAAAGTTTTCACTGTACCCCCAGAGAATGTTGCAAAACACAATCCCCCAAAAAATGTTGCAAAACATGTTAACAGAACACATTATAACATCACCTCGGGGAGCTTTCGATCCCTTAGAGGTGATGAAACACTCAGACTCTGTCCAAGCGCTAAGTGCCCACGCATGCGCAGTACAGACCACGAACTCATTCATGACTCAGCCACACGATGGCACCAGAACGCTGCAAATAAACAACTGGCGAGAGTGCACACAGTCCCGCTGGGTATTAAAGACAATACAATTCGGGTACAGACTGCAGTTTGCCACTTCCCCCCCGCACTTCAAAGGGATAATTCATTCTCATGTGCGGGAAGAGTTAAAACATGTTCTTCAGGACGAAATTTATTCACTGTTGAACAAAAAGGCGATAAGAGTGGTACCACCCGAGCAGAGCCACAGTGGGTTTTACTCGAGGTACTTTCTAGTCCCAAAGAAAGGGACTCGTGCCCTTCGCCCCATATTAGATCTGCGTGCACTGAACAAATACTTAAGGAAGTACAAGTTCAGAATGCTCACTCATTCTACACTCCTAAAACTGGTGCGCCCAGGCGATTGGTTTACATCGATCGACCTGAAAGACGCGTATTTTCACATAAAGATATACCCGCCCCACAGGAAATTTCTGAGGTTTGCTTTCCTAGGAGTGACATACGAATACCTGGTTCTTCCGTTTGGCATGTCTCTGAGTCCAAGAGTATTTATAAAATGTACAGAAGCGGCCCTGACCCCGCTCAGGGAAAAGGGCATCCGTCTCGCTACTTACATAGACGACTGGTTGGTGACAGCTCAGTCAGAACAAGAAGTGAGATATCACACAACCATGCTTCTGGAGCACATACAGAAACTGGGCTTAAGACTAAACACCGAAAAGAGTGTTCTGATTCCCGCACAGTCCATAACATATCTGGGGCTGTCACTGGACTCGGTGACCTTCACAGCACGACTGTCAAGGGACAGGGTGGAAAAATTCACCCGATGCCTGACCGAATTTCGGAGGGGGAAAAATGTCTCTTTCCGTACATGCCTCAGATTATTGGGACTGATGGCCTCAGCCCTAATAGTTATTCCCTTAGGCAGACTATTCATGAGAGAGTTTCAGCGCTGGGTAGCGTCTCTGAGACTGGACCCATTAAGGCACTGCCGAAGGAGAGTGACAGTGACGTCAGAGGCAGTCCTTGCACTGCGTCAGTGGAGACACCCAACCTTTCTGGTTCAAGGAGTACCCATGGGCGTGGTTCAAGCCAGAAAAGTTATAACGACGGACGCTTCGTTGTACGGTTGGGGGGGCATCTACGAGGGCAGAATAGTGAATGGAAGATGGGGTCACCATCTGATCAATCTTCACATAAACTATCTGGAAATGCTGGCCGTGTTTCTGACAGTGAAGCATTTTCTCCCTTTTCTGAGAGGGCATCATGTTCTCGTGAGAACGGACAACACTACAGTCGTGGCTTATATAAATCGCCAGGGAGGCCTCAGATCACTTCCCTTACACATGCTGGCACGCAAACTGATTTTGTGGAGCAATGCCAATCTTTCATCCCTGAGAGCGACGCACGTACAGGGTGTCATGAACCGGGGTGCGGATCTGCTGTCCAGAGGCAATCCACTTTACGGGGAGTGGAAATTGAACAAGGAAGTGGTCGAACAAATCTGGGAAATATACGGCAGAGCGACAGTGGATCTGTTCGCGTCGCACGGCAATGCTCAGTGTCCTCTGTTTTTCTCCCTGAAAGATCAGAGCGCGCCTCTGGGGATAGATGCGCTGGCACACGATTGGCCTCGCACTCTCCTATACGCGTTCCCACCGATAGCATTAATATCCCCAACACTCTACAGAGTGAGGGAGGAGGGACTAAAGCTCATATTAATTGCTCCGAGGTGGCCAGGGAAATACTGGCTGGCGGAGATCATACATATGCTGTACGAAGACCCCTGGTCTCTCCCGTTACGCAGAGATCTACTGTCACAAGCAGAGGGGGAGATCTTTCATCCCCACCCAGAACGATTGGCACTATGGGCCTGGCCAGTGAGTGGTTCAATTTAAATACAACCGGTCTGTCTGACAGTGTTATCAGAACCATACAGAATGCTAGAGCTTCGTCGACTAGGTCTCTCTATGACTGCAAATGGGGCGTGTTTGAGCGCTGGTGTGCGGCTAAGCACGAGATTCCCTTTCAGTGTTCAGTGGCAGTTGTTCTATCATTCTTACAGGATATGATAGACCAAGGGAAAGCATTTTCAACCATAAAAGTGTATTTGGCCGCTATTTCTGCTTGTCACATAGGGTTTGATAATAAAACCGTTGGGCAGCATCCTTTAGTGTGCAGGTTCATGAAGGGCGCGCGTCGCGCTTTACCAGTTTCAAAACCGATTTCCCCTTCATGGGATTTGGCACTGGTACTTGATGCTCTTTCAATGCCCCCATTTGAGCCATTGGACAAGATTGATTTGAAAATATTGTCGTTTAAGACGGCGCTGTTGTTAGCCTTGGCCTCGGCGAAGCGCGTAAGTGAGATTCACGCACTTTCGGTGCATTCAGCATGTACACAGTTCATGCCCGGGGATGCAGGAGTGGTTCTGAGACCTAATCCTGCATTTATGCCCAAAATAGTTAAATCTATCACTCCTTTGGAGTTAAGAGCTTTCTATCCACCACCTTTTGCTTCGTCAGAACAGCGAAAGCTAAATGAGTTGTGCCCAGTGCGTGCTTTACGCATTTACATTGAAAGAACCAAAGGGTTCCGGGAGTGTGATCAGCTGTTCGTATCTTGGGTGAAACCACGTACGGGGAAGCCGATTACTAAGCAGCGTTTGTCGCACTGGATAGTGGAGGCGATTTCACTGGCATATTCCAGTAGGGGTCATGTGCCCCCAGCTGGTTTACGCGCACACTCAACAAGGGGAATGGCAACTTCGTGGGCTCTTTTTAAAGGAGTCACGATACAGGATATTTGTGAAGCGGCGAGTTGGTCCTCGCCGCATACATTTGCAAGGTTTTATAAACTGGATGTTACAGCTCAGACTTTAGCACATGCGGTATTGAGCGTTGGAGTTGAGTCATGACTCATGACTCGTCCAGCCTGGGGGCGGTGCTGTGGTTGGCAGGGGACTTCGAGACAGGCTATCTGGCAATACGGGAGTTAGGATATCCCATAGTGAGACACCGAAACGTATGCTTGAAAGAGAACAATAGGTTACTTGCGTAACCCCGGTTCTCTGATAGCATTAAGTGAGGTGTCTCACCAGATCACCCTCCTTGCTGTGTGAAGCGAGGAAGAGGTGTGCTTGTTTTGAATGTCGTAATGACGCTGTGTTGCTCCTCTTATAAGGAGGGGTGGGGTAGCCACTCCCAGACACAGCGTCATGTCTGCCAGCCAATTGGGGCTGGCGTAATGTAATAGGGCTTCTGAGGAATACGCGGAAGGGGCGTATCCCATAGTGAGACACCTCACTTAATGCTATCAGAGAACCGGGGTTACGCAAGTAACCTATTGTTTTCGCCCTTCTCCCGACCGGATTTGGCAAGAGCTTGATCATCAGCGTCACGGGTTGGCTTCGGTGTGAGTGGTTGAAATAGCACGTCGATAAAGATGACAGACAAGTGGCTTATCCAATCATATGCAAGGATTTTTGATAAGGCCCAGCCTTCTGAAACGCCATTTCAATGGATCGGTTCCAGATGGATGAGTGGAGCTAGGCGGAGCGAAATTCATCTGGCTAGGGCCAGGTTAACACAGCAGTGGCATTTTGAATGAATCAGTGTTTTGAACAAATCAGATGTGCAAATGATTCAGTGACTCACTCATAAAGACATTCATTTCTTTTTTATGAATCTGTGTTTTTTAAAGAAGTGTTTGAGTGAATGTTTAAATGTGGTCGAAATAGTGTATCACTGTAGCATATGTCTACTAATCCTACTGTATCTAAATAAAATATAGCAAGAGTAGTATTGTGGTATTGCATAGCTAGTCCCTTGTTTCGTTCCTGAACGATTCCATGTTTTTAGAGTAAATCACTAGAGCGATTGATTCACTGGCCTACCAATATAACCTGCAGAAGGAGTCAGTGAAGATCAGCATTTAACTGTGGCTTTATTTTAAAGTGTGTCGTGGTGGAAGTATCATTTCCCATAGCCATTATAGTGGATGTACTGTATATTGTATACTTGATGAATGTGTAATTTTCTTTATTCTATCTCACATGGGTCTCCTGTAGCTTATTTCTTTAATAATAGTACAGTTTGATATTTGAGAATAAGCTCTGTTATTTGTTCTGAAGACTTTTACTGATTCACTGATTTGAACAGCTTTACTTAATAACTTTAGAGCCAGCGGAAGATATCCTACTTAGTTTAAAAAGGAGTGGCAAGGTCTTAAAGTGGCCTCATTTTCTATCTTTCCTCCAGACACAGTATTCACTCTAAAAAGTCTAACCATGATTTACTCAATTTTTTTGGTGAAACATTTTTACACTTAAAAAAATTGAGTAAATTTTAAAGCTGTGAAATCAATTAAATATACTGTATGAATTGAGTAAATGCAAGTAAAACTATTAAGTAAATCTGAGTAAATGCATCTGGTATATCAACAAATAAAATTGAGTAGAAATAATTTAACATTGAAACATTTAAAAACCAATATTTATGAGTAATATTAGCTGTTTTTATTTATGAGTAATATTAACTTTTTTATTTCCTCTAAACCTTTGTAAAATAATATTCCATACAACCACCAGTATACATGACATTGGCCTTTATTGTCAATGAGTACAGCAAACAGCATATTTTACACTGTTTTAACATACAATATTGCCAACATTTAAACTAATTTAACAAACATTTTAGAAGTAAAAATTAAACATTAAACATTTAGGTAGCCTAATTCAAGAGTAATCAACAGGCGTGTTATCCAATATCCACCGTATCAGCGCTGGTCCTTGTGCCGGAGATGGACTCGCTCTCTGCGGTTGAACTTCGGACTCCAGACCGCCGTCTTGCGTTTCACTCATAGCCAGTGGCGGATCTAGAGATTTTTTCCTGGGGTGGCAAAGGGGTGGCATGAGGTTTCAGGAGGGGGGCCATGGACATTATTCATAATTTAAAATACTACGGTTTTCATTGAATGTGTTTTGTTCTCACTACATTACACAGAGTGGGAGTCAAATCAGAGATTTAGCTGGGTTTTTGGATGGTTTGGGTCTTAATTTGTGAATTGTGGACCCTGTGTAATCATTATCAACAGTCTGTGTAAACAGTCTTGTCTCAAAAAATATTAAACATTAGGCTCAGACATAAATAGTGATAGATTCTAGGGCTGTCAATCTTCCTCTATAATACTATTCGAATTCCATTCCTTATTTTATTTAATATTCGAATATTAAATGCTCAAATTCATCCTATTATTAATATTTACGACATTACACTGGTTTATGGATCGCCAATGCCACTATAGCATGTGGTTGTTGTTACACGTTCTGTCCACTAGAGGGACATCTGATAAACATGTTATTCGTGCTGAATATGGTTGAAGCGCTTCCGATGGTTTTCAGCTAATATCTCCGCGAAAACACCACCAAAAATTCTGAAACTTATATCGTTCTTTTCAGTTCGACTAGACTGTCCCAACGAGCTCGCCGAATCCGTTGAGTTTTTTTGCGTTTTTCGCTTCACGGGCGCTTTTTACGTTGTTAAACATTTACCATTTTTGACAGTATTGTTATGATGTTACAACGTGGATTGGAACCGAGAGTTGTCATCCAGTCTCTTTGGTAGAGAGAGAGACGAAGAAATTATGGAAATGGAAAATGGAAATTATCGCGGCTGGAAAAATGGTTGAGCTAATTTTTTTTTTTCGTGTGATTAATTTGATTGACTATCGCGACAGGCCTAAGCAGTAGTTTAAACACACACAAAGAGCTAGACTAATAACGTTAGACCCTTATCTGACCTGACGATCATAGAAAAATTCAATCAGACAACAAAGTAACTGTTATTGCGGATGTAAATAACGTAACAATGTGGTTGTTGCAGGGTTAACTGTCTGCTATGGACTTTTTCAAACTAATTACCTCTAAACTCACTGCTAACTGCTTATCAGCCTCTCTTCTCCAAGACACTGCGTACTGCAGACAGATACACTGCCCAGACTGCCCTGCTGGCGGCGTGACTGGTGAAATTTCGCGGGGGTCGCTGCCGTGCTGGTGATGGGTGAAACCATTGTGAGGGGGAGGGGATTCTAAATCGGCGATTTCTGTTTTAGAGGAGTTTGGTGCGGGTCTCCTTGGCCTTCAACGTGTAGGCTATGAACATAAAATATACTTAAAAAATATTATCTGATGTATAAATGGGGTGGCAACAGGGGTGGCAAGACTGATCCCAGGGGTGGCAGCTGCCACCCTTTGCCACCCCGTAGATCCGCCACTGCTCATAGCCGAAAGATGCTGCGACGACTGACTCCATAACCTGCCAATAAACAAACAGTGCACAGTTCTGAGGACATTTTATCATCCAAATTAATTATATTCATTATCATTATGATGAATAAACTCGTGTGTTTTATGCAAGACGTTTCAATCACGCGAAAAAACAGTCGTTTAGGTGTCACATTACGCCTTTGTATGTTGTTTTGCATTAAATACAATGATTTAAAGCACAGTAATGATTTTATAGATAAAATAAAACATACACAAACCTGAATTTCGCAGAGACTGGGAAGTTTCGGCCACACTGAGAAGAAAAGAGGAGAACTGTTCTTCTGGAGACTGGAGTTCAAACAGCCCGCGCTCACTCGACCGTTGAGCTGTCGTCACTTTAGAGGGCGGGGGAGGGGTACATTGTTTTAATTGAGTAAACTTACTCAATTTCTTAAGTGTGTTAAATATATTAATAATATTGACTTAAATTAAGTAAATTTTGTGGTTCTTGAAACAGATCTGTTTAATTCTCAATTCTCAAATATTTTGATAGAAATTTCACAAATATATTAAGTTTATTTAAAAGAAACAATTGGTTAGTCAAATACTAAATTCTTTTAGTGAAAAAAACGTATATATAACTGTAAATTCTAGACAAAATTAACTGTTGGATTTTTAGTCAATTATTTTGGTATGTTCAACTCAAACAATCAAGTAAATGATATTCAGAGATTTTATCAAGTTAATACAGTTAATTATTACTGTGATATTTACTAAGCCCCTGAATTATTTTTTAGAGTGTTAAATTAATTAGCATAAAATATTTCCATCTGCTACCCAATCAAAATTGTAAAGATATTGGTTGCATTTTCTACAGTGGCCAACTAATATACTGCCTTAATTATCATAACATTTGGTACAACAGTGATGGATAGTCCACTTGTACATAATTATTCAAGATCTTTCCATTTAGAGGGTGATTAAGATAAAAGTTGTCTGATGTATGACCCTAAGCATCTGGACTGGCTTGTGCTTCCTGTGACTTAACATCTGTGTTGCCAGGTCAAAAACAACCTTACTATTCAAGTGGGACCACCTCATTTTCAAGACTAATGCACTGAAAATGAGCATAGAATTGCACATCCAGGATAGTGCTGGAGGTCTGCCAACAGTTGTTCAACTCTTGCCAAACTCCCTCGTTCTTGCAGTCTCTTTTACACGCTTGTTTCTCAAACCTCCCAGTGCTTTATGTGCTAAACGAACTCGAGTGAGCCAATTTACTCAGATTTACTGTATTTGTAAAGCCCTTCAAGTGAGATTATATTGTAGCTGAACAGACAAAGAGTTACACTGCAAAGATAAATATAACAGACAGTGTGACCACCTTCTGCTTTCATTGCATGCCAACATGATACCCAGACACTCCTACAAATCCTCATAATCTCATTGTTTTAAAGTTCCGTTGCTTCTTTTCTCTTGCAGGTGGTTAACTAAAATTTCAAGCACTCCAGGAATTCCATGGATGTTAGTTGTTGTGTGCCACCAAGGCTTTGGATTCATCGCTTCTTTGCCTTCCCCATAAAAGTCACCTGTGTCCATCTTTGCATCTAAAGGTTGTTCCAATGCTCATGGGGAACTGCCTGCTGCTGTTCCTCTGGTGCCTCTTAGACAAAAGCTTTGTTTCTCCCCTCCACTCTTCATCCCAGAGCAGGATGGGGAAGGAGCAGCACAGGAACCTGATGGCACATAGGAAACATGGCATGATGGGAGTTCACAGAGTCAAGAGAGGATGGGTGTGGAACCAGTTCTTTGTTCTAGAGGAATACATGGGATCTGATCCGCAGTATGTCGGGAAGGTAAGAAAAAAAATATATTCTCAGAGCTGAGGCTTTGGGCCAAAGGTATTGAGAATAGATTGAGAATAAAACTGTGGGGGAGTTCAAAGGCTTGAACTAGAACTTGCTGCTTCTAGTTATTCTTATTCTTCTTTTCACTTCTATGTTCATTACCAGCTTTTGGTTGCGTGAAAGTAACTATTCTCAACCACATAACGTGGTTCATGGTTTGAGCAACCAGATGGTGCAATTGAGATAAAAATAAGATAAAAGATAAATAAGATAAAAATAAACATAATGTTGGTGAACATAGCAATGCATTTGCATATTTGTCTGTAAAGTTTACATACATTTTTACATTCAGGTCTATGCAGATGGATGAATTGACAGAATCTTAAATGTAAACACATTTTTATTAATCCTTTATATTATATTTATATTTATATAACTTGCCACTTCCTAGTGGCAGATGCTTACCATTTTAGCTAGGCAACAAACATATATATATATATATATATATATATATATATATATATATATATATATATATATACACTCACCTAAAGGATTATTAGGAACACCATACTAATACTGTGTTTGACCCCCTTTCACCTTCAGAACTGCCTTAATTCTACGTGGCATTGATTCAACAAGGTGCTGAAAGCATTCTTTAGAAATGTTGGCCCAAATTGATAGGATATCATCTTGCAGTTGATGGAGATTTGTGGGATGCACATCCAGGGCACGAAGCTCCCGTTCCACCACGTCTCAAAGATGCTCTATTGGGTTGAGATCTGGTGACTGTGGGGGCCATTTTAGTACAGTGAACTCATTGTCATGTTCAAGAAACCAATTTGAAATGATTCGAGCTTTGTGACATGGTGCATTATCCTGCTGGAAGTAGCCATCAGAGGATGGGTACATGGTGGCCATAAAGGGATAGACATGGTCAGAAACAATGCTCAGGTAGGCCGTGGCATTTAAACGATGCCCAATTGGCATTACACCACCATCACCAGCCTGCACAGTGGTAACAAGGCATGATGGATCCATGTTCTTATTCTGTTTACGCCAAATTCTGACTCTACCATCTGAATGTCTCAACAGAAATTGAGACTCATCAAACGAGGCAACATTTTTCCAGTCTTTAACTGTCCAATTTTGGTGAGCTCTTGCAAATTGTAGCCTCTTTTTCCTATTTGTAGTGGAGATGAGTGGTACCCGGTGGGGTCTTTTGCTGTTGTAGCCCATCCGCCTCAAGGTTGTGCGTGTTGTGGCTTCACAAATGCTTTGCTGCATACCTCGGTTGTAACGAGTGGTTATTTCATTCAAAGTTGCTCTTCTATCAGCTTGAATCAGTCTGCCCATTCTCCTCTGACCTCTAGCATCAACAAGAGAAGAAAATGCCGCCCACAGGACTGCCGCATACTGGATGTTTTTCCCTTTTCACTCCATTCTTTGTAAACCCTAGAAATGGTTGTGTGTAAAAATCCCAGTAACTGAGCAGATTGTGAAATACTCTGACCTGCCCATCTGGCACCAACAACCATGCCACACTCAAAATTGCTTAAATCACCTTTCTTTCCCATTCTGACATTCAGTTTGGGGTTCAGCAGATTGTCTTGACCAGGACCACACCCCTAAATGCATTGAAGCAACTGCCATGTGATTGGTTGATTAGATAATTGCATTAATGAGAAATTGAATAGGTGTTCCTAATAATCCTTTAGGTGAGTGTATATACAGTATATATGTATTTGTAGATGCCACATTCGACCGTTCCAGACACATCACCGCGCGCCATCTTGGAACAGTCAGCATGTTGTCACTCACAGTTAGAAATATAGACAAATAAGGCATCTATGTATAGCCTATATATTATTGCGTACCAACTCTGGAGAACACAGCCGTTTTAAAGTGTCATTTTAAAATGTGTTCTTTTGGATTTCCCACCAAATAACAGAATGGCAAAGACGTTTGATTTGATAATCAAAGACATTTGATTGCCATAGATTTGCAAGAGAAGCGAAGAATGCTAGCTGCTTTCCGAAGGTAATTTAATCAAAACTGCGGAGTAATGCATTAAACTATAGTAGGTGTGACTAAAAACATACATCAACTTCCGTGAGTCAGTATGTATGTTTCATACCAAACTGCAAACTGTACCAGAGTTCACAACAAATGAACTGCCCTGACCAAAGCGGTTCCCTTCGGGAGTTAAAGGGTTAGTTCACCCAAAAAGGAAAATTCTGTCAGTAATTACTCACCCTCACGTTCCAACCCCATAAGATTTTCGTTCATCTTCGGAACTCAAATTAAGATATTCTTGATGAAATCTGAGAGCTGGCTCACTCCTTCATAGGCTGCTAGGTACTTGCATCTGCCGGTCCAGAAAAGTTAGTAAACACATTGTTAAAATAGTCCAAGTGACTACAGTGGCTCAACCTTAAGTTTATCAAGTGACGAGAATACTGTTTGTGCGCAAAAACAACACAAAAATAACGACTTTATTCAACTATTCATTTTCTTCCGTGTGGGCCTCTGATGTGAGTTCACGAGAGCGCCACGACGCATGCGCGAGCACTGAGAAGATGACGCTCATGATCATTTGATGGGAAAGTGTGAAAGGTAAGCCATTCATTTTGCGGCATTGGTAAGGCACTCTTACGTTTTCTCGTTGGTTTCTTACGATTCAGACATCCAGGAACTGCACACTTTAGAACTATTTTAAACACTACATCAAGACCCATCTGCCTCAGTTCTCACGCATGCGTCGTGGTGCTCTTGTGAACTCACATCAGAGGCCCACATGGAAGAAAATGAATAGTTGAATTAAGTCGTTATTTTGGGGGGGGACTGGTTGAGCCACTGTAGTCACTTGGACTATTTTAACAATGTGTTTACTAACTTTTCTGGCCTGACAGATGCAATTACCTAGCAGCCTATGAAGGAGTGAGCCAGCTCTCAATTTCTTAAAAAATATCTTAATTTGTGTTCCGAAGATGAAAGAAAGTCTTACGGGGTTGGAACAACATGAGGGTGAGTAATTACTTACAGAATTTTCATTTTCGGGTGAACTAACCCTTGATTTTAATTGATTTTACACCAACCAAACAAACTAACAATCTTATGTCTATGGACTTGAGTCCACAACATCATCTTTTCTGGTTATGGGACATCTTCTTATGCACCAAAATTGTTTCATTGTCAAACATAAAAATGTGGATGGTTTAATATGAAACCATTTAATTAGTATTCACAGCAAAGGGAGAAGGTTAAAAGGGCTCCATATTGGATCCCAGGATGAAAATTCAATATCAAGGTCCAATACAAAAGATGTTGGAATTGAGCACCTTCAGCTCAAATGGGATCAGAGTTAAATTGAATAGTCTGCAGTCAATGCCAGTGCAATCAGTGTGGCCTAAGTGAGAGCTGTCTGTGCGGATGTACATTGGGAGACTGGGGCTTGTCACAGGTGTGTTCACAACCACATGCCACCTCTACTTCTGTGGCTGCAACACATTGAAAACAACTCGCTCCTCTTCACTCAAGATCAGTCAAATGTCATGGAAGAGCCTTGCTTGTAACCTTTGATTTATATAACCTGAGAACCACAGTAGAAAGAGCTAATAAAGCTTTAATTGCAAACAAACATGTTAGCCTGTCACTGTAAATAGAGTTTGTTGGCTGTTACCTCCTTTAACTTGGGTCACTGGAAGAATGGCTTACAGGCTACTTATGCATTGCATGGATGATGCGCATGTTGGCATCAAATGAGCAAGCTACTATTTAAAGATAAATTGTTAACAGGTGTTAATATTTTAGAATCACTGCTATTTTATAATTTTCAACCATTTGAATACAATTAATTAAGATGAAACAGTCTGTTCAAATGAAACAATGCAAGAGAGCCTGTTTGATTATTGTAGTAAAGCTCATTTTGATCCCTGAATAATTGTTGTGAAAATGTAGGTAAATTAGTTGTGCAGTTAATTTAGTAGTGTTAGTTATTCCCCAGCACTGATGTGTGAAGGAAGTTTAGATGCACTGCCTAACACACTGCAAACTTCACATTGTAGGTCTCAGTACATTTTCATTAAATCACAACACTTCAAACTTTGCAATTGTGGTTTCACACCTGCCATAGCTGTAATTATTAGTTGGGGAAGACTGTGATCAGAGCTGGCACCATGGGAAATTATAACACATTCCATCACATAATGTTTGAGCTGCTGCCACAATTAAAGTGACACCACACATAAAATGTTACATCAAAGTTACATGACAGGAAAAGTTTAATTAGAGCAAGAGAGTAAAGGAATGTGGGGAAAATATTAATTGTGCTCTTTGTGTTTACACTGTGCATTGTGCATTATAGGCTTCTCTCGATTCAGTTATATCCTGATTAAAAATGTATGGTTCAGTCTGAATAAATGGTTGAGAATGTTGAGTGCTCAGTTTTGCTTTCTCAGGAGCCAATTGTAGAAAAATACTGGATCATATAACTTGGTGTGCTAATGTTAATAGTCCAAACAGCCTATTTGCTGGTTGTGGTCAAATAATGTGTTGCAGAATCCAAGAAAGCCTTTAATTGGATTCTAACTTGAATGTTTTGTAGAGTTACTACAATTATTTTGTGAATAAATTACAATTATTATTGCAGATACACCAACAATTACACTAAAGTGGATTAAGAATCACACATTTTTTTAATTCTAGCAATCAGAGAATTTCTCAACTCTTGACATTTCTTTAATGCTGACAAATGAACCAATTTACTAAATGAAATGTGTCTGCAAGTTTTCTTTTTGTCTTTATTTTTCCATGTGAAGCAAGGAACACTTCTTGTTTGCCCTTTACTGTGAGGATATATTACCCCTCTGTCACATTTTCTTTCCAAGTATGACCTTTTCAGTCGAAAATAACTCTTCTTCATAGCCTTGCCTTTTTTGTGGGTATTTTACTGTCAACACTCAGGATTATCCTTACCTCTAAACACATTTTGTGAGACCATGTGCTGTTATACAGCCATTGGCGGTCACCATTTTAGGATAGTGTATTCTTAATTTATTGGCCTCATTGGTATTCATAAAAGATTAGTGATATTGAACTGTAATGAACTCTAACTTGACACAGGTTAGCTCTTTCAATACTGGGTTGAAGCTCATGGATTATATACTATCTGCTAATGTGAATCATTTGATGGCCTGTTCCCGATCTAATGTACTTTTATTATTAGTTACCCTGCCATGCAGGAACATGGCAGTATTTAGCACTACAGAGTCCTTCTCCCATTTTGATAACTTTGCATCCTTTCACATTACATCAGTGATTTATTTTTCACTTCAGAGTATTAATTTGATAATTTCAAACTATCCTTCCTTTCCAGTCAGAGGATCAAACTTTGTTTCGCCAGTTGATAAATTTGGTGTTTCTTTACGCTTCCTCTGAGTTGAAAAGATAACGGTTTCTCTCAACACTCTATTATCTTAGGATCCTTATGTTTTGTAATCTTTTATTTAGTTGGTTTTTTATCTTGTCTGAAAAAGGAAAATTCTATAAAACCTCCAAGTAAAGCCATTATATTTGCAGCTGAAGAATATCCATGCTGTAAATAAATCAATGTTGTTGAGCCGCTAACAGAAAATAAATAATGAAGGTTATCCACATCGATCCTCTTTGGACATGCTCAAACTGTATGGGTAATGATATGCCACCCACATGTTAGCCAACATGTCGTCACATGATCAGAGATTGAAATAGGATTTCTGTAAGTAAATGGATTAAAATAAAATTCTCATTGGATATGCTACATTTGTGTTTAAAAATTATTATGTCTTGTTGTAACACAAATGTCTCCTGCTTTTGTTTGCTGGTTTTGTATTTGCATATATTTGCATTTGTTTACAGTTAAATGATGGTAATTAGTAATAATTTACTCACCAGCTCCCAGTGAGATTTCTCATCGTCTCTTTTCACATTTCAGCTTCACTCTGACCTGGATAAGGGAGATAGTATGGTGAAGTACACTCTCTCAGGTGAAGGAGTTGGCTCTATTTTCACCATCGAGCCGAGCACCGGAGACATCCATGCCTTAAGGAGCCTGGACAGAGAAGAGAAGCCTTATTACACACTGAGAGCGCAGGCTGTGGACGTCTTCACGGGCAGACCCTTGGAGCCCGAGTCTGAGTTTATTATCAAAGTCCAGGACATCAATGACAATGAGCCAAAGTTCCTGGAGGGCCCATACTCGGCCAGCGTCCCAGAGATGTCACCCATCGGTGAGTTCACTTCTCATTATGTCCCAGATGGTTGGGTGTTTGATACTGAGGGAAAATCCTGGCCTCAAAGCATGTTGCTTTTAAGTACGTCTTGATGTGATGATCTGAACTCTTCTTCTTTATTGTTCACATACATATTCAAGGTCAGTGAAGGATGTTAGACATTAGTCTGTTGCTGCTAGTAATGAACTGCACTGATTGATTTATCCCTGCTGCAAAAACAGCTTAAACAAGCCTAAGGTGGCTAGTCGGTCTCCCAGCCTGGCCAAGCTGGTTAAGCTGGTCTGTTTTGATGGTTTTAGAAGGATTTTGGGCACTTTTCAGCTGTCCAGGCTGGGAGACCAGCTGGCCAGACAACTAATCCCAAATGCTGTTGAACACTTCGTTTCCCCTTAGCATTCACAATTCTCAATTATTCTGACTATTATATTTCTAAACAACATTTTGAATTGATCACTTTCAAGGCCATTTTTAGATTCCCTAGTGCAATAGATGGACATCTATGCAGCCTATACTCAAATTTTTTTTAATAGTGTACATTTGCAAGAAAAGATATGATTTGGTTAGTTAAAAAGTATGAAAAATAAGCAATGTATAGGCTACTGCTTTAAATTTGTTATGAAACAGAAGTAGCAACACATCTGTGTTACAAATTATCCAAAAAGAAAAAACAAATGGGTGAGGACTTGGTTCTATCATTTCATTGTTGATTGGATTTTATAATGTGGGCATTGCACTCAAAAGATTGCAAGATTGTGAAGGGTTGGGGTTTAAGCGAACTAAATGATTGGAGAAGTATGGCATATATCACCAGAGAATTGTTTTTTTCCTGAAGGTCGAGTTATGACATTTTGCTTAAACATTACGAGGTCACTAAAATAATAATAAGAAAAAACATTCATGATGGATGAACATTTTTTCATACCAACTTAATTTCATAGAACATTAAATGCAACATTTGGACTACAAATGCAAAGAATAAGAGCAAATGTCTTTGTGCTGTGTCATTCTTCTGCTCTTCATATATTCATATTTACACATAGACTGTAAAAAATATGGACAAAGCGTCTGTGACGTCACCCATAGACTTTCTGAAGAGCGGTTTTGAGGCCGTTTATGGGGGGTATGGGCGGCGCCATCTTGGAAAATCTTACGATATTTCAATACAAATGTTCAGAAAGGATACAGAGGTGATATGATGTGTTGTGTCAGATCATAGCCGAGACGTAAAATTTCAGGAATTCCACTGTCAAGCTGTCAATCAAAGTTAACCACGCTCTTATTTGTCATACATTTTATATCTAAATACGATCTAAACTAACGAGTTAGAAAAAAATTCACCCCCCTCACAGTTGTCAGGCACTCGGAACCTATCGAAAAAAACAATAAAAGTCCATGGGACCAACCTGTAAAAACATGAATTTATGCTGTGAAAACCTATACTTTTTTATCTTTGTATACTGCTTTTAATAAACGTTGTTCTGAACCAGCTTTACAAAGTACACTGCTATACAACTTTCAGTGAGCAAGCCATAAGCGACACTGACAAGGAAAAACTCTCTGAGATATTTAAGCTGATGTGGAAGAAACCCTTGGAGGATCCAAGACTCAGCAAGGAGTCTTTTCTCCTCTGGCTGACACATGATTAAACAAATTGAGACAAACATAAACCATAAATCTGTTACACAATGCATGCCTATTTACAATTGCAGTATGATCATTTAGCTTTTCTTTTAAGGGAAGTATCTCAGGATTATTAATATAGTCTGTATACATCATTATTTTTTTGCATGTGGATTTTGCATTCTTATGGTCTCTTTCATAATCAGGCACATGTGTGACGCAAATAACCGCCACTGACGCTGATGACCCCACTTATGGAAACAGCGCACGGATTGTGTACAGCATCCTTCATGGGCAGCCCTACTTTTCTGTTGACCCCAAGACCGGTGAGGAATGGTTGATTTTTGGGTGGTTGTTATATTTAACACATGGTCTTTTGCATTCTATTGAGTTGAACTCACCACTCTGCTCAAAGCCTTTCTACGGCATTGCCTTTGGCATTTTCTTCACCTTGTGTCATGCCATCATCTTCTGATCAAAAAGAAGCTCCTTTGAGAGGGGAGCTATGACTGATTAGTCTTTTGAAGGATGTCAGAGGTTCGCCTTTTCGTGATACAGCTCACAAAGGCATTGCAGCACAGATTAATAAAGGCCTGTTTAATTCTGCATATCGCTGTAGGTTTTTTACATCCATCAGAAGAGAATCGTGCTGTTCTTAGAATCGAGGGCAACAGTTTCATTGAGTTCAAGTTAACTTAATTATTTAGTAAATGTCACTTTATTCTGTGTTTCGAAATGTACACAGTCTCAAAACTATTTTTTTATTTGATGTCACTTTTGGTGTCACTAAGGTCTCTTGGAAGTTAAAACCAGCCCTTCAGATTAAAACTTATTAGATTGAGGAAATGGTAATAATATTTTTTTATAACTTTTTTAATGGTAGTGTAGAAATATTAAAATGCAAGATAACACTGTCTTTTAGGGGCCATTCATACAGAATGTGTTTTTCCATTCCACTGCGCTACTTTTCCACTGTTTTTCAAAGTAAACAAACGCTAGATTTGCGTGTAACGGTTGATCTCAAGTCTACCGTCTCTTGCAGTGTGACAGCGTTCTGTAAACGCAGTACTTTTCATTAAAAAAAATCTGGCACTTTTTTCCGTTCCACTGACCTACGCGTTTAACAGCAAAAACACGTTCTGTGTGAACACAACACATGCACACTCATTAAATACTTTAATATACTGCATACAGACCTAATAGCAAGTTACTAAACATGAGAACAAACTCAAGAGCAACACTAAAAATTAAATTAGCAAATGGTTAAACTATATTTATTCATGAATGTAAATGAGACTTAACTACTTTTTTTTTTTATGTGTAGGTCTATTTAACTAAATAGGTATACTGGTTGATTACAATAAACTCTTCATTAAATTTTTTATAACCTATATTAACGCTCTATCTTGACATTTTATTTATGTTCAAATTTGTATGTTCTTGCATGCCATCTCTCTGTTTCTTTTTCTTTTTCTGTCTCAGGGGTCATAAGAGTTGCCTTACCTAATATGGATAGGGAGGTAAAAGAAATGTACCAGGTGGCCATACAGGCTAAGGACATGGGCGGTCAGCTTGGGGGCTTAGCTGGAACCACTACCATCAATATCACTCTCCGTGATGTCAATGACAACCCACCGCGGTTTTCTAAAAGTATGTTCAAAAACAGATGTTTCTAGATGTGCAGGAATCATTATAGAACACCCTGAGGCTTACAGTATACTATACTGTCAGCATTTCTATATCAGCAGCAGTTTATCCCTGGGGTTTATCTTAATGTGAATTTAATCTGGTTTGCTCTGTGGAAACCCTAAACATTAGTCCATTATTTGAATTGTTTAATTCAGTTAATGGCAGTCGCTGATAGCAGAGAGGGGCTTTCTTTAAAACAGGGACTGAACAGTAATGCATGACCCAAGAAGAACCTCAGATTTACAATTGGCCATGATTAAGACCTCAAGGGCTCTTGCCAAACACAAACAACTACATAGAGTTTATTTTTGCAAATGTGATTAGCTTTCCTACACTTTTCTCCAGAGCTCCTAGAAGTGATTAGAGGATGATTATTGTTAACTGTGATGTCTAAATGAAGAGGGTTATGACTATTCCTGAGGGGAGAATTTGATCACTGATAAAATTGTTTGTGAATTTCAACAGGTATCTTTCACTTGCGTGTTCTTGAATCTTCACCCGTGGGCTCATCGGTGGGAAGGGTCAAAGCTCATGATCTTGACTCTGGGAAGAATGCTGAAGTGGAATACAGCATCGTTGCTGGTGATGGGAGCTCCATGTTTGATATTTACAGCAATAAGAACACACAAGAAGGAACAGTCATACTGAAAAAGGTAGAGTATGGCTCCTTGTAGTCATTTTCGTTTTTTTACTGTATATTAACACTACCGTTCAGAAGTTGATTTTAAAATGCATTTTTTTTCATGGTGGCAACGCTGAATTTTCAGCAGCCATTATTTCAGTCTTCAGTGTCACATGCTCCTTCATAAATCATTATAATATCCTGATTTGGTGCTCAAGAAACATATCATATTATTATCAATGTTGAAAACAGCTGTGTACTTAATATTTTCCAGGATTCTTTGATGAATGGAAAGTTCAAAAGAACGTCTTGGTTACATATGGTAACCCTCATTCCCTGAGGGAGGGAACTGGTCATGACTGACCAGTGGTGGAAAGAGTACTGAAAAAGCATACTCAAGTAAAAGTACTGTTACTTGTCAAAAAATGTAGTGAGAGTAGAGTAAAAGTACCTGTCCTAAATACTACTCAAAGTAGGAGTAAAAAGTATCCCTTTTAAAAGTACTCAAGAGTAGTGAGTAGTGAGTATTATGCTATGAATGTTATACCTTATACCCTGCAAATTGAAAATGTAGCTTACTCTTTTATCACAGATTCATAGGGAAAAAAAAGAAACAGTATTTCAATATTTCTCCAACAGTTTTATTTTTGACTGCTAGCACTAAAAATACAGCCATGTAATATTTGAGAAAGCAACCAATAATCTGGCAACATTTATGACAACCATTCTGTAGAGGTTTTCTTGCAGATTAATTGAAAAAGGTTGCAAAGCGTTGTACATTAACAATTTAAGTCAACAGAAAGGAGGTTAATGCGTTTATATGCTAAACGAAATTGATGTAAGGGACAAAAATCTAGCAGTGATAAGTTAATGCCTAATGCACTTTGAAGCCCGGTAAACAAACTAAGGTGGCTTTTTCACTGGGCTCGTTTGCTGCGGTCCGAGCCCGAGCGCGATTGTTCCCGGCGCCCCCCGGAGCGTTGGTTTGGTTTCACACTCAACTTGATTCTATCGAACCCTGGTGCGTTTGCGAGCATCTTACGTCATCGCAAACGTGCATGCCGCATGATAGAAAACAGAACGTGGGTCAATATATTGTGTTTTTTTTATTAATTCTGTGCTATTATGCGCAGCTGAGTGAACAATACAGGTTTAGGCTACTGTTTGTTTGTCACATAAGCTGTCTTTCTGCTGCTTGCAAACGGACTCTTTTGAGGAGACAGTGGATTTCAAAATTTGTTGCGCTGATTCCACGCGATATGCGCGAATACAATGCACGCTCAGTGTATCCAAGGTAAATCAACAACACTATCATCCCTTACATGTGTTTTATTTCACTAAATACATCAATATCAGCTAAAACGCATGCGCAGGTCACTTTACTTCCTGAACAAGTGCGCACCCGAGTCCGTGTTGCTTGCACATTCACGCGAACCGCGGCACGGCTTGGGAGCAACCGAACTCAGACCACCTCCTCCAGGTAGTCTCGGGTTCGGTTCCCCAGTGCGCACCCGGGTCCCATGACGGCATTCACATTAGCGATTTTTCATGCGAACCGTGCCCCGTTCCGAACTAAACTGCCAGTGTGAAAGCCCCCTAAATTAAGTTTTTCGAGCAGATGGCATCGCAAGCTCGTGCAGTGCTGCTAACAGAATACATAGCCTACCATTTGTGCGTGTATTAGAAAATGTAACATTCTGCAGTTTATATTTAGTAATTGTTTAGGCAAGTTCATGATTTCAGTCATCATACAGTAACCAGCGACAATTATAAAGTGTGCGTGCCTTTAGCTGGTTGCTATCATGGTTGCTATGATCGCGTCATCAAAAACACCATGCATTGTCCGGTAAAATTTATTCGATCTGTGTCGATCACAGTGCTTTTTTGGTTATTTTTGGCAGAATAATTTTGGTTGTCAAACATTCACACTCATGATAAACCTATACATGAACAAACTTGCGCATTACCACTCTTCCTCCAAGATTAAAATAAATTGGCGCCAGGTGTCTCGAAGTCTGTTGATGCTGGTTTGATGCAAAGTTTTCCGCGCGCGATTTGATTTGACGGGAATCACGCATGGAGTCACATGACTTATTATAAAAATAAATATTAATATAAATGTAGCGACGGCAGGTTCAGGGAAAATAGCGCAGTAAAAGTACCGATACAGCACTTAAAATGTACTCAAGTAAAAGTAAAAGTACACTGTTTTTAAACTACTTAAAAAAGTACAATTCCTAAAAAAAACTGCTCAATTACAGTAACGAGAGTATTTGTAATTCGTTACTTTACACCACTGTGACTGACCAATAGGAATATCGCTAGAGAGGCCAATCTACTTTGAGTGAAACTAAACAAGCCAATGCACATTGGCATGCAATCATTTGCATCACTTCAATTCAATTCAAATTTATTTGTATAGCGCTTTTCACAATACACATTGTTTCAAAGCAGCTTTACAGAAAGTGCATTAGAAATGTACATAGAAAATACAGTTAGTTCATCATGTATTAATTTAGGGCATAACATATCGCCGGCGTTGAGTCGTCTCTTCACAGGCGTAGAGTCGTCTCTCCACAGGCGTTTAGTCGTCTCATCACAGGTGTTGGATCATCTGAAGTCTCCATGAGAGGCTGGATACAAACTGGAGCTGACGAACGCTATTTACCTCGGGACTTGCGTCCCGAGATAACAGCAGAAAAGCATCAGCTGCGCAGCCTCGCAGCGCGGGTATATAACGAGCAGCTGGTGATTGCACTGCAGTTTTTTGCTGAGGAGCCAAGCCGGCGGGCGGCAGCAGATGTGGCAACGGGACCTACGTCTCCGTTCCCTCCCTCAGGGAACGAGGGTGACCATATGTAACCGAGACGTTCCCTATCGGTCAGTCACTACAACGTAGGTCATGACTGACGAATAGGAATCCCTACCAAAGCGCCACAGCAGCTGCACCCCATCCAGCGCCCCATGCAAGCCTCTACACCTTCTTGCCTGGAAGGACGCTAGGAGGAGGCTTACACAGAGTGAGTCTGACACTGTTGTTCCGTGATAACCCATACAGTGAGATATTGGATAACACTGGGAAGCGTGCCCTTTCTGTTTAGGAAGGAAACGCTGCGGAAGCCACTTCTTCAAAGAGTTATGTGGAAAATACATATGGACTAACCCAAAGGTTGTACTGCATATGAATAATGGGTGACTTAGCCCAAGGGAAGACACGGGCTTCCGTTAGTAGCAGCCGTGGAGAATATACACATATGGGATCCACGTAGGGTCACACAAATGGAACCCAGCCCAGATCCGGTTCTCAAGGATTCAGCGGATAAAGGCCTGGCGCCGGACGCTCCGCCATGTCCGGGCCGAGGGGTTTTGGAGTACTCAACAGGTTTTACTTTGGAGTAATAAGGTTGCACAGTAGGGTGCAGCAAGTCGACAGAGCCGGGCCTCTCAGTGCTTCTACCCGTCTAGGGTGAGAACACGGGAGGAGACCGGCTCTACACGTAGGCTATAATATCTAGCGAACGTGTTAGGTGTCGCCCAGCCCGCAGCTCTACAGATATCTGTTAGCGAGAAGCCACGTGCCAGCGCCCAGGAGGATGCAACGCCTCTCGTGGAGTGTGCATGCAACCTGAGCGGGCAGGGCACGCCTTGTGCTTGGTAAGCCAAGGTGATGGGGTCCACTATCCAGTGGGCCATCCTCTGCTTGGAGGCAGCCTTCCCCTTCTGCTGGCCTCCGTAACAGACAAAGAGCTGGTCTGAGGTCCTGATGCTTTGAGTTCTGTCCACGTACATACGCAGAGCGTGAACGGGACAGAGCAAAGCCAGGGCTGGGTCTGCCTCCTCCAAAGGCAGCGCTTGCAGGTTCACTACCTGGTCTTAGAAGGGAGTGGTAGGAACCTTGGGCACATAGCCAGGCCGGTTGTCACCCGGCCCGAACTCTAGGCACGAATCGTTGACCGAAAATGCGTGCAGCTCTCCTACCCTCTTGACAGAGGCCAGTGCAACCAGTAGCAAAGTCTTCATGGAAAGAAGCTTTAAGTCTACTGACTGCAGAGGCTCAAAGGGAACATCCTAAAGTGCTCGAAGCACCAGGGAAAGGTCCCAGGAGGGTATGGAGGAGGGTCGAGGAGGATTTAATCGTCTCGTCCCCCTAAGAAACCTGACAACCAGGTCGTGCTTTCCAAACTGTTTTGCCATCTATGTGGTCGTGGTAAGCTGAAATAGAGGCAGCATGTACTTTGAGAGTGGAGGGAGACAGCCTTCTCTCCAACCCCTGCTGCAAGAAGGAAAGCACAGACCCTATCGAACATCTTCACGTGTCTTCTCGGCAAGAAGAACACCACTCGACGAACAGGTTCCACTTCAGGGCGTAAACACGTCTCATGGACTGCGCCCGTGCTGAAGTGATGGTGTTAAGTACCTCTGAGGGTAAGTCACCTAGAACCTCCGCATCCCGTCCAGGGACCAGACATGGAGTTTCAGAGGTCTGGATGCGGGTGCCATAGGGTGCCATAGAGTCAGAAGATCCTTCCTCAGAGGAATGGGCCAGGGAGGGACTGTCACAAGGAGCATGAGTTCTGGGAACCAAGTCCGGGTGGGCCAATAGGGAGCCACCAGAAGGACCTGCTCCTCGTCCTCCCTGACTTTGCACAGTGTCTGCGCAACAGGCTCACTGGGGGAAATGCATATTTGCGGAGGCCCCGGGGCCAGCTGTGTGCCAGTGCGTCCGTGCCGAGTGTTCCCTCGGTCAGGGAGTAAAACAGCTGGCAGTGGAAGGTCTCTGAGGAGGCAAACAAGTCTACCTGAGCCTCCCCAAACTCTCTCCAGATCAGCTGAACCACCTGGGGGTGGAGTCACCATTCTCCCGGGAGCACGACTCGTGATAGCTCGTCGGCCACACGGTTGAGCACGCCGGGGACATACATGGCTCGAAGCGACCTCAGATGCTTCTGACTCCAGAGGAGGAGATGGCGGGCGAGTTGCGACATGCAACGTGAGCGTAGACCACCTTGTCGGTTGATGTACGCAACGGTCGCAGTGTTGTCCGTGTGGACCAGCACGTCCCTGCCCTGTAGCGGCCTTTTCAAGCGGCTCAGAGCGAGATGTACAGCTAGCAACTCGAGGCAATTGATGTGCCAATGCAAATGAGGGTCCGTCCACACCCCTGACACTGCATGCCCGTTGTACGTGGCAACCCAGCCGGTGGCAGAGGCATCTGTGAACACCACAGCATGCCTGGACACCTGTTCCAAGGGGACTCCTGCCCGAAGGAACGAGGGGTCTGACCACGGGCTGAAGGTCTGGCGGCAGGCCGGTGTGATTGCCACCCGGTGAGTGCCGTGATGCCACGCCCATCTCGGGACTCGGCCGTGAAGCCAGTGCTGAGTGGTCTCATATGAAGCAAGCCGAGCGGGGTTACCGCTGCTGCCGCTGCCATATACCCCAGGAGCCCCTGAAAAAATGTCAGTGGGACCACCGCCCTGCCTTTGAATGTGTTCAAGCAGTTCAGCACCGACTGAGCGCGCTGCTCTGTGAGGCACGCTGTCTGTGTGACTGAATTAGGGGTGTAACGATACACGTATTCGTATTGAACCGTTCGGTACGAGGTTTTCGGTACGCATTTTCAAACCGAACGGTTTGTTGGACCATTTTTCCTGCCGACCAAAATTTCGCTATTTCAAATGTAGGCGCATTGCGTGTGTCAAGCGCGCTCGAGATGCTGGCGCGACCACAACATTTCCCAACATCAAATGGCAAATGTAATGTAAGCGGAACAAAACTTAGCTACTCGTTATTCTGTGGTCGACGGACCGTTTATCAATTTGGACCAATGCAGCGCGAGCTGATCTTGATCAAGCGACACTGTTACTACACAGTGCTGAGAGATCCAGTAAAGAAAGCATTTGAATTCGCCACTGAAGTAATAACATCGCTGCGAGATCTAGTGAGAAACATTCACATTTCTCCGTTATTAACGGATCAAACAGCGCTGACGTGGAAACCAGGAAGAAACATTGTGCCATGAATGAACTATCCAGTGTCCACAGATCAGCAACATCACCATGGATTTACTGTAGTAACACTAACTGTAACCATGGAGGTTTGGCAGGAATAGTAGGCTATAATGCTTTCAAGTAACATTACGTCGGTTTTATTTTGACATTATGAATACAATTAAACTAAAATACAACTTAAATAAACCTTTGTTTATAACTACTACAATATTACATTTCACTTTGTCCAAGGAGCTGTTTTGTTTTATATGCTCCTAAGAAAAGTCAAGTATAACGCCATCATTGCTCAAAGTAAAAGAAAAAAAAACTTTATGATGTTAGTTTTAATAAAAATATAATAATAATAAAAAAAAAATCAAGAAAATTTCTCTGGCATTTCTTTCTTTTTGCTGTATCGAAAACGTACCGAACCGAACCGTGATACAAGTGTATTGTATCAAACCGAACCGTGAATTTTGTGAACCGTTACACCCTTAGACTGAATCCAACTCCATACCGAGAAAAGAGATCCTCTGCACGGGGGCGAGTTTGCTCTTTTCTCAGTTGACCTGAAGACCCAACTGGCTGAGGTGCCTGAGCACGAGGTCCCTGTGTTCGCATAGCTGATCTCGACAGTGTGCTAGTCTGAGCCAGTCGTCAAGATAGTTGAGAATGCAAACGCTCTGTTCTCTCATGGGAACAAGGGCCCCCTCCGTGACTCTTGTGAAGACACGGGGGGACAGGGACAGCCCGAAGGGTAGGACTTTGTACTGATATGCTCAACCCTCGAACGCAAAGCACAGAATGTCCTGTATCGAGGAAGAATCGAGACACGAAAGTACACGTCCTTCAGGTCGATCGCTGCAAACCAATCTCGGGGACGGATGCATCCGAAAATGCGTTTCTGCGTGAGCATTTTGAACGGTAGCCTGTGGAGGCTCTGATTTAAAACTCGCAGGTCCAAGATCGGTCGTAACCCACCACCTTTCTTGGGTACAATGAAGTAGGGACTGTAGTGCCCTGACCTCATATCGGCTGGAGGGACCGGCTCTATCGCGTCCTTCACCAGTAGGACTGCGCTGCGATCTCCGCGCGCAAGACATGGGCATCGGCTGCTCTCACTGTAGAGGAGTGGATGGCCGAAACTTGGGGGGACGCCGGGCAAACTGAATCGCATAGCCGAGCCTCATGGTTCGAATAAGCCAGCGGGCTCGCAAAGACCATATGAGCGGGACCAAAGGAACCGTAGGCGTACCCAGGGTGGGGCAGCGAGGTGGAACACAGGGACGCGGCTCGGGGAGGCGGCCCGTAGCAGGGTCAGAGTTTGCTGTGCAACACTTACCTGGTTCCACAGCGCAGGAGGTGCAGGAGGCGGCTCGGTGGCGATGGAAGAGGCGGATGAGAGTGGTGAAGATTCTCTACTCCCACTACTCTCCAGGCCCTCTTCAAACCCAGAGATGAAGGAAACTGCTCTATTACTGAGAATTTGAGAATTGGTTTTGAGGCCAGCGGCGGAACACAAACAGAAAATGTTTCCACCCGGCCCTCTTCCGGGTAAGGGAGCAGTGAGGTCACCGTCTCCTGGAAAGCAGTTCCAATCATCCCTGGGTTACCCGTCCTGGGGCCACTCACCTATGGCTTTGCCGCCCTTCCTGGCGGGGGCCTGGAAGGGCGGGGCGGCCTGCCTGCCACTGGCTCCACGGCGCCGTTTAGGTAGAGGCTGCTGCTGTGGCGCGAGAACAAGAGCAGAAGCAGGAAAACGCCCCGGCGACGAGCAGACTGAGGAGCCGCGGGCGGTGAGGTAGAGGCAGCAGCTGACCGCCGCGGCAAAATGTGTTTGATAGCCTCTGCTGGGCAAAGTTCTCGACCGCATCGCCAAAGAGGCCAGTCTGGGACACGGGGGAGTTAAGGAACCGGAGCTTGTCGGTCTCCCTCATGTCTGCCAGACACAGCCAGAGATGGCGTTCCTGGATCACCAAGGTGGACATCGCACGACCCACTGACCACACGGTTACCTTCTTCGCACGAAGCGCAAGGTCCGCCACAGGACGAAGTTCTTGGAGAACTTGTGGATCATGACCACCCTCGTGCAGGTCCTTCAGTGCTTTGGCCTGATGGACCTGCAGCAACGTCATGGCGTGCATGGCAGAGGCAGCTTCCCCACAGGCTTTGTAAGCCTTGTCGAAAAGGTCCGACGAGAACCTACAGGCCTGGGAAGACACGGTTCTCCACACCAAGTGGAGTTAGGGCACAGCTGCATTGCAGCGGCCCGCTCCACTGGCGGGATGCGTGTGAATCCCTTAGCTGCCCCGCCATCAAGGGTGGTGAGGGAGAGGAGCCACCGACACGGTTTCTGGCAGTAAAAGGTGCCTTCCACGTCCCTGTGAGCTCCTCGTGCACTTCTGGGAAGAAAGGCACTGGGGTGGGTTACTGAGAACCAGCGTGCACCACCCCGAGATACCAATCATCCAGCCTCGAGGGCTCGGGACACGGTGGAGGGTTCCACTCGAGCCCGATCCTGTTGGCGGCCCGGGAAAGCATGGCCATCATCTCTGGGTCCGACTCGGCCGAGTCGTCTGCGGAGAAGTCTGACCCACCCTCCAATGCAGCGATCGATATCTGTTCATCGCGAGGAGCACCAAAGGAAACGACTGTTACACACATCGAGGATGGACCAGCACGTTCGATTGGTAACTCAACTGGCTGCGGAGCGTGAGAGGGATGAGGGTTCCTAGGGGGTTGGTTCCCCGAAGGAAGCGCGCTCATCGTGATCCTCAGGTCTCCCATGTTACTGCCCGAAGGCAGATGCACGGGGACTCCGGCCCTTTGCAGGAACGAGAGTCTCGACCGCAGCTCCGAGATGGTCATCTTCCCACAATGGGTACATGACTCATCCACGAATGCTGCCTCAGCGTGTACGAGGCCCAGACACACGAGGCAGCAATCGTGACCATCCTGTGACCCCAGGTAACGACCACATCCAGAAACACACAGATAGAACGTCATCTTGAAAAAGACGCGAACTATCTATGTAAGCTCTTTTAGAGACTGCTCTCCTTGGTCCTGAAGCACGCAGAGGAATGGTCACCGCGAACACAAACAGGAATGTGCACCTGTCTGTGCGCTGTTCTCTCTCACTAGTCTTACTAGCCGTGAAAACGGCTGTTGAGCACTCTCACGCGCACCCTACCAGCTGTGAAAACCGCTTTTTTGTTTTTGCACAGTTTTTTTAAAAGTTTTTTTACAAAAAGCAAAAAAGAGAGAGAGAGAAGAAAAGACCGCTCGCGCTGCTGTGCTGTCACGCCCGCACCAAAGTGGAGAGGTCCAGAAGAGGCTTGCAGATTCACTGTGTGTAGTCAGCATACGAAGTGCTTGGCTCCGAAGCAAAAAGCTGCAGTGCAATCACCAGCTGCTCGTTATATACCCGCGCTGCAAGGCTGCGCAGCTGATGCAAATGATTGCATGCCAATATGGATTGGCTTGTTTAGTTTAACTCGAAGTAGATTGGCCTCTCTAACGAGATTCCTATTGGTCAGTCATGACCTACGTTGTAGTGACTGACCGATAGGGAACAGTATTTATTTGAAACATTTTGTAACATTAAAAATGTCTTTACTGTCAATCAATTAATGCATCCTTGCTGAATATTAATTATTAATTTCCTTAAAAATCTTACTGTCCCTTTTGAACAGTATTGTACATTTATTTATTATTAACATTTTATAACATTTATATTGAT
The DNA here is from genome assembly GCA_031834385.1 of Semotilus atromaculatus. Classification (NCBI taxonomy): domain Eukaryota; kingdom Metazoa; phylum Chordata; class Actinopteri; order Cypriniformes; family Leuciscidae; genus Semotilus; species Semotilus atromaculatus. The sequence goes on from JAULUF010000044.1 coordinate 27,756,496, forward strand.
TTATTTTTCAAGTATTTCAACAGATTGTTTCCTTTTCGTATTTAAATATATGTGAAGATGAATGAGGATTGAGAGCTATAGAGCAGTGCTGGTTCTGGACTTCTGGGGGCCCTAAGCAAAACTCTGTAAGAGGGCCCTGTCAATGCATTCATAAAAAAAAAATGACCCCCAACACCTTAATATGATCTTTCAGAGCAGTTTCAGTCAACAAACAACTGTGAGTTGAAACAGTCAGCAATAATACTATATAAAAATTACAAACAATAGGCCAAATACAATAGAAAAAAATACAAATAAATAAACAATTTAGCCTACTAGTAGTAATTGCCAAGAAATTGAATAAAGTATCAAATGTAAAAATAAAAATCTGTATAGTCTTATTTAGGCTATTCTACATTAAAAATACATTGATTCTTAATAAAGTTATTAAAGTTATTTAGAAAAGAGCAGTAAATTGTTGAACTCTTGTTTTCTTTTGTTGTTTGATTAACACTAAATGGCACAGACAGCAGGTATATTAGGCTGCTGCCACTTTAAGACCAAATGCACAGATATAATAAACTGAAAAGCATTCGATTAATTACTTACTTACCCAACTGTTTATGTTCACTTTCGACATAACTGAAAAACTATTTTTGAGTGCATTTGTCCATTTAAGCGCATACCCGAAGCCCAAATTAGCCTATTGTCTATGTTTCGCTCCATCTCGGATCGCACGGACAAAAAGCCGCCTGGGGAGCGGCATTTCTTTAAAGCTCAATATGCTTTTAGCTTTTTGTTGTTGCTGTTCTTTTGTTTTTCTTTGTTTATTGTTACATGATTTGACTGATATGGATGTTATTCAAGGGGCGACAGCATACCGCTTTATAGGAAAGGAACGGAATGTGGCGTTTTCAGAATAGTTTTCAGAATAGTTGGAAGCACAGTTTCATATGTAGCTTATGCATTATTGCCCATGAAACAGGAGCTCCTTTACCACACAGTAAGTTAATTCTTTGACAGCATTTGGATGTTTGTTTAGGCAATATTTATATTCTGGCTAAGGCCGGGTGACATCAGATGCAAATCACAATTCCATTTGCATCTCTTTTCACACACGTGAATTCAAGGATGATAGCAATAACCCCTTGTGCTCCTTCATTCAGGGGCTTGTGTGTGTTTACCCGAGGTGAGCCATATCTTATTACTGGATGGCCATCCAAAGCATCCTTTATGAATAATGCATAAAGCCATATAAGTGTGAATGTTTAACCCACACTATACGCAATGCCTGCTCTTGGACTTATCAATTCATTATGTTCTTTGCGGTTGTCCTTTAGAACATTGCTTTTCTATTCCTGTTTTGCCAAAATGTGGAAAAAAAAATATATATATATATATACAGTGAAGAAAATAAGTATTTGAACACCCTGCTATTTTGTAAGTTCTCCCACTTAGAAATCATGGAGGGGTCTGAAATTGTCATCGTAGGTGCTTGTCCACTGTGAGAGACATAATAAAAAATAAAAAAAAATAAATCCCAATGTATGATTTTTTAACTCTTTATTTGTAAGATACAGCTGCAAATAAGTATTTGAACACCTGAGAAAATCAATGTTAATATTTGGTACAGTAGCCTTTGTTTGCAATTACAGAGGTCAAACGTTTCCTGTAGTTTTTCACTAGGTTTGCACACATTGCAGGAGGGATTTTGGCCCACTCCTCCACACAGATCTTCTCTAGATCAGTCAGGTTTCTGGGCTGTCGCTGAGAAACACGGAGTTTGAGCTGCCTCCAAAGATTCTCTATTGGGTTTAGCTCTGGAGACTAGCTAGGCCACGCCAGAACCTTGATATGCTTCTTACAGAGCCACTCCTTGGTTATCCTGGCTGTGTGCTTCGGGTCATTGTCATGTTGGAAGACCCAGCCTCGACCCATCTTCAATGAGGGAAGGAGGTTGTTCCCCAAAATCTCGCAATACATGGCCCCGGTCATCCTCTCCTTAATACAGTGCAGTCGCCCTGTCCCATGTGCAGAAAAACACCCCCAAAGCATGATGCTACCACCCCCATGCTTCACAGTAGGGATGGTGTTCTTGGGATGGTACTCATCATTCTTCTTCCTCCAAACACGGTTAGTGGAATTATGACCAAAAAGTTCTATTTTGGTCTCATCTGACCACATGACTTTCTCCCATGACTTCTCTCATTTGCAAACTTAAGACGGGGCTTGACATGTGCTGGTTTAAGCAGGGGAACCTTCCGTGCCATGCATGATTTCAAACCATGACGTCTTAGTGTATTACCAACAGTAACCTTGGAAACGGTGGTCCCAGCTCTTTTCAGGTCATTGACCAGCTCCTCCCGTGTAGTTCTGGGCTGATTTCTCACCTTTCTTAGGATCATTGAGACCCCACGAGGTGAGATCTTGCATGGAGCCCTAGTTCGAGGGAGATTGACAGTCATGTTTAGCTTCTTCCATTTTCTAATGATTGCTCCAACAGTGGACCTTTTTTCACCAAGCTGCTTGGCAATTTCCCGTAGCCCTTTCCAGCCTTGTGGAGGTGTACAATTTTGTCTCTAGTGTCTTTGGACAGCTCTTTGGTCTTGGCCATGTTAGTAGTTGGATTCTTACTGATTGTATGGGGTGGACAGGTGTCTTTATGCAGCTAACGACCTCAAACGGGTGCATCTAATTTAGGATAATAAATGGAGTGGAGGTGGACATTTTAAAGGCAGACTAACAGGTCTTTGAGGGTCAGAATTCTAGCTGATAGACAGGTGTTCAAATACTTATTTGCAGCTGTATCTTACAAATAAATAGTTAAAAAATCATACATTGTGATTTCTGGATTTTTATTTTTAGATTATGTCTCTCACAGTGGACATGCACCTACGATGACAATTTCAGACCCCTCATGATTTCCAAGTGGGAGAACTTGCAAAATAGCAGGGTGTTCAAATACTTATTTTCTTCACTGTATATATATATATATATATATATATATATATATATATTAGGGGTGCCTCTCAGGGGATTTAAAAATACATTGGTTGAGTTTCCCCAAGAAAGTGCCCAATATTGTTTAGATTTAGTGGACATGAATAAATGAGTGCACCCACGGCCATCAGAGCATCTACATCTTGATATGATGTGACAAGTAAAAATCCCCTCAGATGCGCATGGCCAATCATAGATGTGCTGGCTATAAATGCTTACCTGAAACAAATGCCTTGGTAAAGGAGTGAGGATGAGGCTGGAGTGCTCTCATCCTCCAGGGAGTAGAGAGGTTACTCTTTCATTACTCAAAGCTAGTGTAGTCTGTGGACACATAATGACAGGCCACTGCTGCTATTCATCTCTCTCTGCAGCAGATGGAGAGATGCATTTGATGAATATAAAAGCATTTTAGGGGGCTATGCCCCCAGTAATGCAACTGTAACTTTAATAAACAATATATATATATATATATATATATATATATATATATACACAAATTTGAATGATCAATTAATCACAATTACAGAAATCTGACATCCGTCCGTCCGTCCATCCTCTTTTTTTACCCTATTTGTAAAATGGCCTCATAATTCATAATTTAAAATTTCATCAACAGTAAATTATAAAAGGCACAATGAAAATATGAGTCCGTCCTTCATTCTGTCTTCTATCTCCACTTTTTTATTCCCCAGGCTAAGGCTGTACAGGACAAAGAGACATAGTCCTTACATTGCAAAATGGGTGTGCCATATCTGGTGACCCAAAAAAAGTCTGGAAATGGATATGTGGGATCCTCACCATGGGGCATGGGGGGTCAATGACAATGCACCCTTCCTCCCTCTGTCCTCAATAACAGACTTCCCTTCCCCTTTATTTCTCTTTGATGAGCTGTTCCATCATGCCCCTGCTTTATACAGGGACTTTTTGCTAAGGCTGAACATTTGGGGTCTCGTGGCTTTATGGGCTCAGTGCTGGTTTGAGCATAGAGAAGATCTACTGAGGTAATGGGTTCAGGGGATAATTTTCTCTATATTATCAACAGGATTGTAAGGTGGGCTTTGTTCTTGCAACATGTGATTATCTTAAAGGTGCACTCAGTAATTCCTTCCTCAATGAAACAATTTTACATGTACAGCAGTATAGTTTTGAAAAATTTGTTTAAAAGGATGTACACACATATGAGATGAAAAATCTTGTCATATCAGCAGCATAATAAAAACTGTTTTATTGTACTGGGTGTTAACATTAAACATTTCTTTATTTTTCTTTGAAGAAACAAGAATTCAAAGTTGGAACAAATTTTGAATACTTCACAACTTGCAGTGTAGAAGTGCAATAAAAAATTCATGAATAAATGTCAATTAGTATGTGAATTCATTAAAGTTTTGGAATGTGCATTGCATTGAATAACAAAAATCTGATTAGCATACTCTTTTGAGTGGAAATGATCCAAAATACAGAAACGGGTCTTTGTGTTAATTCTCAGAGGAAGAGCCAGAAGACTCTGAAACAACTAACAGTGGCATCTTAAGGTGTCCATTGTAATCTCTGTTACAGAGGCATAAAAGGACACAACGACCAGAAACAGGACATGTTTATACTAAAATGAATGGTTTTGTAATATAGACCAGACTGAAACAACTATACTGATGTATTGTTTTTCAGGTCAGAATTTGTGAGCTAAGTTTTAATGCTACCGTCTGTAACTGTGACCAAAAGTTGCTATATAGAGGCTTCTGTGTGCTTCCAATTGGCCAGTTGGGTCTCTGTCCTGTCATGACTGATGTATTCTTTCAGCATGGTCAGCACTATGGTTAGCTCAGCCTACAGACAGCGAGGCAAACGCGTATCTCAACACTAGCTTGAAATGACAATGGCAGACATCATTGTTGCGTGCTGTCACCAATGTCAAGACCTCCAGCAGAACAGCAGTGTGATGTAGACATGAAGCTGATGCTTTTTGAGTAGCACTGAGGTCTTTGAAAAATTCTTGGCTGACAATGACAACAGTAAGTTGTCTTTGTAATCGTTTTTTTTTTTTTTTTTTTTTTGATGATGATGATGAAAATGTCTCTTTTAACATTGTTGAGGAATGATATACCCTGAGCTGTTCTGGAAGACTTATGTGTATTGTTTTTGTCTTTCAACAGACGAGAACAAATTGTTCTTTATACACTCATTAACCAACCCCAGTGCCCTAAAAGTTTATCTTTTCAGATCAGCACACTGCACTCTGGTGTGGAATGGTTTATACAGAGGCGTGCTGAAAATGAATTATTCTTTTATTTTTTTTTACAAATCTAAAATCTGTTGATGTAGATGCTGAATATCTATGATGATATATCATGATATATCTATGACAGATATCTATGAATATCTGTGATGTCAAAACATTTTGACAAAGAATTGCCTCTGTTGCTAATCAAAATACTTCCATGAGCAAAAAAAGAACTATTCAGATTAAATGGTGTTTTATAAATATTGTTCTTATGGAGCTTTTTGGTGATTGAGCATAGGTAAAATAATATTTGAGACTTGAATATACTTGAATACTCTTAAGTCAAGTTCATTTTATTAAGTATACTCAAGTAAAATTCAAGTATATTTTATACCGGTACTTTGTTGTATAAAGTATACTATTATATTATATTTATGTGGTAAGTTTCAATACTATTTGGGACTAAATTGGCCCACTTTTAGTGTTTAAAAGTATACTGTAGTAAACTTTGAGTACACTAGTGTAGCCTACTGGAGCGCCTTGGAACGCGCGCGCAGCTTTGTATGATGCATTGAGGCAATTTCCACTGAAACAGGTTACGTTAGCTAAGGCGAGACATATTAAACATATCCCCCTTTTCAAATAGCCAATAGCGTTAAGGTAACGGTTACCTCACAGACACTGCAAGTCGTAGGTTACTTGTTGACAGCACCATGAAGGCGAATCCGAGCGTTGAGGATACGTTAGATTCAATAAAGCTGTTTGGAAAAATAATTCTAGCCATTTCATTCTTAATAAAACGGAATAAAACTCGTACAACCGCGCTCACATGTCCAACCCACAACGGTAAGTTAGGCTAGTGAATGATGTTCGGTTCGTGAACGAATCGTTTTTTTTTTTTGTTTTTTTTTTGTGAACCGATCGAATTAACCAGTTCACCACACCAAATTGAACTGAATCGTTCAAAACATTTCGCGTCTTAAGTCAGCACTGATCCAGTTTTCTAAAGTTAACATACTTGCTTTTGGACGTGCCTGACAGGTCCCTCCGAATCGAAATAAACCAATATCCTAGAGTAGGCTATATGTTACTCCAGTAACTCCAACAGTTCACTGAACTGAGACATTGTGCTGAGAGAACTGACTGAGTCATGAGCACGAGTAGCTGATCCTGAGCATGCGTATTCTACCAAACGTTCAGGTACAGCCACGGTCGCTTTGGCCAGGTGGTATTTGGCCAGTGGGCAGGACACTTCATTCTAGAAAGCATGATTCAACTAGCCTGGGAAAACCCAGACAACTTCCGGCAAATTTAGATTTGCTCTGCAAGTTAGTCTGGCAAAGAGCTCATTCAAGCCCTTTTCCAATCCGTCGAAATCAAGGCACCAATCAGAAACGTTGGGGCGGGCTTTACACGATGACGACAGCGCTGGCTGCTCAGCGACGGTGAAGCAGATTTTGTACATTACAAAGATGGATGCCGCTGTGGAACATCACTCATTCGAATCAGCTATCGCGTCTGTTTTAAGCGATTTGAACGTTTCCTTTTTGTTACAAACCGAGCGAAGAACCAAGGGGGTAATCCATCAGCCGGAAGTTGAAGCTGCCTCCGGGGGCCGCCATTGTAGCTGGCTATCACCCCCTGTTAGCATCCCATTGACTCCCATTCATTTTGGTGTCACTTTGACAGCGAATAACTTTACATCTGAGGCGTCCAAAGACTCCATTTGTCCATTATTTATTTCTAAAGAAACACGACAATGTATAAAAGGCTCCATTACTTTGTATCTTATGTTATGGCCCCGTAGAAGCTGTTTTTGTAAAAATAGGCTAATGATTGTGTCATAACCACGGGACTCTCTGTCGCACAGTCGAGAAGTTACCGTATAGACAGAAGGAGAAGCTCGTAGCAATCTTTTACTGTCTAAAGTCAGCACATACTTCGACCTTGGAAACTTCTGATCATCATTCAAGACAAGTATTGTGTTATAGTTGGTTGTTGCTCCAGGTTACGCTTCGCTGTCTCTGCAAGATTAGGTGATTCAGATTTGTCTTGGCACAGCTACTAGAAGATTTACAACTGTCAGTCAGGTTGCTCGCGTCACATCTCCGTCGTCCAGCTCAGTTTGAGCCTGCGCAGAACGCTTGGCTATCAGGAAGTGAGTGCCCATGTTGGGCTTCAACTCTCTCTGTTGAAATCAACGGGGTCGCTGTGTCCATTTCTTTTACTCTCTATGCGAAGAACAACACTCCGTCGCTCTGCATACGTCATCTCCTTCATCGCTCTGATTGGTTCTAGGTCTATCCATAATTGCCCCCAGAGGCATTTGAGCGACGTCCGTTGGTGACGCCCCTTTGGAAATTAGCTGTCTATGAAGCTTTGCCAGACCCTAACTCAGTTACAACTGAGAATGGTCTGGTTTTAACCAGGCTAAGATTCAACAGAAGATGTGATGAGAATCTGAAGTCCGCGGTGATGTCATACAAATCCGTGATCTATTTTAGCGGAAGTGAGAGACTGATATGTTTTGAATCTCCTAAATGCGAATTTTGTCATTGTTTTGGAACAGACCAGCTAATTCATAACCTTAAGGCTAACATACTATTCATACTAAGAGCTAAAAAAAACGTTTTTTTTATTTATTTCAGGGGTCCTTTAAAATTTTTAGTATACCGGTAGGTTAATTTTCAAGCCACAATCATACACAGCCAATCAGGCAACTATTAGTGGGAAAAACACAGACGATGACTATATCAAAAATCTTTCCCTTGTGGTGATATTTTTTGGTCCCCATGAGGAAAACAGCTTATAAATCGAATGATGTTTTTTGAAAATGTAAAAATGCAGAAAGTATTCTGTGATGGTTAGGGTAGGGGATAGGTTCATTCAATTAAAGTTCAAAGAGGTCTGGTCTCTATATTTACCTCACAGTGGAGGTCCTGACAATACTTTTTTGGAACATTAATACATTTCCAACAGGGCAGCTGTAGTTCTTTGTAAAAGAAAAAAACACTTAAAATGGTCATCAAAGATGAGAATCTTGGGTCTCGGGAGCCTAAGCAGTGATGTCTACGAATTTTTACTAAAATATTTACCAAACAAAGTAAATATGTCTTCCTAGATATGAATATAAAAAGGTTAGATTAGATTTATTTTTAGCTATTTTTATTGATTTATTTTTAAATTAAAAAACGCAGGGTTTACCTCAAGAAAAGTATGCACCATTTTTATATTTTTCTCAAAGTAATAAACTTCTAAAAACAAGCAACATACATAATCTAAAAAGCAAAACTCTCATCATGAGCACAACATAAAGTTAACTAAGATTTTTTTTTTTTTGTCTTCCCTTGCCATCTCTAAAATAATTTTTCAAATGTTTATTATGAAATGTTCTTTATCCTTATGGAGTCTATGAGGGAAAAAAACTGTCTAAAGGTGCCATGCATTAACTAGTTTCAAACCTGGTTTAGTTAAAGGTCAGAATTATTTTTTTATGACGGATAAAAATAATTGTATTTGCTGCATTCTCTTTTTCTGCTGTGTTTAAGCAAAAATATCTATTTTTCTGTTTCTGCTACTGTTGTTAAAATAACCATGTCATCTGCAGCTCTTAATGTGACTCTTTACATCTTTAGGAGGGAAGAGAAGAAACGTGCACGGATCATTATCGTAAACGACCCTGAGTGCTTGTGGTGTGAACCGCTCCGTTGTTTTGACACGCTACTCAGTAGAAGGGGTAAAATGGCGCAATTATGTCACACGGTCCAGATGGAACCAAGCAGGTCCGCCATTTGAATATCACTGGATTAGAATATACAGTTTGTACGGTATAAAAATCTACATTATGTCTTTGGAATGTCCCCATAAAACATGGAAATCAAATGTGTGAGCCACAACTCTTTTCTTTTCAGGTGTGCCAATTTCTGCCTTTACATGGCTGAATGAGCACAGTGATGCACGAGCCACTGGCCAAAGACTTTTCTCCTTTCTTCTTTTTTTCCTTTATTCTCCCTCCTGTGATTCCAGGGTAGAGTGAGCAGCAGCCTTTCCTTTCCGCTCCCCTCACTTCTGATCTCTGTATGAGCCCTCTGTTGTGGAAACCATTTTTACTTTATAGTTTTATGACCTGAATAAAGTTGGTTGTGCTGTGTTATTCATTGACAATATACAGCCACAAACAATTTGACATCACTTACTTTTTGCTGCCACAAATGACAAAAAAATTAAGAGATCAGTAAATTAAAATACTTTTAACCTGATGATGTCTCATTATTCATTTTACAGCGTTTGGACTATGAAACCAGAAAGGCCTACACCTTTAAAGTAGAGGCTTCAAACGCAGTTCTTGATCATCGATTCCTACATTTGGGACCTTTTAAGGACACTGCCACAGTTAAAGTGAATGTTCTGGATGTGGAGGAACCTCCTGTCTTCAGCCGGCTGTCTTATAGCATGGAGACATACGAGGATACACCAGTGGGCATCATCGTCGGAGCCATCAAAGCTGAGGACTTAGATGTAGGCAACAGTCCTGTAAGGTATGTGGGAAACACACACACACAGAGAGATGTAGGTCAAATCGAAGCAGACACTATTTTACTCGCCTTTAATACATGTGTAGACAACATCCTGTGGGAACTCAAAACCACTTTACATCCAAGTATACTAGACAACTTAAAACAATAACAAACCTGTGGTCCCGTGGGTTCAGTACATTTGGCAATCTTGTTTTGAACAGAGTGTGTATTGCTTTGATTCAATCCACTCTGACAAACTTCTGGTGCAGTTTGCACGCGTGGACCTTATTTAATGTGGCACATTTGCTTTATTTAGTTCTTCATTTAAGCGCCTGAAAGTGTTAGCTACAATGTTGATTATGTTTAAAGCATCTGAGATCTTGACACAAGCACATTGTCTTTATGAAAGCATTTGTTATAATATGAATATTTCATGGACGTACATAAATGGAGGTGGTAGTAATTTAGAAAACCACAGCTCTTGTTAAATATTTCACCTCAGTGCATGCATTTCCTATTTATTAAATTTAGTGTTGCATTTTGTGGGTTCAAAAAAATTTTTTGAAGTATCTATTTCAGCTATGAGTAGTGATTATTTTGTATTTATATAATTATTGTTATACAGATTTGTTGTATGAAGTTACTGTTGTTACTTACAAAGTGACTTTCGTGTGACGGACATTCAACAAGATAAAGAGGGGCATTTGACTGTTTGTATCACTGCGCTTGTCTGTGTTTACCTGTTCCAGATACTGTTGGTTCTGGCAGTAGGTGGCAAAGTACATTTGAGTTTATGATTTCTTTATGACTATTTAATAATTTACCCAAACAATTCATTTAAAAACTGATTCGTTCATGAATGTCATGCTATGTGTTGCTCATTTACTTTGTTTAAAACTATTTTAGTAGGCGGAGAAATAATACATACAATAACTGTTAATATTGTGTGTAAAATGTAAGTTACTCAATATTTACTACTTGTTTATTACACTGTTGAATAAAAGCAATATCGCATAATGCTGTTTTACACAGTATAGTATACTGTATTGTTGTTGCTCAACAATGATGGAAATACAGTTTTATATTTAAATAGTTATTTTAATTAATTTATTGGGGACAATGTCATATCTTTGGACAGCCCGATAATATATATATATATATATATATATATATATATATATATATATATATATATATATATATATATATATATATTGATTCTGGTACATTTAACAAGTCAAACATCTTCTGGGTTCCTATTAAGTAAAAATCCCATTTATTTTCTCCATTATGGGGAATATATTTTTAATGAAAACTCGGACAGACCAACTATGAGCTATGAGGTTGTTAATCAATGGAATATACTTTTGTTGAAGCCATTAGCCTTTTTTAAAATATATTTATATTTGTCATGCCTGATTTTCAAACACATTTTTTTCTTCAAATCAAAGTTTGTAATGTTGTAGCTCATTGTTTTTTTTGTTTTTGTTTTTTAATTCCGGCACCAAGGCCGCTAAAAAAAGTGGACAGGCACTGTAGAACTTTATAGTAGTTGATATACTTGTGTGTCAACATGAAATACAGTACATTATGCAACTCTGTGCAAAAATAGTATGAATCTGGTATAATGCAACATGGTGAGAAATAACGGTTTATATTCTGATCCCCTCAAGTCAAGTTTTCTTTATTTAAAACATATAACCTGCTGAACTTTACTAGATGATGGAATATTTGATAAGGGGTGATTTGAAAATGGAATTCATTTTGTGAAATTACTAAATTGAAGTTGAGTGTTGAGTAGTGCTTACTAGAAGAATAGAGTTGAGACTCTCGCTGAGGTTTTGCTTGAATAGCAGAATACCTGAGGCGAGCAGGTAGACAGAGAACACCTGAGACTGAAAGGAAGGAGCAGGAATGTAACCCCGATAAAGGTCTGATGCTACAGGGAAAGCTCTTCCTCTTTTTCAGCTGATCCACTGGGCTGATTGTACTAAGGAACAGGGTCACAGCAGTGGGCCGAAAAGTAGCTGACAGGTTCAAAAAGACCAAGAGTGCTCATACACAGGGGCAGTAAGCAGAATTTAAGTGTATACTGCTCTACAACATCATGAATCTAGTGATCGATCTTATGTATTTAGGCAAATTTAAATATTAGTGTTATTTTAGTAACAATATCCTTATTTAGATAAAAATAATTGAATTAATACAAAGACCCAGAAAGAGAGAATAGTTTAGTTTCAGCTTGTGCAAAATATAGATATGCTGTATACAGAAAAACATCAATGTTCTGAACTCATCAATTCTGTATGGAGTAATTTAGGATTTTACTCTCTGTTGGGGAATTATTTTAATATAAATGCAATATATATTGTAGTAGGCTAATGCTTTCTAATATTTATGTTATTAACTAATTGCATTACTGTTACTTTTAAAGGCCCCCTATCATGGATTTTTTTAAGTTTCCTTATGTTGTTTTGGAGTCTCCTACAACAGGTTTGCATGCATCAAACGTCAAAAAACTGTTTCATTTTCTCATAATATACATTTGCACATCACCAGATTTTCAATGATTCTCAAACGACTCGCCAAATTAATCAATCTCTCTAAATCCCTCCTTTCCGCGAGCTACTCTGCTCTGATTGGCCAGACAGCTCAGTCTGATGTGATTGGTTTACTGCGTAATTCCCATTGCCATAACACCGACATCTCTGTGTGTCCTGAGGCTTCCTACACCGTAAACTAAACACAGTAACGAACAATGACGTCGATTTTACCATATCAATCTGAGCACGAGTCCGATGATGAAACACTAGAAGAAGAACCATTCATTCAACCCGAACCTCCATCGCAAGGACGACTCGAGCAGAATGTTTCAGTGATTCACTCAGTTTGAGATAACTAATAGCCGAGCTCTAACGTGAATGACTGATGTAACATAAACATTGGTAAAACAAATATTGCTTCATGCTTAATCTTTCCTCAAAGTAGTGAGAACGACAGACAATCAGCATTAATAGACAGTTTTATGTAATAGTGGCCCACAGCTGATTAGCTGCACTCCAACATTTGAGAAGCAGTCGTCAGTAAAATAAAGGTAACAGGACAAGTTTAAGATTATACTGCTGTAGTATCATGGTAAAGATTTATTTTAACCACAGATTCTTCACATGCTCGTCCTTGGGCAGTGAAAAAAAAAAAAAAGAATCTTTACCGTCACATTGTAGAGCACAGCATCTCCTGGACATGATGCTCTCCAGTATCCACAGGATCAGCTGCCGGTTTGAGGTTTACGTTTCCCTTGTGTCTGCGCGCGCAATAAGTGGGCGGGCTAATGTTTCATCTTGACGTCACAACGAAACAGCTTATGACTCGTTTGAAAAACAATTAATTTCATTGACTCAGATCAATGAAAAGCGCTTTCATTTTTTCTGTGAACTATATCTTTATAAATGCACGTAACTCATGCATAAACATGCGTGTAAAAATCATACATTCGATATCTACCAATCTTTAGCTGATATTATAATTAATCATTAATGAAACATAACCAAACATGTTATATTTAAATTATAATTCTGACGTATACCAAAGTGAACAAAAAAAATAAATAATTATATATATATATACTATATATATATATATATATATATATATATATATATATATTTATATCGTTCCCTATCCCCTATATTTTATATATATATATATATATATATATATATATACAGTGAAGAAAATAAGTATTTGAACAAATTCTCCCTCTTAGAAATCATAGAGGGGTCTGAAATTGTCATCGTAGGTGCATGTCCACTGTGAGAGACATAATCTGAAAAAAAATTTGAACACCTGTCTATCAGCTAGAAATCTGACCCTCAAAGACCTGTTAGTCTGCCTTTAAAATGTCCACCTCCACTTCATTTATTATCCTAAATTAGAGATGCACCTGTTTGAGGCCGTTAGCTGCATAAAGACCCCTGTCCACCCCATACAATCAGTAAGAATCCAACTACTAACATGGCCAAGACCAAAGAGCTGTCCAAAGACACTAGAGACAAAATTGTACACCTCCACAAGGCTGGAAAGGGCTACGGGGAAATTGCCAAGCAGCCTGGTGAAAAAAGGTCCACTGTTGGAGCAATCATTACAAAATGGAAGAAGCTAAACATGACTGTCAATCTCCCTCGAACTGGGGCTCCATGCAAGATCTCACCTCGTGGGGTCTCAGTGATCCTAAGAAAGGTGAGAAATCAGCCCAGAACTACACGGGAGGAGCTGGTCAATGACCTGAAAAGAGCTGGGACCACCGTTTCCAAGGTTACTGTTGGTAATACACTAAGACGTCATGGTTTGAAATCATGCATGGCACGGACGGTTCCCCTGCTTAAACCAGCACATGTCAAGGCCCGTCTTAAGTTTGCAAATGACCATTTGGATGATCCAGAGGAGTCATGGGAGAAAGTCATGTGGTCAAATGAGACCAAAATAGAACTTTTTGGTCATAATTCCACTAACCATGTTTGGAGGAAGAAGAATGATGAGTACCATCCCAAGAACACCATCCCTACTGTGAAGCATGGGGGTGGTAGCATCATGCTTTGGGGGTGTTTTTCTGCACATGGGACAGGGCGACTGCACTGTATTAAGGAGAGGATGACCGGGGCCATGTATTGCGAGATTTTGGGGAACAACCTCCTTCCCTCAGTTAGAGCATTGAAGATGGGTCGAGGCTGGGTCTTCCAACATGACAATGACCCGAAGCACACAGCCAGGATAACCAAGGAGTGGCTCTGTAAGAAGCATATCAAGGTTCTGGCTTGGCCTAGCTAGTCTCCAGACCTAAACCCAATAGAGAATCTTTGGAGGGAGCTCAAACTCCGTGTTTCTCAGTGACAGCCCAGAAACCTGACTGATCTAGAGAAGATCTGTGTGGAGGAGTGGGCCAAAATCCCTCCTGCAGTGTGTGCAAACCTGGTGAAAAACTACAGGAAACGTTTGACCTCTGTAATTGCAAACAAAGGCTACTGTACCAAATATTAACATTGATTTTCTCAGGTGTTCAAATACTTATTTGCAGCTGTATCTTACAAATAAATAGTTTAAAAAATCATACATTGTGATTTCTGGATTTTTTTTTTAGATTATGTCTCTCACAGTGGACATGCACCTACGATGACAATTTTAGACCCCTCCATGATTTCTAAGTGGGAGAACTTGCAAAATAGCAGGGTGTTCAAATACTTATTTTCTTCACTGTATATATATATATATATATATATATATATTAGGGCTGTCAAATGATTAATCACGATTAATCGCATCCAAAATAAAAGTTTGTGTTTACATAATAAATGTGTGTGTACTGTGTATAATTATTTTATATATATATAAATACATACACATACTTGTATATATTTAAGAAATATTTGGATGTATATACTATATATAGATTTATAAATAATTTATATTATATATAAATATTTTATATATAAATAACACATTTTTCTTAAATATATAAATGCACGTGTGTACTTATATATACAAAATAATACTTAATATAAAACTTAATATAGAATAATCCTTGAATGTGATTGATCCATTTGTTTGTTGTTGTCTTTGATCAATTGGTTTGTAGATATTCTATTGAGTGGAGAAAGGACTCTGAAAACCACTTTGACATTGACCCTGTTGAAGGAACTCTGTCTGTCAGTGAAGCCCTGGACAGAGAGAGAAACGATGAACACAACGTCACTGTTGTAGCAACAAAAGTTAGTAAGTATGGTGGATTGTGTTTTATCCAGATGCATAGATACAATATGACAAGCATAGCAGATTTACCAGCAAATTATAACTGTTCATTGAAATGGAGATGGTTGAACACATTTCTAAAGACCACATCCCCATCTAGTGGAGAAAAATGAAAATACAACCATGCTTTACTTCTGGAGGCTTAAACTAATTTTTTAAATCATAAATAAAAACTCTTGAGATTTGTCAAGAGATCAACCGAATTAGTAATTTTTTTTTTTTTTTTTTTTTTTTTTTTTACATCAAGCTGATTTGCTAATGAAATGCAGTCTCAACTACAAAGTTTTCTGCAAATATAAATCTGATCCAGCCAAATTCCTTTTGTGTTTTGTTGCAACAATGTATTCCATGAAAAGGGTCTCATATGTTTCAGTTTCCACTGATCTTATTCATGGACAATACCTTGTTTGATCTTTCAGACAACCCCCTGCTGTCAAGCAAAGTTACTGTCACAATCAAGGTGCTGGATGTCAATGAGTTTCCTCCAGAACTTGCCTTTATATACGAGACGTTTGTTTGTGAGAATGCAAAAGTAGGACAGGTAAGTATGTGTGTGTGAATATCTACCTGTGCTTCAATTTGAGTTTCTGGGCCTGTTTTTGGGTGCTGCAGTGAATTAATGTGAGAGAACTGTGCCTTGATCTTCTCCTTTCATGCTGAAAGAGAGCTACTCCCAGTACAACGCTGCCTATCAGTGTCTCCCTATTCAGTCTTTTATACCAGAGAACGTAGTTCCCTTGCTTATATGCGGAAATGTCACTGTGCGAAATAGATGACACAACAAAGCGTTTTCAGAATTTACTAAAGATAGTCAAACCCTTGAAGATGAATTGATGCAATTTTCACGTGGAACCCTACCCCCACCCCCAAAACATTATAAAAAAACCTGACAAAATATTTTAATTAAAAAATAATTAACTAATTTTGGTTAGTATAAAATTAAAATAATAAAAAAATGCTATAGAACAAATTGCTTTGCCAATTACCAAGCTGTATTGTTTAAAACACATACATTTTGATTGCTAGGTTTTATAAGTTTATACTTTTAATTCATTTTTAAACTTCACATTTATTCTGAATTTATAATGTGTAGTTTGACTATTATTAATTTCAATTTGATGGAAATTGCTCATACAATTGAAATGTGAAAATCTTAAAAACAGAGAAGTGTTTTATTTTAAGATGGATTATTTACATTTATAATGATCAATTTATTACTATTTATTAAATATCTGGCAATAATAGATATGCATGATACATTGTAAGTATTCTAGCAATTTAACAAATGTTTTTTTAAAACGCTTCATATTTAAATACATTTTTTATACTTCACATTTATTCTGAATTCACAATTTATTCTTAAACTCTTTATTTGAAAATGTCTCATAATTGAAACGCGTAAATCTTAAAAACTTAAATACTGTTTTTGTTTAGGCTGGATTTTTTTATTATTATTAATGATTTATTTTGTATTACTTGCTAAATGTCTGACAATAATACATTTTCATGATAAATATTATTACTAAAAAAAAAAAAAATCTTACAATGCTGTCAAGTTTGAAAAACTTTCTTTTATCCCAATTTAATATGCAGAGACAGCTATAAGCCCTCAAAAAGTGTAAACACTAACCAGGAAGATACAGCAACATTGGAGCCAATAGCATGGTTTGGGGGAGAGACTATCTGTTTGTCCAAACAATGAAAGATGTGTTAAACCTGCTTAAAACAAATCATTACTTTTGCGGTACTGTTTGGTGATTCTAATGTAGTCAGAAAGTACAAACTTAATCTTTATTTGCACACATTTACAATACAATATAAAATAACTAAAGAGCATGGAGACTAGAGTTTTATTTTTCTCTGCCATGTTAAATCCTGTCATTCTCTCAGAATATATGACTTTGTCATTATAGGTTTATGAAGTTGACAGCGAACCAGTCATAAATTACGCCCCATGTGGTTGAGTCATAAAGACAGTTAGCAACCTCAAATGATCCCTTTGAGGTTTGATGAGTCAAGCACGTCAGCTCTGTCAATCAAAATGACTATTGCTGTCTTCTGAACACTAGAAGTGCTTTTACGAATATTCAAGCTCTTTCCTGTGGTGTTTTATTCAGATCACTGTTCTGTATCTGTTCTCTAGGTGATTCAGATCGTCAGTGCCACAGACAAAGACATGCCAGCTGTAGAGCACCGATTCTACTTCAAATCCCCATCACAGACAAGGAACAGAAACTTCACAATCAGGGACTATGGAAGTAAGTTGGAATAACTCGTCGCTTAAAGGGATAGTTCACCCAAAAATGAAAAGTGTTGTCATTTACTCAAACTTCATATTGTTCCAAACATGTATGACTTATTTTCTTCTGCTGAACACAAAAGACAATAATTTAAAGAAGGTTTTAACTTTTAGTTAATTTAATGAAAGTTAATGGGGTCCTCATAATTAGATTTTTTTGTGGGAGTAAACTGTCCCTTTAAAGGAATACAATAAGGTTATTTTCAATTGAATATCTATAGGCACCTTCTATAGAAACATGTTTATAGTAGATAACCTTTTACAAATCACCTGGAATAGCCTTTAAAGATGAAATGTGAAATGTTGTACTAAAACATTTGTGCTGACAAGCGCATCTCGACGCGTTGACTCAGAGCTATGAGCGCCAAGCAAAGCCCTCACCATCAGACCTACAGGCACCTGCTGTGTTACATATACAATATGTTTGTTGTTAATCTGAATAATAAACATATTGTATATATAGCAGTATCTACTAGGAGAACAACTCTAAGCTACCGAACTAGTGCTGTGACGTGAATAGTGGTCACATCCCAGAGCAGCACATCACCCCGTGATCCATTTGCCGCGTGAGCTTCGCTCCGTACTCAGTCCACAGTGTTCTCAGCACATGAATATCATCAACTGTGATTCACAGAGACAGGGTCACTCAGGGCTACACAGCCAAACAGGCACAAGGTGTGCTTTAATGACTCCTACCTTGTCAAGAGAAATCCCCCAGCTGCCCAGGCGTAACAAACCTCTCATGACGGGGTCAGTCGACCTTCCAGGCGAGGACAAGCGCATCTCGACGCGTTGACTCAGAGCTATGAGCGCCAAGCAAAGCCCTCACCATCAGACCTACAGGCACCTGCTGTGTTTTCAAGCTTGGATGAAAAGTATTTTCAATTTCCTCTGGGTCATAACAAACACTTGGCTAGACACTTGAATCAAAGAGGGTAGTCTAAACTGACTTTGATGCTTTAAATTTGAATCTGTATCTTATTGTTTTACATAAACTGAATTTTGATAGAATTAAAGTTGCACACCATTTTCCTTATTTTAATTTATCAGTCAATAAAATATACGTCAATAAATAATTCTACGCCACAAACCAAACGAATCAGCTCCAAGATGAATCACACTATTATCTTTGTTCAGAATTTTAGGGTATTATTTAAAGATTTTTTTTTTCATTCAGCCATTACATTGATCTAAAGTCACAGTAAAAAACATTTATATTGATATAAAAGTTTTCTATTTTACTTTCTGTTCATCACCTTCCACACATTTTTTTCAGTTTTCAACAGTTTTCAACATTGACAATAATAAGAAATGCTTCTTGAGCACCAAGTCAGCATATTAGAATGATTTTTGAAGGATCATGTGACATAATGTGAGTAATTATGCTGAAATTTTTGTTTTGCCATCACCGGAATAAATTACATTTTAAAACATATTAAAATAGAAAACAGTTATTTGAAATTGTAATCTATTTCACAATATTACTTTTTACTGTATTTTTTACTGATTAAATTAACCGAGCCTTAATGAGCATAAAAGACAACTTCTTAAAAAAAATCTTACTGACCCCATTGATTGTCAATCACAATGCTTCATAGTAGAGGACAGTCACTGCTTTGTTCTTTTATCCTGATTAGTTTGCTGTGATTCTCTGATTGGTCGAGCTTTGTCTTCAGGATAATTATTGTGTAGTTCATCACCTGGAACTTGGCATATAAATTATTTATTTTTCTTAATGAAAAACGCTTTAAACTGACTGATAGAGCTCATAATAGGTCTCTTTTGAAAGGGTTCTATGAAATCATTAAAAATCAGTTTCTCAATGGAGAATGGGATTTTTAATTCCAGAGCCCTCATTAGCCATGTCTCCACTGTCGGGCCAAAAGCGAGCGTGCTAGTGTGTGCCAAGGCCAGTCGCATTTCCACTGTCACTTCTGGTGCTTCCTCAGGGGCAACGGCCAGGAGTTTTTTGCCCGCCCAATACCTTGGTCTAAAGCCAGCCAACTGGGGCTTGAGGAGTGATCAGAAACAACGGCAGAGTTTACCCGAGTAAGGAGAGGGTCAACACCACTGTGCAATGTTATTGTTCCAGGCTACCAGCTAACTTCAACATTTAGGCCTAAGACATTTTAAAACAATTTTCATCTCAAAACTTACTTTCAGACACAAGCGAGTGTTTGAAATTACTTCCTTGTGATCCAATGGGGATTCTGATCACCGTGTGAGGCAGAAATATATTTATATGTGATGCTAAAGCCTACTTATGCTAACCCAGGGTTAGGCAATGTTGGTTGTAGAGAGGCACTGTCCTGCAGAGTTTAGCTCCAACCCTAATCAAACACACCTGAACAAGCTAATCAATGTCTTCAGGATTACTAAGGGTACGTTGACAACGATATGCTTATTTTTTTCCTTTGAGTTTTCCACATACAGATGACACCATTGTCAAAACAATCCCCATTCACACGGTTCCACGAAAATGACTAAAAACGCTGTATTCTGCTGCCAGGCCATTAGATGGCGATGAAACACTATAGACTGAACACATAATACGCATGTGTGTGACGCCATCGTCTTCAGAGATTCGCTGGTTTGTTGTTTACACGGAGACGGTTTTCAAAAACTTGCACTTTCAAACCCGTTTTAACATTTACCCTAAAATTTGAACAAAGTTTTAACTTTGCATTTTCAGGCATCCAAAATGCTGTTGTCGTGTAAATGAACGGCCAAAACTTATAAAAAGTTTGTTTTTTTTTTGTTTGTTTTTTTGAAAACGGTGTCATGTAAACAGTCCCTAATGCCGAGTTCACACTGAACGATTTTAGGCCCGATTTTTGCTCGCCAACAGGTTTTGGGAGATCCCCTACAAATGCCCGAAATCATAGGCAAATCGGTGCTCATTCACGCGAGTGACAATCACGCAGTGTGAATTATCAAAGACGCGACCTGAGAGAACGCAGACGCATGTGAGATATTTGGCATGCTAAATATCTGGACCTGACAGCAATTTAAAATCCTGTGTGAATGTGTTCTGACTGAAAACTACATCGGCGATGACCTACAGCCAATGAGAGAGAAAATAAAGGGCAATGGGATGTTCGGGGAGGAGTTATAGACCAGAATATCAGTATTTTAATAGATATATTTTTACAATATAAAACAATTATATTAAACAGAAACAAAGCACACACATTTGCTTGACCAGCAGCACATTGCAGAATTATTAATTTACCCCCAACCTCTTTGCAGAACACAAAATCCTTGCTCTCGCCTCCCAAACCATTTCCTCCTGCATTAGCTGTTTTTCTTTTTCTCCTTTTCGCTGCAAATCAGTGCACATACAATTTGGATCGCAAGCTTCTTGCAGGCTATTCTTTTTCATAACAATTTCAGTCTCGTGTGAGAACTCCGGTCTCACGTACGCGTGATCTTGCGTTATTTCCTTATCACTTCTCACGTGTGTTTGGTGAAACGTAGTTTGCGGACTCTCGAAAGGGAATGTCTCTGGTTACTATAGTAACCTCGGCTCCCTGAGAGGCGGGAATGAGACATTGCGTTGCAATGCTGCAGGAACTCCTTTCTTCTCCACTTTTGTTGAAATCTTATGGGCTAACGCCAACTTGGAACAGCTGGCAAATTGTCGCGAATTATGCAAATACTGACAGGCTTGCGGGCAGTATAAAATGCGGTCAAAAAACTGTAAAATTTGACAATTGCGTCAAAATTACGACTGAACGCTTGCACAGCTGATCAAACAGCGAACACGGCGGCTTACGCAATGTCTCGTTCCCGCCTCTCAGGGAACCGAGGTTACTATAGTAACAGGAGACATTTCCTTTCGAGAGTCGAAACACACGCCCAGATATGTTAAAGTTTGACTCGGGGTGAATGCGCTCTTAGATTCATTCCGAGTCGAAACACACGCCCAGATATGTTAAAGTTTGACTCGGGATGAATGCGCTCTTAGATTCATTCACATTCCACATTCACACGCAGTCCCAGCATATCTAGATGTTGAAGCAGCGTTTCCACGTGACTGATTAGCACATCCCTTGAGAGAGCTAAAATTAGCCAATCGTCCAGATAATTCAAAAGCTTGTGTCCGTGAAGAGGACAGGTGAGCACGATGATGATGGTTGACAGCGGCTCCAGGCCCCATCGTCATCTTTGCCTCCAGGCGGGGGAGGGCCTTATAGCACAAACCATTTCCCTCCTGGTTCTTAGGGCGCGCACCGGCAGCTCGGCGCAGTGGGCGCACATGGAGTCCGTGAAGGCCGTCTCGGCATGGGTGAGGCCCAGGCAGGCGACGCACAGAACTCATGTTCGGTGGGCAGGTCGATGGGGCCCGCACAAATCTGGCAAGTTTAAGCCATCGGATGCTTAGAAAAAAAGATCACTAGTCCTCCTGGTGCAGCTTCCACAATGGCAGCGCAGCCTGTCAAATTTGCATACTTTGCGACAATTGGCCAGCTGTTCCAAGCTGGCGTTAGCCCATAAGATTTCAACAAAAGTGGAGAAGGGAGGAGTTCCCGCAGCAGCGTGTAGAGTAGAGTTACCGGTCTCGAAAAGGAACTCGGCATAAGGCTACAGCCAGGTGAGTTTTTTCAGGGTTGGAGCAAAACTCACCGGGACAGTGGCTCTCTAGGACCGAAGTTGCCTACCCCTAACCGTTGCGCTAATAAATGCACATATGTGTATGGAACATTCCAGAGACTGCTTGATCATGTAATCATACATGATTACAATCGTGTATTTAATTTGTTACATGTTTCATCTGTCTCTTCCCTGTGCCTTTGTTGATACCGTAAGATACCGTAAGTTGATGTATTGTAAGCCTTTGGACTTAAAAGCCTTATTGGAGTTGTTTTGTGCATTCCTGTAATTGAAAATAAATGGAAGCAGGTGCAATTGAATAGGTATGTGTTCTCGTTTCATGTGAAATGGTAATTATCAGTTTGATTCAGCATGATTGTTTTGCACGCCTGGCACAAATTACTGTTACTGTAACATTTTTATTGTAAAACTTATCGCAAATATCAATGCTGGAATCTTAAGTCTTTAAGTAAAGACTTAACGTTCACTTCTGTCATGCTCATTTTGCGATCTAGTATATAGTTTTCAGTAAGCTGTTAAAACGGTGGGTTTGTGTGACGTTTTTCTATGGAGGCGTGTTAAGGGCAGGTTTTAGTGTAACACTGTGGGGCTACCGGCCCCGAAACACAACTTGATTTTTGGCTCAGTGCTTGAGGTTCAAAGGCTTTTGGCCTTGCCCGACACGTTGTTAGCCTTGGCTCGCACTGACTATCTGCAATGACATTGGGAAATAAAAGCTTTCGCTTTAGCGTGAGTAGCTTGAGTGAATGGTCAGCAATAAGTCATTTGGCAGAAACTTTTATACAAAGTGACTTCACTTAGAGCCAAACAATCCTCCTGGAATGACCTGGGATTAAGTACCTTGCTAAAAAAAAAAACTTGAGGGTCTTTTCTAGGGTGAAAACACTGGGAATATGTCAACCTAAAGCTTTATCTTAAGGCTATATTGCCACCTAACCAGTAATGTTAAATGTATAGTTAATTCTGCAAATTAAAGTTATTGGCAGAAACGTACCTATTGAGATTAAAACACTGAATAAAAACAGCCTGAAGTGTTGTGCATCCTAGTTTTGTTTGGACTCCAGCTGCGTCAGAGGCTTCTCAAAAAGGTATATCATGCTTTTCCCAGGAGTAACTCATATTAGCTTGTTATCCCCTTAACCAGAACCACTTTTTCTGTACTTATTTCCACTTCAAAGGGATCCATTTTTCAATTTAATTCTGGAATTAGGCCATTGTCTGTGCCTCATGAATTCATAATATTCTGTCATGGAGAAATGTTGGAATGGCAGGTTATGATCCCTGAGAGCATGAGTGTGATTATCACTGATTATCTAAGTACAATAATTTATAGCCTCCACTAAATCTGGATTATAGATACTTTGTTGTTCTCTCGGTTTTCAGACAACACAGCTGGAGTGGCAACCAGGCGAGGGGGGTTTCGGAGACTAGAGCAGAGCATGTACCTAGTACCGGTCGTCGTGGAGGACAGCGGGTACCCGATCCAAAGCAGCACTGGGACGGTGTCTGTGCGAGTGTGTACCTGCGACACAGATGGCTCCCTCCTTTCCTGCAATGCGGAAGCCGTGTTCTTTCCCATGGGACTCAGCACTGGAGCTCTGATGGCCATACTGCTGTGCATTGTCATTCTGCTGGGTGAGGTTTACACATTTGTGTACAACAGAATACTGTGGATTATGGCAAGACAAAGAATAATACATTTAATTTGCTAAATAGAGAAGACATAAGAAAAAAGCAGGGGTTACGTTTTTGTAGTCAATATTGTTTTTATTTATCATTTTATTTGGCCTAAGGACACAGACAATCATGGAAACAAACAAAAAAAATATATAAAAACAAAAAGTAAATAATGTAAGTATATGGGTATTTCTTCAACTTCTGTGACTTTTATCTCCTAGAGGTGAATTTTTATTCAAACTAGCTGATTCTTTCACAAAGAACTTGCATGATTTTCAAATGCCTTTATATATAACTTACCGTTCAAAAGTCTCTCATGCTCACCCAGTCTGAATTTATTTGCTCAAAAGTACAACAGATCTTCGTTCTAATATGCTGGTTTGGTTTCTTATTTCTATCAATGTTTCAACATTTCTATTCAACATTTATTATTATTATCAATGTTGAAAACTGTTAATAAAAAGATAAAAAGAATAAAAAGTAAAAAAAAAAACAGCATTTTATTTGAAGTAGAAATCTTTTGTAACATTTTTTTTTTACTGAAACTTTTAATGCATCCTTGCTAAATTAAAGTGTTAATTCTTTATTGACCTCAAACTTTTGAACATTAATGTATAAATTATATAAGTACTATTTTCATATACCTTGTTGAGAGATTACTTGTATTGTACTTCACTTGCCTTTATGTCACTCTCATTTACAATGAAGCACGTTATATAAAAAACATGTTTATCATATAAAAAAACATGAAAATATTTTTTCATTTTGTAAGATGCGTTAAATGATAGATTAGCCTTTAAAGCAGCATTTGGTAACTTTTGAAATGTTGCTCTGGGTCCCCCTACAGTTGGGAAACAGTATTGTCTTCTACTGTCGTAAAATCTGTCATGGTTACACCCATACACGCGTGCATTTGTTGACAAGCGATACCCCGAACTCTGCAGAATGCGTCCTCACGTCTTGGCCAGACTACCAGTGTTGCGTGTGAAATGTCTTCATCCCAGGTACATTATTATTATTTTTTTCAAACCCCAAAAGATCGCGTAGCCCACGTTTACAAGTCAGCGTCTTTATAGTAGCCTATTTGCTACTGTTTTACAATGGATAGATATGCTAATTCAATTCAATGTTTGTGTGGTAGGTAGCTTAGTTTATAATGTTAATCGTGCAGACAATGTTCCAGTTGCATTATTTTATAAAGTAGAATAAATAACTTCTAGGTTACAATGACTGTGTTTTACCTGTTATTATTGAACAATTGTAGATCATAGAGGAGTTAGTTGACCTAACTATAAAAAATGGACGCATAATTTTCCTTGACTACAACATCAAATGTTAGCGTAATAAATTAGATTTTTACCCAATACAAAAGATATAGCAATCTACCGTAATCAAAACAAACACGTTGGCTCGCCACAGACGGTCATGGATTGAACACATTTATAAACACTAACAAGAATAAGGAATAAAGAAAACAAATATGTACTTACAATTGCATTAGCAGAAACGCAAGGCCAGCATCTGTTTTGGATTCTTCATGGTCTTTAACTATAAGCTCTCGCCACTCAGTGAACGCATGACCAATGTTGATTCTAGTGTTGTCCCTTGCAGGTCCAAAAGTTTTTTCCTCTCTCACCTCCTCCGCCGATAAACGTCTCTTCTGTCTTTGCGGTGGCTCATTATCCATTGTCGCTTGTAATAATTCTAGCTAGTATTGAGGGGGGCGTGTGTGTTTATATCGAATTGTCGTAAAGCAGTTTGTGTTTCTCGCTCGTTCTCGCTCTCGTCTCGCTTCTCACGAGACTTCAAATTTTCATCTTGCCGGGACGCGATATTTTTTTTCACAGGATGGTAGGGGAAGACTCATTAATATTCATTAGGGAACTCATCCCTGATTGGTCTGATGACCTACCCCCTAACCCCGCCCCTAAACCTACCCGTCACTGGGGGTCTGATGACCTACCCCTAACCCCGCCCCTAAACCTACCAGTCACTGGGGTTAAGACCAATCAGGGATGAGTTCCCTAATGAATATTAATGAGTCTTCCCCTACCATCCTGTGAAAAAAAATATCGCTGCCGGGACGGTATAGTCCCAATGTTGCAAGGCTGGTTTTCCGCCTGTGAACGCTGGGGGGAGCGGGGGAAGTCACCAATTTCATCAGAACAGGTTGTTTAACCATCCAAATGATTTCTAGACAGTTTTATTAAGTTAAAAAAGTTACCAAGAGCACCTTTAAGATAATTTTTTAACCCTTTTGAAAATTATTTTTTTTGTCATTAATAGCTGAATGCTATTAAACACAGATGTGAGATGTGTAAATGTTAATGACTTTCAGAAAAAAACATTACAATTGTTTTGTGATGTATGTAAATACACTGTAGGACATTGGTAGTGGGCAAATGAAATAAAACAGTGAGGATTTGAAAGTATGGTTTTTGAGCCGAAGTGCCCATAGTTAAAGAAACACTCATATATAAACAGCACCACATTTAGTACGGAATGTGGCAGGTTATGATCCCTAAAATAAAGAATAAAGGCAATAAAACATTGGAACAGGAGTACTGAGAAACGCCTGAGGAAGAATTGCAATAAAAGCACTGTATTGCAATAAGTACTAGGTAAGTGAATTCTGTAGCAGACAGTGCAGTGAAGTGATGTGCCTGGACTTCATATTTCCATTTGGCAGCATTACAGGGGAAAAAAAAGATTCCTTTATATGGCAACCACTTGGGGGAGCTGATGCAGAAATAATGATTTGAATGTGATAATAAATAGTATTTTCTAAAAGACTGGAAAATAACAACATGAGAAACCCTTCCCCTAATAACACATGCAGGTTGATTTATCCAAATTTTCCCTTCTGCTTCGTCTGAAAGTCTGAATTTTTAGGTATAATCTTTCATTCTCACAGCAGCGCTTGTGCCTCCCCGTCTCTTTCTCTCTCACATCTTTCTTTGAGCAGAGTGGGGCGAGCGAGTACTGTCTGCCTCAGAGGAGGGAGATGAAAGCTCAGAAAAACTACCTCCCCTCCTCTCACACAACCGAGGCACTACGATGTTGACAGACAGCATGTCAAAACTGCATTATGGCTACCCTAGGGCTGCCGTTCTCTTTAGTCTCATTTTGAAAACCCACGTCAGATCAAAAAAAAGAAATCAGCTAATGGCTCTGGAACATGTGACCAGCCCTTTTTTTTTCTCTAGTCTGTTGTCACTCAAAGGTCCTGTACTGTATGTATGTCAATGTGCATTACGCCACAAAATAAGTTATGCGCCTCTGGTGTCTTGCAGTGATGGTGGTGCTCTATATGGGCCTGAGAAAACACAAGAAGAAGGACACTCTGATGTCATCCAAAGAGGACGTTCGGGACAATGTGATCCACTACGACGATGAGGGGGGCGGAGAAGAGGACACCCATGCCTTCGACATAGGTACATTACGCAATCCCAAAGGCATCAAAGAGACAGCGCAGCTGCAAAAAATAAGATCAGAGAATGAGCCTGATCTGGCTAGTGCGTGCATGTCCAAAGAGGACAGCGAGGACATCAGAACTTACATCCATCATTGTCTTTTAGAGAACTCCACACCTCCGTATGACTCTCTGGTTACATATGCATATGAGGGAGAGGGTTCGGTGGCAGAGTCCCTCAGTTCCATTGAGTCTTGGGTTCTCGAACCCAAGGAGGATTACAGAAGTCTCTGTGACTGGGGTCCTCGTTTCAAAACGCTGGCTGGGATATTTAAAGAGCATGAATGTAAGGCCATGGAGAAGGTGGAAAACGAAGCACATGCTGAGGCACTAAAGGACAGAGTGGACTGAGAGCATTTTATGGAGCTCTGTGAAAAACACAAAGCTTCAAAACGCTGTTCCAAACCTGTATGACTTACTTTCTTCTGTGTAAAGGTGCAGTCACATTCAGAAAAAAAATTCAGCTAAATGTCACAATAGCAACACAATTTGTCAGTAGTGTAGCAATGTATGAAGTACAGGCCACACAGAAGTCACTTTCAAACTAAGCAGCTTTCTGTTGGTCAACATGTCGAATTTGTGTGACCAACTTAAACCTATTGTGAAATCTGCATGGGGAATTTTGCAGATACATGAAATTCCTGATTGAATGGATTCCTATTGATATGATTCCTATTGAGGAGTGTTTTTTTTTTTTGTCCATACAGTGAAAGTCAGTGGGGATAATATGTTGTTTTGGACCACATTGATTTTGATTACATTACAACTGAACAGTCGCAGAAGAAAGTCAGTCACACAGGTAAATGACATGAGGGTGAGAAAATGTTTGCAAAATATAAATTTTGGGGCGAATTGACCCTTTAAATGAAGAAGACGTGGCTTGGGAAAGACACTTTGACAAGGCTGGCTATGTGCCTTTCCTATACCTCATGCATATGTTACACTCTTCTGTTCATTATTTAGGAAAAAACATGCAACTGTAATTTTTCCGATTGCATTTTAATGTCTGTTTTATACTTCTCTAAGTCAAAGAACCAAAAAAACCCTCTTTGATATAAAAAGTGCCTCATGAACAGTTTTATTTAACTTTCAGCTGTTGACAGTGCTTTTGCAATGATCCAAGCAAGGGTAGTCTACAACCTCTGTGTACATGGACTAAGAGGAGGGGGGAAAATAGGATAAACATCACATTAAAAAAAGCGTCACCCTGCTGGCTCTCCTTCCAAACATATTTACCAGCACTTAGCAGGAATTCTGCCAGGCCGATGCCCTGGACGTCACAGACAGTACATCTCACAGATGCCCCATGAACACATCTGTTTAGATCGCCCTCACTAACTGCCCCTCCAACCCTCTCCGTACTGTCCTACGGGCCTCTGTCACTAGTTTGATAGCCACAGGCTCTGTGTGCCTGCTGACTTCCTGTCTAACTGTCATGGTGGCGCTCTGACATCACCCTGCAGCCATTCATCAGAGCTGTGGCTTACTCTAGGGCAGCTGATTCCAGTGATTCTGTATTGGCCAGCCAAATTTTGAGTTTTTTTTTTTTGTTTGTTTGTTTGTATCAGTCTCTCTGACAGAGGAGCTAATGAGACCTCTGTCAAAATTTGACAAAAGAGAATTTGAAAGAATATCTTTTAAATTTATTATTGAATATATTGTATAAACTTGTGTCTATAACAAACTGGAATGGAAACTTTGGACAATAAAGTTATTATATTTGTGATAAATGCTCTTTGCCTTTTCCCCTCTTGGTTCAGATTAGAGTTAGGCTTGTTACATACTGCAGGCCTAAGCATATTTGTATATCAATTACATAGATTTACTGTATATTTCATTTCATTTTCATGTTTATTATAATAAAACATTCATTTAATTGTGTGGTTTTTTTTTTTTGTCTTTTATTCTCACCATGGCAGCATTTATTTGCTCAAAAATATAGGAAAATACAGTAATATTATGAAATAATAATAATAACTTTTCTATTTTAATATTATTTTAAAATATAGTGCCCCCTGGGTAGTGATGGCAGAAATTAAGCTTTTTAAAATGTCCAATCAATTTGACTAATTACTTTGTAAAATGATTCACTGTTTCGAAGTGTTTGAAATGCCACACTCTGCGTAGCGGCCCTCCTTCGGTATGGTATGCCACTTATTAGTATATGATTGAATTGGATCGTCGAAGGTCAGCAGCAAAGACATTGGTTAATAAAGTGAGATTAAATACATAAAGTATATTTGTGTTATAACATATTTAATTATTGAAGGTTTGTGTAATATTTGCATTTCTCTGTTTTTATTTATTTTGAAGAATACTTAATCTCTTTTTGTGCAAGTGAGATGTAAATGTATGTTGACCTTTAAAAACTACAATAACCATCATGTTCACACAGAGCACACAACGCCTCTGCACCTTTCTAGCAAGTTCTCTTAAAGGTTGTATCAGTGATTTCAGGCCCAAAAATAAATGTTTAATCTTTCCTAACGATCCGCTAGCTGCCCACCCCATAAGCACGCCGTCAAAAAAACGCTTCTCTGTATGCAGCCTAGGTTCTGCACACCACTCAATACCAGTGTTATTTTTGGCAGCCCTTTTAGTTTTAGTCTTAGTCTTAGTCTTAGTCTTTCGGACGAAAATGCTTTTTAGTTTTAGTCACTTATAAACTTAATAGTTTTAGTCAAGTTTAGTCGACGAAAACACAAAAATGTTTTAGTCAAGTTTTAGTCAATTTTAGTCAAAAAAAAAAAAGAATTGGAAATGGGCTTAGGCTTGACAGGTTGTAGCAAGTGTTGCAATTCAAACAACAACAGTTAACCTTAAAAAACCTTTGCATAATAAACTAGACTCTCATTGATGGAGATGCAGTGCTGCCAAGCTTCAGTCGCATTGGGCAGAAACCTTTTATCCCGATATTTCAAGTTATATTTTTTCCATGAATTGATGCTCTTCTAAAATTTCAGCACAGGGATGGAAATTAGCACCCGCCACCAGCCAAATGCGGGTGATTTTGTTTTGTGGCGGGTAAACTCGCTTCACCTACCGGCCACCGTGGCGGATAAATAAAAATAGCATCATGCGACGTTCGTCTGTTATATGACAAATTAGTTTGAATAAACGAGCAGACACTGATTAGCAAGACAACTCAGTGAATGTGCTTTCCATGAAATGAATCACACACACAGTAAACAAATCCAAAACAAAAAACAGGGCTATTCTGGTGGGTGCGGTGATGCTGTGGTGACGCGCTCATGTAAGGTGGCGCTGCCAATAAAGCTCCAAAAATCTGTCACAAAGATCCGGCAAAAGTAATGATTATGATATGTAAAATATAGCAAGGAGATATTTTAATTATTTATTAATGAACTAGTCTTTTCTTTGTCCGTGTCGGCTGCAAAGATGAAGTTGAATGACGATGCTGACTCGCGGTCTTCGCATTAGTGAACGCGCCAGAGAGAAATGCACATTTCATAAGGATTAGCGGGATTACATAAGCAGAGAGCAGTCTGTGTCTGTTTTCTTTCGTTTTGAATTGTTCTGGTTAAAAGTAGACATGTCTGTGAGCGAGGCTATACCTTATACGCTGAGTTTCGGTTCATTTATGAGACGAGCTCCAGTTCACGCGCCGGCGCCTCCGTTTCGTGATTATCTATCGTCTGCTATATTTAGCCTACTTCTTATTTATTAAATCCAGGCAATTGGTTGATGAAACATTTATTAAAATTAAGATAAAATTAATACAAAATGAAATTCAATTTAAAGGGTAACTAAACCCCTGGTCAGAGCCTGACTCCACCCACTGGCAATATTTGAAAATGCTGGAAAAGTGGGCGGAGCCTAGCGGAGATAGAGGGGATGAACGAGGGCAGTTAAATACTCTATCCTGATCGTTTTCAATACTCGCAATTCCAACTCCTGACTCACTACAGTGGTTTTGACGAAACAAGATGGTTTTTACACTGCCAAGGGCGTGGTAGCTCGTACCAAGAGCGTGGTTAGCTGGAACCTGCTTACATCAGCTCTCACCGCTTACATCACGAACCACCGCAAAGATCCAATAGGAAACTTCAACTGCAGTAGCCACCGTTCAACCTGAAGAGGGCAGCACTCAGACGTTTTTACACCATATATTGTAGAAATAAAACACTTTATACCCAAATGTAAAAAAAGTTACTCGAATCAATGATCAGCACTAATAAAGCCCCAGTCTTACAGATCATTAACTAAAAAAAGTTGGTTTAGTGTTTAGTTACTCTTTAAAGAAAGGTTTTGTGCTTTCTATTTGAGGTCTCTGTGAAAGTGTTGCAAATTAGTGCCACTTTCAAAGCGTTCCGTAACATTGTTTTTTCCTCATATGCGAACTGAATATCAGTTCATGGTTTGTGTGTGTAGGCTATAAGAGAGAAAGAGAAAATGCCAGTATTTCATTGAGACTTGACTGAGATTAAATAAACTGCTTAAGTATTGTAGATCTTGTAGTATAAATTTTCACATGCAGTTACACATTGTCATTAAAAACAAGAAAGTGGCATTGTGAACTTCAGACTTATAATCATTTTCGTTCCGTCACGTCTCGTCACGAAAACTCGAAAAAGTCTCGTCATGTTTTAGTTGTTAGTAGACATTTTTAGCTAGTCATCGTCGCGTTATCGTCATAAAAAAAAGTGTGTCAACGAAATCATTTCGTTATCGTCATAGTTGACGAAAGTGTTAGTGTTCCAAGTGACATTTCCAACCAATCACCGACAGGGGCGGGTGTTGCTCCGACTTCCAGCTCAAAACCTCACAACACCCGCCCCTGTCGGTGATTGGTTGGAAAACACTTTATTTTGGTTTTGAGTGGTGGTTGTACCCATTTGTTTTTGTGTGCAGATCTCAGAGCCTAGGCTGCATACAGAGACGCATTTTTTTGACGGCATGCTTATGGGGCGGGCAGCTAGCGGATCGTTAGGAAAGATTAGACATTTATTTTTGGGCCTGAAATCACTGATACAACCCTTAACAAGGGGACAGGAGAGCTGTCAGTCAATGAATGGGAAAACATAAAGTAGCTTGCGTTACTTGTTTAAAAATGTTACTCAGATTAAAAGTTATATACATATTAAAAGTAGCCTAATGTGTTACTTTACTCATTACTTAAAAAATTTAATAATTTTGTAACCTACGTATTGGAAACTATTACAAACATGAATTAGATTAAATCTAATTTATATGTGGAACCTAAACCTCAAAGTTATGATAAACTGGTTCCATTTTCTGGATTCAGTCAAACTTAAGGGGCACCTATTATGCAAAATTCACTTTTACATAGCGTTTGAACATAAATGTGTGTTGGCAGTGTGTGTAGCCTACTGTTCGTGATCCAGCTTATACAGTCTCCACAGCGATATAGGCCTTTACTGATCAGTGATCACGGCAGAAATTAAAGTGAGAACGTGCACTTTATGACATCTCATCGAGTTGTTTTACGGATCTAACATTTACCATTTTATGAAGCACCCACTGAAAAGGTGAATATATTTGTTTACTGTTAGTTGTAACGATTGTTTAGTGTAATTCGCTGTGTATGTTGATGATAATGAAAGGGAGAGAGAGAGTTTATGGATAAGACTTTAATGCGCACTTCTTATGCTGTGTTTATTCAGCTCTTAGGTGATTTTCTGGAGTAAAACTAACGCTTCATATCTCCTTACAGCATATATTCTCTGGCTTTGTGGGCATCATTGTCCGACTCCGGGTCGAAATTAACACCGCTACTGTTTCTGTTTTGGGACCCTATCTTGCACCTGGCGCAAATGACTTTGTACACTGAGGCATAGATCATTCGTATTTTGAACCCGCGCAAAGCGGACTTTTCCACAGAGGCACGCCGGCAAACTAAAGAATGAACTTGCGCTCCCTGGGCGGTTCAGCGCAAAAAAGGAGGCGTGTTCCGGCGCAAACAATCCCTGGTGCTGCTATTTTGCAGTTCCAAAAAACAATTGCGCCACTGACCAGAAAAAAACCTAGTCTAAAGTCAGTGGGTCCTATCTTGCACTTAGCGCACGATCTGAAACGCAAGTGTCAAAGCCCAAAGCGCAAGTAACTTTGTGGGCGGATCCCGGCGCTGTTGCTATTTTCCCGGCGGGATAAATGCCTCTTGCGCCTGGCGCAAATCTAAAAGGGGTTGGTCTGAAGTAGCTTCATTATTCATAGGTGTGGTTTGGGCGTAACGTGAAATAAACCAATCAGAGCGTCATATCACATTCCCTTTAAGAGCATGATGAACGAGGTGCGCTTGTTCCATGGCGCAATACTATTATAACGGCGCATTTACCAGGCACGCTTCAGAATCGGTTCACAGCCGAGGAGATCGATGTTCTCGTCAGGGCCGTAAAAGAAAGAGAAGTGGCATTGGAGATGGGACAAACCCACCCAAATTAGCTTCGGTTATACATGCATATAATAATTTGGGTAAATATGTAGGCCTGAGCTTTATGCCTATTTTTCCGATCGTCATGGACACAACATATTAATACTGTGAAGCTGCTTTGATACAATCTCTATTGTGAAAAGCACTATATAAATATACTTGACTTGACTGGACAACAATGATTTCCCTCGTGTTTTAATATTTTTCCTTATAATAATGTATCATTTGCAAAAAGGAAAATGCATCTGTGTAGATGAGAGAATCATCTACAGTGTATGCGCGTTGTTCACACTCTGTATTATGACCAAGCAGGCGCGCTTAAAATAGCATCTGAATGTACGCGCAACGCGTCAATGACTTTAGACTAGGTTTTTTCTGGTCAGTGGCGCAATTGTTTTCTGGAACTGCAAAATAGCATGAGGGAAAGTTTGCGCCGGAACACGCCTCCTCTTTGCGCTGAACCGCCCCGGGGAGCGCAAGTGTATTTCTTAGTTAACTGACGTGTGTCTGTGGAGGGAAAAGTCCGCTTTGCGCGGGTGCAAAATAGGAATGATACATGCGTCTGTGTACAAAGTCAATTGCGCCGGGTGCAAGATAGGGCCCAGTGGCGCGTTGAGCGTACATTCAGATGCTATTTTAAGCGCGCATGCTTGGTCATAATACAGAGTGTGAACAACACGCATACACTGTAGATGATTCTCTCATCTACGTAGATGCATTTTCCTTTTTGCAAATTATACATTATTATAAGGACAAATATTAAAACATGAAGGAAATCATTGTTGTGTCCATGACGATGGGAAAAATAGGCATAAAGCTTACATATTTACCCAAATTATTATATGCATGTATAACCGTTACCGAAGCTAATTTGGGTGGGTTTGTCCCATCCCCAATGTCACTTCTCTTTCTTTTACGGCCCTGATGAGAACATCGATCTCCTTGGCTGTGAACCGATTCTGAAGCGCGCCTGGTAAATGCGCCGTTATAATAGTATTGCGCCATGGAACAAGCGCATCTCGTTCATCATGCTCTTAAAGGGAATGTGAGATGACGCTCTGATTGGTTTATTTCACGTTACGCCCAAACCACACCTATGAATAATTAAGCTATTTCGGACCAACCCCTTTTAAACTTGCGTCGGGCGCAAGAGTCATTTATCCCACCGGTAAAATAGCAACAGCGCCCAAGACCCACCCACAAAGTTACTTGCACTTTGCACTTTGCGCTTGATTCTTGCGTTTCAGATCGTTAAAATAGGGCCCCTGATGTTATCATTCTGTGAGATTATATTGTCCTGGTTCTGAGCGTGAGCTCGTGAGGCTCCTCCCTCTGTGCCGGCAGCAGCAGCTCATTTGCATTTAAAGGGATACACACTAAAACGGCACGCTTTTCTCAGACCCAAAAAGTGACAATTTAAACATGCTGTAAAAAATTATCTGTTGGGTATTTTGAGCTAAAACTTCTAATACACAGTCTGGGGACATTACTTATTTTACATCTTGTGAAAAGGGGCATAAGATGTGTCCTTTAAAGGCTGTTTGTGTGTCTTTAAAAGTTTTAAAATCATCTTAAATCAAGCCCAACAGATTATTATTATTTTTTTACATCCGTAAACAATGGGTAATTGTTCACGTTATAATTTCATGTTTGGGTGGATAAATAGGTTTACAGTTCATTTTCTATTTTCAGTGTGCTTCATATGGCATAAATAGGCTCAGTGCTAAAACTCTGTATGAATGTAATCATGTTAATTTGGTGCTGAAATAAATGTTGCTTACATATGTGGTGTGAAACAGGCCTGACAAACAATGTTTTGCCAGTTTTGCTTACTGTTTCATTGTCAAATTAAACTGTTACAAATACTGAACTCACCAATATGAGTTCATAAATAGAATAAAACCATGGCCTTATTCATAACCTGCATGAAGAGACAAAAAACAAGGAAATTACTTTTTTTCTTCTGGTTGCACGTGCATTTTTCTGTTCTTGTGTATAATCAAGCTGTTGATAACAGACGGCGTATCCTTTATAAAAAAATTTCCACTTTTCGATTCCTTCCCTTCCCAGAAACGATTTTTATGCTCTCAGAATCGAAAGAGGGCATCATACTCTACTAAGTAGAGAAAGATGACTTACCTTCAGTTTTATAACCTGCTAATGCACATAGAAATGTCAAGTAGATTCTAAATGTCAAGTTATAAGTCTTATTGTAATGAGCCAGATAAAGCTGAACTTTAATAATAATGCTGTAAAGTTATGCACTTGACAGTAAAACAAGGATGATTTTAGCTTTTGACAGGTCTTGCTCCACGAAGGTTATGAGTAATTGTCTCTCTCTGCTAATGTATTATTGTCTTAATATTTTGTTAATTTTTCATTTTCTAGCACTAACCACTAATTAACGAAAAATAATACCCAACAAATAATTTTAATATGAATATATATAAATTAAGTACAGGCCATACATCTCTAAATATTTTAGTATTTTTTTCTTGTTTTACATTTATAACATCATAAAAAGAGATACATTTTACTTTAATAACCAAAATAATATGTTTATTCTTATCTACCCATTTGCAACTATTTTTTTTTTTTTTTTTTTACTTTAAACAAGAAATTTTTGTACTGTTGTCTATTTTCTTGCTGGATGATGATGTTTAGATATATTTACTGGAGAAAAGTAAATATATATATATATATATATATATATATATATATATATATATATATATATATATATATATATATATATTGTATTTTATTATTTATTCCCCCCAGAAAATTTGACACTTGACAGTGTCCTTGCCTCACCTCCCAAATTACTTATCCTTCATAAAACCCATAGATGCAGACTTCAAAGGATTTCACTTTTTTTTTCTTTTTTACTATATGCAGTCAAAGATATTGCACAGACTCAAGCATAAATCCCTTATGTTCAATTCCATATAACACCAAAACCACATCAAACATGTAAACACCATCTGAGTCAGCCGCTTCTTCAACAAAGAATGCAAAATCAAGCAAAACAGCATGTCTGTTTTAAGATGAAATGCTTTCTGTGCAGTCTGAAGAGGTCTTTGCGGATTTCTGACCTACAACAGAGTACTGGAACAGACATTGCACATCTCTCTAATTAGAGGAATCGTTTTACACAGGTCACCCTGCAATGCCAACCCACAAATCACTTTTAGAATTAATATTTAAGGAAAGGTAAAAACACTTCTGTTTTACTAGGGTTAATAACTATGAAAAAAAAGTAATTTACCCTAATGTTGTTGCAAACCTATATGACTTTCAATCTTGCACAAAAAAAACATTTTCTTTTCTTTTTTCTTTTTTTTACAGTTGATTTTTTCAAATACTTTACCAGATTATTTTCATTTTGGGAAACTTTTACTTCACTACATTCCAAATCAGCTATGTTTTATACCTTGTCATTTCGAACTGAAGAAATCTAAACCCGATCCGAAATGTAACAAAGCTGTCCACTTCATGATCGAATCATTCTTTTGAAACTTCAATTATTTTCGATGATCCTGTTGATTCAGTTCACAAATGAATTTACAATATATACAAATTGCACTGATCCCAAGTGTAGCTATTCTTGAATGAACAACTCACTGATTCATTGATCCAGTCGAAGTGAGTCGTTTAGTTCACTAAAATGGGCACATCTGACTAACTGAGGGGCATAAAAATAATAAATAAAAACAAGGAATAATAATATTAATAAAAATAGACATCTATTTTCAATTCAACTACATTAACCTGGACATTAGTGTAATGTGTGCAAAAAGTCACAATATAATGTGTATGAAACAGTGTTGATGAGGCCAGTTGCCGATGGATATAAACTGTTTTTGTGGCGTGAGGTTTTAGTCTTGATAGACCGCAGTCTCCTGCCTGTAACAACTTTATTAATCAAACCAAACATATGATTATTCGTAAATCATGCACTGACTAGTGATACATTTGACTGCTAAATTCATTTTTGTCGTCCATGTGAAAAAGACCACCATACAGGTTTAAATCATCATGAGGGTGTGTAAATGATGACAGAATCTTCATCTTTGTGTGAACTATTCCTTTAAGTAATATATAGGTCATATTAATAAAGAATGTGAGACATTTGTCTTGCATCACGTGGGTGTTTTGGAGGCTATATTTTCCTTCCATCCTCCATAACAAGGCCCCAATTCCCTTTTCCGCACTACAAATGCATTGTTTTCTGCAAGCCCTATGAATTCTAAGGAAGCGATTCAGTCTCTGCTGAATCACACTCACATTCATTGCTCTAAATATGTCACTAAAAAGTTTCTTCACCAACCATCCGGGATTCAGAGGTAAGCCTCTCTTCTTGTCGCATTCTCTCTTCTCTCAGAGAAAGGGGTGGACTAAAAGTGTTCTTAATATACTGACATATCATGAGTTTGCATGAGGACTGTTTTAATGGTGATAAATGGCTTTTTTGCTTCTTCTAAGGAGACTATATCAAAAACAGCTCTGCGCTTAAGTTTTTTGTAAGCTGTTTGATGTGCATATCCAAAGTTTGCAATAACATTTCAGGAGCTGTAAGAAATTGTGATACAAAATGAACAGTTGGAGATGACACCTATGTGCGAATGTACATGCTGCAGATTATAACACATCACGGTACATGTGGGTTTCTTAGAAGGGTGTTGATTGACCACAAGGATATATGTTAACTGCACTTCAGGTGAAACAGATATCAAAGTAATTATATTTGTGACAAGTGAGCAAAATTTGGCAGTTTAATTGGGACGGTTGATGATGTCACATTGATCTGCCAGCCTTTGATCATCAGACAAATTCATTCACACAAGTAATCATAGGAGGTTGGGAATCATGACGTTTTAGAGGGTTGTTGGACAGATTGTTGTATTGTATTACTACCTAAATGCATTCAATCACTTTTTAAAGGGGTCATATAATGGTACATACACTTTTACAAGTTGATTGTACTGAAATGTGTGTTGCCAGTGCCTGTACACAACCATCATATAATGATAAAAATCCATCCAGTGTTTTTGTTTTAATCTCCTTATATGTTTTCCCCTGTCTCAAATCGAGCCGGTCGACCGTGTGACGTCACACGGTCGGACGCCCCTCCCACGATTGTTGATTGACAGCAACGTTTCACAGATCCGCCCTTGCTCGTGAGCGAGCTGTCAATCATAGTCCGCACGGACCGGTGTCGTGCCGAAAAGTAAGCTGGAGCACACAGTCTGTGAGCAGAATGGCATCTAAGCGATTGTGGTGTTCTATTCTTGGGTATAATAACGAACACAGCAGTCACTTTAATGTTCCTAAATCCGAACCGCTGAAGACGCAGTGGCTGAGTTTGTTATTCATCACGATCAACGTCAATGCTTTCATGTTTGCGCGAATCATTTCACACACTGCTTTATAAACGAGGGTCAGTGTAAAGCTGGGTTTGCTAAGAAGCTGCTCCTGAAAAAAGGATCGGTATCAACTCTTCGTGTTCCTGCTGCACCTCCAGAAAAACGAGTGTAACGTTTTATTAACCTTTATATTAATATTTATATTAATCTTTGCAAATCGCTAGCTGCAAGTAGCCCGGCTAACGCCAGACCCAATTCTCGTTGAGAATTGGGTCTGGGAACCACATGTAAATTTTCTCGTATTTGAGGCGTGGTTTACGAATGCCCGTCGCCGTTTATTGGGTGCTAAGAATGTCGATCAAATGCGCCTGCCAACATATGTCGTCATCGTCTTGCTGCTCCCTCCCCGTTCTGTGATCCCGTTCTGTGATTGGTTCCCTAAATGAAGCGAAAATTCGGTCCATGGTATCCATACTGCCTTTCAGCGTGAATAAAATCGTGCTGCGGAAAGGCAGTATGGGGAAACCCAGACTAAGCTGCAAGATGAATGCGGCTAAGGTTTACACTCAGGGTACATTACGGCATGTTTTCTATGTACGACGTTCTCAATATAATTCATAATCCCACATTTAAATGAACAACGCGTTATGGTTATTGTGTTACAAACGGTGTATGCACAGAACAGAGGGGCGGGGTGAGCAAAGCTCATTATCATTTAAAGACACATGCACTTAAACGGCGTGCTGACAACAGAGCTGTTTTTGACCAGGTAAAATAAGTGTTTTCTTACAATACTAATGAGAATTTTTAATTAAAGTATATTACAAACTTTTAATTTAGACCCTAAAGAATCATATTAGCTTGTACAAAAATGGCATATGACCCCTTTAAGAAAAAAATCATTGGTCATAGATTATATTTTATATATGTTTCATTTTTATGATATTTTCTATCATATAAAAACCGCAAATGATTTCACTTTTGGTAGAAGGTGTCCAATTTGAAGGTGTCACGTTTGGTTTTGGGTTTTGTATTCACTTTAAATAACTGTATTTTTCATTGGTAGATACTGCAACCTAAATTGACTTAGTAGGAGCAAACAATGTGTCTGCTTCATTGTATCAGAACAAAAGAGTCTTTCTTAACCTGATGAAGAGGGTTGCTTGTTAGTGTTGAAAAGCACAACATGTTTAATTTTAATTTTTATATTTTTACCTTTATACACTGATGTCTTTTTGTTTGAAAGTGAAAAGCTTTTTTCTCACCTGCTGAGTGAGTGTTATTTCGCTTTATAAAAAGAACCAATAGGGGAGAGCAGATAGGCGGCTTTATTTTGAAGCCTCTGTTCTTTCCTGAAATTAATATTGATTCTTGTATCATAGCGCAACAGTTTCATTTAAGTGATGGAAGCGTAATACTCCATCTCCACCTAGTTGCTGCCAAGCACTACAGAATGTGATTCATACTCTCTTATCCCCAGTTAGGATATTAACAATAAAAATGAATTTCTCAGTAATTGGATGTGCGCAGTCCTGTCTTCATGTGTGTTACGTTTCCTGGAGAAATAGACAACTGCATCAATTATTTCAGATCATTGTAAAATGGTGTGTGTGCGTGTGTATGTGTGTGTGTGTGTGTGTGTGTGTGCATGTGTGTCAACTGATTTACATGTAAATGGTAGATGATTTCAGAGAATAGTGGCTCTATAAGGTGTTAGCCTTCTCTATTTAGCTGGATTTTCACATGTATTGGTCATAAAATTGGATCTTAGTCACAATAAACGACAAACACAGTCAGCTTAAACAAATAACACAACAAAGGTTTTATGTCTTTATTGAAGACACTAAAAAATTGTGAGTACATCCCTAGGCTATTGACTTTTCCAACAATTAACTGAAGTCAGGAGTTGGCTAACCTTGAGTCCAATCAATAAGAATGGAGATGTTGGTGCCTTGCCTAGAACAAAAGATAGCTCAGATCACTTAAGATTACAGTATCGCTAAAAGGCTTGTTCACCATTCCACTGTAAGACAAATCATCTATAAATGGACAAAGTTTAGCACTGTTCCTAGTTGGTTTCCTATAGCAAGGTGACTGCAAGATTACAACATAGGGTACTTGATGTTGAGAAGAATCTCAGATTGTCAGTTAAAGACTTGTGAAAAACCATGGCATATGCAAACATCTGTCGACGCTTAACAAGATTAGTGTTTAAAGACCAAAATTGTTCCACAGTGGTGCAGCGGAATTTTATCTGGACAGAGAATAACACAAAGTTGAGTTGTTTGGGAAAAGACACAAAATGCTATGCATTGGCTCTGCTTTACTGCCTCAGGGTCTGGACATCTTGCTATCATTGACAAAAAAATGTTTTCCCCAAGTTTATCAGAACATTTTGCAGGATAATATAAGGTTTTATGTCCGCCAATTTAAGCTGAAACAGAAGTTGAGGTAATGCAAGAGGACAACAACTCATAGTACTGGAGTAAATCAACAACAAAACATCTTCAATAGAGGAAAATGCTCTTTCTGGAGTCTCCAGTGAGATGCTTTGTCATGACCTCAAGAGAGCAATATACACCAGACAAGTCAAGAATACTTTAAAAGTATTTAACCTTTAAAAGGTTTTTTTTCCCTGTGAAAAAAAAAGTATTCATGCCTTAAAATAGCTAAATAGCTTGAATGTAACTCAACACCCTTACTTCATTTAGTAGACACGTAAGCAATAAGGTACGAGAGGCTGCGGTGTATCGTGAATACCAAAATACCCATCTCAGCAAGTATTTTCTCGGTTATGTAATAAGTGAACAGTTGAGAAAGAAACTGGATGCGAGTCAGGATATTACGGCCGTGTATTCGGTCTTAAAGTGAAAGCAGCCTAATATTCCTAATGTTGTCTGTCACTTAATTTTAATAAAATAAAAAATAGAGCTTTAACAAAGATGAACCTACAGTCATGGTCAGAATTACTGGCACCCCTGGTAAATATGATAAAAAATGGCAGTAAAAAATAAATCTGCATTGTTTATCCTTTTGATCTTTCATTCAAAACATTACGAAAATCGAACCTTTCATTTAAGTAAAATAATTGAAAGTGGAGGGTAAATCAGATTATGAAATAAATGCTTTTCTCCAAAACACACTGGCCATAATTATTGGCTCCCTGTTATTAAATACTTTTTGCAACCTCCTTTTGCCAAGATAACAGCTCTGAGTTTTCTTCTATAATGCCTGATGAGTTTGGAGAACACCTGACGAGATCACAGACCATTCCTTCATACAGAATCTCTCCAGATCCTTCACATTCACAAGTTCATGTTGGTGCTTCTTCTCTTCAGTTCAGCCCACTCATTTTCTATAGGGTTCAGTTTAGGGGACTGTGACGGTCATGGCAGAAGTGTCATTTTGTGCTCAGTTACCCATTTTTGTGTTTATTTTGGACCGCTGTCCTGATGGAAGATCCAACCACGGCCCATTGTAAAATTTCTCGCAGAGGCAGTCAGGTTTAGATTTTTTATCTGTTGGTATTTGCTAGAATCCATAATACCACAACAAGATGTCTAGGACCTCCAGCAACATTAGGTCCACAACATTAAAGGAGCTGTAGGTAAGAAATTTATTTCAATTAATCATACATTTTCCCTGATATGTCACTAGACATTAAGAAATCATGTTCATTTCAAATACTTATATCACTGACAACAATAGTCCGGCCAGGATATTGTCATTTAAAAAGTGTTGATGTGGTCATGTTGTGTTTTGGTCTGATGCGCCACCCTCCACCTATCTACCAATCACAAAGTCAGTAGTGGTTATTATTGTCAGTAGCAGCATTCGGGTTCCCAGCTCTGCTCTAGTTACCACAGCTGCAGCTACAAACGTGTCGGAATCGGATCCTGCAGCCTATCTGGCAACCTCGAGTCAAGGGGGGAGGGGGAGGGGATACACCGCTCTACAGTAATTTGAAAGTGATTGCAGTACCAGTTTTGGCCACAATCTTACATACGGCTCCTTTAAAGATCCAGCAGTATATTTAACTGTAGGCATGGGGTACTTTTTATCCCTGTTTGCACCAAACACATCTGGTGGGTTTACCACCAAAAAGCCCTTTTTTAGTTTAATCTGACCACGGGACCAGGTCCCTTTTGAAGTTCC
The DNA here is from genome assembly GCA_031834385.1 of Semotilus atromaculatus. NCBI lineage: Eukaryota > Metazoa > Chordata > Actinopteri > Cypriniformes > Leuciscidae > Semotilus > Semotilus atromaculatus. The sequence continues at coordinate 27,800,010 of JAULUF010000044.1, forward strand.
AGTCATGTCTGACAACTGAATATGCTGGAGTTTAATTTTGGAGGACCGAGGAGGATTTTTCTTGAAACCCTCCCAAACATCATGTGGTGATGTAAGGGTTGTATGATTTTTTTTTTTTTAGGCTTTCTGACCCCCAAGACTCAAGTAATGTCTGCAATTCTCCATCTGTGATCCTTGAAGAGTTTTTGGCCACTCAAACTTTCCTCCACACCGTGCATTAAGACAATATAGACACACGTCCTCTTCCAGGCAGATTCGTAACATTTTTAGTTGATTGGAACTTCTTAATTATTGCCCTGATGGTCAAAATTGGGATTTTCAATTCTTTAGCTATTTTCTTACAGCTACTTTCTATTTTGTGATGCTCAACAATCTTTTGCTGCACATCAGAACTATATTCTTTGGTTTTACTCATTGTGATGGATGATTAAGGGAATTTGGCCTTTGTGGCCCCCCTCCCCCCGAAAATCGAAATGAAAGGTAAAATTTTTTCACATTTATTTAATGAAAGAAAATGATAAACAATGCAGATTTATTTTTTACAGCCATTTGTTTATCATATTTAGGGGTGTCATTAATTAGATTTTTCACATCAACAGAAAAATATCCTGGGATAACCTGGCTTCTCTTGAGACTCCCCTGCCTCAGAGCATATAATTATATGCTTAAGCCCTCAAGGTGATGTGGTTACAAGGTAGTTTGTGACGTGACTGGTTACAAGGTAGTTTGTGACGTAAGAAACACCAGCAATTTCAAACTGCTTTTTTGAGACTGTTTTTTTTTTCTTCACTGCACTTTTGAGGAGAAAATACTCAGCTATGGTGTTGACATGAATTTGCACATGCCTGTCTTAAAGCATATTAAAACACCCCATAGACATATAAAAAACATTAATATAAATGTTTAAACTTGATTTTCACCACAGTGGGGTCTTTAAAATATAATAAATTATTATCGTAATAATAAACACTGGTTTGTAGCTCAACTACTTTTACAATTTACTTTCTCATTCTTCTTGTTCCTCTTCCTCCTAGCGGCTAATGAACGGAAGTCTCGGAAGTCTCGTACATTCACAGAAAATAGCTTACTTACACATTGAAAAATAACATTGATGAGTCTGATCAAATTTCATGACTGCACAAATCCAGGTAAATCAAAAGGCTTCCTTCTTATACTGTATTTGTCATAGCGTGTATAGTACCAATAACCAAGTATTTAAAGCAAGTGTTATTTAATTTTTTTTAAGCCTCATTGTAAACCTTAAGCCTACAGATTAAAACAATGTGTTGTGTTTTCCCCCAGAGGGCATCAACACAACTAAAAAAAAATTTAAAACTATGTTCAAGCTGCAAAAGCACTCCATTCACTATACTGTTTTATATGATGTTATAAGTGTAAAATGGTTTAGTGAACTCATCACCATCACAAAATCAATGTTTTCCTTCAATAGGGAGAAAGTGTTTTGGGGAGCTGGTTGCAGCATTAAATTATTCTATGCAATTGCCTCTGATTTTCCTTATAAAAAGGGCAGCATGTTTGGCGAGGTCCCAGTATATGTTTAAAGAGACAGTTTCTGCAATTTTCTACAAGAGAAAATTCGGTCATTGTTTATATTATTTTCTCTATGGAACACAAAAGTGATTTTATTTTTCTGTCCATAAAATGTAAGTCAATGAGGACCAAATGTTGCTTTGGACCCCATTAACTCACTGTATGAAAAAAACATCTGGATTGACTTAAGGGTAAGTAAATGTTGACAGGATTTTAATTTTGGGGTGAACTTTCCCTTTAAGCAATATGTTGAGGAAGGAAAGAAAAAGCTTCTGCAAACGTGAACATCAAATTAATTTATTTCAGGTAGAGCACACTCCAGATTAGGCCACAAATCCTTCAAATTTTACCATGTGCACACAACGTTTCACTAAAGAGTGAGCAGTAAGTTATTACAGATTAGACTGGTCATGCGCGAGTGAATCCAACGCATATCCTTAAAGGCCAGAGAACCCTTTGCTGTCCTTCACTTTTTTTTTTACATTCAGAATATGTCAGCTTGTTTGCTGCATGCATGCAAACACAGAGAATAATGAAAACAATATTCCCGCTGCAGAAAATACTCATATTTTGCATTGATTATGAGATGGCATTAGCATATTGAAGAGGCTAGCACATTTCTGCTTGCACATAAGAAGACAAATATATTGCTTGATAATACCAAAGCTCAGAGTCCTCTATCCACTTCCCATGGGAGTCATTTTCATTTCTCCGCAAGCTTTTTAATCATCCCTTGTCCCCTAATCAAGTTCCTTTCCATCAATCTCAGCGGCACTATTCCTCATCTCCGCCGGAGCCCACCGAACCAGCACTCGCTCGCCAGATTTATGGACCGTAGAGCAAAGAAACCAAGCCACCCAAAGCCATGGTGGCCATGACAACGGTAACTGGAGATGACAAAGTGGTCTTTGTTTGAAAGGTTGAGGTCATTTCGCTTTTCATTGCATTGCATTTCTCATTTTGCTTCAGTGGTAGAAAGTCTTTGACTGTCATGGTCAATATTCTCTAAGTCTGGTAAAAATTGATAATGGCAGTTGTAAATAGAGATGTTGTTATTGGGCCTACATCTATCTCGGGGACTCAGTGTCTTGTCAATCATCTTGTCTCAGACATCTGCATCCAAACTCTCATTTCACATCATAATTTTTTTTTGTTTTTCTTTTAGTATTTCTTTAATATCAGCATTCCATTGATTTTTAGTTGCTGTCATGACACTCATTTTCAGGTGCCATTCTATAAGATGTAACAAGACACTGTCTCTGCTAAGGGTCTTATATACCTTTGAGGGAGACTTAGTAGAGTCTACAAACCAATTAAAATATTTTTGTCGTGGTCGTGATGTGAAAGGTTTCTTATCTGCCACTCTGCTTCTTCACACAATGGTGTCCTTGGAAAGAATGTCTTACACCACTGACTTACACCAGTACACGTCAATCTGTCCCATGTCTGACGTGTGTGAGCTGAAAACTGGTTGTCTCCTCCACTCCACACTGTGAGGGTGGCCCATTTCCTACTGTCATCATTAGACTGTTTCCTCTCAGAATACTGCCACTCACCTTGCTCTTAACCCTGTATCCCCTTCCATTTTAGTTTGCCATTAGCACTGGAGAAATGCACATTCATCTTCATTTGCACACCTCTAAAAAGCAGACTAATCACAACGCTGCAATTATGTGTGCCCCTTGTATTTTCTGCCATTTAAAAGAAAGAACTTAAAGGAAATAAGCTATAAATGCCTAACCATTCACTGCCACACAGACAGAAATACCCAGGGTTCAATCCAAACATGTTAGAGTTTAGGCATAAGCGGATTGTCACTTATACTCCAAAAGTAACCACACTCTTAGAAGAAAAGGTTAAACATTGGAACATTTTATGGATTTATTGTAAATGAATTAATTTAGTTTCAATTTGTTTTCAATTTTAATTACATTATCTGAATTAAAAAGCATAGTTTAAACATAGTTTATCACAAGATAATTTTGAAATAACATGTTAAACATTAAATCACTTAAGACATTTTTCTCTAGATAGAACCTTTATTGCATACAGGGTTCTTTAAAATTTAGTCAAAAAGAGAGAGACAGAGAGAGATACTCAGTTAGATACAGTTATATGTACATAAATATTTTTTTAAATAATACATTTCTTTAAACATTTTTATTAATTTATCTAATTCTATTTATATTTTATTGATAGTTATAGTTGTATCAAACTTGTATTAAAAACAATAGATTGTATACAGTTCAAAAGATTGGAGTCAGTAAGACATGACACCAGTCTTTTTTCTTTCTTCTTTTTCATTATACATTGCATAATGACGAATGAAAATGCTTTAACCATAAGAAAATTAATTAAACATCATTTAATTTGATTTAATTTTATTTAATCACATTAATTTGAATGAAATAAATTAAATTTCTGTGTAAAAACCGTCTTTGATTCAATATCAAGTAAGGTAATGAATTGATGAGGTTATTTGTTATCTATCTATCTATCTATCTATCTATTATATATATATATATTATATATATATATATATGGACAGGGACAACACAGCTATCAGATGGTGTCTCTCTCTAGCAGATATCATCCAGATTCAGAGCACATGAGCAGGGATCCCTCCACGCCGCGGCTCTGGAGCCTGAAATTGCTCATTCCCTCAGGCAGCCCCTGCAGACCAGCACATGCTGACTGCTATTGAATAGTACAGGGTACAGTTCTATTTACAATTTTTTATCATCCAGCATGACATTTTAAGGTTCCTCCATCAAGGACGGAGCAAAACTCAAGCAGAACCATAGTGTCCGTCATACGATTGCTTTGTAAATAATGGTATCTATTTCTCCAGAGATGCTCTCCTCTCACATGTAGGGTCACTAGAGTTCAGTGTGCTATTGACTGGCATTGTCATTTTTTATTTTTTATTTACCCCAGAAACCATAAAAATGGCTTGTTACCAGCTTCGCACTTCCAAGTATTTCTGAAAAGCAGGGTGTGTTGATTCTGTCTGCACACCTTCCATTGAAAACACCATCTGGACTTTCTGACAGCCCTCTCAGCCATTTTACAAGGCTTCAGAATCACTGGTGCTAATTTATTTTGACCCCACAGCTCTCACACTGGGGTTTCATGGTAGTGATTCTGAAAAACAGGTGCACTAATGATGAGAGTCGCACTGTCCTTGCAACTATATCTCATCTAACCTCATTACAAGTGTGTCAAGACTTTTGCCTTCATATGCCCAAATCGGTTCAAAGGTTTATGTGAAAGCAATGTAATTACAGAATGGTAACAATACTCATAAGATCATTTAACAGACACAATGCCGCATGAAAGCCATACAAAATACACCGGCTCTGACTCACCTTGTGCTACTTTGCCTCTTTTTATGTGTAATTGTTAACTAGTTGTTCTAGTGCCATATGGTACTTTTTGTCTTGATATTTTTTTTTACTTTGTGTCTCTATATATGTTGTGTCAATTGAATTGTTGCACCACAAGGCCTTAAAGGACTGGTATTGTTAAAGGAATCTGTATGGCTGTGTGACAATAAAGCTCTCTTGAATCTTGAAATGCAACAACAGGGCAGCCTGTCAATGTCATGTCAGAGTATATATTAATTATTCTTATTTTTTTTTATCTCACATTTTATATATAATTTATTCATTTTGTATTCTTATTTTTTTAAATATTAATTGTACACAATCTGCAATTGCATCTTATATGCATTACGGCTTCTCTGTGCAGAGAAGTGCCTGGACAAAGGCATCTCTAATTATATCTCTAAGTATCTCTAATTTTGTAAATGCACCTTTTTGTGGAAAATTACATGGTAGGGGATCTTTATTAATCTTTCTCTGCAACAACAATAATGATAATACATGAAAAATGCTTGATGTAAGGAACTCACATTAAGACTATTTTATTTAAAATTAATTATATGTTCCCTTTCAGTCGAGAACGTCAGACCTAGTTGACGTCGATGGGGATCACGCTAGGGAGTCAATCGTCTTCAATCACTATTGAACGAGCCAATGGAATTGGCGTGCATGACACACTCCGCATCACACACTCCGCATCACACACTCCGCCCCCACAGTGCGGGTATAAATACGGAAGTGGATGCACACACTAGTTGCCTTTCGCTTCGGAACCGATCGTTTGATGTCTCTTAAGATTGCTGTTGTTTACAACGAGCAAGTGTGTCGGTGTTCTTCTGGAAGACTCTCCCAGTGCTGGTGGTTTCTACAGCGCGAGTTCAGCGGTGATCGTGAGCTTTGAGCACTTAACTGCTGTTTCAACAGCAACAAATTTCTGTTTGTGTTTGTTGACAGCTGGTTAGAAGGCAGAAAAGTGAGTGCTTCACTGTTTCAGTTCTTCGCGGTCATTCCCCTGTGTGCTCCGGCACTAGTGATGGGTCCTATTTCCTGAAAGAGCAACACGGGTGCGTTTGCGTCTTTTTCAAGATGTCATTCCACCTGTGCGTTTCTGGATGCGGTGGTTCCCTTTTCCTCTATGATGGTCACAATTGTTGTATCACGTGTTTGGGCTTACAGCACGCTGAAGCAGTTTTTGTGGACGGTTTATGTTCCTATTGTGGGAATATGACTGTCGCGGTGTTGAGATCGAGACTCGCCTTCGTCCGCAAAGCACGAGTCCCCATTACCGCGCCCCACGCTACAGGTGCCGCGTGGGATGGGTGATAGGAGGATAGTGTTGGATGCCTTGCCCGGTAACCATTCCCTGTGGGCTCCTCACTCTTCCCTTCCACCGCAGCCATTGAAGTCCCCCGTGGAGCGTGCTGGTCCATCTGTAATGGGTGGGCCAGTCGTTTCACCTGGGGCTCCCCCAGAGGACAGGAAGCCGATTGCAGCATTGGAGGGTGAGCTGGCCTCTTGAGATGATGACTCAACTATGTTGTCTCCCTCTGGGAGCATAACGTTGCCTGAGCTGGATCCAGAATTGTCAAATATGCTGAAACGGGCCGCCGAGGTTGCCAGGCTCAAGTGGAACTCTCCACCGTGTCCTGTTCAGTCTAGTTTGGATGATTGGTATCTTCTCAGCCCGCCACCCCAGTACCCTTCTTTTCCGAAATGCATGGAGAACTTACTAGGTCGTGGACGGCACCTTTTACTGACGAAAAATGCCTGAGTGGTTCTACCCTTGACGGAGGAGCGGTGAAGGGTTATGAGGCTATCCCTCCAGTGGGGTGATCTGTCGTGACACAGGTTAACCTGTGTCCGGCGGTCGCTGCTTTTGGGGGGATCCTCGTCTCCCCCTAAGGCCTGTGAGTTTTCAAGCCGCCTCCTCTTTTGCGTATCATGACGTTGCTATAGGTCTATCAGGGCAGGGCACTCATGCACATGTATGAGGGTAGACCATACCGTGCACTCATAGGTGAGCACCGCACTGCATCCGACCTCACCCTCTGGGGCATGAGTGTCGTGGCATGCACAATCGGTCTGGCGATGTCCACATAAGTGGTTCAGGAGCGCCATTGTTGACTCAGCCGGGTTGATATGGCGAATGCGGACAAGGTTCAGTTCCTGGTCTCCCCTATTTCCCGGGTTGGCCTGGTCGGTGACTCGACAGAGAACTGCACCCAACAGTTCTCTGCCGCCCAAGCGCAGACGGAGGCCATCCGGCACATCCTGCACCATCCTACACCTTCAGCAAGTCGGAGGAAGCGGTACCCACACTTCAAAGAAAGAGCAAATTCCTCTGTTCCTGGGTCCCAAGCGGGCAAGTCTGGTGGTGTGTGACCCTGTAAAGCCTTGCACCCCTCAGCCCCCTCTTGTTCGCCAGCACGGCAGATGGGTGCGGTTTGAGGACCCAGTCATCCGCCTTCTCACGCTTCCCTGGCCGGCTCGTGGAGACAGGTAAGTGTCGTACACCACACTCAGACCCTACTTTGGGACACCTTTGGGCCTTCCGAGCCGGGTCCCTGTCCTCCACCTTGCTACCCCACCTCGGGTACGTCTATAATCCTTGGCCTGGTTCATGGAAGTCAAAAACGCTTCCCAAACCGGTCCAGATGGCAAATTATACCATCAGACTCGGCTTGCGATTCTCTTTCGCTACAGGCTTCTGCCCAAGCTCAGTGATATTCATCACACCTAGGTGTCACCTAAAAATAGTGACTTTTGTCACACCTAAGTGTTGAGCAGTGCTCCTGTCTTGTGTGCGCCCATCGCAGTCTACTGGCGAAGGACGCGATGTAGCCTCTTCCTCCAGCCGATATTAAGGCCGGCTTCTATGACCCGTACTTCATTGTACCCTAGAGAGGTGGGTCACGACCATCTTGGTCCTGTGTTAATTGAAACAGGCCTTTTTCGGAAGCCTCCATTCTATTTTTTACGCAGTGATGCATTTCCAAATGCCAGCTTTTGACCTGAGAGACATGTACTTCAGATCTCTATCCTTCCGCACCACAGCCCATCCTGTGTTTGTGCGTCCGAAAGGAATGAAGTATCAGTACAAAGTCCTACCCTTCGGTCCAGCTGGGCAGGGACCACTTCGGGGACGCACAGTTACATCTGTTTGCCTTTCCGGATTCGTTCCTCTGCCAGTTGTATTTTTCTGTCCGAGCGGACAACCCTTGGACAGACACTGGCTCTCAGCTGACCCCGGGGTCCTGCAGAAATCCATTCCCATGTGAGCCTTCTAAAACGGCTATGCGATTCATTGTCGCTTGGCGCCCTCTCAAGTCAGTGATTTTTATCACACTCAGGTGTTGAGCAGAAACCTGAAGCTCCTGAAGCTCAGTGATATTCTTCATAACTAGTGTTGAGCAAGGCTCCTGTCTTGTGCGTGCATGTCGCTTGCACGTACTGTGCTAGGTCAGGAGTGGAGCAGGTCATGATAGTTGCCCCTTATTAGCCCAACCAGATCTAGTTCTCTCGACAGCCCTCCCTGACTTCCTCTGAAAACATTCTCAGGGACGGAACATGATGGCACCTGCGTTCGGACCCCTGGAGGATTTCAGGCCAGTCCTAAATTTGGACGCGGAGGTTCAGGTTGCTACCGCAGGATTATGTGGTAGTCACCATCACTTCTGCGAGAGCACCCCCTGAATAGGAAGTTGTGCTTATGCCAAATAGACGTGGAACCTATTCGTTGAGTGAGTCTTCTCTCCGTGAGGAGATCCTGAAAGCGAAGCGTTCGGTCATTTCAGTGCTCTCTTTCCTGCAAGATGGGTTGGAGTGAGGGCTGTGTCCTCCACCCTCAAAAGGATGTTGCCTCTATTTTTTTTTTTACGCACATCATGATGCATTAGCATGGGAAACACATCCTGATTGTCAGGTTCCTGAGGGGAGCAAGGAGAAATGAATCTGCTTGCGCCCCTCTTTATCCTCTTGGGCCTTATCTCTGGTACTACTGCACTGCAGCCACTGCAGGCAGTGAGTTAAAAATTCTGTTTTAAAGAAACAGTTCTCCTGCTTGCCTGGTTTATACTAGAGGGTAGGGACTTGCTCGCTTTTGGCCAACGAGTTGTGCCTGGAATTCGAGTTTTCTGGAAATCCAGTTGTGCCTGGAATTTCGAGAATTCTGAACCCTATCGAGTTCCTCCATATCCTTCGGCTACGGACGTGGCGGAACATTCGAAGCCAGGCCTATCACTCGAATGCACTGGTGGAACCTGTGTTAGGTTGGGTCCATATGTTGTGATCCCTACGGCGATCCCACATGTGTATTCTTCCACAGTACAGCTCCCTGTGGCAAGCCTGTGTCTTCCATTGGCAGAGCCTGCTCTGTCGTCACTGTCTGTCGACTACGTCACTGTCTGTCGACTACGTCTGACGTTCTTGACTGAAAGGGAACGTCCTGGTTGCGTATGCTACCCACTGTTCTCTGAAGGAGGGAACAGAGGACGTAGTCCCCTCGCCACCACTGCTGGACCACTGCTGAACCACTGCTGACTCTGCTCCTCAACGAAAAAGCAACTAGTGCTTGCATCCACTTCTGTATTTATACCCGCTCTGCGGGGGCGGAGTGTGTGACGCATGCCAATTCCATTGGCTCTTTCAATAGTAATCGAAGACGATTGGCTCCCTAGCGTGATCCCCATTCAGTCGACGTCGACTACGTCCTCCGTTCCCTCCTTCAGGGCGGAATCATTTATAATCTTCCAAAGTTTGACCGGCTACATCGATTAGTATTTAAATAAAGCTGTAATGTATCTCTACTGCAGCGCTCAAGAGAATTCACCCATTAAACAAATATATAAATAATTAATAAATAATAAATAAAAGCCCTTCCCTGCTGAGTATGTCTGGTACTTTAAAACCAATTTTCTGCCATTTAACTTTAGTAAATTCTTCCCTGGCTCCAAGAAGAAACCATAGCGCTAAATGTTCAAATTAACAGTTGTTTGATATAATAATATGTTTTATGATGTCTCTGTAAAGTAATGCATACAGAGTAAACTTTGAGAGCTTTCTTTGCTTGTAAAAACATCCTGTGAATAAAGAGATTAATTTTAGACTTTTAAATGTAAACTGTCACTAACAACACAACCAATTTAAACAGGTAATAATAACCTTTTTTTCACCTTCATGATATGATCACTTAGGCTAAAGAGTAAATTAAATCAGACATATATTTTGCATCATGCTTAAATTAAACTGCATTATTTGTCCAGACAATTCTGCCTTGCCACTGATAATTAGCTATGTAATTATAATTAATTATAAATATGTGGATCAGTTAATATAATTAACTTAATGTAGCAGAATTAATATTACAATAAATTGTTTGTCCAGCAAACACTGATTAATAATTGTTTATTAATTCTAAATTATAATTTCCAGGGTATGGGGAATAACTTCCTTACTGTACAGTACAACTCGGAGCATGTAGTCAAAATCTGCATGATTAGGGACTCCAGTTATGAGCAAACAACACACACCCTTGAGTGCGATACAAACAAGACTTTATTAACAACATTAAAGGGGTGGTTGATTGCGATTTCACTTTTTTCATTTTAAATAGTGTGTAATGTTGCTGTTGGTGCATGAACAGTATCTGCAAAGTTGCTGCGCTGAAAGTTCAACGTAAGCAGAGATATCGTCTTTTAAATATCAGGAAGTTTAATGCCTACAAAAACGACTCGAATGGGACTACAACGAGATACTTCCCGGATTTCTCCGGGTTTTATATGTAACTAACCCATACATTTACATCAACCCTCCCCCCGGAATATTCAAAAAAAGGGGGCATGGCCATTTCTCTGTGGCTTTGTCATGCCGTCGAAAGTGTTATTTTCACCCAGGCCAGCTGTCAGCTCTTCTATGTTCGGGCTTCCTACGGACGCTGTAGTTCGTCAACAATGGCTAAAATTTATGTTTGATTATGTTCCTGAAAATTACAATCGTAATTTAGCTCTCTGTGCTGCGCATTTTACGAAAGTTCTCAATTGTAAGGACTGGGCGGAATGACGGATCATCTAAATAACTAAATGTATTTCTTCCTATAAACCCCGGGACTTGAACACACACACACATACACAAACTGCTAACACTGGCCGAAGTGTCCTGTTACGAGTTTACGAACCAAAAGAATGTGCATAGACTTGATTCTTTGCTGAGAAGGAGAAATGAAACCTGTTCAATCCTATATATTCTATATATACTCTCACCGGCCACTTTATTAGGTACACCTGTCCAACTGCTCCTTAACACTTAATTTCTAAGCAGCCAATCACACGGCGGCAACTCAGTGCATTTAGGCATGTAGACATGGTCAAGACAATCTCCTGCAGTTCAAACCGAGCATCAGTATGGGGAAGAAAGGTGATTTGAGTGACTTTGAACGTGGCATGATTGTTGGTGCCAGAAGGGCTGGTCTGAGTATTTCAGAAACTGCTAATCTACTGGGATTTTCACGCACAACCATCTCTAGGGTTTACAGAGAATGGTCCGAAAAAGAAAAAACATCCAGTGAGCGGCAGTTCTGTGGGCGGAAATGCCTTGTTGATGCCAGAGGTCAGAGGAGAATGGCCAGACTGGTTCGAGCTGATAGAAGGGCAACAGTGACTCAAATAACCACCCGTTACAACCAAGGTGGGCAGAAGAGCATCTCTGAACGCACAGTACGTCGAACTTTGAGGCAGATGGGCTACAGCAGCAGAAGACCACACCGGGTGCCACTCCTTTCAGCTAAGAACAGGAAACTGAGGCTACAATTTGCACAAGCTCATCGAAATTGGACAATAGAAGATTGGAAAAACGTTGCCTGGTCTGATGAGTCTCGATTTCTGCTGCGACATTCGGATGGTAGGGTCAGAATTTGGCGTCTACAACATGAAAGCATGGATCCATCCTGCCTTGTATCAACGGTTCAGGCTGGTGGTGGTGGTGTCATGGTGTGGGGAATATTTTCTTGGCACTCTTTGGGCCCCTTGGTACCAATTGAGCATCGTTGCAACGCCACAGCCTACCTGAGTATTGTTGCTGACCATGTCCATCCCTTTATGACCACAATGTACCCAACTTCTGATGGCTACTTTCAGCAGGATAATGCGCCATGTCATAAAGCTGGAATCATCTCAGACTGGTTTCTTGAACATGACAATGAGTTCGCTGTACTCAAATGGCCTCCACAGTCACCAGATCTCAATCCAATAGAGCATCTTTGGGATGTGGTGGAACGGGAGATTCGCATCATGGATGTGCAGCCGACAAATCTGCGGCAACTGTGTGATGCCATCATGTCAATATGGACCAAACTCCCTGAGGAATGCTTCCAGCACCTTGTTGAATCTATGCCACGAAGAATTGAGGCAGTTCTGAAGGCAAAAGGGGGTCCAACCCGTTACTAGCATGGGGTACCTAATAAAGTGGCCGGTGAGTGTATATATATAACCATGTGATAAATGTATTAACATGCATCTAATGTTCCATCGCATGATTTTTCCTTTTATGTGTTTTGTTTCATGTAAACGCTAATACTTAATGTTTCAAACTCTGCAAACTATGGTTAACCAAAACTCACCTATACCGGGTTTGGTTTTGATAAATTGGTATTTTGGAGATTTGAAAGAGTGTGCATATGATATGTTGGTATATATGAAATATGATACAAAATATTAGTATTACAAGAATCTTCCCTAGTCCTCTTCATCAGAAACCAGTCCACGTTTAGGACAAAGACTCGTAAATCAATGACAGAGCAACTTTCCCGCCTGGAACTTCTACCCTTCTTATTGGTCGAGCCAATGAGAGGTGGGACACGTTCTCTAAGGCTATAAATTCCATCCACACAACAAACTCCCCCGCTGGTTTTACGCGCTCTGACTTCCTTGCCTACGTCTGCCTTAGTCATGTAGTCTCTGATACGATTTCCCCTCTTTTGTTTGTTTAAAAGTTTTGTTTTCTTTAAGTTTCCAACCTAATTCATCTCACAGGAGAGGAGATGAATTCAGCCGAATTTGGTAATGTTACCTCAAAGACTTTAAACCTCTATTCAAAGCGCGCGTGCCGAACGCCACGTGACGCGCGCACACGGAACAAAGAACATCCGCTCAACGAACGAGCAGGCGCGCGCCCCAAGGACACACACACACGCACGCCTTCTCCCCAGCAAACTAAGAGACAGTGCAAGTATTTTATTTCTCATCCAGATTTATTATGCTGTACGGTTGTTGCCTCAAAAGGGGCGATTTTGTGATTCCTTGTTGTCAGGTCTGAGGTTCCGTTGTCCAGGTGAACTTTGCCAAACGGTTGACCCTTACGGATCTCCGTTTCTCTCTCTCTCCCTCTCTCTCTCTCTCTCTCTCTCCCTCACTCTCACACTCACTTCGATACGTACGTGTTTCCATTGTCTGTCTTTGTCGTTATGTTTGTAAATACATATATTCCTGTAACGTAGTAAATGCATAGGCTAGTTATTTCTTATTAAAATTACTGATACTCATTTGATGGATTTACTGTCTGCTCATAATTCCGGTCCCTGAAATGTCTAGATCAAAAGCTACGAGCTTTACAAATTAAAGATACTTTAAAGAGTATTTGTTTATAGGGCAGGAAGGCTAATTCTTGTGGCCACAGAATTAATTTTCCTAAACTCTATAAATTATTACCTGCTAATTAATTTTACCTGTTTGTAAAACGTGATCTGTGTAGCTAATCACAATCAACTTGTGGTTGGCTACACATGCAAGCATGCAGTTTTGCATGCAGGTAAAATAACGCATCATCCCTTATCGGGAGTTTTATTAAAAATGTAAAGTTGATCTGGTCCAATCCTGTATGAATAATTATGAATTATTAATTATTGTATACAAATTCCCCCAAATCGACTGGTTCATACCTTACACAATGCTTCAGTTTGCAGGTAGGGACCCTCATTATGCTACCGTGTTAGTATTGAGCTACTTTGAGCCTTTTTAGTGGTATTAAATAGCGATTTTTATTTCCATTACTCTATGCCCAATATATTAGCGTTATAAGCTAAACAGTTTTTAGAGATAAAACTCTTTACATTCGAACAATCATGAAAACAAATCTCAGAGAACGGTTGACTATGTACCAATGTGTAATTAGACCAAAGGTTCATTTTGCGCCGGAGTTGTCCTTTAATAATTTTAAATGTATTTGCATGTATAGTTCCAGACGTAATGTTTTAGTTTTATCAAGGACGTAAACATGCCAGCACTGGCTGTAGTAGCCACTTAGTTATGCTATTTCGTGTGTCTATGACAAACGCGTACAAACATTTTGGACCTGAATTTGTATTTTATGTACTAATTTTGTAAGTGTATTTTCCATGTATACTTTATGGCGTAATTTTTTCGATTTGATCAAGAACGTAAACCAATGCCAACGCTGTTTGTTTACAGTAGCCAGTTAGTTCGATGCTATTTTGTGAAGAAGAAAAAAAAGTACCATTTAGAAACGTTTTGTAAGAGCCGTGTTTGGGGAGGTTCTGCTTTCTGGGTCTGATTCTGGCTCAAACTGATACGGCAGAATAATTATTATTTACATTTGACCGGAGCACAAGCAACTTTCGCCCATAAAGGTAATGGGCGTGACGATTCCGTACAATGTGCACTACGCAGTTTAGCCAATTACAACACACCGGCCAAACTAACCAATCTGAGCCCATTGCCTGTTTCTGAGGGAGTGGTTTCATAGAATCAGGAAGTCAACGGGTTGTTCAAATGACAGAGGAGAAATCGGCTTACAATAAAGATGAAATTTATGAAAAATAAGGCTTTAAAAAAAATTTAAAACACGAAGACGTGTTATATTGCACCCCATAAACACAATCATGCAAAGAAAAAAAGCAGTAAACCACCCCTTTAAACACTTAAAGGCACACTGCGGAACTTTTCAACCTTTATAATATATTACTAAAACCCTTGAGATGGTACATCGACTTACAATAGGTTGAATGACACGTCTGCCATAGCCTGACAGTGTCTGTGTCACTTTTACTGGCTATATGTAACTTCGGGTTGCTGGTAGGAACCCGAGCACAAAAAGAACTACAAAATTTGACCGCTTTACGGCATACGTCACTTCCCCCACCACCCCCAGATTCTGACATGAGAGCTCAACTCGCGCTTGATTGCCGTCTGTATGTTTTCGTCATTGCCGAACCAACAGCTACAAGGAAGAAGGCAAAGGTTTTGTCAGAAGACACTAAAAAAAGAAAAAGGGAGAGTGACACATTCAAAGCCAGGACGAGCCAGGCGCTCTCTGTACACGCAAGGTCTCTCGCTCACTCTCCCTCTCTGCCATGTGCGCGCGACGCGGTTCGGAGCAGTCTCTGTCTCCGTGTCTCGCATGCACGCTCGCTGTAGATTCCGGGAGATTTTAACTAATTTGCGGTATAACTAGTCGATCACGAGTGGTTCAACAGGGAGATCTATAGATAAACTCATCTTTCAGGCATTTGACCGACCGGGTTGACACTTCATCAAATCCGTGAGAAATCAAATCCGTGTGTCTCACGGCCAATGCGTGATGGCAGCTCTGCCGATTTCATTTCCAACCCTAATCAAACACACCTGTCTCTAATTTTCAAGAGATCCTGAAGAGGTTAATTGTTTGCTTCAGGTGTGTTTGATTAGGGTTGGAGATGAACTGTGCAGGACTGACGATCGGCAGGAGCAGGATTGGGCACCCCTTGTCTATGCGACTTACATCAGACATTGTTTTCTGTTTACTTTTGTTCAATTTATTTTCTTTATATAATTTATATTATTCATCTTATATTTAAATTATTATTTTGTTCAATAGTGAGTCGATTATCTCTCTCCAACCAACAAGTCAACTACTGTCTGCACACACACAATCTAAAGACACGGGAGGCTGACCGGTTGACTGTTGGTTGACTATTGCGACAGTGCTGTGGCGCTTGTGGCCTCTAGGGGCGCTAGACGTGAAAATTACAGGTCGAGCGCCACCAGTGGCCAAAAGTTCCGCAGTGTGCCTTTAACATACACACAGTTTACCACAGGAAAGAGAAGCAGAATACATATCATCTTCACATCAGAATTTCTCAGAATCTGGAAAAGAACGGGTGATCTTGTAATCAGCAGTGATATTTTAAAGTGTGAAGATGTGAACAACAAGAAGTTGTTCCTTTAGAAAAAAACTTTACCTGGGCTGAGTGCGTTCAGCCCCTACAAAAAGTTGCAAAATGTTTTTTAAACGGAAGGGGCGAGGTTGAACACCCTGTTCTGATGACGCAAGAGTTGCAACTATGGCAGCTGAGAAGGCCATTCTTTGTGTTCTTTTTGAATAATTTTTGGAGCCTGATGAAATCGGTATGAATACGTTTAGCAACATGCTAGATTTTACAGTCACTGCCCTTGCCGTCCAGAATAAAAGACAACATCCCAATCGAGTGAAGGGATTTTTGGAAACTGTGGTTCCTAATTATTGTGATCTAACATTTGCCTCGCATTTTAGGATGAAAAGACAAACAATTCAGGTGAAGGATAATCCACTTCTTACCTCCAAAACTGTGTTATGATCTATATGGTCTTATTATTTTTATTGTGAGTATTAGGCTTATCATTATTACTGATCACTGTTGATATGCTATATTTTTACTATAAAACTCTTACGACAAACATGTCTTCTAATATCTTCAATTGTTGCATTTACCGAGCTGCAGTGGACACATTTGTAAACGACTTTATTTGGACCCATTGTGCGAGCTGTGTCTTTAATACTGCGTGGTTTATATAGTACATGGTGCTGCTGATTGGGCTGATATTTTTGACACACCCAAACAAGAGAAAACGTATCTCAAACCCCGTTGCACTAGCCTGACTACGTCAGACTTCCTACTTCCGCTAATTTCATTTCGCTCCTGTAGTCAGTCTGAGATAGCAGCCTATCTTTCAGTTTTCCACCGGCTTGAAAACAGCCGGGCCAATCAACGAACAGAGGGCGGGCTGAAAGCCGTGACGTAGTCCCTAAGCGCCGAGTTTAAGATTAGGTCAGGGAAATCGAAAACGACCGCGGATATGGAGACGCGAATGCAATTCGCTCTGTTGTGGAGAATATTCCCGGCATTAGCAAACTGAAGCCAGAACAAGAAGAGTGTGTATTAAACATTTTGAATGGAGGTGATGTTGTGGCCCTACTCCCTACAACTATTACCGATCGTCAGCGAGAAACTGGGGAGCCTTTTGACAGGTCAGTGTCTCCTTTCTTTTCCAGGTCTTAAATACCGTAAAACTTCAAATAATAGCCCGGGCTTTTATTTGCCCAAATCGTCGAACTGCACCGGCTTGTATTTGAGACAGGCGTCTATGAGACAGGCCTTTATAATTTAGTGTTGAGATGTTGTTCCTAGAGTCTCTAATCTCTAAAAATCTCCAAATGCTCCACGTGAAACCGCGGTCTTCCGACCTTTTACTATCTTGTCGATTGATTTTAATTAATATGTGCGAGGGAGAGAGAGTAAGACAGCGCTCGTGTTGTTTGAAGACGTGAGAGTGCGCGCGGGCGCGGCCGGGGCGCTCGCTCTCTCTCTCTCTCTCTCTCTCTCTCTCTCTCTCTCGCGCAGCAGTCATTCTATTACATCACTCACCGATCAAAAAAGTCGTTTACAGCCATGTTCACTCCGGTATTTCGCTCGCATCATTAAGTGTTTACAGTGGAAGTTCGATCATAGATTTGAGTTCGATGCATGATGTCTGTGGTTCGATGCGGCTGTGTCGGCGCATAACATACGTCATAAATAAACTTATCTGATTGGCTTACGGGTAACCAATGATTTTAAACTTCAGAAATCGCCCCCTAGCGAGAGAGAAAACACTTCTCTATTATGCTATGCCAGACTCTGTCTACGAAGCAAAGTGAAGTAGCAGAGTCTGGTATTACCAGGCTACCGTTGCACACCGTTTCCAGGAAACATCTCGTTCAACCCAGAAACCACTTTGCGCACCGGTTTGAGCTTGAACGTGCCCCTGTTCTAGAAGGACATTTTCATATGTAATTTGATTGGGTGTTTGAGAGAAGAACCTTCAAGATTCTTATAAAACGAATGTGTCACAGAGTTAGCAACCTGTAATGTTAATAGGGAATGAAAATTGGAGTTCATAGATACCAAACATGCTGCACATGAGTTTAGTTAACCATGGTATGCAATTCTGAAACATTCCAAAAGAGTTTAAATTAATATAGGCCAAATCCTATAAAAGGATAATCATGAGATGGGAAAATTGGATACGCTTAAACATTTCTCAAGTGGTTTCGTCACCTTCCTAAAATAATTGCCTAAGTCATTTTTTCAGGTTTCTCAGAAAACACAAAAAACGGAACCTAACTTCAGAGGCCGAATAGATGTGTGTTCTTCTTGATGCAACTGCCATCTTGAAAAGCTTGTAAAATTGCCTAAGTCTACCTTAGGCAAAATAAAACGGCCTAAGTCACACTTTTGACATAGGCCATTATACTACAGGGGTAGAATTGCATGATCTGTTCAACTAAGGATGTGGGCAATTTTAACAGAGGTGGCCAGCATCATGAGAAGATGACTTATGCAAAAAAATCATTTTTGTCAAAAAATGACTTAGGCAATTATTTTAGGAAGGTGACGAATATAGAATGTATATGTAACCCGCATTTAGTAAAACGTTTATTTTGGCGGCCCACTTCACTTCCTGCGGCTTCCCCGAACTCCTAACTTCCTTAAAGTTACGCGTCATGGAGTTCACTTCCTCTGTCTCCACCGTGGCTGTAGCATGGTCTGTTCGGCGTCCTAACCGCATGTTCACAGGACTCTAACTGTAGCACAACTTTAGTATCAAGCTCTGAATACTCGCCAGAGCCCTGTCTGATTCCGGTCTGTTTAGACGTCGGGCTGCGTCTGGAGACCCAGCGTTAGTCATCCCGATCTCAAAGGTAAACGTTTTGCCTGTTATATTAGAAAAGCTGAATTGTAGACATCAATTTAATTTGTTAGCACATTTGCTTATTAGAGCATTATTTCTGTTTTGTGAGTGTTTTGTCACTTTCATGATTGCTGCTAAAATGGCTACATGTTTTGTTGGTCATTAAAGCCCATTGATTGTAACGTAGCTACGTATTTTCCTCTGTTTGAATATTGCGCAATACTTTTCACGAATACCAAATTCTGCTTTAGTGTTTTGGGTAATTCGGAGATTAATACTTTTTGTTTATTGGCATTTGAAGGTGCACTTTGTATTATTATTTTGTAACGAATGTACATCAATAATAATATACATAAAATGTATTTAAGGGGGGCCGGGAGGCCAGTTTAGCTCAAAAGGAATGATTCATCGATTTGCAATGAATCTTGACCGAATCACTATGGAACCGAGCAAATGACTCGTTTAGAGTTCATTTGAACGGGCCGTAATTATAACCTTGGCACAGATATAAATATCCAATCTATAGTGAAACACTATGTATTAGCAAGGTAACTTTAGATCGACAGTACAAGACATTAAATGTGCAAGCAAAACACAAGGCAAATATCTTTTCAAATATAAACAAGACTTTATTGATTATCCTAAAACATAAAACTAATATCTAACACAAACACACGCACACGCATTCATACAAGTTGCAGAAAGAAGGAGAGTGAGGAAAGAATGAGTTTTAAGAGTGAGATAGTGAAATCCCAAGTTTCTATATGCACTTATAAGACATGACCTGAACGAACCATTAATCATTAATTTAACCCTTCTATCGTTTCTCAGGCAGGTTATTAGATATTACATTAATGCACCAGTTCAGTTAAGAGTCTGGAGTGTTACTTGCATGTCCTTGCGTGGCTGAGGGAATTCCCTGTTTGCGGTGCTTCGTCAAAGGGGTTTCCCGGCCGTGGCTTGGCTGGCTGTGCCTGGAGACGTCTTGGGGCGGCCAATCACGTGGCGTGTTGGCGCGGATGAATGAAGTCTTTGAAGTTGAAGCAGGCTTTGCAGTTGAAACGTTAAAACGAAACTTTGCAGCAAAACTTAACTTAGAACCGAGACTCACAACGGAAAATAAAGGAAAACTTAGGAAAGAAAGAAAGTGAGACGAGTTAGATGGCTTGAAATGAAGCTGTTGAACCCGTTCTTCTGATCTTAATTTGGGTTCTTTGTCTCTATGCGTCTACATGGTTAGGCTACCACAACCATCGTCTGCTGTCTCCACCCGACTTGTTGTTCTGCCGAGACCTTTTCGAGAGAGAGAGAGCCCGCCCGACTTCTGTGTTCGGGTCTAAGATTTTAAACTCAAATGTTTGTCCCGCCTCCTGGAGGAATTTGGACAATAAGATACTTGTAAGGTTGTTTGAGAAGGGGGTATTTTCCATCATCCCCCCTCGCATCGTAAATCATGTGGTATCTGTGGTTTGCTTTACTCTGCAGCTGAGCAGAGGCTTTAGTTTAGACATAATCCATTTTAAGACCATAAACATTTTACACAGATTTCAATCAAGCCATCTTTTGAATTAAGGGCATACGATTCTTTTGATTGGAAGCACGGTACTCTTTCATTCATACCCACGGTTATAACACAATTACATGATTTATATGTGATCTAAGCATAATAGACACATAGGGGTCATATATTGTAGAAACACATAGAAATATGGTTGAACGATTATATTTGATTATATCAAGTCCATCAAGAATTGTTTTGGGATGAGTTTTATGGATTTTGATATGTAAAGTCTCGTGTCTCTGTGGGTTTTAATGGATCTCAACACTGAGGTCATTCAACGGTCTTCAAGAAGGGGGAAGTCTGTTTTACATCTCTGTCATGGGATCTCCTGACCTTGTGGCGTTAATTTAGTAGGTCCTATCCCGTGACATCTCTTGGTCCTTAAGAAAGAAGGGGTCTGTTAGTTGCAGGTGACCCCTGCTAGGGCCCTGAGCAGTACCATTTCTGAACAGATCTGTCTTTCACAATTACCAAATGTAGACAACATTATTCCTTTAGTTAAACAATAAAAGGTCTTTTTGGTTGTAGACTCTCTGGGTCTGGTGATTTGAATCTGGAATGTGAAGACTCTTTGTGGGATTATGTATGAAGTATGAACAAAATCACCCAAAAGCTTCAATTGTGTTTGGGTCCATTCTCGTTGTCGCTACAATTTTGAATGTGAACTGAGTACGTTTTGATTCTGAAAATGACTATTTAGATTGTTTATGAAATCCTAATTATGGTGAAACACCATAGAATATGAGAATAATTACTTTATTTTTATATACTTATATGGTATAAGTATAATATTAATATTGCACAATATTAAAAAAGGTGCTTTTGATTTTTGTATTTATGAAATTTATTTATTAGAATGCCTTGCATCAAGCAGGTATGGTTATGCATATATTGATTTATTTTAGTATTGGTTACTTTAGTAACCAGGTTATTTTATGTTTGAATGAAACTCTTAATTTGTATTTTTGGCCTCCTTAGGTCAGGTTTTTTTTCTGGACCAATCAATCCAAATTCCTCATTAATGGACTTCTGAATTCTCGACTGTCCCAATTCAAGGACTCCAATCGAGATGGCGAGCTAAAAGAATTCAGGACCTATACGTGTTGGCTGCACATCAACCTGCCATTTGAACTTTAAGCAGAGTTGTGTGTTGTATGTGTCATTGAAGCACCCTGTTCATGTTGTTTGTTTTATTTTTATTTTATTTTTTTGAATACACACACTCATACTAAAAATCATGACTCCAGTGTACTCATTCGCAACCCAGGCTCTGTGACGATCCATTTTCTGTTGCCATATAGCATTCGCAGTCAACTGCCCAACCCAGCAGGGTTACATATAGGATTAAAATGGTTTATTTCTCCTTTTCAACAAGAATTAAGTGAGAGCCACAACTCTCTGTAAATTCCTTATCAGTCTTCATGTGTCCTGTAACCAGACACCTGGCTCTGCCTGTGAGTTTCATTTGGGGTGTTAGTTGCACTTTTCTGGGGATGGTTCACACATATCATTTATCAATTAAATTTAATGAATAATTTGTATGTCTGATTGGGCCAGATGCTACATGAAGCACCAAAGTTGTCTGGCTTTCAGAAACTAGCGTAACAAGCAAGTCTAAAGGAAGTTAAATGCTGAATTATTGCACAGTAAGCTGTCTGACCCATTTCTAAAGCAATCGTTTCATGTGTTGAAATTCCAGTCGCTGTGTAATTATAGCATTTGTTTATCAAATATGACAGGCAAAAGAGAAACCATAGCAAGGTCTTTGTTTGGCTGAGATGGCAATTATTAAATTTAGTGCAGTGTACCCAGCTCTGAGGTTATTGAAGGACATGGATTATGAATCAAGGTTAGTTTATAATTAGCAGTTTAGACTAGGGCTGTTTACACAACACCATTTTCAACTAAAAATGTAAAACTTTTTATGCGTTTTGGCCTTTCATTTACACAACAACAATGTTTTGGGTGCCTGAAAAACACAAACTTTTCCGTGTAAACAGCAAAAACGCAAATCTCTGAAGACGATAACGTCACGCACATGCGTATTACGGGTTCAGTCTATAATGTTTCATTGCCATCTAATGGCCTGGCAGCAGAATACAGCGTGGGGATACAGCGTCCCCGAGTGGGGAACGGAGACGTTCCGTCGGATGACGACGATTGGGGTTTCGCTTAGAAGCCTATCAACTTTCCCTGATTGCTCTGCTCCCAGGAGTTCCGGAGAGGGTTCGCCGGGACGGGGTCAGTCTACTTTTGGTAGCCTCGTACTGGCCGGCCCGAGTTTGGTTTTCGGACCTAATATCTCTCCTCGTCGGCTCTCCTCTGGAGATTCCGATCAGGACGGACCTTCAATCTCAGGCGAGTGGGTCAATCTTTCTGCCCCGCCCAGAGTTGTGGAAGTTATGGGCTAGCCTCTGAGGGGGCCCAGCTCATAGAAGCTGGTCTCTCGACTGAGATTGTTGAGCTTTAGAAACAGAACTCCTGTTTGATTCCACAAAACATAGAAATTTTTTACAGTTTCTTTGGCATCGTAAACCCCTCCTTCCCAGTGTCTGTAATTTTCCTTAAAGATATCCTATATCTTTAACAGGTTTTGACTGTTTTCTACTCCCCCTAGGCAGGTCAAACTGTTCTTTGTTCCTGAGAGTCCAAACTGGTTTTCTACTCCCACTAGGCAGGTGAAACTGTTCTTTTCTGTTTCTGAGAGTCCAAACTGGTTTGGACTGGTTTCTACTTCCCCTAGGCAGGTCAAACTGTTCTTTCCTGTTCCCTTTCAGCTGCTAGAAACCCTCACAGAAACACATGATTAAATGAAATTAACAGTTTGGAAACAAATAAATTAAGCAATACTGAATTTTTCCGTAACAAGATATTTCTGCAAACCCGCTTAAACGATTAGATAAAAAATGATTTATTCTCAAATCACTGGTTCAGATTCTAAACAACTGATAGAAAACACATAACCAAATGCTTAACTATATTACAACAATCATGTTATGTACATTGACCGATAAGGATTGATCAGTAATATTTTACTAGAGGGTAAATAATCTCTCATCCTGAACGTGATAGAGCAATTGATGACAGCATTTTCATTTTCTGGAAAACACTCTTTGAAGAAATAACGCAAATTTTAGATTCACACTGATGGTTAAAAAGAGCTGCAGATATGGAGAAGAATGGAGGGACAGAAAGAGAGATGAAGGGAGAAAGAGTCATAATACTGAGTGGATCACAACACTAAAGAGGAACTGGAGCATGGCAGAGTGCAGAAGGCTGTGCTTCTTTTCTGACCTTTTATTCCTTATCAGCCTCCTCATCATATTCTGCCATGGGTGGACGCAGTTCTCCAGTGAGCTGTGAGCTTGATATTCACAAGTGAGGACATAACCTTTCATGGACAGAGTGACAGCAGAGAGAAAATTCCTCAAGTATCGGTGTCCCTGGAGCTTGTTACTCCCCTCCACACAGCTGGAGGCAGTGCGTTCAACATGAGCAGGTGAGGCATGCTTTGGGACTTCCAACTAAGCACAACACTGACAATCATTTGGCTAATATTTATCTTTTCGAAAACCCCTTTGGTGTGATTTTGTAATTTAGTTACTGGAAGTATCTAGGGATAAAAAGAAGGTTTCGGGCTCAATGAAGCTGTGTAATCGCAGCAAAGTTGTTTAATTACTTTCCTGTCATATCCATTCGGGACCTGAAGCTTTAAGCCAGCTGGATTGCAGTAGAAATTGGAGCTCTGTGGTTGACAGCAGGCGATTAAACGTCTTGACTCAATCCATATCAATGGTAAATATGATTTAGGGATCGGATGCTCTCAAGGTGATTTGGTCTCACCAAATGTCGATGTAATAGTTGTATACACTTTTAGTGCATCTGCCTGAACTTTGTTTTGAGTACATCATAGCAGTTTTAAATAGATTTCAACTTTTAGGAAGTTTCTCATTCGACTTTTTTTCAAGTGCAATTGTTGCTGCATCCAATTGTTGCATGTTGTTTGCCAGTATCCATTATCAGGTAAATTTCCCTTTGAGGCCATCTGTCAAGTGAACGCTTTGGGTGTGTGTGTGTGTGTGTGTGTGTGTTTGTGTGTACATGCCACATGTGCACATGCATATCATGGCTCATTAGTTGTGAGCATTCACAAACACCCACAATACAACGCAAGCTGACTGCCAATATGGCTTCTGTTGCTCAGGTGTGAAGTGAATTTATGTTGATGATACGGGAGTTGGGTCTCTGCCAAGCAATATGGCATCTTGCAGCTGTGTTCAATTTAGAGGCAATGTCTTTGAAAGAGTGAGTACCCAAAGCAGCCCCCGGCTCAACTTCTGTCTCAGACAATGCAATCTGCTGCCATCTTCATTCAGAGAAGCACAAAGATTATGTCCAGCCATATTGCACAATTTATCAGCTAAATCATAGAAATACTATTTTATTAAAGATAGACTGAGATGCTGGATTTGGTCGGATAAATTTAGCACTTTGTGATGTTTTGATTGACACAATTATAGACTGACAATGGATAATAAAGAGTGAGAAGGGCAGCCAACGTGTGGTTTATTGATATACACTACTTTCATGTTTTCTTTTCCACATTGTCAAATCAGACCTACCTTGATGCAAAACTTCAGTCTTGGAACATATCTCATTTAAATTTTGTTAGAGATTAATTATTGAGCCAGGAAATAAAAACAAAAACAAATCTGTTTTAAAAATCTGTATTTAAAACAGCATAAAAAAAATCTTTTGTTTATTTGTGTGTATACAGTAGTGGCAAAAAGTTATGTCCAGAGGGGATTGGTTTGGGGATTTGTTTTTAATGAAGTTTGAAATAAATTGTGTGGTTTGTTATTATGTGGATTAAGTGAGATTTTATATCTTTGCAAGGTATATATGCATAGTCATTTGTAAGTGACTTTTTACAGAGAGTCAGGTTAAGTGCTACTTATTTATCAGTTCCATACAAAGACCAATGATCTCTTATCGCACATCATTCATTACCCTTGTTGTCTCATTACATTTGGAGGTTGTGCCACTATGAGGCATTGTGCTGAGAGGAAATGGGAACGTATTAAACTGGGTATTGTCAGCACACTCCATCTACCCAGTCTGAATGATATGAATAGTGCTTTGGGCATCCAAGTGGAGCATATTTTTAATAAGCAAACAATGCGGCTTTCTGTTTTCACCAAAATGCTGTCTTGGAGCACTCTGGCATGAAGCGCATCTTTGAGCTAAATCAGTAGCACAAGAGTGAGGTGTCATGCACAAACATGCTCTGGAGAGGAATCTCAGCACCTCTATGGTTGCCTAAACATATTCAGATATTTATTATGGTCAGAGGGTTTCTGATATTGCAGCTGACTAGATAATTCATGAGTTGGAATTTGAATTTAATTGACCACACCCCACAGGTGTGGAGACAGGAAGAGTCTATCTACACTGAACAAAATTATAAATGCAACACTTTTTTTTTTACCCCCATTTTTCATGAGCCATCTCCAAAGGTGTTTCAGAGAATTTGGCAGTACATCCAACCGGCCTCATAACCGCAGACCACATGTACTGTAACCACACCAGCCCAGGACATCCAGCATCTTCAAGATCATCTGAGACCAGCCACCCAGACAGCTGCTGCAACAATCGGTTTGCATGACCAAAGAATTTCTGCACAAACTGTCAGAAACCGTCTTAGGGAAGCTCATCTGCATACTCGTTGTCCTCATCGGGGTCTCGACCTGACTGCAGTTCGTCGTTGTAACTGACTTGAGTGGGCAAATGCTATCATTCGATAGCGTCTGGCACTTTGGAGAGGTGTTCTCTTAACGGATGAATCCCGGTTTTCACTGTACAGGGCAGATGGCAGACAGCATGTATGGTGTTGTGTGGGTGAGCGGTTTGCTGATGTCAACATTGTGGATGGTGGCGGTGGGGTTATGGTATGGGCAAGCGTATGTTATGGACAACGAACACTTTTTATTGTTGGCATTTTAAATGCACAGAGATACCGTGGCGAGATCCTGAGGCCCATTGTTGTGCCATTCATTCATCTATCTATCTGCCAGTCAAGCCAACATTTAAAATTTATCTTGACAAACTTTGCTTTTATTTTATTTTGAACTTCAATTAATATCAATGCTACATCCAAAAATCCACATTTGAATTGCAGTTATGCATACTACTGTTTGCTACTACTGTTTGCTACTAGCATCATGTTGCTTAGCATTACATCTCACCTAAATGTATGCAAAAAAACAATATACTTCCTCAGAAAAGCAATTTCCACTGTCAATATCTAACTGTTGAATGTCATCTGAGGCTTCCCCTTGCCAATAACACTTGTGCTTTAAACGCAGATATGGGAGCAGGAACCTTGTGGTCCATGGAAATGAGGTGGTGCTGATGAATGGCTGTGATTAGTGACTCTGAGCATGTGGTTTTATGGCCTAGCAGCTTCTCTGTTATCACTTAAACCTGAGGCAAGATGCTTCATCATGGGCCCGGAGCAGTTGACAGGTCTCGCATAAAACAAAACAAGTATCCAGTGCATGCTATAAAACTCAAAATTATCTGGCCAAATAAGCCGCTCTCACCTACAAGCCCCCTGAAAAAAAGACAATTATTTTCAAGGAGAATGAAAATGAGCAGACAGGTTATAGTTCTAAAGAGGGCCGTATATTAAAATAGGTATGCGCATTTTATGCTCTGCCTTGACAAAACCTAATCAAATTTTGCAATGCTACTTGAGTTTGTACTCCTACTCAATCAGAGGTCACGAGCATGGTCACTTCAAACAAATAACCGTATTTCAGGTGCCGTGGACTGTATGCTAATAAGCTTGATACTAACTTATAAACAAAAATATCATTGACAGTTTTCATAATATTTGAAGTGGCTGAAAACAAGCAACACTCTATAGGGTCATTAATAGTGATGCATTTTGTGTAAAAGACATCAGTGTGCATGTTTCGTTCAAAATATTGGATTTCATTCTAAATAGTGTGGGTAATTTGATAGTATCTGAGTAGTTAACTCTCAATGTGATGCAGTTTATAAGGTAAATCATGGCTTAGCAGATGCCTTTGCTTTTATGAGGTGTGGTTAATGTCGTCTTTGTGTTCTCGATCAAAGATCTTTCTGTGATTGGTCTAGCAGGTCTAGACAGTTTAGTTCAACACCATCCTAGAGGCAAATGTCCATTATCTCAGCTTCATTTGGCATGATAAAACATTCATTAAAACCTCATTCACATAATCATCTATGTCATGCGGAATATTGTGGAAAATGTTTGGTTTATTTTGGATAAGCAGAAATGTGCATCAATTAACACTCACTGCACCTGTATTCTGCCAACTGAGTGCAAAAATGTTTTTAGGTAGTAGATTTTACATTTTGACAGCAAGAAATAGCTGTAATATGAGAAGTGCCAAGCATTTATTTAATGTGGAAAAATGTTGCTGTGGAGTATTTAGTTGTTAGTCATTTAGCAGACAGACACTGTATACACAAAGTGACACTAATTGCGAGGATAGCAGAGCAAATGCTGCATTGCATATTACATCGTATCCATGCTAAATAGTGGAAAGAAGAAGTTAAACTTGCCTGGAAAGAATCTGAGTACAATCTTTTCTGCTATCATGAAAGATCTGGATGATACCCTTGCTGCTTTTCTTTGCTTTGCTTCACTGTGGAAGGAAAGAAGTGTACATTGAGCTGCCTCATCCTTCCATGACAAAAAAAATCAAGAGAAATGGAAAGAACAACCAGTTAGTTGTCATCCTTGCATGGTGGTGTAGTCACTTGAGACTGGATAAAGCATTTCCATGTTCCCAACCAGCAGTGGCACAAGCAGCCCTGAAGGAATTCTGGACTTCTTTCATTTTGGTTGTTTTGTTGCATCAGTGGGAAGAGTCAGTTAACGTTAGCACTATCTTTTGAAAGACCAATACCTGAAACAGGATTTCCCATGCATGTTACTCTTCTCTGTGGCTCACTTAAAAAATCTGGAGTGTTCCTACACCAGTCTGTTCGTAAATTTTGGGTATAAAAATTACCCCCAAGCTTCCCAGTGGTAAATACGACTTCCAAGTGGTAAATACGTTCATGTCCAATTTTTAACTAGGAAACTTGTATTTACAATATTTCCGATAGCACGTGAAGGCAGCATCAATGGGTTGAAACAGCCCTTTGTGGTCCAATTAAAAATATTTAAAAATGCAAGTAAATTTGTTTACCTTCAGAATGGTGTTTCATTGTGGCACCTTCTGTTAGTCCTTTTTTGCAAAAGTTTCCTTTAAATGAAAAGATCGAAGTCAGTAGAACAATGTTATATTTCTCTCTCAAGAAATATGCTGATGAGGTTTATTAATGGGAGCACATCTAAGAGGAACACGCTGAAACTGATTAAGTGGATTGAGAGGCAGAAATTACTAAAAACAAGAGTAAAATGTCAAATTTGCCACCGGAACATGAAGCCAAAGAGAAGAAATGGGGTCGATCATTATGCTTCTTATGAAAGACAGCATGAAAATTTACTCATTAATAAACAATTTATAATCCTGAAATAAATATTGCTGTTTTTTTTTTTTCAGTCATTAACCCCTTAGCGTTCCTGTAAAATTTGCCCTAAAACGCCATACCCAAAATAAATTGCATGCTGTTCTTGAACCATTTGGACTATATGGATTAAACCCACCTATTGAGAAATCATATGCATGCGCTTAGTTTATAAAAGAAGTGGGTTTTGGCTACCAGATATGCGTCTTGGTATCGCCGTTGTTTGATGTCATCTGTTGCCGCCGAAGGTATGTGGAATGGCTCGGATAAATCCGTGCTCTTTGCGTTGTGTAGGCGTTGTTTAACTTGAGTTTACCTGTTGCTGCCAGGTTAAGACGGTAAGCCCTTGTCTTCCCATCTGCTGTTTGCTGGCTGCCTACACCTCACAGGTATGTTGTTCAGCCATGTCATAAACACGATTGTTGACCGCATTTAGCTATTCTCTGTCTGTTTTATTTCCAGTGGCATTTATAGTATCTCATTCACAGCTGTATGTTCTTGATTGGGGTGCTGGCATGGTGAGCGGCCATGAATGGCTTTGTTTACTGAAGACTAAAACTTTAATATTGTTTTTAGTATTTATATTACTTTTTATTAATATTCATAATCATCGGTAATCATTGTATTTTGTGAATCATACTGTTTTTGAAATATATGTGTGGGAAAGTCTCTGGGATGAGCTCGACTGTATGAGAGTGTGTGTTGAAAGTATAATTTGCGCCGTCTAGTTTCCACCGGGATTGGATATTCATTCCATTGTTAATGGCAACCACATGTTTGTAGTTTTTTTTTTTTTTCATTTCAAGTAAGACATTTTTACCAGTTGTCTTGCCAATGAATATAAGACACAGAAAAAAAATATATAAAAATAAAATAATTAAATAAAATAATTACATTTTATTTGGCTTATTTAAGTTTCTCTGAAAAGTAAATCTCTAAAACTTTTTGAAATGCTGAGATGGATCTTTTTTAGAAAAAAGACCATCTAGTCAACAATTTGGGAGAATTAGCTATAATACAGTTAAGTTAGAAAATTTGCTTGGTTACGACTGTGACGTGATTGGTATGTTGACGAGACTGCAAAAAGGATGGCAGAGTAATCTCTAGAGACGAGGAAGTGTGACACAAGCGATACTTGATTGACCAACGCGGTTAAATGTGCCGATATTGCAAAAACGATGGCAGAGTAATATCTAAAACATTGTAACACACTGAAGTAATACAAGTATAAAAGGCGCCTTTGTAACTAGCTAGGATCGCGGGCATTCTGATTTTGACCGTAAAGCTGTTCAAATATTTGAGGAGACTGATCTGAGTTAAGTTTAAGAAAAAGAAAAACCAAAGAAATTAATCTGAGATAAAATTAAAAACTTTTTTTTTTTAAAAGAAAGAAGAAAAAAGAAACTGAAGTTAACTGACAAAAAGAGAGAAAATACTGAAAAACATTGGAGTTAACTTTTCCTTGTATTTTTATTTTGTTCTGTAAGTGAGGGAGAGGGAAAGAGAGTGAAGCAGCCCCTCCCTTTTTTTTCTATACCTTCACACACATATACTGTAGTTTGGAAAAGGGAGGGAGAGAGAGAAGCAGGGCAGCCCCTAAGAATTCACACACACATAAATGGGCCTGCAGTTCTGAGCATTCACACACACATACATAGGCCTGCAGTTCTGAGCATACACGCATACATACATAGTCCTGCTGTTCTGAGTGCACAGACTTTGAATACTTTGCAAGATGGCAGAAAGTGTCTGTGATAGCAGAACAATATCTGCTTGCTACCTGGAAAGAAAGAACAAGAAACAAACTAAATTTTTGAAAAAAGTACTAGATATCAATACTTCTATAGATATACAGTTAGAGCTGTGGTTCGAGCTCCAAAAAGACCAGATCAAGTCAAAAGCATTCCTAATACTGGCAGCTCATTGGATTGTGAAACAAGGTGGAATTTGTTGCGATAAAAATGGTGGTCGAGTTCCACTTGTTGAGGCAATGAAGCCTCAAATTTAAGCATATAATAATTTGAACAAAATCATGTCTATCACATGTTCAGAGAAAGAAAATACAACCAGTGATGATTCATTAGATCCAGATTGGACAAATATAATAACTGAAGCTGAAATGTAATATTCACAAGCACCAGTGAAACCCGCAACAACTGTAACGCCTCCTCCTTACAAACCAATCTATCCAACTTTGCCTGAACAATTTACAAGTTCATCTAAACCTCTGACACAGCCTCAAGCTTCAAGATTAAATGGAGATCCAGTTGACAAAATGTATATTGCATCTGCACAAGCAGCTCCAATAATAACGAGATCTAATTCAGCAGAGCCAACCAGAGACATGCTGCGATGTACACCAGCTCGTAATTATGGATCTGACTAGGGTGATGAGACAAGAGATGACGACATGATCTCAGTTGATAAGATCGGTCCTGAATTTTCTTCACCTGCGGTTGAAAGGGAAGCATTACAATCTCAAATGATGACAGAAGAGAGACCATTCACACCAGGAGAACGTCAAGCCATTCTCACAGTCTTGCCTCCAAACACAGAGTTTTGGCGAGAATTAGACTCTCTGGTTGAAGCACATCAAATGACATTAAGAGATATACACAACATTATGAAAGTTAAAATCCCAAGAGACTGATGGGAACGCTTGCCAGCGTCAATGACAACAGCCCAATGGGTAGACCCCTGGGTCTTTGGCAAACATTAGATGTATTCCGAAAAGAAATCCAAGAAATCTTGGGAAGCGGTAAAATTCCATTCACATCAGTGATATTAATTAAGCAAAAGGATGATGAATTTCCAGATGAATATGCTCTGCGTGGGAGATGAGATTGTTTATGAGAGATGGGCACTCTGCGCTAAGAAACAACCTGACAGAAATGGTGTACAGTTCACTGACACACTTGTGGATGGCTTTAACTCAATACCAACAAGCCTCATCACTTGGAGTCAATCCAGGCGAAACATTTGACCAAATGATGCTGGCTGTCTAGAGATGGCTATGAGATCGAACAAGGAAGGAGGAAACAAGCCAAATCGAAGAGGAGTGTCGACAGCTCAATACAACATGGACACAGAGAGGAGGTTGAAGATTTGTGGCAACTGTGGAAAGCGTGGCCACTCAAGAAAAGATTGTTGGGCTAAAGGAGGTGGAGCAGAAGGTCAAGGTCCATCATTTAAACAAGTCAGTGCGAAAAATCATGATGAAACCTCTCAAGATAAGACGTGGACTGAAGCACAAGTCCGTCAGCTGATTGAGGGAATTATTGAGGCAATAGGAATCAGCGGCCCCCTGTATTAGAAAGAAAAGAGACAATCGCCCTTTCATCAATGCAGTCATAGGGGGCCACCCATGCGACATTCTGGTCGACACAGGAGCAGCAATTTCAATAACAGATCTGAACCTACATACAACAGATGAAACTATGGAAGTTGGAGGAGGTATCACAACATTTCGCAAAAGTATACAAGTTCCACTGCAAATATATGAAGATGGACATCTTATGGACATCTTTCTGGGTGGGACCAAATTCACAAGGAAGCCGGATTGGCATGGACATTCTTCCATTGTTGAACATGATAATCTTCACTGACAGTCGTCAAATCGTTACAACAGCTGGGATAATACCACACGAAGATCGCACATGTAATTTAAGTTCTGTTGGTGCAGCAAAACCAATCATCAGAGATTGGGGAAAAGAAGGTGTGTGGGGTCTTGTGTGCAGTTTATATCCAGATGTTTGGGCTAAACACAAATTGGATTGTGGCAAAGCCAACATTGGCCCTGTTATTATTGAAGGACCAATACATGCCCCTCATAAACAATACCCTATCCAACCTGAAGCAAGACAAGCCGTGGAAGAGATAGTGGCAGACTTGGAAGCTGAAGGGATCATCAGACAAACTTCATCTACCACTAATAGTCCTGTCTGGCCTGTCAAGAAATCTGATAATTCATGGAGATTAACCATTGATTACACAAGAATTAACAGTGTAACACCAAAACCGCATCCTATTGTGGCCAATCCTGTTACCATTCTGAATGATATTCCAGGAAATTCAAGAATTTTCACGGTACTGGATGTACTGTAGGCTTTCTGGTCTATACCTATTGATGAAAGATCTCAAGAGAAATTGGCCTTCACAGTGGGTGCAAAACAGTATGTTTGGAACAGACTCCCACAAGGTCTTAATCTTTCTCCTGTGGTATTTCATAGAACTTTGGATCAGTTCTTAACTGAGCGAAAAGCTGAAATTGGGAGTTCAGGAAGTGTTTGCTTCCAATACGTGGATGACTTGTTGATTGCAAGCCCAGACGAATAGAGCCATATATTTGCTCTGAATGTTGTCCTACAAGCCCTTAGGAAAGGAGGATTCAAAGTCAACCCAGACAAAGCACAGCTGGCCAAAACCAAGGTTATCTACTTGGCCCAAGAAATATCTGTACAGGGAAGGAGAATGACAACAGAACGTGAAGAGGCATTACGGCAACTTCCAAAACCTCTAACAGTTACAGGAATGCGGAAGGTGATGGGACTTTTCAACTATTGTCGTCAGTATGTACCTGATTTTGCTAGCATCTCTAGCCCTCTCATCGACCTGTATAAGGGAGGAAAGCCTGGAGTGGAACAGATAAAATGGACACCGGAAGCTGAGGAAGTGTTTACTTCTATGAAAGAAAAACTGACTTCAGCCCAAGGCTCGGGACTTCCTGATGGACGATTGCCATTTAATTTGTGGACCAGGGTGGGAGATGAGACCTACTCAGCAGTACTGTGTCAAAAACCAGGTGATCGATACAGACCAATTGGATACTTTTCCACATGGGCAGTGCCACATGGGCAGTGGATGCTGTGGAAAATCTGATAGGAGCACAAACTATTATATTGCACACTCCACACAGTATAGTGATGTTGTTGAACAACACAAACATCAAGACCATAACCAACGCAAGGAGAGCAAAATGGGAAGCAACTTTGTTGAACAAGGATTTGAGAGTGGAAATCATCCCTTAGACACATCCCTTAACCCTGCAACAATGGTGCTAGAACCACATGAGGGAACACCACACGAGTGTGAAAAACAAGTAGAAGTAGAAAGTCTTGGTCCTGTTAATCCAATACCTCTTGAAAATCCAGACAAGGAGTTATGGGTCGATGGATCCAGTTACTATGTTGATGGAAAACAACATACTGGATGGGCTGTAGTGGAAGCTGATGGAACTCTTGTGAAGAAAGGAGCTCTTCCTGAGCAATTTTCAGCACAAGTGGCTGAGCTCATGGCGCTTACGGAAGCTTTTGAACTATTGGAAGATCGAGTCAACATCTACACAGATAGTCGTTATGCTTTTGGTGTGGTCCATGACTACCTTGCCCTGAGGAAAAGATGTGGACTTATCACTAGCAGTGGGAGCGAAATACAACATGCTTCCATAATTCATCGCTTGATTGCAGCATGTCACTTACCCAGAGAAGCAGCCGTGATCAAAGTAAAATCACATCAATCTGACCAGTCCAAAGAAAGTCAAGGAAACACAGCAACAGATGCAGCAGCTAGAGAAGCAGCTCTACTCCCTATTACTCCTGTTACCATGGTACAGGAAAACAGCAAAGATAATCCTGAGCTCTATCTTCTTTCATATCAAACTGAGACAGATGAAGAGAAAGAACAATGGATAAAAGCGGGAGCGAAAGAGGATGATCAAGGTATCTGGAGAATTCTAACAGGACAAGTGGTGATGCCTATCAGAACAAGAAGAAAACTAACGCAGCTGTATCATGGAAAAGTGCATGCTTGAGCAAAAGCAATGAAAGCTCAAATCAGTGAGACTTGGTGGTGGCCACGAATGATGAGAGACATTGATGATTACTCTAGGAGATGCTTAATCTGCCTGAAAGCAAATGTGGGAAAATCTGTAAAAGAGCGAATGTCACATGCACCCAGACCAACCCATGGTCCATGGACACACCTCCAAATCGATTTCACAGGACTTTTATCACCCAGTGGAGGGTTCCAATACATTCTAGTAATCATGGACAGATTTACTAGGTGGATGGAAGCATTCCCTACGAAAACTTGCACTGCTGAAGCGGCAGCATGAGTAATGGTTGAAGAAGTTTTTCCTCGCTGGGGTCTTCCAAATGAAATTGATTCTGACAATGGAACTCACTTCACTGGAAAACCGATGAAGGAAGCAATGAAGTTGATGGGGATCAAACAGAAATTACACATTCCATACCATCCAGAAAGTTCAGGGATGGTAGAGAGGATGAACAGATCGTTGAAAACATCTCTAACCAAAGCCATTCTGCAGACTGGTCAAGATTGGCATAAGTATTACCTGCTATTAGTGTTGCTTTCGTCAACGAAAATTATGACGAAATATCTTCGTCAACGAACCTTATTCAACTGACGAAAACGAGACGAGACGCAACGTAAATGCTGGTCATGTAACAATAACTAAAACTAAATGTATAATGCAATATTGTTGATGAATAAAAATGGGACTAAATGTGGTTTACAAAATAAAAAACGAGACGAAATGTTACAACGTCATTTGGCACCCTCCGGTTACATGATCGCATCAGTTTCAGCACCGAGCAGCAGCAGCACCGAAAATATGGACATTTTATTTTAGAGAATAATCGCACAACCTTGATATTCCATAATTAAATAAACTAATCGAATATTCAAAAATCGTGACTCATCCCTGCATGGAATCTCTTTGTTTCTTTTCCCAAATCTTCACTCACGTCTCACCTAAGGGGATTGTAAACGTTTCTTCATTGGTTAGCTTTTAATTAGGCTTATTATATTCGCATTCTTTACTGTGGTAAATTAGAAAAACGCTGTAGGACAGATAACCTACATTTGTACTTGCATGTCAAATTGGTAAGGCGCGTCAAGTTTAGTTGTAGGCTAAATCGCGTTTCACACGCACGGGTGATTTTTAGGTTCACTTTCTCTTGCAGCGCAATATCAAACATAGCCTAAATGTCTCGCCCATGTGGAGGATAAAATTCGCTCTTCAGACCATTTTACATCAAGTAGGCTAGAATACATGAAGATATCATAAAAGAGATCGATGGTCTCTTTACTGCGTGTCCCACATCCCTCTCAAAGCACAGAGTGGTAGGCTATCATGCGTCTTTGTGGGGTAATATAAAACTAGTTTTTTTTTTTTTTTTTTACAACCCCCAGCCCCCACCGCATTTGGTCCATTAACACCTATAATTATAATAAGATAACCTTGTTTGAAATGCTATATTGACTGGGTTAAATAGAATCGCTTTACTACTTAAAAGAGACAATAATAAAATAATAAAATAAAATAAAATAGTATATTAATTATATAAGTATAATTATAATAATTATATTAATTATTTAAAAATAAAAAATAAAATAAAATTTTCAATGACTAAAACTAGACTAAAAATGTTCAATGACTAAAACTAGACTAAATGTCATCAGTTTTTGTCGACTAAAACTAGACAAAAATGTCATCGGTTTTCGTCGACTAAAACTAGACAAGACTAAAAAGAGTATGAACGTGACTAAAACTAACAAAAACTAAAATGACAGCTTGACACAAAGACTAGACTAAAACTATAATTAAAACAGGCTGCCAAAAACAACAATACCTGCTATTCTGTGGAACCTAAGAGAAACTCCAAACAGAGTAACAGGACTAACTCCTTTTGAACTGATGACTGGAAGAGGAATGGTTCTACCTACTGATGCTCCGCCACCTGCGGGAACAGGAGGAGATTCTACTTTGTTCCAAGAGAAGTTATGACACTATCTCTCAATGCTGGACAAAGCTACTAAAGACAATAATAAGAAAGTGCGAGAAGCAATGGGATGAAAAACACACCACTACTGACACAATCACACATTCCTGAGTCAGGCAGTTTTGTTATGGTCAAACACATTGCTAGGAAAGGTTTAGAACCTAGGTGGCAGGTACCATATGAGATACTCTTAACACAAGTGTTTGCCTTAAAGGTGTAGGAACATATAGATGGTATCATTGGTCACAAGTTAAACCTTGCTTAGTGAATGAACAAAATGATGACAGCTTATGGCCTGAGATTGAGCACTGTTCATCCATTAACTTTAAAGACTGGGAAAAGGAGAGATGATTAATTATTTTTCTGCTTCCATTTCAGGAATCTAGTCCATTGACACTGATTAGAGATGGTTGTAAGTTATTCCCAATACGATACATATTGATAAAACAGAAATGGGAAATACGGTGTGAAAAAGGATTTTGTATACTCTCCACTTAACAAAACACAACCTCACAAACATTTAACATCCGCTTACTGATTTACAACTCTAAGGGATAGGATCCTTTAAAATCAACGTTTGTGTTAGTTTGTTGTGTTGGGCCGGGAACTGAACTCGTTAATTTCTTAACGAGTTCAGGCACTGGCTAAAGATTTTTTTTTTTTTTTTCTTAGATGATTGGGGTTCATTTAAAATGCATACACATAAACGTTAAATGACACATAGTTTGTGGGAACATAACATTGGGTTGGGGTTCTTTTGTTGTTTTTCTTTTTGTTTTCGGTTTCTGTTCTTCTGTCTTTTATGTTTATTTCTTGGTCTATTTCTCCTCCTCACTATCACTTCAATAGGTTGGCCACGTGGGAATGATGGTGTGGAACTGACGGCCGTAATTCCAGTGGAGGGACTGAAGACTAAAACTTTAATATTGTTTTTAGTATTTTTATTACTTTTTATTAATATTCATAATCATTGGTAATCATTGTATTTCGTGAATCATACTGTTTTTGAAGACATATGTGTGGGAGAGACTTTGGGATAAGCTAGACTGCATGAGAGTGTGTGCTGGAATTGGAGACTGATTGTAGTGTCTAGTTTCCACCGGGATTGGATATACATTCCATTGTTAATGGGAACCACATGTTTCTCTGGTAATATATGTGTCCTAAGGTGATGTAGTTTTTTTCCTTGGTCAGTAGTATAAAGACTGAGCCCTTTTACTCACGTTTGGAGCAGAAACAGCGCAACCTCTGTGTCCATTTTCAGGCCTTCCTGCTTAAGTCTCTCCAGCACTGGAAAGCTTTTCTAATATTAATACGGGTCCTAAAGCTTGCCTGATTATAAACCCTTCTTTTTCTTGTGATATTTCTCTGACCTTTTCTCTTTTGTAATGTCTCTCAGCCATCTCTCTTTCTACAGTCTTTCTTCAAATCTCAGTCTTGCTCACTCTCTCTCCACCTCCATCAGAGTGGACACGCACCCTATTGTTGATTGGCTACAAATGTGTTGTGGTCCTTGGTCCTATCCACTTTCAAATCTCTTTCTTAGAAATCGCTTACTACATCTTTACAAAATGTAAAAATGATGTGCTAATGAATATCATCATTACACAATGGTTTGAAATAAACTATGAATTATATGGGCTACTTGAGTAACCCAGAAAAGTGAATGTAGAGCTGGTAAATTCGCTTTCATGCTAGAGGTCTACACATTCATTGACAAGAGCTCACGAGGAAAACAGGCTACCATAGCAACAGCAGTACGTAAGCTGCCAGATGATGCACACTCCTATGCAGCATACTAGCAGAATTCACACTGGTCGATCTGGATGAAAGCATGTTTTGGTCAGGATGCTTGCCAAGGTCTGACAGTCAAGAACCACTGATCTATGACAACCTGCAGTACAGCATTTACAACTATCACTGATGGATATGACAGAGGACACATTGAAATGCCTACCTGTTCAGCCCAAAACATTACCAGGAATTCCTTGAATACCCAACGCTATCTCACGACCAATTCGTACGATTTGTCTAAACCCACGTGATGGGTAGGTTTAGGGGCTAGGGGTGGTATGAATTCATACTAATTTGGCAAATTGTCAAATATGTATGATTTAGCAAACATCGTACGAATTCATACGAGTGAGGTCATATGAATTCGTACAAATTAGCCACCTCGTAAAAATCGAATGAATTGCTTTGAGATCGGGTTGGAATATCACGTGGAATAATATTCAACCCGATTAACCTAAACCACACAACCCCATCTCTACTCCATTCAACTGGTGCACACATACGCACAGAACTGCTGTAAGACTCCTCCTGCAAGGCGGAGCCACCTGCTGTGGCTACTAGGCGGCACCACCTGCTGTGAACTCTTTAGTTATGACTGCTAATCAAGTTAATGTGTTCCACCTGTATTTTGCCCTATTTAAGTTGGCAGTTTTTCATTGAGCTGTGTTAAGTCTTGAGCCTACCATCTAGGTTTCCTGAGTTCTAGAAGCGTTAAGTGCTGTTACGCTGTTGCCATTGGGCTTACTTTGTTTCGTAAAGCTATGACTGCTATTTTGTTTTTATTTGAGAACTAGTGATGGCAAAATGAGGCTTCCTGAACCACTGAGACCTTGCAGCCCATTTCTTCACCCAAAGATTCATTAGAAGCTTCATTCAGCTTTGCTCACTAGTGACATCTAGCTACTGTGTAAGGAAATAGCAGACAAATTAATTAATTCTGAACCAATGACCTGAGTAGACTTATGATGTCCGTATACCACCCTCCCCCTTTTCTGTTTTATTTATTTATTTTCTTCTCACTGTTAATGTCTGCAATGTTTCATTTGCAATAGTAAAAAGACCTGAGCAGACATTTTTCCAGTGCCTGGGTACAAAATAAAGTATGTATCTTTCTCTGTCTGAATTTACTTGTGCAGAGACAACTGTCACACACACAGTTAATTAATTATTCATAATTGGATAGTGAGAGTATGAACAACAAAAGTGGCACTGTGTTGAGTGCAGTGCTTATGGTGGTGGAGGGAGTGTAGTAAATTAACCTGCAACAGAATAATCTGAGGTGGAAAAAGTTAAGAAGTGTCTCTGTTTAGTTTTTTTTTTTTGCTGTTTTTTGCAGTAAACTGTTGCTGGTTTTAGTTCAGTGTTGTGCTTATGGGAGTGGGGATATAGAGAAGCAAACTGCAACACTGCAGTTTGGGGTGGGTGAAGGAAGGATTACAACAGATTTTTATTGAAAAACTGATTTTTTCAAGTGTGTTGGGGTTTAGACGATTCCTCTTCTTGGACAAAACCTCTCCAGCCTTGGAAAATATCCTTTCACAAGGAACAGAGAATGCAGGGCCAGACAGGGGAGGATTTCCTCTTTCTAGCTTGCTCCATTACCAGGAAAAAGGAAGAGTCGCAAAAAGCAAACAAATCCAAAAGGGCAATCCAAAACAAAAAGCAGTCCAGTCCAGATCTAAAAAATCCAAAGCAATCCAAATAATCTTATCTAAATAATATAACAAGACTATAATATAGCTACTATAATTAATAATAACTATATACTATTACTATTCTAACCTGATATAGTATATAGCCCCAACACATATATGACTTAATAACGACAATGACAATGAGAGTTCTCTAAATCTCTGACTCTACAACTGCTTCTACTACTCCTGACAAAACCAACAAGGTGGCGCGACTTTCGATCCCCCTTTATCCGGAAGCGACACTAAGACCGAACCGATGACGTATCAACACAAACCAAGGCCTCGTTTGTCATTAGTCACGTGATTTTCATGTTAACAACACAAGCCTCGAATCGCGGCTTCATCTGGCACGTCCATTTTTTCTCGACACAAGCTCCGACGCCTCGGTTCAAATGTCACATCACTATTGAGAACTGATATCAAGTCTGCTTTTGAGTTATCTGAGCCTCCTAGTTTGCTTTTGCTTCTGCACATGGGTCTTCAACAAACTGTCTTCCCCAGTACAAGAGGTAAAAAAATAGTTTTCTCTGACTGGGAGACCCGGGTTCTAGACCCACCTTTGAGGCTTTGTCAGTCAGTTGTGACAACTGCAGATATTCAAACCGGATGATAAAGACCAACAAAGCAATTTGGAGCTGTATTACTGAAAAGACCTTAAAATGTGAAGTGTACTGAGGTGTGCATTCATCCCCATTTCTTTCTAACTTAAACCTTCACTGTTTTTTATTGATCGCCCTGCTGTGGATTTATGGTCATCCAGGCACAGAAATGAAATCTAGGAATGCCCCTTATAGGTCGCCTGTTCAGAAAAATGGTTGTGTAATGGTGAAAGACCCCTTCTGCTTACCTGTCCAGGTAATGTAAAGCTGTGATAGATTGATCCACTTTACAATTTCCATCTAGAACTTCTTACTGACAGTATATCAAACAATGTACTGTAACTAGCAGATGTAGAGGCAGTTGCATAAAACACACTGATGTATCTTTTTACAGTTAGGCGTAATAATTATTCATTTATTTAATAACATAATTATGAATCCTGGATTTCTTTGTGAACAACAATAAATGCAGATTTTGAGAGCATTTTATCAGAATTGTAGTGACCCCAAAGGGATAATTTATCAACAAACAAAAAAATAAAATAAAAAAATCTGTTATTTGTTCATTCAAGAATATAACTGTTTTTAATGAATGTTAGTGGGGAGCAAAATAACATTAAACCCCACTGCCTATCATTGTATGGACAAAAAAAGACTATAGACTAAAAGTAGGGTTTATGATGTTAGAGGCTGAAATCTTTAGAGTCCTTGTTAGCATGCCTGTCTCCCAAGACACTGTAGCTATATGACCAAACATCAATTCAGGTATCTGTCAGATCAAACATGCAACTGTAAAATGAAATAATCTCCCAGGTTGGGATAAACAACATAATTAGATTTTGCTGTGCAGTTATTTAGTGTGGGTTCAGTTCACGAGTGAACAAACGATGATATACTGGTATAATATTTGACTGCTGGTCATTTTGAAATGCTTAAATGAATGTTCATGTTGACCTTTGAGAATATAAATACTGCTAGTTCACAATTTATGGCTTCAGAGTTACCAACACAACATTCATAACAGCATCAAGAAGTTTAGATGCATTCTTGATTAATTAGGGCTTGATTTGTTACACAATTCCAAATCACATCAACATAACAGTCACACACTTCCTGTGCTGGGAATTGAAACATTATACCAATGATTACTTTTGCAAAATGAAAAAAAGAATAATAATTTTTTTTCCCTAAGGTTCTCATTAAATTATTTGTAGACAGAGATTGTACTCTAGGGATAAATCAATGTGTTTCATAAATACCCACTTTTAGACTAAGCTCAACTCCCAGCAGATCAGAGTAACCACACAGAGTTAATTGGCTTGTGGATGGAAGGTTGATCCATTGACTCCCATCTCTCCCTGTTGACTGCAATCAGTTAATCCACTGTCATCAACAAAGGTAAGCACTGTAAGATATTATTTAATAATGCATACATTTTAGATGAGATCTTAAAAGTTCATTATTTACTAGTTATAAAAAGATTCATAATCTAAAATGTTAAAGTTCTTTCCAGAGGTCTTTTGCTAGAAAATCAGATTGGTGCAAAATTTAACTTTTACTTACAGTATTTTTTATTGTAAAAGTATTTGAAATGTCCCACTGTCATGGGTGATCTGTGCTTGTGTTTGTTTTTTTGTTTGTTTTTCTTTGCTATTGTTTTGGTTCTGTTTCTTGTTTTTGAGTTGGTTGTATGGTTTATCGTTGATTAAGTTGTACACCTGATGCTTGTTTTGTTTGTTTGTGTTTTTAAGCCCTGTGTTTCTTCCAGGTCTTTGTCTGTTCTTGCACGTTCTTGCACGTTAATACTGGTTG
The DNA here is from genome assembly GCA_031834385.1 of Semotilus atromaculatus. Lineage (NCBI taxonomy): Eukaryota > Metazoa > Chordata > Actinopteri > Cypriniformes > Leuciscidae > Semotilus > Semotilus atromaculatus. The sequence continues at coordinate 27,842,747 of JAULUF010000044.1, forward strand.
TTCTATCCATGTTTTTTTCTTCTTCTTCTTCTTTCAAATGACACCGTGGTTTCACAGAAGAGGCTTAAGCCTAGTCCTGGACTAAAATACATGTTCGAGCTGTTTTAACTGAAAGCAACTTGCACTGACATATCTTAAAATCAATGCCGTTGTTTTGTCTCAAGATGCACAGCAGTAATGTTTGTTTTTAAGGCATGTTTATAAAAGCTATTTAGATGTCCTAATTAAACTAAGGCATAATCCTGCTTAATCTAAAACCTGTTTGTGAAACCAGGCCTCAGTGTTCCAATTGTTTTGTTTCTTTGAGTTTAATCAAATCAACTGCCTGTGCATAGATCCTACTATTCTCATTCTTGCTGCAACCTTTGTCACCTATTAGGTCTATTACAATTTTTTTTTTACTGTATATAATAATGGAACTTACTGTAGAGGTGTGGAATTTACACATTTTACCCATTTAAAAATGGTTTTTACCTTTACAATATTTTTTTTTACAGTCTATAGTTATAGTTACTTTTTTTGAGGAATTTAGTTTGCCTCAAGACCCCATTGTACCATATGGAGAAATAAAATGTTTAATTCAATTAAATTATTAATTTTTCATGCAAAAAAAAAAAAACGGTATAAAAATAAAATAAAACAATATTTTGCACAGCAAACAACAAACTCATTTATGTTGTCTAACATAATATCAACTCCAAGTAATGTACAGCCTATTCATGAAATCGTTTTGAAGTAGCTGAACAAAAACCTTGACCAGAGCAAAGGAACCGTGGCACCTTATTGTAGACCACCTGACAGTGCAGTTATTTGCCAGTGGGAAGTGCTGTTGTGAGAATCACTAAATTGTATTAGCCATGTGACCTTGGCACAGTATCTCAGCTGGGTCTGATCCAATGGGATATAATAAGTAATGAAGGAGAGCAGAGAGGAGCAGACAGTGTAATGGAGCATTTGACCAGAGGCAGACATTTAGCTCTGAGCCTGAACAGGGCCAAGATGTAACACTGAAGTGCTGATAACACGAGAGCAACTGTAGGCGGAGGAAACCAAAGACTAATTCACCTGCTACATATTATTTAAAGGGATGGTTCATTTCAAACCTGTGTGACTTTCTATCTTCTGTAGAACACAATTGAAGATATTTGAAAATGTTTTATGTTTTATGTTATTATCACTGTGACCATATCAAATATAAAGAGATAAACCAGGACTGTCTGATCCATAACACGAAATCTAGAATTTGTTAAATACCCGATCATATACAGTATGTCTCATCATGTCTCTGTTGTCCTGTAGGGTAGCATGAAAAAAAAAATACATAGAAGTGGTTATGAAAATGTCATGTTATGCAAGGGGTTGAAAAGAGCTTGTAATAAGAGATTCGGATAAACCTAGTACTGAAGATGATGAAATCGATTCAAATATAAATTAAGGTCAACATCGTGTCCATGGACCTGCTCACCGCACTAGTCACACGTGTATATAGGTTATATTGCATGTGATCACAGCTGCAGAATGCTGTTCTATCTATCTATCTATCTATCTATCTATCTATCTATCATCATTCCTCCTCACACATCTCAGAATGAACATTTATATTCAGAGGCATTGTGAGACATCGGTTATGAATTTGCCCTGCCTTTTTAAACCTTGGGTAGAAATGTTTTCTTTAACAAATTCTTTTGATTGAGATCACTGAGTGATGCTAAAATGATATAAATAGAGTTTATTATAAATAAATAGAGCATATTATATTCAGTTAAACATACATGTTAGTACAAGGGCACCGGCTAATCATAAATACTGCTGCACATTATTCTCAAATGAAGTAGCATTCACTGTGGATGGCAGTATTATATAAAGAGACTAGAGAAATAGAGACTAATATATTTAAAATAACATCAAATCTGTCCTGTAAATCTAAGCCAGAAACATTTGAAAGTTTACAGAGTAACAAATGCTTAAAAGAGGATTTTTGTTTTAGCACCAGATTATATAACATTGTTAAAAAGGGGGAATAACAATCTCTATTTGTGTCCTGTAGTGTTTTATAACTGGCAGATTTAACAGTAACAGGATCAAATTAAAGTGAAAATCCCATCTGAATTCTTGATGGATTATTGATCGTTGTTGTTTTAATATAAGCTGTCAAATTTATTTAAACAATTGTTTAAGCATAACTTAAATTAACATGGTTCACGATTCTACAGTACTGTATAAAGAAGTTTAATACTTGCTCAATAATTTCCTTCAACCTGAGGCAGTTGTCAGGCTGTGGCTGTAATGAGTGCATGATGACGATGGAGTACATAATAGCACAGCCACATACACACTAAAACGAAACCGAACACTGGTTTATCACAAAAAAAGGACAAATCAACCAGACTAGAGCCAGGTGTGCAATATAATTAGTAACCATAGAAACAAACAAGGATCTGGAGCACAGGCAAACAGGAACAGACCATAACAGAAGCTAAACTTAATGAAAGTAACATACTCGTGACAGCAGTATTTGATAACAAGTACAGTTAGTAACATATTTGATAACAAGCACAGTATTTTCCTCTACATTCCAGTAAACAGTAAAGAGCCCTCACCTACAACACCCTCATTTTGTTGGATGTCCCACCCTGTTACAGTGCTATATGCTGTCAACTAAATTTGCCGCCAGCCAATTTGGAGGAATTTTAAGAATCTTATGGAGACATTTCACTGAGAACATACATATGTATGTTTTTATTTAACTTGCAGATTTTATGTGCTTTCTGAAGCACTTCACAGCAAAAAAAAAAAAAAAAAAAACTAATTGCAGAATAAAATGTTCTCGTTTGAAAGTGTGGAAAGCACCCAGGCACCAAAGTGGACTTTTATTAAGTGCTTAATCATGTGTTAAGATGTACGTAGCCTACACTGCTGGAATTCTATATACTAAAGGATTGTGGGTAATCATCCCTGCATAGCTAATCAAGCCAATCTTGGGTTGAGTTGAAGCTTGGACATTACACATTAATATCCAGATAAAAGGCTTAGAACAAGCTAATTCTGAACTGAACTGAAAATTAGGAGAAGACTTCATTAAAATTATATCAGAAATGTGTTGAGACACATGACATTATCCTTGGGTGAGATAACATGGCAGTGGATGCATGTTAACATGGCAGGGTCAGTTAATGTTTCACTTTTACTGCTCAAGAGTACAATCTAATTCAACATAGCCTAAAGATGAAACTGATGCGCATCCAGACAAACAGACTAGACAATTTAATGTCTTTAAATGGATTAAACAGGCATGTTTGCATGTTTATCAACCCAACAGCATTAAAACACATTAAAGCTTTTGAAGAATCTCCTTAAAGATGATAGCAATCAGATTACTCTGCACCTATGCAAGGGTAAAAAGGATTTCCCCCCCCCTTGCAATAAATAATAATAATAATAATAAAGTAAAACTTGCTTTGAAGACAACAAAACAAGCTATTACCTATCCAGCAAAAACACTAATCTGTGTTGAAAAGATATGTTTTCTACACCAAGGCTACTAATAAAACAACAGCCTTTCATCTACTATCAGACAAAATCACCACATCTGCCAATCTTCACTTCCTCCATTATATAAAAGAGCTTCTGCCTGTGTCTGGGTGCACATGCATAACTTAAAGTTTAGTTTAGAATCTATCTGAAAAGTTTATTAAAATATCCAATTAAATATACAGTGTACAGACTGTCACAGACTTACAACGAACACAAACAAATCAACAAAAGTCATTGGACAGAATCATGCTGAATTTTGGTACATTTGAAGTTCCAGTCTTTAATATTCAGTTCATATTTGTATTAATTAATTTTTAATCAATGAGCTCGCTGAGCTCAATCATTTTTAATCAATAAGCTCGCTGAGCTCAATAATTTTTAATCAATGAGCTCGCTGCTCAACTAGATACCTGGTTAAAGGTGCTCTAAGTAACTTTTTTACCTTAACTGAACAGCTTCGGAGTCAGTGGAATGGTTATATTACTTATTTCGGGTTGAATGGTGGTGGTTTCGCACCCCCCTGGTGCCCGAGAGCGGAAACATCCCACCTGCAACTTTGGGCCGGCGGCCCGCCGGCCTCGCCGTCAGGAAGTATCGCGTGATATCAGGTCTCGCGATGTAACAAATTGCTTTACGGCACTGCACGTACACTCCCTATGCGTACCATAGACATTATATATACATAGACGCCCTACTGGCCGCTTTGGACCGTTGCTGCGATACGTTAACGCGTCCGCCATTTTGCGGAGGGCAAGAAGACTGCACTGTAATCTAATGCAAGCGGGTGAACTGCGGTTTTTCTGGATTAAAACAAAACATGTTTGTACATTTATCAACCGATTTCATTGGTTTGTATGTGGTGTACAAAAAGTTCCATCTCTAGTTATTTAAAATCTTGATAGACTTATAAAATATATTTTAATAAGGAATTGTCAAAGCTCAGGCTTGTCATCTGGCTTTTTATTCTTGGATAAGAATGGTGAAGACCCCCATACTGAGATATAATTTAATTTTCACATTAAATGAAATAAAGTTTTCTTATTGTGGAAAAATCATTTTCTGTGATTGACCCGATTTTAGCAATAACAAAGATAACTGATGGATCCTTTATGGTAATACATATGTTATGGTACAACTACAGTGCAATGCAAATAGTAGGCTAAATATAGTAAAAAAGTAAACGATTCAGTCAAACATAGCTACAGCAACGTTAAAATAGGCTAAATATAAAGTTATGAAACTTCACTTTGCCCTCAGCCAAAACGATTTGCCAGTGAACAAATTATAGATTAATGAGATCAAAGATCGCCCGTTAGATATACAGAAGACGAATTATATCTCATGTTTAACCACTAGACTAGAGACATCCGCCAGCGGCACACGTCAGAAGCACTAGCCGAGGTGAGGCTGTTCCAGGCGGGGTACATGAGCGCTGAGCACCCGCTGATCTCATGGGTCTCACTCGCCGAAAACGTCAGATCAAATCTTTCAATATGCGCTATCTTTATAAATAAACCACATATTTGAGCTTTAAACAACTACATTGTCGACTGAAAAACTATTAAAACTACATTTCGTGACACAATAACAGCAGTATTTTTAAATTTCGCGGCCTTTCTCCTCTGAACGTTACTATTACTAATTATATCATGATCAAATTCAACCAGAAACAAATGTTCAGTCTTGCTTGTTAAAGGTAGTTCCTTGAGACCTGTTTTTAATTGTGTGGTGATGTGTACAGCCCCAAGCAGAACACGAAACAGGCATTTTTCTCATTTCCCGGTATGAGAGGTATGGGAAAGTTGCCATCCCCAATATGGCGGCGCCGTTGACGTGCGCTCCAGCGGCCAATAGGGCGTTCATGGGTTTCAGTCACGTGACTTTTTTGTTGTGGCCGCCATCTTTAGGACCTTTGCGTTAAATCGCATGATCTCTCCCTGGTGATCGGAGAGATGTTGCACACTTAAATAGCACAGATGAAAAGCAACGGTATTTAAATAAAATAGATACTTTAGGTATAGATCCGTATTTACTGTTAAACGACCTACTGACTCCACTAAAGTCTAGTAAAAACTTGCCAAATTTTACGTTTGCTGACATTTACATCTACCTCGTCCACACTCCCTCTCCATATCCCCACCACTTTTGAAACATCTCTCGCGGGAGTCGCGGCACGGATGTACCAGTACACATAAATAAAAGTCAAATAAGAGGTGATCTAGCACGCTGAAATGTGTTGTTTTTTAAATCAAGTGATCAAAGTGCTTGTTGACTCTGGATCAGTGGTGCAGATACAGTGTTCTCTCGTGACTCGCGCACACCGCACAGTCTTCACACACGGACGCGCGCTTTAATCCATTTCGGAGACTATTGGCTCCGGTGAGATCACAAAATAAAATGCACACAAATGTGTTCCTGACTGATATACAACCACTGATAAACATAATCGATTATTTTAATAAGGGTTTTTTAATAAAAAATGGTACGAGGGCGGATTAGAACCCAGAACCTCTGACACGCTTGGCAAACGTTCCGCCACTGGACCATCAAAGTACATGTAAAATAGTCGGATGTTGAATGTCATTAAACGACAAATTAAATTCAATGTACTATTTAAATTGATTGGTGGACATCGTATTGTTATTGTACAGGTATATCTGATTTATGGTTTAGTGTTGCATTAAATGCCCCCATGAAGAAAATGTTCTTGATAACAGGAAGGGTAAGTGGCACTCTGTTAATCAAGCAATATTAACGTTACACCAGTAATCGCTGAACATAAAAGCATCGCTGAACTGAATTGCTAATAATGTCGGTAAAGCACATATCTCTTGTATTATCAGTGACGTTTGGATACCTTTATTTTCAATTCTCATTTATTTGTATAGCGCTTTTCACAATATTTCAAAGCAGCTTTTCAGAAAATGCGTGTCTACATTACAATTTAGAGTGTCGGAGTTATGCATTTCAGAAATGTATATAAATCATGCAGTTAGCTAATAATCTATTAATTTAAACAATGCATTAAGGCAGAAACAGTGAGCAGTAGTTTAGCATACTGAAGCAGGTAACGACAACATAATTCAGCCAAACGTATAACTAAGGTTACAATGTAAATATAGATAGCGGTCTAGAATAGAGAATACGCGTTCCAATTGTAAACTACATGTTTTAATTTAGCAAGCTAACCTGTAATTTGCTAATTTTACTTTTATTTAAATTTCCAGGTCAACGTTTAATTTCTCAACATTTCTTTGTGATTTGCTGTTATCACAGTTCACAGCACAGCAGATAGACGGCATGTTGCAATTCGGTCCTACAAATGGCGGCCGCTCCACTGTGTGACGTCACATGAAATCTATGAATTTATAATGTCTATGATGCGTACACTATGCACGTACACGCCCCTATTCAAGCACCGGCTAGCTATAAGCAAAGGGCAACGATAGTTTGCGTTATGGGTGAGACTGTAAAAAAGAAGCAGAAAGCGAGATTTTTTTTGAAAGAGGAAATGGGAGACTGACCGAGCAAGAAGTCAGACTAGAGTAAACATTGGACTGGCATTTTCAGAATGCAGAGAATTGAGAGAAGCAGAAGCCTGCAAAACGGATCCTGACCAGGCTTTCTTGCTGTTGCACTTGTAAGTATCTTTGGAATAAACTGTTTAATTTCAAAATAAAACAGTTGACTTACTTTACAGATATGAGTTGAATTACGACGTCAACGCGTCTGATAATAGGCAATAAACATGTTGCACATCATGATCGAGCTATAAAAAAAAATTCTGATGTTAGACAAGCAAAGGGAAACCGTCATTCTACCAGATGAACGTACCTGTATAGACCTTGCTAATGTAACTTTAGACAAATTAGCCGCCGATATATATTTGTTATGCTCATGCCCACTCTCCCAAAAAAACAACAACAACAGGAAAGCAGTAGTTGGCCTCGTTCATATCGTTCGTTCCCGGTAAAAATACTAGTATGCATGACAACACAAAAAAAAAAAATCGCCATCAGTTGGCAAGAAAATATTGCTTTACTTACCTCAGTAGATATAACTGGTTTTGAAATAGCCGGTTCATGCTCAGCTAGGTTGACAGCTGATCAGCTGGGTTGCTCGTGACGAGGGGGGAGGAACAACAGTTCGTTTTTACGACAGTGTGTTTGAAAGCATTTACTACCAGACGCTAGGGGGAGCTTCGTAGAGAAAAAACACTCAGGGCTGCCTGGTGCCCCTTTAACATTTGCTGTAGCAGTTGCAGCGTGCTTTCAGAAACCCTCCACTTTCCCTAGCTCCACCTGTAAATATCTGCTGTGGGTAATTCATGTATGCTATATAGTACAGCAGCAGCATGTCTTACAGCCAGTATGTTGTGTATGTACTGACAGTATAGAAAATCCCGTATTTGCTCTTCAGCAGCAGCAATAACATGCAGCAGCAGCATAGCAGGTCAAAACCAAACATATCAACACTGTCATATTAATTACCATGCCAAACACTCCAAAAGTTGTCATGAAAGAAATATTGTTACTGATTGCTTTCTACATTGTAATGGACTATATTTAGCAGAAGATCTTAAATTTTCAGGAGATTTTTTATTTATTTGGAATAAGTAATCTTTAATGATGTATTAGCACTTAACGATTTGACTATGTGAAATGTTGATAGCCTCAATTAATTGCAGGCCATTGTAACGTTATATACCAACTGTCATCGGTTCTGCTTTGGTATATTAACTGTCCCTCTAATTTGAGGCTGAAAATGACAGCGAGACTATTCATAATTTATAAGGCCAATTACCAAAGACAGTATTAAAATTGTCCTTTTTTGGAATTATCTGTTATAAGAGTCTCTTTTTTTTTTTTTGTACGAGTTCTCATTAAGGGCAAGATGTGAAAGGGTTTGAAATCAAAAGGTGTGTGACAGATAATGGTCACCATTAAATTCTCTCAAATCAGCTTTTACCTTTTCACATGAAATCTAAGCACAGTATTGCTCCATATGAAGAGGGATTAGATTAGATTGAGTAAGAGCTCTTTGCTCCGATTAGCAGTGGTTTGTCAGAGAGGTGGGTATTTGTTTCCTAAATGACTGAGCTGGAGAAAATGGCTGCTCTTTTCAACAGCAAAGAAGTTTTAACCATTTACCAAAGGTCAGAGGTCTATGCAGATATTTACTCGTAATGAGAGCCTCCATTGGTTCATAATGATAATCAAAGTAATTTTGTTCATATCCGAAGCTTAAACGCAAAAGTTCTGTATTGTCGTGTGAATTGAAAAGACAGAGCAGCTGATTGGCAGGCAACTGTAAACAGGTCCATCAATACCTTTCAGGAAAAATACATTTAGAAAGTCTGTCAGTTTAACAATGACATATCTCTTTTTTGTGCATTATTGCAAATGGCAACAATAGTGTCCCACACAACACTTCACTCTGTTCGATTTGCATTAGGTTTTTCAAGGGCAGAACAAAGAGTGAGGGCAGCCACTGCCAGGGCGTCTACATTGTGACAAAGACATTGATCACTGACCTGTCTTGTTATGGTGACATAAACCCGCTGCCGCGGCCAGGGCTTAGCCTCTAGCCCAGATCAAAAAGCTCTCAGGCTGAACGCGCAGGTGATTAATGCCTTCTGTTACAGCGTGCTCTCTGGTCATTGTGTCACTCACATGGACAGATGCTGTGTCATAACACTGGAAACCCATTGTAGGTTCAGAATCTATGGATCTAGAAGTGAATCATGCAACTCTATATAGTTGGTAGTATTATAGAGGGAGAAGAAGTGTTATAGGTGTAGCTGAGTCTGGTTTCTTGCTAAATTTTCTCCCTCTTAACAGCTTTTTCCTTGCTATAGGCACTCTTGGTTTCCTTACTAGAAGGCAGTAAAGCTGCTTTTAAATTATATGTATTGTGGAAAGTGCTAAACAAAAAAACAAACAATTATGACAGTTTGAAGAATATCATGAATAATTCCTTATAAAATCCATATTACATTACACTATTGAGATGTGCATGCTTACGGTGACCCATTATGCAAAAGTGTCATGTCCATTCAAACTGGGATGGCATCTGCCCATTCAGATTCTTGCACAAATATATTGTAGGTAAAGAAAAAATATGAACAGCCTCAGAAGGTCATTTCCTTCAGAAATAAAATTCTTCTATAAAAACAAATAAGAATTCCTGGCAGTCAAATTCTGCTGTTTATTTTTTTTTATTTTGTATTTTTTTAAATAGCATGAATAGTTTATATTGTTAAAACAGTTTTATTAAATATTATATAATGTATTATATTTTAATAATATTTAATAATAATAATTTTATTTAATATATCTAAGTCTAGTAAAAAATATTTAAGTAGGATAATGTACAGTTAGTATATAAAGTCTGTAGTAGTTTTATGGTTGAGCACAGCATTATGTACTACAGTATATAATACAATAATACTACACTGAGCGACCTGTTGTTCTGTTCTTAGTTTTCTCTACAGCCCCTGACAGTATTGCTTTATTATCCTCTAAGCATCATCCCACAGACATCTCGCATTCCTCTGACATTTGGCCTGTGACAGGAGCAGAGATGAGGGCAGGGGAAATATTAACATTCTCAACCACCTCTCCATCTCCTACATATCTGACAACAGTGCCATGGGTTAAGACAAAGTGGAGTGACAGCGGGTCGAAATGGCAATTCTCAGACAAGGAAAAAAGCCAAGGCACAAAACAGGGAATGAAGAAAAGGAAACGTTTGATGCACTGACTGAATTCAAGGTCTCCCTGGAGATTGGCATTCACAACAGTTTACTACTGCTTTGAACCTCTTGTAGGGGCAGACAGTGTGAGGACATTAACAGTGAAGAAAGGCATAGGGAGAGATCGTGATGGAAACTCTCAGTGAAATAATCAGCACATGTTCTACGCTCCCAGCCATGGAGCAAGAAAGCAAAGAGAACAAAGCTTCCGTTCACACGGGGCAGGAGAGCATGGAGGATATGGAGTGGAAGAGAGGTCACTGTCTGCGTTTTCTTTTTCAGGACTGAGCATGCTGTGAATTGTCTCATGTATTGCTGCTGTTTAAACACAATAAGATGCTCAAGTTTGAAGTGTAATGCAAGATCAGTGGAACAGCTCTCCTGCCACTGATCACATAATATAATAATTTAACACACAGATGTTATTTGTGCTTCAGATGACATTATTTATAATGAACTTGCAGGACACAATAATACACTGTATGATGGCCATAAAACCTTAGAGAGATGACTATTGTAGCACTGGAAGTAGGTTGCACCAAGGCTGTATTCAATTTATAACAAATACAGTAAAACAGTTTATTGTCAAATATTATTGTAATTTGATATACTATATATTATATATATTATATATAATATTTTAATATATTTTCAAATGTAAGTTATTCCTGTAATGGCGAAGCTGAATTTTCAGCACCATTACTTATTAATATCATAAATATTCATATTTGGTGAGCAAGAAACATTTCTCATTATTATCCAGCATCAATGTTGAAAACAGTTGTACTGCTTAAACCATAAAACATTTTTTTAGGCTTTTTAGCTTTTTTACTTTAAGAATTTTTTTCTTATAAATATATTTACTGTCACTTCTGGACTACAGCAGCCTAAGTTTTCGAACGCAGTCAAAATTGGAAACACTTCAGGAGTTTTGAACTCATTGCTTTATCAATAAACTTTGCAGGAAGCGTTAACGCACAAAATGAAACTGATTTTGGACAGACTTCTGAGGCAGTGTAATGGCTTAATGATCTACCGCAAAATAGAGAGAGCTTTGGTGATAGCTAAGCAAATATTTAATTAGGCCCTACTAGTAATTTCTCGCTGAAAATAACATAAAAAGTGGAAAAGATTTGTCGAAACCGTACACAAACTTTATTTTTTAGCTCAACTGTCATGGAATGGAGCGCACAGAATTTGTGTGCCATTATGCATCAGACATTCAGGCAACTGTCAGTGGATGTGAAGTCTGAGGCGGAGACAATTGGTAAGCCTATATTGTAAGTGTTTATATTTTAGACCTGTCGGGATAATCAGGAGAATCACCTGTTTTAAAAAAAAATACAGAACAAAGCGACAAAGCTCATAAAATACAACGAGAATCAACATTTGGCTTGGCTTTTCTGAGATGGCGAGAACTGAGGGATTTAGAATGTTGTAAAAACGATGTGGAGATGACGTTTTTATTATTCGGGTGAGTATGAGGTATTTTATTGAACAGATAATTTGTCATATGTAGCTCTCTAAAATAATTAATTGTAAAGGTATCTTTTGTGACGGGTCATTTCATTATGGTTGTTGTTGCTTTGGGGAACTTGAGTAACTTGAGTTACGTAATTAGATTACTTTTTTAAGTAGTAAAGTCACCTAATGCATTACAATTTACAGAAAAATATCTGAGTTACTTTTTCAAATAAGTAACACAAGTTACTTTGTTACTTCTATCTTTCTATCTATCTTTATGTAGAAAAAAAATAGGGTCTAAGTGCGGAGGCTTTGTGTGTGAACATGGTTATTGTAGTTCTAGACTAAATGTATTTACTCATCTCACTCTCACAAAAAAGTATTCAGTATTCCTCAAAATGAATAAAATCAGTGAAATGCAAAATCTGAATATTACTGAATATTAATATTAAATATGTTAAATAAAACAAATATTTGTATGCATTTAATTTATCTTTATTGACCAGTTGGCCAATATTTTATCAATATTTAATTGGCTGCTGACCTCTGAAGATTCAGTTTTTGTTTTTGTTGGTGTAGTAAGCGTTAAACTTTCTTCTCCTGCATCCTATCCTTCTGCTATCCAGAATGGCTGCACGGCTGAACGATTTGTTTTAGCTGTACTACTGTACACAAGTGAATTTGCTCTCTCTCTCTCCCTTATTTTAGTTATGTATAAAAAACCTAAATTCATCCACAAAGTCACGCAGAGCCGAAGCACAACAAATGCAATGTTTTTCTTCTAAATACATGCGTTTTTTTAACTGCTAGGGGGCTTTAAATTAAAATAGTTACCAATTATCTTCCACACTGCAATCGCTTATTTTTTCATAATATGTTTGAGATCGTGAATATGAGCCACTGAATACTGGGAAATGGGCTCTGATGAGGATAGTGATGATGGTATAAAACATCTGCTCAAACTGAACTCCTCCAAAAGGTAACAAAATATGTTTTGCTAAAGACACGAATAATAATGATTGAGAAAACATTATTAGGGGTTAAAATCCACATATTTTCAATATATATTAGCAAGTTTTTTTTCCCCTGCCTCCAATGAGAAAACAAGCAACTGAATCTTAAAACTGAAAGCAACTGCATCTGCCCTAAACGCATAAACTATCATATTTCTATTAGATCCCACTTTTAAAAATAAATAATTCATCCATAGCTTCCTGATGGGAAGTCCACTAGATCTGACTGAGCAAGATAAAGTTTAGAGCATAACAGCAGACCACCCCTTCACTTTGATCAAGAGTATTACCCTTGGAAAACAAGCAAGCTGTACAGAAATAAAGTCCTCCTTCGATCCCTGTCAGTGCGGCTGACATTAGAATCCATCACTGTCACAATAATGGGTGTCTGCATCAACACTATCCAAGGTTTAAGCTCAAAATAAACAGGATATTTCAGTATTTTTTAGATAATACCCAGTCAGAATTGATGCTTCCTCTTAAACACAGACACTTTGATAATTCTACATATACAGTAGTCTAAAAAGTATATTTTAGCCACAAATGAACAATCTGTCATCATTACTTACCACATGTTGTTCCAAACCTGTGTGATTTTCTTTGTTGTGAATACAAACAGATGCTCAGGATGTTGACATTGTTTTTTCTATAATGAAAGCAAATGGTGACCAGAGACTGTCAAGTTTCAAAACTGTAACAAAAGACCCATAAAAGTAGGCCATATTCCAGAACCAAAGTATATGCCATTATTTATTCAAATCCTTTTTCTCTGCCAAATATCAAATCATATGGACTATTTTTGTGGTGCTTTTGTCATTTTTGGAGCTTGATATGAAAAAGAGTAGCATTCACATTTAGCTAAACTCATACAGGTTTAGAATGGCTTGAGAGCAACTGATGACAGAATATACAAACTATTACTTTAATACCTCTATTCCAATTGGCAAAATAACTTTAAAAAAGGTCTACAATTAAAACAAATGGAATGGGTATTGGATTGAAGTTAGCGGAGTGCTAGAATTGTTGTACTACAATCCTTTGTGCTTTCACATTAATTATGTTAAAAGCATGTGAAGTGGACTCTTGTAGTAGTCTTACGTGCATATTTTTTTAAGATCTTGGGTTCTGCCTTATAACTAAATAAAACAATACATGTTTTTTTTTTTTTACTTGAATGTGATGATTTTAAAGTAGATGCAGAATTTAAAAAATGTCAATGGTTGAGAAGAGTAAAAGAGTTCTCTCTGAGACCAATTTGGTAAAAAAAATAAATAAATAAAAAAGTACAAACACCAACCTTTAAATAAAAATTTTGCAACAGTTGCTATACTTGTAGTAGTTACTGTGTTCTGGTTTAATAGACCTGTTGGTGTGCACTTGTGTGTACTGCATCGTACCACAGAGAATGTTCATTAGTGCAGTAACCATTTGCAACATTGCAATGGGCATTCCCTGATCATTTCCAAAGGAGGAAGGGTAATAAAGGATAAAGAAGCTTATGTAGGATAAAAGTTGTCACGGCCGCTAACAGCACACCCAGTATTGAATCCAATCTCCCTTTGTGTTGACTGCGAATTTAAGCGGCAACCAGTAATAATCCAGCAGGGGTTGAGTCACTTTCCTCCCCTGGAAGTGCATGTCCAAACTCATGGACTCATGCTGCGTTTGCCTCCCCAGAAAGGATTTCATTGCTCACTGGTTTTGAATTATCTCCTCAGCTGTTGAAATGAATGAATGGATTTCTTGAATGAATGTATTAAGTACTGCACCTTACAGTTCTATTGTATAGCTTAACTATAAATTAAATTAACGGTTCATAAAAGCCCAGAAACATGGCCACACATCTTTTGTTGGTAATCAAAGCCTTGAATTCACTAGTATATTAAGACGCAATACTTCTACCTCTAGAATCTTCAATTGTAAAATTTCTAAAACATTGCAACCTGCCTAATATTATGGCCGTTTTTTTATTTTTTATAATAAACTTCAATTCTGACCTTGTAACTCAAATGGCCACCAGAGTGACAGTGTCCAGATTAATGCTTCCTCTTTAGTGATCTCGTCTTTCAGAGCCATTGCCCTGGCCATGAAAATAAATTACAAGTTGCCGCATCCATCCATCATGTTTAACTAATGCCAAAGTGTAGAATTTCAATGTGACACTTATCCCCAAATTCAAAAGATATGAGATGTGCGGTCTCCCATCTCATTATAAAACCTCAGGAGAACAGTGGCCATAAACACATGACGGCATTTTCTTTCAACATTGACATTCAATCAATGTCTGAGTGTGTACTTCAAAAAAAATAAAAAAAATAAACCCTGATTAAAAATAAACACAAGCACAAGCACAAGCACAAGCTTATTTACAAAACTGTCATACACTACAGTCATTTATTCATAAATTCATTAATTCTCTAATTTGTTCATTCATGACATTTAATGTTGTGTTAGCTGATCATTTATATATATATATATATATACTGTGTGTGTGCGTGCGTGCGTGCGTACATGCGTGTGTGTGTGTGTGAAGGCATTTAGCATTCATAACTGAAAATAGGCTATATGTTACACTCAATACATGTAACATCTGTAATAACTCAAATACCTCAATCCTCCACCACTTCTCAAATTAAGTAACAGTTACAGCAACAATCAACAGAAATATTTTTTAAAATATCTGTTTTGAGCAGATTAAATTGTATCATTTTCATATTTATTTGCAATAACATGCAATAACTTGCAATTTGGAACGATTTGATCATAATATTACAAAAGTCAGTAATAATTATTGCAAAAGTGATGTTTTATGAAGATACACACACATTATATAATAATAATAATAATAATAAATCATTACATTTATATAGCGCTTTTCTCTGCACTCAAAGTGCTTTAGAAGGAGGAATCTCCTCAATCACCACCAATGTGCAGCATCCATCTGGATGATGCGACGACAGCCATATTGCGTCAGAACGCCCACCACAGAGGAGACAAAGTGATGAAGGCAATTAGTATATATGGGGATGATTAGGAGGCCATGGTGGACCGAGGCCACTGGACAAATTTGGACAGTATGCCGGGGTTACACCCCTACTCTTTCGAAAGACATCCTGGGAATTTTTGTGACCACAGAGAGTCAGGGCCTTCATCCGAAGGACAGTGCTCTTTGACAGTATAGTGTCCCCGTCACTATACTGGGGCGTTAGGACCCACACAAACCACAGGATGAGCGCCCCCTGCTGGCCTCACTAACACCTATTCCACCTATGTTTTCTCATGAGGTCTCCCATCCAGGCACTAACCAGGCAATTTGCAATTTGACTGCAATTTCAGGTTTATGCTGAACCTTTTCTAAATAAATACAATACAATCAAAAAGTGTTACAATTATCCATTCTCATCCCAGCTGTCTTCATTATGTAGTGCAACAGTCCTCAATGAAATAGATCCTCCTAACTTTACTTTTATGAGTGTCTGCAGAGCGGGTATGAGAGGTGGGAGTGTAGCTATCTATTTAAAGATGTCTATCAATGTAACTATCAATGTTGTCTTTCGAATATCTGGGCTCGATATCGAATAACGTATCATTATTTACAGGCCTCCAAAACACTCTCCAGCCTTTGCTGAGGACTTTACAGAACTGTTATCACCAATTTCCTCAGAGTTTCACTGCTTCGCTATTGCTGAGAATTTTAATATTCACATATATAATGCAGAAACCAATATTGGCAAAAGAAGTTTTAAAGTTTTAAAAACTTTTGATCTGATTAAACACGGACACGGATCCACACACAATCGTGGACACACTCTAAATGTACATATCAGTAAGGGTCTAAACATTTCATTGATTGTTATTGAGGACGTAGCAGTGTCTGATCATTTCTGTATTTTCTTTGATATATTGATCTCTCCTACTATTGAAGCTAGATCTGTGTCTGTCTAGAAGAGATGCTTAAATGAGCACACTAGTGTGCTATTTATGAAGGCCATATCTTTAACACCAAGCATATTTGCGGACTCTGTTGATTCTCTCCTTGAGTCCTTTAACTAGAGTGTAATTGATGACATTTCTCCTGTGAAAGCCAGGAAGAAGAGTGGCAGACAAAATGCACCAGTGCAAAATATGTATATAAATAAAATATATACATATGAATAAAATTCTATTCTATTCTATTCTATTCTATTCTATTCTAAGACAATGCAGAAAAGCTGACTGCATGTGGCAGAGGACAAAACTTGTAGTCCATTAGCATCTATAAAGACAGCCTTCATGCTTTCAATGTGGAACTAGGCAAAGCTAGACAGACTTTCTTCTCAAATATTATAAACAGACACATACATAACAAATAACAACACACACTCGTTTTGCTACTGTATAGAGTCTAACAAACCCCCCAAGCCAGATTCCCAGTAAAATGCTCTCAGACAGCAAATGCAGTGAGTTTGCTTCCTTCTTCTCTGAATCAATAATATCAGAAAGGCGATCAGCATATATCCTGGTGTGGCACTATAAGACAGATCAGACCACATCCACAAAGTTACTATGTCTGATTCGAAGAAATGAATGGTAACATTTTAGAAGAAACAGTACAGCACCTTAAATCATCAACCTGCGGTCTTGACACACTCCCCACCTCCTTTTTCAAAAGGGTATTAAACTGCTTAGAAGCATATCTCCTAGAAGTGGTAAACTCCTCACTTTTATCTGGGACTTTTCCAAAGTCCCTTGAAACTGCATTTGTCAAGCCCCTCCTGAAAAAGAGCAATCTGGATAGCAACATATTGAGCAATTACAAACCAATCTCAAATCTTCCTTTCATAGGCAAGATCATTGAAAAAGTTGTCTTCAATCAGCTGAACAACTTCCTAACCTCAAATGGATACTTTGACAATTTTCAATCTGGTTTCCGACCACATTACATCACAGAGACAGCGCTCATAAAGATAATGATATTCAGTTAAATAGTGATACAGGCTAAACATAAATTCTGGTTCTACTCGACCTCAGTGCTGCATTTGACACTGTTGATCATAACATACTTCTTGACAGGCTAGAAAACTGGGTCGGGCTTTCTGGGATAGTCCTAAAATGGTTCAGGTCATTCATACTTAGGAAGGAGAGTTTATCATGTGAGTATAGTTGACCATAAGTCTAAGTACACTGTAAAGAGATTGCTGTAAATTTTACAGTAACTTACTGGCAGCTGGATGCCAGTAATTTACTGTAAAATGTTTTACAGTATTATTACTGTATTTTTACTTACAGTATACTGGACCTTTACTGTATTTTCACTTACAGTATACTGTACCTTTACTGTATTTTCACTTACAGTATACAACCATTTACTGTATTTGGATTTACAGTAATATTACCGTATTTTCATTTACAGTATTAGTATGATTTTTTTTTATTTTTTTTTTTTACGTTTACCCCACTCCCAAAAATTACAACAACACGTGAACATTTGTCCTTATAATATTCTTTTTAATCATTAAACATTTTGTTTTTAGAAGTACAAATTACAAATCTTGACCTCAATAGCTGAAAAAAAAAGGCAAAATCACCAAAGTCCATTGAACTAATCTCCTGCAGACCATTTGTATCTGTAGCATGGCAAAAACGTACACACACTGAAAACCAAAACAGGCCTTAAAAAAATTAAATACAGTAAAAGTCAGTTTGTGTTGTTATATTTCAGTAATTTTGCCAGTCAAAGTTGACAAGCTCTCTGATGAGAAACACTGAGGGGTTCAGGCGGATGCTTTTTTTTTTTTTTTGGATCCTTCCAGATTTCCAGTGTTTGGTGCCATCAGGGTTGATTCTCAGAATGAACCTGCAAGCACAAAGGGGGAAAAAATACATTAATTTTGAGATCGGTGTTGTCAGAATTTGCCCTGAGTCTCAAACTTGATGCTGCATGTACTTTTATGTTGATAAAAGCAAAACATCTGATTCTGAATGCACCTACAGGGATGGTACATAATTACCTCATAATCCATTACATTCAAATCATTTAAAGGAGACATATCATGCTAAATCCACTTTTTTAGCCCTTAAATGCATTTTGTTGTATATTTGGAGTGATTATAAGTACAGAAAAGTTGAAATTAGTCTTTTCAGGTGCTTCTTTGATATCTTTATATTCTGTTTTGGACATATTTTGCAACCTGTTCGGATTTTTCTATTCTCTATGAAATTTTTTAACAATAATATTTTTAATTACACGTCTGTAGCAGTATTACGCCCGTTTCACACATACTCCGTATGCGGTACAGGAGCAGCACGCGCTATAGTGCTTTCACATATGCTGCGTTTGCAGTGTGCAACTGATCCGCGTCTGTACCACAAACACATTTACTCACTATTTGTATTTCACATCCAGAAGTTATCAGCAACTTTTATTTTGTTAAATAGTCGTTGTAAAACATGCAGTATTGTAGTAGTGGGCATGGATGAAGTTACTGTAAATACAGTAACACACCATTGCGATACATCCATATGAAGACGTTGTTCTGCAGGTTCGTCGTCTTCATTTTCATCTCGCTCCGGGTTCGACTCTGGCTCGGAGCGAGATGAAAATGAAGACGACGAACCTGCAGAACAACATCTTCATATGGATGTATCGCAAAGGACAAGTCGTCCGTTGTTGACATTTTGTTAATAACGTGTGAATAAAAAGTTTCTGTGCCGCTAGATAATCGTAAATCTCTACTATCAAACTACAAAAATGGCCGAACAGGGTGGAGTTGAACCGAGTGTCACCTCTGCAGCCTGGAGAGGGGGCGGGGTATGAAGTGTCTCTTTTGCATTTAAAGAGAACGCACCAAAACGAGTTGCTCTCAGACGCATATCAGAAAAGGGGTAGAAAAGGGGCCTGTGGAGCTATAATAATGAGGAATTCAGACCCAAGTATTGCAGTTCCGCTTTATATAGACCACAAATGTACGATTTATATGTAAAAAGGAACGATTTAAAAGCATGATATGTCCCCTTTAAGCTTTATTATTTTACAATACATTCCTGTGTAGCTTAAACAGCAGAGAAACTCCCTGTATATTTTCTATATTTCTCCCCTATATTTAGATAGGTAGGCAAACGCATTTCTGTCTCAGTGCATGCATTGTCTTAGTCTGGCTGTGCCGCCGTTAGCTTAGCGTAGCATAATAAATGGAACCCTTTGTTGCCGGATAGCATGTTGTGAGTAAAAGTGATAAAAAAAAACTCAATTACTTCTTGTGGCCTGCATATTCACAACGAGTACAAATAGCAATGCAGATTAAGACTAGGCGATTTCCTAGCCAGATATTGACTTGGGACTATATTGGGGGGAAACACAGGCGAAGCACTGCTACTTGGGGTGCAGAGATATCACGGATCTTGACTGTCTGAGAAGTCATCCTCTTTTGTCTCTCACAAAATCCGCCATATTCATCGCCATTCACTATGTCTACTGTAGGAAAAATAGCTAACTAATATTCACGGCGGTATGTTGACGGAAGTTGGGGGATTTCAGGTGTTGCGTGATATCTCTGCGCCCAAGTAGCAGTGCTTCACCGCAATGTAGTCCCAAGTCAATATCTGCCTAGGAAATCGCCTAGTCTTAAAGGAACACGACGACTTTTTGGGGCTTTAGCTTATTCATCGTATCCCCCAGAGTGAGATAAGTCCATACATACCTTTTTCATCTCTGTGCGTGCCGTAACTCTGTCTGACGCACCCACCGCTAGCCTAGCTTAGCACAAAGACTGGAGGTAAATGGCTTCAGCTAGTATACTGCTCCCAATAAGTGACAAATTAACGCCAACATTTTCCTATTTACATGATGTGATTTGTATAGTCACAGCATGTACAAATAACAAGGTCACATGAGACCCAGCCATCTTTTAACCATATAAATACTAGGAGCTATATTCTCAAAAGGCAAAGCACTGCTACTTCTGTGGAGTGATTTGCTCGCAGCACCTGAGAAGCCCCGTGGTGAGGAGCAGAGAGTTCGCTCAGAGTTGCGGTAATCACTCCGCCCAAGTAGCAGTGCTTCGCCTTCTGAGAATATATTTCCCAGTATTTATATGGTTAAAAGATGGCTGTGTCTCATATGACCTTGTTATTTGTACACTCTGTGACTATACAAATCACAACATGTAAATAGGAAAATGTTGGTGTTATTTTGACACTTATTGGGATTAGTATGCTAGCTGGAGCTATTTACATCCAGTCTTTGGGCTAAGCTACTGTAGGCTAGTGGTGGGTGCGTCAGACAGAGTTACGGCACACACATTGATGAAAAAGGTATGTATGGACTTATCTCACTCTGGGGGCTACGGTGAATAAGCTAAAGTCCCAAAGTTGCGTGTTCCTTTAATCTGCATTGCTATTTTTACTCGTTGTGAATACGCAGGCCACAATAAGTAATTAGTTTTGTTTATTTGGGGGGGGGGGGGGTCACTTTTACTCAGGACATGCTATCCAGCGGCGCTGCCAAACGCGAATAGAGCGTCAAATTCTCGTGTACCGCGTCTTGTTGGACGCTTGAACATTTTGAATCCATTCGCGCGTCCAAAGCAAAATTGACACGCATAAAAAGCAAGCGTTTGAAGCGAAATTGACGAGCGTCCGATGGTCTGTTTGCAAGATGGCTGATGTTGATTGACCTCTAGACATGCGTAATTGCGTCTTTACATTGACTTAACATTTAAATCACTCGCACCAGACGTTCTATTCGCGTTTGGTGTGAACGCACCATAAGACAATGCATGCACTGAGACAAAAATGTGTTTGCCCACTTATCTAAATATAGGGGAGACAGTGAAAAACCTCTATTTCAAAAAACGGTAGCGTGTTCCTTTAAACTTAAATACTATGTAAGTTGCTTTGGATAAAAGTGTCTGCCAAATGCATAAATGTAAATGTAATGTAAAAAATATATTTTGGGTTACCTAATTCTGCATTCGACAAAATGGACAGCTAATGCTGAAGAAGAGTCTGTTAGCTGTTGTAACTGGATGATGATTCTGCCCTTCATAGTCAGCATCCATGTTTTTGCTTAGAGAAAAGACTCTGAAACAGACAAAGTCACAGCAGCCTTTTTAGTGTTATTATAGTTCACAGAAATAATATACAATAACCAAACTTATAACTAACAACAACAACATGAAGGGTAAAGATGATGTAAGATATGATGTTGTATGGTGTTTATAGTTTTTAATAAATTAAACAACATTTAAAATATTAGTTAGCAAAATTTTGCTATATTGATAATGGTATATTGCTAACCCTTTCCTCCTCCTCCTCCTCCTCCTCCTCAAACGTCAACCTATTCTGTGTATTAGTGGAGAGTGTCAGCAGTGATGTACAGTCCGGAGGGAATGGCTTCTGCAAATTCAAAATAAAGAACAGAAACTGATGGATGATTATTTACAAGCACTTTAACTCTGCTGCCTGGTAAACCCGTTTTCTCCCCTTCCGTTGGTTTCATCGGCAGTTACATTATATTATGTTTGCCTGCTTAACTAACGCATACTTCAGCTAATTTAGTTGATGTCATCTTACTCACCTGTAGAAGTCATCACCATTACGATGGCGATCACAAGAAAAGACTCCAAAACACACCTCCGACATTGCAGACATGATTCAGACTACAAACTTGAAAATAAAACAAAATATGTAATTAACAATGGTGTCGCTTAAAGGGTTAGTTTACTGATTTTTTTATTTATTATGTCACCATTTACTCAGCCTCAACTTGTTCATAACCTGTATTCATTTATTTATTGTACTGTATACAAAAGAAGATATTTTAAAAAACATGAGTAACCAAACAGTTTCTGGTCCCCATTGACATCCATAGTATTTTTTTTTTTACATCCATACATAGCTACATCCAGCAAACTGTTCCATTACCAACATTCTTCAAAATATCTCCTTTTATATTCAGAAGAAAGAACTTCATGCAGGTTTAGAAAAACTTGTGGGCAAGTAAATTATGACAGAATTTCTTTTTGAGGTGCACTATTCCTTTAACTTATTTTTGCACGTTAGCTCACTGTTAACGTTGTTACATCTGCCTAACTAGCTAAGTTGTGATAAATAGAGGACGGAACATACAACAGTTATTATTTTTCTCTGTTTAATAAGTTTACTTCGGCTTATTTAGGTGAAGTTAACCTACCAGTTGATGTTATCACCGTTATGACGGCAATGAAAAGGCTCCAACACACCTCCATCGTTGCAGACTGCAGACATTATACAGATCACAAACCTGAAAATAAACCAAAGCATATAGCAGTACTTGGAAATATTGTTTAAAAACCTCACTTAAACAAGGGTTTCGTCTATCTCACTTTACCTCAGTATTTCACGACACGTTAGTTCGTTGCGGTTAACGTTAAGTTAGCCTAACCGACGACTCCGCCTGGCGACGAGCTTACGTTAAAGAGGCAAATGAATACACAAACGTTATTGTTATCGTTTTAACTAAAGAATATTTCGGATAATATAGGTGAACTTAGCTTAACTTACTTACCAGTTAATATTATCACCGTGACGGAGATCCGGCCGACAGTCAGGAAAAAAAGGCACCAAAACCATTCCGACGAAAACAAAAAGACAAATCATGTTAGTTTGCTGTTAACATAAATGAAAACATTTTGCAAATGTTTGTTTTACATAAAATAGAAATAATATACTAACCTTTTTGGAGTTACCGGTAGGCTACATCTTCTGTCCACATTAACTGCCACTTCAACCATACAGTCAAAAAAATTCAAAAGAAATCTCTCTTGCCATTGGTCAGTTTTTCGCGGGCAAGTTCACTACTGTAAATTGACTTTACAGTAGAGAAGGATTACAGTAGTGACCATATATTTTCCCATAATCCTTTGCTGTTTACAGTAACATACTGTATAAACATTTTACAGTATCTTGCAGTACATATTACAGTAAAATACTGTTCAAATTACAGAAATCAGTTACAGTGTAGACATCCATAACATGCAGAGTCCCTCAAGGCTCAATTCTTGAGCCACTCCTGTACACAACCTGTACATGCTCCCAATAAGCCAAATCATGAAAAAGAACCAAATTGCTTACCACAGCTATGCAGATGACACACAGATCTACTTAGCCCTATCACCTAACAATTACAGCCCTATTGACTCCATGTACCATTGCATTTATGAAGTCAACAGTTGGATGTGGCAAAACTTTCTTCAGTTAAACAAAGACAAAACCGAAGTCATTGCGTTTGGAAACAAAGATGAAGTTCTCAAGGTGAACGCGTAGTCGCGTACAGTACCAGTTAGGGGTCAAACCACTAAAAATCAAGTCAGGAATCTCGGTGTGATTCTGGAGTCAGACCTTAGGTTCAGTAGTCATGTCAAAGCAATAGCTAAATCAGCATACTATCATCTCAAAAATATTGCAAGAATTAGATGCTTTCTTTCCAGACAAGACTTAGAAGTCTTCCCTAAAAGACAGTTGCAGCTTATACAGACCGCTGCTGCCAGGATTCTGAGCAGAACCAGAAAATATAAACATATCACACCAGTCCTCAGGTCTTTACACTGGCTCCCAGTTACATTTAGGATTGATTTTAAAGTATTATTACTGGTATATAAATCACTCAATGGCCTAGGACCTCAGTACAATGCAGATATGCTCACTAAAAATAAACAGATTGCTCAAAACATTAGGATCACATCAGCTAGAAATACCAAAGGTTCACTCTAAGCATGATGAGTCTGCTTTTAGCTACTATGCCAGCCGCAGCTGGAACCAGCTTCCAGAAGAGATCAGATGTGCTCCTACAGTAGTCACATTCAAATCCAGACTGAAAACACATCTGTTTAGCTGTGCATTTACAGAATGAGCACTGTGCCACTGTACGTCCAACTGATTACACTGTACTTTATTTTGCATCCTCCTTTTTATTCTAAACTCAAATGGCACTGAGAATTGGGTAAGAGAGATGAAACCATGCTGATGACCTGGATCTGTGTTGGAGTAGTGAGTTTGACGTGATCAAAACTCGAGGTTCTGTGGGGTGCGAACTGGATCGATTCCATTCCTAGAGCTTCCGAACAAATGAGTTTTTGGGGTGCGGACTGATGAGGCAGTGAACCCGAGGTTACCCCGTGAGTCAGCTCCTCCTGTCCGATTTTAGGGGAAAATCAGGTCTATAGGAGACGTCCAATAGATTTTTTGTTTTTAGATTATTATTATTTTTTTCTATTTTAATTCTTTTTAGAACTGTTTCCACTGTATATCCGACTGATTGCACTGTATTCCTCCTTTTGATTCTGAACTGAACTCAAATGGCACTGAGAATTGGGTGAGACAAACATAAATTACTGAATTGGGGAACTTGAGAAATGAAACCATGCTGATGACCTGGATCTGTGGTGGAGTAATTGACCTTGAGGTTCTGTGGGGTTCAGACTGGATTGATTCCATTCCTAGAGCTTCCGAACAAATGGGTTTTTGGGGTGCGGACGGATGGGGCAGTGAACCCGAAGTTACCCTGTGAGTCAGTCCTTGAGCACCTCCTGTCCGATTTTAGGGAAAAATCGGGTTCATCGGAGACGTTAAATACATTTCTTAGGCGTCGAAAGAACACCACAGACAAAGTTTTATTTACTACAAAGGAGAAGGAGAAGCAGAAGGAGAACGAAGGCTTCCATCTCTGGTGGTCCACGGAGACCATTCCCATGCGTCTAGCCATGCCGGCTCTGCCCAAGAATCCGGAACCGCCTTGGCCCTCTGCAAGGACCTAGATTCTTTGAAGCCTGCCTGGTCTCTCCCTCCTGCACCGCCCTGGCCCTCAGCCTGGACTCCAGATTCACCGAAGTCTGCCTGGTTCGTCCCCCCGGTCCCACCATGGCCACATCTGCTGGGGTTCCTGATTAGCCAGAGGCTCCATGGTCTGTCCCTCTGGCTCCACCCTGGCCTTCTGCCAGGACTCCAGACCCGTCCGAGCCGTGCAGCCTTGTCTGCATGCCTTGTTTCATGTTCGGATTCCGGCACTCATGTCTATTTCGGTTTCGGTCTAATGTCGGGGTTCGTGCACTCGCACTACATGTCTTGTTTCTCATGTGAGCGCACAGGTTGTGT
The DNA here is from genome assembly GCA_031834385.1 of Semotilus atromaculatus. Classification (NCBI taxonomy): domain Eukaryota; kingdom Metazoa; phylum Chordata; class Actinopteri; order Cypriniformes; family Leuciscidae; genus Semotilus; species Semotilus atromaculatus. The sequence goes on from JAULUF010000044.1 coordinate 27,868,622, forward strand.
GTTCATTCACTCACCATGCGCTCTTGTCTTGTGTGTTTTGTGAGCACTTGGTTTATGTTTTCATTAGCGAGGCGCTCTTGTGTTATGTTCTGTGTTGCAGGCAATTTGCGTTTTCTACGGCCGTATGCTTTCACGTTCTCATGTTTTGTAAAAATTCATGTTATGATTTGTGTGAACATGTAGCTTGTGAGTTTTTCTTAGTTGCATGTTCATGTCTTGTTTTGAGTGTGAATGTCTTGAGATTGTTTTCACGCATGTGCTTTGTTTTTGATTTGTGTGACCACGTCTATCGTCTTGACCCCACCCATCTTGCTACCTGATTATTGGTTAATTTACCCCACCTGTCCTCCCTCGTTATCTGCCTTGTTTGCTCCCTATTTATTCTCCTTGTGGTCACAGTCCTGTGCCAGACTGTTGTCGTATGTTACCCATTGAATGTTCCCTCTGTTTCAAGGCTGGCTGCTTAGTCTAGCTTTCCCCTTTGGGCAGTTTATTTTTTATAATTAATAAAAGCCCTTAACTTCTGCATTGAGTCCTCTCTTCATACCTTCACCCAACACTGACGTAACCTCAATGTTACTTCTTCTGACACTAGACCATAAGAGGTTTTAACACTCCTTCTAACAACAAACACATCACATTTGCCAGCTACTAATTTATAGCTTATACTTATATCCTCCTGAAATGTCCATGATTTGTCTCCATATGCTATGCAATTGCTTAATGGTGCTATTCAGTTTCTCTCAAAGAGGCAAATGAAACAGAATTTTGACCTCCTTTAACTGCAGACAGACTCTTATTATCATCTTCTGGTTATGGAACAGTGTTCATTTATTGGAGTCAAGCCAAAATGACAGTAAATGTGGTGAGTAAGAATCCAAGCAACAAACTGAGGTATTACAAGGTAGCAGATAATCTGCCATGGCATATACACCATCGCTGAAATGAAAGCTCCATATCAGGATACAAATGTTTATTTGTTTGTGACCATGCCATGATAAAAATCGTGTCTTTTTCCTGCTCATAAATACACACTGATGTGCTCACATATACAAGATGGGCATCATAGGAAATGAGAGGCTATCATGTTTATCACTGCTAGGCATTTCTCCATTTCACTGACGTGTAACACACACTGTTGTGATTGTCTCAGCAGAGTCTGTGTTTTGTCACAGCAGTATAGAAGCCTGCCAGTATGTCGTAGCACCGTGTGGTCCCATGAATGTCAATAAGCTAGTGGCCTCTGACTAGCCCACTGTCTAACGGACCATTACCCGCTGTGATGAATTCTGTGTCTGTGTCAACACTTTGACCCCGTGCACTGTCTTGCTGTTGCTTTTCACACTGTGTGGACTTTATCACGTTTAGTGAGGATAAGAATAGCTATCATGTATAGAATTGTCAAATGAGAGTATATTTACAATTAAGCAATAGCTAGTACACAAGCTACAAGCAACATCTGTGCTAAGCACGAAATACCATGCCAACAAATGAATAAACAAAAAGTTAATATTGAGTAACTTACATTTTAGACACATTGCCAGTTATTTGCCAATTTTTGCTCCGCCAATGAAAATAGTTTCAAACGCATCCAAAGCAGAATCGGTGTGGTGTTTCTTTCCTGATTAAATCAATGCATTGAATTAATCAGTTGAATGACTCCATCATACAGAAAACTTGTATGGGTTCTGAATGAATCAGTGTTTTTGAAAGAATCGGTTGGACGAATGATTCAATGATTCACTTGTTTCATTCCTGAATGAATCATTGTTTTAAACAAATAATTATTTAATGATTCACTCACTTATTTTGTTTATTATTTTTAAGAATCAGTTGAATGAATCAATTAATTATATCAAAAACAACACTATCTCACGACCAATTTGTATAAATTCACACAAGTGAGTAAAGTGTGACTGATTAATATGAATTAGTACGACCTCACTCGTACGAATTCCTACGATTTGTCTAAACCCCAGTGACGGTTAGGTTTAGGGGCAGGGTCAGGGGTAGGTAATTCGTACGAATTCATTTAAATTGGGCAACTCGTAAAATATGTACGATTTAACATAAATCTTACAAATTCCGTGAGAACAGGTTGCAAAAACACAGTCGCATTTCACAACCTAAATATATATTTAATGGACCTGAGATTAACAAAGATTAATAAATACTAAAATGTATTTCTCATTATTTGTTAATATTAAATGCATGAATTATGTTTATGCATTATTTTAAAACATTAATACATTAACTAATTGGACATTATTGTAAAGTGTTATAAAAATGTCCACCACTAATGCAAGAACTGACATTCTGTGAGAAACACAAAAAAATAAAAGCAGAGTGAAACAAACAGTAAGAAAGTCCCAGTCTGTTAGTCTGTATATCAACACTGTTGCAATTCTGTTCAGCCATACAAATTCAAGGACTGGAAGTAACTGTGGTATAATTATTATAATTAATTATCTTTCAAAGATTTACTGTGTTTTACATATTTCTTAGCAGAACTGTTATTGGTAATTATACAAGTTGGTATTATAAGGAAAGTCCTGCCACTGATTTTGTACTGCATGAAAACAAGTTTAGTTTTAAAATTTTTGATTTGCTTCAGGGATAAATGCTCTCTGACACTGTGTAACACAGATGCCAGATTAAGAGATTGGATAATAGGCCCCTGTCAAATCTGCTCATTTTAAGTCATTGCTATAGCTGGAGGGTCTGGTTTAACTTCGCTCTGAAAGTATTGGGATGTCAGATCCCTTTATATTAAGCCTAAAACATACTCTGATCATGCAGCCAAATGTATTTATCATCACAGGCCAAGGACTGCTGACAATGTCAGCTATGATGTCTTTTGTCGCAAAAAAACTATATTAGACATTTCAGAAATAAATTGTCCTGTAATTGCATACAACTATATTTAATTAATTAATTTAGAGAAATTTTAGAATTTTATGCTATATAGGAAGGCCATCAGATGAGTTTTTGAGTTTTCTTGCACAGATATATCCACTACCATTAGAGAGTCCTTAAGTGTCTGTGGGAGATAGCTCAGATTATACACTGAAATGCCTAACCTCAGGGACAGATGTCAAGTGATTGATGGGGCTGTTGGTGGCACTCTCACACTACCTCTGTAATAGGAAAGAATATAGTAATTAGAGCCACGAGGCTTTGATTGAAATTGACTCAAGAATTTGACTGTTGCAAAAATGAGGCTCCTAGCTGTACTAAATGGAAGTAATGTCCATTTGCAGAGTGCAGGCAGTGCAGAAATGTGTCGATAGAAGGCTTGAAAATGGCTTTTAAACGGTTTACATAATTAACGTGATAGACAAGTAATAGATAATAGCCACACATTTGTAATTAAAAATAAAAGACAAATTGTAATGCTCTATAATTATTCATTTGCTCTTTCTTTCTTTCTTTCTTTCTTTCTTTCTTTCTTTCTTTCTTTCTTTCTTTCTTTCTTTCTTTCTTTCTTTCTTTCTTTCTTTCTTTCTTTCTTTCTTTTTCTTATTTTTATCTTGACAATGAGTCTACCAATAAATAAATAAAATAAAATAAAACCATCGAGTACACTATTCATGCATTAAGTATGAATGAACTGACTAAGTGCTTAATCTAATGCTTAAGCTAATAGTTCACTTCTGTCTTGAGAGCACGGGTCGTTAACCTGATACCTGTTAAATTGATTTATTGTATGTAACATACTGTGACTAGTGTTACCATGAGTTTGCATATTTATGCTTTTTCTATTTGCATTTGTTATTATTGGAGAGTTGCAAAGTTGACTATTTGGAATCGGCCAAATGTAAGAGGTCGTACTGTTACAGCTTTTTTGGAAAGACTACCGGTATTCAGAGTTCATTTCAAAAGCAGCTTCTAGAATAGTAAACAGTCACTTGACTGACCCATAATGCATTTACCTTTACTGTCATTATCACACTGACACAGTTATAACTCATAGTTGGTTACATAATACATCCTGTTGTGTGTCTGGATGTTTGAAAAGATAAAAAGGAACAAAGGGTGTAATTGAAATCTTGATGGTCTTTTTCATTAAGTATAATTTCATGTTGAATGAATAAACCCAGTCTGGGGAATATAGATAATTTCCTCAAGAATAATGGAAAAAGAGGCAGTCCATCAGTCTTGAAAATGAGGAGCCACCCGAACCTTCATGACAAAATATATACATTTGTTAGCAGTAAGTAGTTTATGTTATATGTCATATTCATTGAAAAGCATATTTCTCTCTCTCTCTCTCTTTCTCTCTCTCTCTCTGGACATTGGGATAATCTTATATTTTTTTTACTGAATAACAGTAGGACAGTGTGCAATGTGGTCCTTTGTTTTGCAGCTCTGCGCTTAAAGTGACATGAAAGCATGTGAGGACGGGCCTCGGAACAAATCCTCCACCCAAACCCAATTAAACATGCATCTCAATGGAGCCTTGAATGTAGAAAAGGCATTTCAGATATTGGATTGAGATGTTTATGTAATATTATGTAAGTAGAAGGATAAAATCAGAGGCTTTCTCGCACTGGAATGTAGCCTGCATTTGGTGCCATTTGCACAGTGAATTCAAATGCTATTTTGTAAAGATTATAATCCGCTTGCAGGGATCTTTGCTCTCAAAGTCAACAGCTTTTCAGTTGTGAAGATTCAGTTATTTGACTTTACTTTTTCACTAGTCCTCAGGGTTGATTTTGAGTTTAAGTTTAAGTTTTGTGAGTTTAGATTTATTTGTTTCTGGTTCAAGAATCTGTTTAATTTAAAATACTGTCAGATTGAATATATTAGTCTTTGTTTTCCTTCTCTGATAACCCAAACATATTCACTGCAAAATAATTTGCTACACAAATGGTTTAAATGACATTTATTTAAATAGGATCAAATTAAGTATTAAATTAGTTTAATTCAAGGCCACAGAAACTGCGGGTTCTTTGCAATTTACCAAAACTGCATTGTTTAAAACTTGTGAATTTTATTTAATTTTTTTAAAGATGTTTTTGTATGAATTTTTTATTAAAAACATTTATTCTGCATTCTCATTATGAGCACCATTTAAAGATTACTCAAATGGTAAAGGAATTGAATGGAAATGTGTTGTCAGTCTTAAAAAAAAGACTTAAATACTATTCATTCATATTTACATTACAATATTGCAAAAAAAAAAAAAAAATCTATGGAGGAAAAAATTAGAGGTAAAAAATGAATGTGGTCATTTATCTCCACTATTGACACCCACTCATGCTTAAACGGCACAATAAAGTTTGACATAAGATTCATCCAAGTGAATAATCTGTTTTTCCCCCCACAATTTGCTGAGCAATGATCTGGTCTATTAATATCCAAACTCCCATTTGCTGTCTTATGCATATCTTCACAAAGACCATCAGTAATGTTTCTAATACTTAGTCAGCTGTTGTACTGTCAAGGTACTGTTTTGTAGAAAAACACATTATATTATTTTATATATATGCACAATTACAATTGATATACTTTAAAATTGCAATCAAAATATGTATATATTTAATATATGCATCTTCATTTGACATAAGCCGTCCTCAAGCCCACCAGCAGAGATGAAAAAAGGATGGAGAGAATGTAAATAAATAAATGGAGTCGAAAAGATAAATCATCAACCTGTGCTGGTGTTGAGGCTGAAAGGAAAGGGGGAAACCTGGAGGTAAATGATGGATAGCCTCCGAGAGCAAGCTGAGAGTTTGATGACTTGGAGTTGCGGTACATAAAGCTCCTTCTCCCTCAAGGCCTTTGTTTTATCACATTTTCATTTTACCTTTCCACAGAGCTACTGCCCTGTTCCTGATGCCCTCTGTTATGTTATGAGCTGACAGAGCTTCCTCCTGGAAGAAAAAATGGCCTTCGGTCTTGAGGGGCTCAGCATACACACGCTTCACATCTTTCTTGCTTTCCCCATGCTCCCTATATTATTAATTAGGTTTCCTTCTGGAGCCACATTATTGCCTTAAACCAAACACTGCTTGCACTGCTCACCACTGACAACATATTTGCCTCTCCTTGCTGCAAATGGAGAGAGAGAGAGAGAGAGAGAGAGAGAGAGAGAGAGAGAGAGAGAGAGAGAGAGAGAGAGAGAGAGAGAGAGAGAGAGAGAGAGACTAGAAGATAAAGTGGGGGAGGTAGAGTCAGAGATGTAAAGCAAGAGAAATGGAGAGAACGAGCGAACGGATAGGAAATGTGCGAGGGAAAATAGCAGAGCTGACTTTCCCTGCGTGCGTGTGTGTGTGTGTGTGTGTGTGTGTGTGGATATGACAGCGCGTGTAGCCGGCCAATCAGAGCGCATATCCTGAGCTGCAGCAGGCTGGCAGATTTTGGGAGCTCTAGCGGTTCTGTTCTGGACTGGATTGTGCTGCTGCACACACACTCTATGTGTGACTTAAAAAAATGTGGTGGAACATCAGGAGCGCTCCTCCGTATTCCAAAGCCTTGTCATCTTTTAAGGAAAGACTGAGAAGGTAAGAGGCACTCTGTGTGCTTTTCTTTACTCATCTGCTGATTGATGCTTGCTGCCTCTGTTTGCCTGGCTTGTGGTGAGGAGGCATTTAGAGAAAGTCTGGGAGTTGTTCTAGTGTACATGTGGTCATAGACGAAACGGAGCAGCGGGACGAGGGAAGGAAAGCAGTGTCTGTCCATTGATCTGTGCCTCTTTCATTACTCCCCAGTACTTTATCGTGGCTGCGTGTAATTCTTCAGAGCTCTGTCTGTCTCACTTTCCAGTGAACAAAGCGAAGCAAGTGAAGCTGTTGAAAGTCCTTGTGTCTGATTCTCTAGTGCCTCATGATTGCTTCGTGAAAATGGACGGCAAGCTTTCTTTCTGCAAATATTGAATGTATTTTTTTTTATTATTGTTTTACTGCTAATCATTTACAGCTATGATGATAAAGAAATGGTTGCAGTGGACTTCAAAACTCCACATGTGAAAATGCTATATATTTTTTTAATGAGTGTGCTGTGTACTCAGAAGTGCATTTTTTATTGTTCTTAGAAAAGCATTCAGAGTAAATTGGGGGTGTCTAACAATCAGACGTTGAGGGATGTCTGACAATGACTGAGTGATTAGACCAGCCTGTATTTGATGCATGGGGGAAGAGGTGTGCTTCAACCAGTGCCTCCATGCAGTGGATATGCCAAGGTGACAAATGAACATCAATGGATCCCTGGAGTCCCTCCCCCGATATTACTAATCCTGTAGCTGGTAATCAGTCTCAGCACCTTTTCCTCATGCCACTGGATTTAGTGCGGACGGCAGGGAGAGCTTTCTGGTTACAAAACCACTTCAGTTCTATATAAAGAACTGCAATTTACTGTGCTGAGAAGTGAATAAGACATGAGAAGTAGAGAGAAAAAAATATTAAATTGAATAAAGTGGGCTGAATCAACTACACTGGGGAAATTTTTACTGCTTCATGTCTTGAAGGTTCTCTATGATGCATGAGCCAACTTCAACATGGAAGGAATACTCTGGATTTAGTACAACTTAAGCTCAATCAGCATCATTTTGATAAAAAAAATAAATAAAAAAACTCTTACTGTGAGGCACTTACAAAGGAGGTGAATGGGGCCAGTTTAAAAGCAGAAATGAGACACGTGAAACTTTTATAAAAGCACTTAAACTTATTATTTAAGTTTTATTTGAGTATTATTTAAGCTGCAAAAGGTTTCTCATAATTGTTATGGCCATTTTAGGGTTTTAGGTATTATGTTGCCAGTACAATGCAGTTGTAAAATTGGATATAACTTTACACACCAAAGGTTAGATGTGAACATCACACTAAAATAATATATATTATTGGCTATAGGCTACTATTGAAAGAAGGGGGGAGGGGGAGTGTTAATGTTTGCTTATTGGCCCCAGTCACTTCCACTGTATGTGGCTTAATGTGACCCAGATTTTTTCTTCTTTGAAAGAAAAGGAGGGGCAAGTCTAAACTATTTTTTGTAGTAAGTGCTGTCAGTTGAGCTTAACTTGCACTGAACCCTGAAAATATTCGTTTAGCACTATCTCACAATACAGAATGACTCCTAGATCAAATTCCATCAGTGACGTTTCTTTTAATTTGCATGTATAAAGAGATTAATTCAAGCAATGAGTGGGATAGAGAGCCGACAGGAACAAACATGGAAAAATGTCATTGTGAGAAGACGCCTCTCAGCCACTGTTCCATCCGAGCCTCACTCCATTCCAATTAGCATCCTAATTAGCTGCACTGGATTCTAATCAGTATTACAAATTTGTTTTGAAGACCTCAAGAAACCTTTGTGAATCACTCGAGACCCCTTTGCTTTTGAAGTGCAGAACAAGGGCATGAGTGTTATCGGTGCCTCCTGGCCTACTGTGCTTTTAGGTGTTGCTGGAGCAGTGTTTTGTTCACATGTGTAACACCTTTTTCTCTTGCTCAGAAAGTTCATTATTTAACCGTTGTGTTTTGACAGTTCCTGAGAGTCTCAGCGTAATTCACTTAACTAATGAATTGATTCTTTTAATCAAATTCCCACTACTGCATGAGTCCAAAAATACAAATGAAAAATCACCTTTTAATAAGGCTTAAACTTAATTGAAATTGATCATTATATAACATGGTCACATTGGTCTACGTCTTGGTCTAGACATCAATATTACAGATAGATGCAGCTTGCATGACAAATTGCAAGGATGTGGGTTAAGGACGTGAAAACTTTTACAACCATCTGTTTTAACATAAACCACTGGAACATCATGAAAGGAAAGGGAGCTGTCACCCAGTATTAGTCAAAATGCACTCAAAAAGCAATTTCTTTTCAGGGCAACACAATAAGCTTGAAAGAGCGAGTAAAGGCTTTGCACTCCCTCCTCCTCTTGAAAAATCTTCAGCAAGACTCAGTAAATAAATTGCGCTTCTGATTGAGCAGATGGACATTATTCTGAATGAGAAGCTAGCATATTCATTTCCCTTCGAAACTAGACTCGGGCTTCTGCTTTTATTCATTGAGAAGAAAAATAATGTTTTGCTCTTTTTCTTTCATGTTTAGCAGTAAAAAGCAATCGCCATATTTTTTATTTGATTTTTTTTTTCCTTTTAAAAGATGTTTGTTTTTTAAAAGCACATCTGGCTCACATGGCAACTTTTTTTAAATTATGGAATACAAAATAGAAAAACGAATTTACATAATTCGATTTTAATTTGTGTGTAATTAGCATACATTGAGAAACTATGACTGTTTTTTTTTCTGTTCCGTTTTGAGACAGTAGTGTCCAATCCAACATTTATCCACTCATGCTCCCATTAATTGAGTTACAAGGTGTAAAAAATTCTGAGATTCCTTGTCAAAAAATCTCAAAATACGATCCATTCCTATGACAAACACACTGTCCAGTTACCCGAGGCCAATAGTCTGGTAATTATTATCAAGACTGCTGTTCAGATTTGCATCAAGCACAGTGAGTTCAGTCAGGCAGGTTCACATCAATTACGTTTCATCACACAGATTAATCCAGATTCACAGATGTGAGTTGCTGCATTTAGATGTTTATTTTGAGCTCTTTTACTCATCACAATCATTTAGTTCAAAATGCAAGTCGGAGACTGTTCTTCATATGAGTTTGCTTGTGTATACAGTATTCCTGAGAACCTCTCTGTAATCTCTGAACATTGTTTCGAATCTTTAATGATTCTAGTCCTCGAACTTGACTGTCAGTCTATTGTTGGGGATTTTCGAATTATTCTTTTTGAAGTTACATCCTTACACCAGTAGGTGGTGTCGTGGTGATATGTCACTGTGTTTTACTCACTTGTCTCACTGACTTTGAATCATTCACACAATGGATTTGTTCAAAAACATTGATTAATTCATAAGCAAACAAGTGTCTGGCTGCATCCGAAATCACATACTTCCCTTCTATAGGTGGAAAAACAGTATTTAGGGCCCTATGATTTCCGCAATGCAGAAAATGCAGCCGGAATCGCGGAATCCAGTCATAAAAACGGAATTTACTGTATAATGTGGAATTTCACGGAATATGTCAATTTTGATGGATAAATAAATAACAAGTCAGTACACTTCATAAATACAATTCCTAAAATGCTGAATCTCGGCAATATCAAATACATTTTCTGTAAAATTGTTGCCAAAAAAATATTTGAGAGATCCAAGTTACATTCACAATGTCATGCTGACATCTTTCCTCACAAACAAGCGGGAGTTTCCCAGACATATCTCCCCCCCCCCCCCCCCCCCCCCCCGTTTCTATTGTCATTTGTTTATTTGTTCTATGCTTTTTTTTTAGCATCTTAGCGACATCGCAATTTCCATTCGTTTCGAATGCTCTAAACCCTAAAGCTCTTTCACTCACTTATGTCAATAACCCTCATGCCGTCGAGGAATGAAGAGCACGAGTGAGTTTCTCTTCAACAAGTGATGAATCCAAATTGTCAGGGAGGCTGAAGAGATGAGAGCTATCCGTTTTTTTTTACAAGGTATCCAACGGGCAATGGGCATACATTGCAGACCATTGATCCTCGGAATGCTGTTCAGCCGTTTGAATAAACTCGCCACGCTGGAGCTCTCATTACACGTCCTGTGCACCAGCAGTCATGATCTCTGCTATTATACGGGAACAGCTGTTCCATCAAAAATGTATTAGATGTTTCATTGAAAGGCAAACAGCAACATCGCAATGGAGTTTTAGGCCAAATTTCATATCTTAGGTCTTCACAGGCAACAGTTAATCTGAAATTTTCTGTGGAATTCTAATGTAATCGCTGGCTGTGTTTCTCCCTCCATGAAAGTACAGTTTGTCCTCTTTCCTTCACACAGATGTTTCGTGGAAATCTGCCATTGCCTCCAGTGAGTCTCCAGTTGACGGCGACTACCCAACGAATCAACACGTCTTGCTCTTGGCCCACGATGTGAGTGCTGCCCGTTGGGTCTCTGCTACAACAGGATTTTAAACCATGGCCGTCAGCCAAGTCCTGCGAACTGGTCCGATCGGCGTCTAAAGCCGCCCACCGTGAGAGAGACCTCTGTCTGGGTGAGCGGGAGTTCAAACGTTGCGACTCTTTAACATGAGAGCAGCCAGCAGTCCTGCCTGTCTGTCCCCTCTGCTGCTGTGCCTATGTGTGCTCCAGAGGAGCTATGGGACCCCTTCTCCACCCAGCCCCACGTTCACCCACAACAAGACAAAACTGCCCGACGGCGACAAGGACTCGCACCATCGTCCCAAACGAGGTTGGATCTGGAATCAATTCTTCGTTTTGGAAGAGCACTTCGGGCCGGAAGACCAGTACGTGGGGAAGGTAAGAGCCCTTTCTTTGTTTCGATCTGTGTGCAGGTGTGGGAAACGTGCTTAAAGGTTGGGTAGGCAATTTTTTTTAAAACACTTTTGTTATACTGGTTGAAACATCTTGACAGTGATCAATAATAGAAGGAAGTGGTCTGAAAATTAAGTAATTTACATATCTTCTGGGGAAGTCTCAGGACCAAAAATAATTTTCGTCCAATCAATGCATTTAGTCCGAATGCAATGATATAATGTCGAACCTTCCTGCCAACATATGCATTTCCATACCTCCGCGCACCCTGCTTGCGCAGACATCACACACCATCAGCGAGTTCCTTAAGGTTATGCAGAGTTTTAGACAGACAGTCACCAAGTGCTGGAAAACAAACAGGAGCCACCTTTTACAGTTCCTCCTGAACCAAAACAAGCTTATGCTGCGTTCACGACATGTCGTAACCTTAAATACAAGATGACAACCCTTGACGTTCCACCCCGAGTCGTCCACAGACTCAGATTTATGGCCTTCTATGTCAACACTGTCAATTCCGATATTAATCTGCAGCAGTCAAGTAGTACAAGTAAGAGCTCTGTAAGTTGTTTACGTTCATTATTTTTGTAATGTTATGTGCTTTGAGACATGAGGTAATTTAATTGTGCGCGTTCATGTGTTTTGGAGGAGACGTGGCTTTGAAGGCACTCTGAAGTGAGGGTGGGATTATATGCTTCAAAGCTACCTTCCCTTACAAAAAAAATAAGAATACTTCAAGTTCATTGTAAGTATACTTTATGTAGTAAGTATACTAATATCAATGTACTAAAAGTATACTTGTAACTGTACTGTTTCAATACTACTGTATGCTGCTAAGGCCATATATGTGAACAATATATGTCTCATTTAAGTTTATTCACCGAATATATATGCAAACAATTAGTATGCTATATGATTTTCTATAGGTTTTCTATAGGTTTATACCATATATGAAATACTAAATATAGTATATGTACGTTTTCACTCTATATGAGCATATATTTCATATGTGGATATTTCATATATGAGATGTATATGTCAAAATAGGTATTATAATATATTATTATAATATTAATATAATTAAATGTAATACATAAACATATTTTATATGAGATAAACAAATATAGGATTTTTTTCAATTTCTAATAAGTTTCATATATGGCTGTGCATAATCTGCATATATGTACATATAATTTTCCACACAGTATGAGCATAAATGTCATATATGGACATGGTCAAAATATGTATTATACATACACACACACACACAAACGTATTATACATTCATAAATATATTTATATGCGGGATATATTTGTAAGTATATGGATTTGTTTCCTTTTTCACTTTATACGAGTATGTTTTCCATATTGATATTTCATATATAACATTTCCGTATGGAAAGCGCCTCCGAAATTTAAATTGCCTATCCTACCTTTACACTGTGCAGGTGATTATCTAAAAATAAACCTTGTATGGGGTTTGTTGAGAAAATGGTTCCTTGAAAAAGCACTGTTTTAACTGAGAGACAATGGCTGTACGTCATGTTTTTGGACTAATTGAAATGTGCGATGTCAAAGTATTCCTGTAATCATATTTTCTTGGAAGCGAGTAAATAGTGCAGGTGACTAATCAGAAACAAAATCCACGATACTCCGAACAGCATGTTTTTGTCAGAAAATTGATTTGGCTTGCAAATTAAAGACTGACCTGTGACTGACATCCACCCTGCTAATAAGAGCATAATTATTTTGACTGTCGACTACAGAGAAACGAGAGGATCTAGAGGACTTTTTTTGTCTCTATTTATTCCATTGTCTTCTTACGCAAAGTTGGAGAAACTAACATGTTCTTATGATAATCATTTGAAGCACCTTTTATTCTGTGACTCCGGAAAAAATCCAGAGATCCCTCTGCGGCTTATAAACGTCAGCAGCGGTACAATCAATTATTTTGCCCATTCGGTTCTGTGAATACTGGCCAACTGTCAGCTCAGATGAAACCACTGTTTCATGGGTTGGAATAATACAGGGTGACACTGACAGCTTTTGACATTGACTCAGCAAGGTGAAGGTTAAGTGAAGATAGCAGAGTTTATGAAGAAATGGCTGAGGAGCCATCAATTGTTTACACCTACATCCCTTAGGAACTGAGCCAAGTGTGTGTGCGTGCCATGTTCCTTCAAGCACCATTGGACAGGTTGCTTCAGATCTGCACACTTGAGTGTAAATACAGACGTGTATGTGTGCTAGGGATGTGAAACAAACCCATTTCTATAATGGTCCCATTAACAAAAATTTTTTAGTACTTTTAAGAAAAAGAAATTTGAACAAACAGAACTCTAGATTAGTTAAGGATAACAGTCAGCTCAGGAGTCTGACTACACTGGTCCCGCTTTTGATTCACTGAAAAGAAATATAGAAAGAATGACTCGTAGGATTCACTTTCTCTAATTTGATTACTGGTTGTGCTGTATGGTTTTGATTCTCTGACAAGAACCGATTCATTATAGTAATTAGTTTTGTAATTCGATTACAGTGATTTTGATTCACAGAGAAGAGCTGGCTTATAAGAGTCATTTGTTTTGTAATTGGTTTACCAGTTGTGCTGTATGGTTTTGATTCGCTGAGAAGAACTGATTCATTAGAGTCATTTGTTTGGTAATTGGACTACATTCATGCTATATGGTTTTGATTCACTAAATAGAAACACTCATAAGACTGATTCTTTTGAAAGTCACTGGCTGCGATGTATGGTTCTGATTCACTGAGAAGAACAGACTCATAAGAGAGATTAGGCATCGGAGAGATTTGACTAGAACTGGACTACACTAGTCATACTGCAAATAGTATTTTTAAACTTAGTTTTTAAACATCAGTGGAGTCAATTCAATTAAGCTCTTGTTGCAGCAGAACAGGCATGCTTAGCCCCTTTCTGGAAGCAAAGTGTGAGAACATTCTTACTTGTATTGAACTGCATAATATGAAGCCAAACAGGGCCCTTGTTCTGCTCACATGGGTGCCACTTAATTTGTATGCTGCTGTGTGTGACCTGTCTGTAAGAGATTTGAGCGAGCTGAATATTTTCTCTCAGGCTTTCTTAAACTGCAGAGACAGAAATGGGTTGAGGCTCTCAGTAGCCTCCTACACTCTTCTCTTTTTTTCACACCTTCTCCTGTCTGGTCCCTTCAGACCACCATCTTTTCTTCTCTCCACTTCAGTGGTCAGAAAAAAAGAGGTTTTGGGGGCCCAGACAGACCTGTTCTACTAAAACCCTGCCTGTCCTCAAATATCTAGTTATGGGAACATACTAAACTATGTCACTTTATAAAAACAGATGAGAAATATCAGTGGGACCATCTTTTGTGGGTTAGAAATGAAACATACACATACATGATACTTGGTTAGAAAGAAATTATCCTGAAATGTTTTGGCTGAAATACAATTCGACACCCGCACAGCTCTGAAAACTAGTGATTTTGTTACTGTTTGGCCATCGTATGTATTTCATAAAAAAAATAAATTATGGTAAATTACAAAAAGCAAATGAATAATGTATGATTTTTAAGGTTCCCTAATGATTTATTGCATAAGGTTTTTACTAGGTCAATGTTTGTTGGATTTTTCTTTTTTCTTTTTTCTTTATTTTACACTATTTTATTTATTTTTTTGACAAAAATGTCTTATGAATTTAATCTGTATGTTTTCGTCATATTGCATTTATTAATTGGAGTCTATTTTTTTTTTTCCTGACTAAAATGGCATATCATTATATAGTTAATGAAAATAACCTCTAAGAGTCCAAACCAAATTTTCAATCAGGAGGACTCCAAAAGAGGGTGAATTATACTGCCCTACAAAGCAAAAAGGCAGTAACTGCATTTTTGGTCAAAAATGAGTTATTATCATTTTCATGACATTCAAGGCATCCTTTGTTATGTGACATAACATCTTTTCTCAAATGTGTGTCGTTTTGGAGAAAAATGGTAGTCGTTTGTACAGTAACTGCAAAAAGCCCTAATGAAACAAAGCAAGAGTACAGTAACATCCATTACTGTATTATTGTTATGTTTTACCTAACAAAAAATAACCGTGTTGCTGCGCAGTGTAGTTACTGTTGCCATGGTGAACACACAGCTGATTTCGCGGCATCCTCACGGGACGGTTTTATGAGCTTGCATGACTGTGAAAAATATTAGTATTTAATGTTGTATTTAATTAAATGCATTTATGATGAAATTACTACATTTTCATGCCAAATTATGTTCATTTTGAGCACGAACTGTGCGCTGTCACTTTTTAACTCAGCGCATGCAGCAGAAATAGACTCGGTGCGGAAATGAACGACACGTCTCATTCGTGGAGGTGGAAAATCAAGTTATTTGTGACATGCAAGATTTATTGTATAAAGATTTATACTGTTCTGAGTCTGAGTCTGCTGTTTTTGTCAATTTAAAGTTTTAATTTAAAAAGTGGAACAATATGGTACACGCAAATACAGTAGAGCTTGCAAACTGTGGCTTTTTTGAAGCGCGAACTTTGAACGCGAATGTGAACGTTGTCAACATAACTCACTGGAAATCACAAATACTCCAACTGTCCCACACCGGCGACTTCAGTGAAAGAGGAGGGGGTTCAAGTTCAAGTCCTGTCGATGGGTCTCCTGCGTCTGCAGTTGCCATGCTATCTTTTGACTGGCTGTATAAAGCTATAGCTAGGTAGAGGACTCGCAGCACTTCAACACGCGTGTTTTTCCCCGCTTTGCAAACCGACTGGACGTGACATGGGGGCGTGGCAGCATCGACGATTCCATTTTTGAATTCGGTGTTCGAGATTGTGACTTAATTTCGATCGAATTCTATTTAAAATCGAAATCGTGACACCCTTAATGACCATATGAAATGAGGTGTTCATCAATTATTATTTTATTATATATATATATATATATATATATATATATATATATATATATATATATATATATATATATATATATATATATAATCTACAATCTATTATTAAATGTATGTTTACTAATTTGAAATATCTGTCCCATGTATTCATTTCATTCAGTACTTTGTGTTTATAAACCTACTGAAACAGATACTGGCTGCACCATATAAAATAATCAACTTGTTTATCTTAGTTATCATCATGAGTTTGAAAAGCCTTAGAAACACTTAGGCAAACTGATTTTGTTTTACTCTGTTGAATTGGAGTTTAACTTGCCTATTATTGCTCCAAAGAAAAGTTGTTTTGCAGTGCTTTAACATTAATGTGATTTGTAGGTATAGCAGATACTACATTACAGATACAGAAACACCCCCAGACACACATTAATCTAATACTCACACATAATAATGTGGTCCTATTCAAAATAAATTGTCTCCATTTGGGCCTTGATACAGCTTAGCTATGTGAGACTTTAAGCAACAGTTTCAGCACCAGAACAGCTT
Source organism: Semotilus atromaculatus (assembly GCA_031834385.1). Lineage (NCBI taxonomy): Eukaryota > Metazoa > Chordata > Actinopteri > Cypriniformes > Leuciscidae > Semotilus > Semotilus atromaculatus. The sequence goes on from JAULUF010000044.1 coordinate 27,885,411, forward strand.
CCAGGTGGAAAATATTTACCTAAAATTGTCAAATTAGTTTGGGTTCGCTATATCCATGATCAGGAAAACAAATGGTTCCAATTATTTCAAATACAGTGTATCTAACACACCCAAAAGCCCAAGTTATGGCAAAATAGTTTTTTTGAGAATCTGTAGTTACTGCCCTTTTCCTTGGTATGGTGCCACGTTTTTGGTAAGTAATACAAAGCAAGAATACAGTAACTGCAAAATAGGGGTAAAATATCAAATTAAATATGAGGATTAATATATACAAAGAATAAGCTAATATAAAGTAACAAAACAGCCACATGTCCAATAATCTACCTACAACTACTTAGGCTGGATGACAGGATAACTTTAAAGTCATTTTTCTCAGTTCTGCACTCTGCGTAGTTACTGCCTTTTTGCTTTGTAGGGCAGTATAGTTAATTAAGTACTGGAATCAGTCTTTCAACACTGAACCCTTGAGCAAAACACTGTATTGTGCTTTGCAAAATAGCATCAGCCAAATTAAAAGAAACGTATATATTTAATTCAATTCACTTCACATTCATGTGTAGAGCTCTTTTCACAATACATATAGTTTAAGCAGCTTTACATAAAAACGCATGTTTCTAGATTACAATTTAGTGTTATCTGTTTTCAGAGGTGACTGTGTCAAAGTAATGTTAATTTTTCAAAAAACTAAGATAATTAAAATCATGCATTTAGCTAATACCACGTATTAATTTAGGCAGAAACAATGATTTCATTAAAGCAATTATTACAAGTTGTGATCATAATGATTATAAAATATAGAAAATTTGGCTGTGGTGCATGTTGCGTATTCTGAAGCCCTCGCAAGGGTTGGCATCATCTCTTCAGGTGTTGAGTTATCTGAAATCTTTGTAAGAGGCTGGATCCAAACTGGTTGAAGTTTTGTGACCCTAAAGAGCATGAAGGAATGCAGGGTGATAGAAGATCAGTTAAATACAAAGGAGCCGAAACATTTAGGGGCTTATAGGTAATACTTTGCAATCGATACAGAACTTAATAGGTATCCAGTGTAAAATTGGGGTTAAAAATTATCATATTCTTGACCCGGTAAGAACTCCAGTAACTGCATTTTGGACTAATTGTAGTTTGTTTATTGATGATACAGGGCAACCAACTAGTAGTGCATTATAGTAATCCAGTCTATGAGGTCATGCATGAACTATAGGTTTTCTTCATCAGAAACAGATAACATGTTCCTTATCTTTTCTGAGGTGGAAGAAGGCTGTTTTTGTAACATTTGAAATATGATTATCTAAAGACAAATTGCTGTCTAATATAACACCAAATTGTATTCTAAGAGCTTCTGTATACAGCAGAAATACCGGTCACACTCCTCCTTTATGCCGGTCCTCTGTGAGCGATACGAGACCTGCTCGCCATGTGCCACGGCTCTCGACCTTGTCCTGCTCGCCACAATATATATGTGTATGTGTGTGTGTGTGTTTGCCAAGTAGCATTATACTTATTGTATGATTCTTGTCATAGAAGTGATACATCAGTTGTATCCATTGGTTACGCAATCTACACAATAGCAGATGAAGTTTCTGTCTGAGCGAAAGACACAATACTCTCACAGGGTTTAATTCAGCTGCTCTTTGATTTATTTCATGCTTCTCTTTTATATCAAATGAATAACGTGGAAATGTTGCCAGCATGCACGTGAGCGCTTTTTAGTTTGAAAAAAAAGCAAAAGAGAAAATAATTGTTTAGTATATTTTAGCCTTGCAGATACAATTTGTTCTTCGTACTGTAGATTATTGCTGTGGTAAATATGCTCCCTTTTCATGTAGAAAAGCACACACACATACACACACCCAGACACCCAGAAAGAGATGAAGACGCACACAAACAGCTTAAGCTTTGAAATTTGTAATAGAGAGCTAGCAAGCTGCTGGCGCTCTCGATGGTCTCTTTCAATGTTAATCTCCCTACCAGCAGACTGGTAGCACACATTAGTGTGAATGTGTGATAACTAGAGAGGGTCTACAGTAAAATAGACTTTGGAGTAGAGGAAGACCAATAGAGATCAGTCCACTGTCGTCCTATTGGAGTCGGTCTGGCTGATGAATATCTGTCACTGCAGATTTTAAAATGGAGGATTACATTAAACCGCTCACCTCCTTCTCACTAATGGCAAATTACCAAACTCAGAGCCGCCCATGCACACTTCCTTATTCTGACGTGAAGGGCTCTTGGTGCAGTGTAAAATTGACCTTTCCATCAGCACGCCGGCTTTAATTTGCGGTTAGCGGTGAAGGCTGAGCCCTGATTAAATCAGTCCTTTCCTTCTTGTAGCGTGGGCAGTTTATCAAGCCCCTGCACAAGGCAACCTGTGCTCTCAGGTCTGCGGCAGCAGTAACCGCAAACCCTGCATCACGGTCATGTCTGCATTCTGCAGAGAGAAATGTTTTTCATTATATATTTTTTCAGTGCATTCTTAATGTAGACATTGTTATGAATATTAAAACAGCTGCCGGAATGAGGTCGGTCGAAACCAAGACACCTCTAATGAGGTGCTTGTTTTGACAACATAGGTTGTTTCTTCATAGTCTCATTTATTTGTGCACAAGTCTATTCTTAAAGGGATAGTCCACCCATAATGAGAACTCTGTTATAATGTACTCACTCTCATGTCGTTCGAAATCTGTATGACTTATTTTCTTATGTGGAATATAAAAGAAGATATTTTGAAAAATGTTTGTGACAGTTTCAGTTCCTGTTGACTTACATTGTATTTTTTTTCCATACAATGAAAGTTAATTGGAACTGAAATTGTTTACCAACTGTTTACCACAATACCGTTTGAGGCTTGGAATGCCATGAGGGTCTCTGTCCCTTTAAAGCACTTAAATGTCCGTGCTGCAAGATTGTGTAGTGTCACCTCCTAACATGCATACATTAAAAAGGCTTCTGATCCATAATAGGTGCACTAATGCATCTAAATGCATCACTTTAGCACATCAATAAAATGTCTTAGAGCCCTGAATGAAGCATAGACTAGAGTGTGTGTATGTTTGAGAAGGTGTGCAAATTCTCAGTGGTCACTGTTATAAGTTAATGGCAGAATGTATTCCGAGCCGGATCAGTCTGTTTAGCATGCAACATGTGCAACACACCCAGTTTGTTTCAAATGGTTAATGAGTTTTCATTGTGCTCAAGTGTTTGCTTTGATTCATAATCCTATTAATTGCATTTGATTCATTTGTATTTTCTAGGCTGGCTGCTTTCAGATTTGAGTCTATATCTGGCAGGTACCAAAGCCTTTTATTTGTGTGGTAATGTTGTGAAGGGGTACAGCGTCACACTTTCTGCAGGACGAGTCAATGCATTCTATCTCCCACTCATCTGCCTCCCCTCCTCTCCTGTTGTTTTTTGTGACTTTTTAGACTCAGGATGTTGACAGTCAGCATTCGAAAAATGTTTTTTAATTATTATTTATTTAGAACACAATGCCAATTTTCATATCCAATTTGATATATTCTTCTTACTAAAGAAGTTCTAAACTTCTTCCTTTATGATTGTGGTAAAAAAAAAAAAAAAAAAAAAAGATTATATATATATATACACTCACCTAAAGGATTATTAGGAACACCATACTAATACAGTGTTTTACCCCCTTTCGCCTTCAGAACTGCCTTAATTCTACGTGGCATCGTTTCAACAAGGTGCTGAAAGCATTCTTTAGAAATGTTGGCCCATATTGATAGGATAGCATCTCACAGTTGATGGAGATTTGTGGGATGCACATCCAGGGCACGAAGCTCCCGTTCCACCACATCCCAAAGATGCTCTATTGGGTTGAGATTTGGTGACTGTGGGGGACATTTTAGTACAGTGAACTCATTGTCATGTTCATGAAACCAATTTGAAATGATTCGAGCTTTGTGACATGGTGCATTATCCTGCTGGAAGTAGCCATCAGAGGATGGGTACATGGTGGCCATAAAGGGATGGACATGGTCAGAAACAATGCTCAGGTAGGCCGTGGCATTTAAATGATGCCCAATTGGCTCTGAGGGGCCTAAAGTGTGTTAAGAAAACATCCCCCACACCATTACACCACCACCAGCAGCCTGCACAGTGGTAACAAGGCATGATGGATCCATGTTCTCATTCTGTTTTCGCCAAATTCTGACTCTACCATCTGAATGTCTCAACAGAAATCGAGACTCATCAGACCAGGCAACATTTTTCCAGTCTTCAACTGTCCAATTTTGGTGAGCTCTTGCAAATTGTAGCCTCTTTTTCCTATTTGTAGTGGAGATGAGTGGTACCCAATGGGGTCTTCTGCTGTTGTAGCCCATCCGCCTCAAGGTTGTGCGTGTTGTGGCTTCACAAATGCTTTGCTGCATACCTCGGTTGTAACGAGTGGTTATTTCAGTCAAAGTTGCTCTTCTATCAGCTTGAATCAGTCAGCCCATTCTCCTCTGACCTCTAGCATCAACAAGGCATTTTCGCCCACAGGACTGCCACATATTGGGTGTTTTTCCCTTTTCACACCATTCTTTGTAAACCCTAGAAATGGTTGTGCGTGAAAATCCCAGTAACTGAGCAGATTGTGAAATACTCAGACCGGCCCGTCTGGCACCAACAACCATGCCACGCTCAAAATTGCTTAAAGGGACATTAAGTAAGAATTACTCCCATCTAGCGGTGAAATTGTATTTTGCATTCAAACGAATTGTGCTCTCCAGCGCCTCGCGTTTTCAAATGCGTGTTGCATCTGCGGTAGCCGTTATGTACCAAAAAGCTATGACAGGATGTCTTCTAATAGCACTTCGTCGAGTTTTCCTTCGGGTGAACAGGTTTGTTATTTCAAACAAACTTCAAATTGACACAACGAACAAACGAATGTTACAGTATGAATTAATGAGTGTCAAAAACATGAACTATTGTAATTAGTAGTTATGCCTTGTTTACTCGTTATATTTTCTGAAGTACGTGCATTGTTAGATATCATCATCATCATCATCATCATCATCATCATCATCATCATCATCATCATCAGATGATTCAACAGTAGGGAGAGGAAGAAGTAGAGGTAGAGGACAGAGAGGCAGTGGATCAGTGGGATCTAGGCGAGGAAGAGGAGGAGAGCGAGAGTCAATACAACGACGACAAAGATGCCCGGCAGCTACAAGAGACGATCTTGATAGAATTGAAAGTTTCGAAAGGCAGAGAAAAGAAGCGACCGAGGTTTGTACAATTTATGTGGCTAGCAGTAACTTTAGCAATTCATTTTCATTCTCTGTACAATCTTAAGCACGTAGCAAAATATTCACAACTTGATCTAATTGATTGTTTATGAAAAAAGAGATCTATAGAAAATGTTTCAGAGAGCAATGTTTTCTTTTGCGTCAGTTACGTCACGCTGGCTCTGAACGAAAACACGTTGTGGAAACGCGTTGGCGTACTTTTTGTCCCTCTCTGCTATTATAGTTTTTCAAGATGGCGGAACTACATGGAAGCCTCCGTGGACTTACCCGTCCCATGTATATAAATATAATCAATTCTTCATTTACGAGGATAAATCAGATAATTGGCAGAGGTATTTGTACACCATTGGGGACATATTTATGAATAAAAATATTGATTTTAGATAATAAATTACCTAAAAAGTTACTCATAGTCCCTTTATAATCACCTTTCTTTCCCATTCTGAAATTCAGTTTGGAGTTCAGGAGATTGTCCTGACCAGGACCACACCCCTAAATGCATTGAAGCAACTGCCATGTGATTGGTTGATTAGATAATTGCATTAATGAGAAATTGAACAGGTGTTCCTAATAATCCTTTAGGTGAGTGTGTGTGTGTATATATATATATATATAAATATAAATATATTATTTTCATTTTCAAAAAATTATTTATTACTACTACTACTAATAATAATATTAATAGAAATAATGATTTTTTTATTTTTTATTAACATTTTTATTGATTAGACAATGTAGCCCTACCCACTTTATTTTGGTGATGCAACATATTTCCAAGTGACACAGGATATTAATCTAGATTTTTTTCTCTATATATATACATACAGTACTGTGCAAAAGTTTTAGATCGGTAAGATTTTTTATGTTTTTAAAAGAAGTCTCTTCTGCTCACCAAGGCTGCAATTATTTGATAAAAAAATAAATTAAAAAAACAGTAATATTGTGAAATATTATTACAATTTAAAACAGCGGTTTTCTATGTGAATATATAATGAAGTGTAATTTATTCCTGTGATCAAAGCTGAATTTTCATCATCATTACTCCAGTCTTCAGTGTCACATGATCCTTCAAAAATCATTCTAAAATGATGATTTGATGCTCAAGAAACATGTATGATTATTATCAGTGTTGAAAACAGTTTTTTACATTTTTATTTCATGATGCTATGATGAATAGAAACTAAAAAAGAACAGCATTTATCTGAAATCTAAAGCTTTTGTAACATTAAACTCTACCCTTCAAAAGTTTGGGGTCAGTAAGAATTTAAAATGCAGCTTTGATCACAGGAATAAATTACACTTCACTATATATTCACATAGAAAACCGCTGTTTTAAATTGTAATAATATTTCACAATATTACTGTTTTTTTGTATTTTTTATCAAATAATTGCAGCCTTGGTGAGCAGAAGAGACTTCTTTTAAAAACATAACAAATCTTACCGATCTAAACCTTTTGCACAGTACTGTAAATTCTAAAGTAATGGCTTAACAGTAATTTAGCTAGTTGTAAACTTGACTCACCTATAGCCTGCTTGGCCTAAGTGACATCAGCAGAGTAACATGCACCGATCATGTACAATAAGACCAGGACATAGAGTAAATTTGATGTTGAAGATCATCTTGGTGTATATGTGCATTCTTTTTTTTAGAAAAATAAAAGGAAAAATGACATTAGGACATTTTCAAAAATAAAAAATATATATATTTATATCCTCTGTTTAAGAAATTGTGTAGTGATAGAACACATTATTCAAATACTCTATCCATCTCTTCTGGAACCTAATGCATTTGGAGGAGTGAATGGTGCTTCCATAAATACGAGGCAAGTTCAAAACAAGGGTCACTCATTTTCAAGTACAATGTAGGAGGATTCTTCAATCTTTCATAATGCTGGATGCGGCAGGTGAACATTAGGACTCATAGCTGGATGAAAGAGGTGGACAAAGGCATCCTCAAACAATGGCGTTGGTTTGGGTCTCGGATTTAGCTGTGTGCATAAGAGTGCATGTTTGGTGCTGTTTAATACTGTATGTGCCCTGCTGCATTGCAGCTGTAACCAGGCATACACAAAAAGTTTTGTAGATAAAGCAATAGCCCCAGAAATAGTGTTGTTTCAGGCCCACCTGCCATATATATCTAAGAAGGTGAATGTCCCTCTTAGCCAGGGGGAAAAGGTTTGGAAGGTGAACGTCAGTCTGACTAATTGCTCACTGCGGTGGGATTACACAAGCTGCCAAGAATTATGGGAACACGGTGGGAAAAGAAAGCTGCTTGAATAGCAACCCAACAACATGCCAAGTAATGTTGTTTTTTTTTCTTTCTCCACACCAAGGGCCATGCTCTGCCAATTCCTGCTGCTCAGATTAAATTTTTTTGGATCAGACCACATTGCCTTTTTTGAGGCCACATTAGTGATAATTAGCAACTAAAATGGCAACATTTATTGTTGGATAAGTGGCCTTAAAATAGCTGTGTATCTCAGTTTCAGGTGGTCTCATCCAGCTTCCTGTACATCTGAAGCTTTCTGCTGTTTTGCATGCATTTTTTTCGTGTTTGTGTTACTTTAATTACATGAGCATAGCATATGTGATGCTAATTAAATGAGTGCCACAGGTGGTTTCATATATTGATTTTCACTGAAAGCTGACATGAACAGAAGTGATCGTTTATGTTCCCTTTCAGTCAGTCACTACGAGTTACGTAAGTGACTGACAAAATGGTGGTTTCGCAAAGAAGACTATCACCTTTGAGTTCTACAAAATGAGCCAATGGCAAAACAATGCCATGGGTCTGCGGAATTTGCATAGCGCAACTCCGCCCCACCTCGTGGGTTTAAAAGGATCTGCGCATGCAATCTCGCATTATGTTTCTGCCTCGGAGCTAAGGGTTACTTCACTTCTTTCCACTGCAAAGCTGTCTACGAGTTCGGAAGACGAGACGACTGACTCTTCAGCAGTGTTGGTGTTACGGCGTGTTCCAGCGAGATCTCATTGCTGCTGCTGGTCTGTGCAGTGATCAGCCAACAGTGTGTGTTTTCTCCCTGGGCACTCCAACACTGCTGTTGAGTTTTTTTTTTCCTTTCTAAAAGAGCTGCACGCGTCACGTCTTTTTATAGATGTCTCGCGCGTGTATTTCTGGGTGCGGTAGACGGATTGATTCCACTGATGGGGACCAGCGCTGCCTGTCATGTTTCAGCACGATTGCGGGAACATGACCATTGCAATGTTGCGATCGAGACTCCATGACCTCCGTAGAGTTAGATTCCCCTCCGCCACACCCCAATCTATTCCCTCCGCGAGAGGGGATACTTAGGCTGGTGGCCATGGGGGTTTGAGGGTGATGGTGTGGAACATCCCGACGAATCTTCCTCTAGCACATTGCAACCCGTGAGGTTGTTGGATGAGGTTGCTGGCTAGTCTTGTGGCGGGCCCAGCGTTTCATTCAGCACCCCAGCGGATGACGTCATGTCTATCGCCGCATCACAAGGTGGGTCATCTGGAGATGGAGACTTAGCTGTGCTGCCTCTTTCGGGTTTGCCAGCATTGACATTGAACTGGGGTCCCCCCGGTGGAGTGTTCTGAGGCGATGCAACTGTGTCCCCAGAGCGCCTCCACCTGGCGCGACCCAAAGCACCCCTCCAAGGCCTGTAGGTTTTCGTCCCTTCGGCGGCGCGGTTAAGGATTTCGCCCAACAGTTCTCGGCCGCCCAGAAGCAGACTGAGGCTATAAAACATATTCTGCCCCGGCGGCCAACTGCTGCCTCCACCCAGCCACCAACTCAGATACCTCAGTATGCTCGCCACCAAAGGGCGCCCCCCTGCGGCTCCCGCCCGACCCCAGTAGCAGTCTTCATCCGGGGCGCGTCGTGGAGGTGGCCGCAGGAAGGCGCCACAGCCCGCGTTTGCTTCGCAGCCTGCCAAACCCCAGACAAAGGGGCACTCCAGGTGTGGGCAGCTCAGAGATAGGCTGGAGATGGTTGCAGGGCCACTCCTTCCCCCGGTGGAGGGCCGGGGGAGAATCCTTGGTTCTCTTTTTGCACCTTGTTGTTAAAGAAAGAACTGGCACCCCTATCTCTGAGCCCCCAGAGGCCATGGATGACAGTGTGCGACACCTGCCTCGCCGCCCTCGTTCGCCTCTGTCGCAACATCCTTGTCTGAGGAGGTCGCCGCGGAATGCTCGTCCTTCCCTGGCCTCGCTGGTTCAGTTTCTGGGAGCCTGGCTAGAGCTTCCCAATATATCCCGCTGGCTTGCGTGAACTTTCAGGCTCGGCTATGCGATTTGCACGGTCTCCTCCCTGCTTTCGGGGAGTCCGCTATACCATGGTGGGTGGCAATGCCCCTGGCATGTGTGCGGAGGTCACTGCCCTACTGGCGAAGGGTGCAATGGAGTGATCGACCTGAAGGACGCGTACTTTCATGTCTCCATTCATCCTCGACAAACTCAAACCTAGAGCAAACTCGTCCCCATGCAGAGGATCTCTTTTCGACTCGGTCGCCATGTACGCGCAGCTTACGAGCGAGAGTGCGCAGTCAATGCTGAATTGCTTGAGTCAATTCGAGGGCAAGAGTTCGGTCTCACTCAGGTTATTTCAGAGGCTCCTGGGGCATATGGCATCTGCAGCGGCAGTCATGAACTCCCACGACAACACTCATGTCCTGGGGAATGGAGACTCCATCCCCAGAAGGTTCAGCTGATTTGGGAACAGTTCTGCGACACACAGGTAGATCTGTTTGCCTCCCTAGACACTTCCCACTGCCGCTGGTTTTACTCCCTGACCGAGAGGACCCTCAGCACGGACACACTAGCGCACAGCTGGGTGCAGGGCCTCCGCAAATATTGGTATTCCTGCGTTAACCCTTGGCCTTCGTCAGTGCTAATCTCACGACAGGGAGCTCAGACTTGCACAGGGCACTGGAAGACAGCCGCTGTGGCGTGATTAAATAGGGACCCCCATTTCACCAGTCTCTGATGTGACTCGTAGTGACTGACTGAAAGGGAACGTCTTGGTTACGTATGTAACCCTCGTTTCCTGAAGGAGGGAACGGAGACATTACATCCACCTCCCACAACCACTGTACCACTGGAACAGCCGGGCATTCAGCCTCTGCTCCTCAGCAGGTAACATAATGCGAGATTGCAGGTAACCCTTTTTAAGGCTCCTTTTATACCCACAAGGTGGGGTAGAGTTACACTAGGCAAATTCCGCAGACCCATGGTATTGTTTTGCAATTGGCTCGTTTTGTAGATCTAGAAGGTGATAGGCGTCTAAGCAAAACCCCAATTTGTCAGTCACTGACATAACGTCTCCTTCAGGGGACTGCTGTGTAAATAAATAAATAAGAAAAATTAGGTCTTTAAAGGATCAGCATAATAGTTGTAGACTGCATATTTCCTTATGCAAATTCTAAATACTTGTTTGGATATTTATATTCGCTATCACAGAAAATTCTTACCTTCAGCTAAAGCAATATTCTGTTACAGAATATCTTATTGCATAACTAATTTGAATATGGTGGGATTAACCCATGTTTATTAGGAGGTATCCTTTCACCCCTGTGATGCAAGTGTATTTCAAACTCAATTTTGTTCTGGTTCGGAGCTACAGGCTTTAGCCTCATAATTTCAGGGTAAAAAAACTTCTTAGGAAACCATTTCCTCTGAAAAGTATCTCTTCAGAACACATGGGGTATCCTTGTGCTCATTTAGTAATGTGAGTTCTATTTAAGGAGCATGCTTACAATCAAGAGCATTCTGTGACGAGCTGGGACGTGGCACAGTCATTATCGTGATAGATTTGTCATGGAAAAAAATGAAGTAAACGCTTGAACTGTATGACATGTCATTTATCCCCGAAATGTAAAGGTTATGACAGGAGTGTTTTAATGTCTTTGTCGTCTGACTTCAAACATTTATTTCTAGGTCTTTGTCATTTAATTTCCTGTTTTCTTAAAGTTAGATGATTTAAAATTGCAAAGACTGACATTTAAAACTATTCTATGAAGTTGCTGTATTTCTAATGGGGACCAAAAGTCTGAGACCACTAAGGAAAATGTTGCTATTTTGCAATTTTTATCATTTTTAATGGAAACTGTTTCATCATAATAATTTGAATAAAAGGTTGAATTGAGAAATTAACGTAGGATAAATCATGCTGGAGAACATGATCATCTGGTTTGACCAACTTCAGCATCCAAATAATTTTGTTCTTCAGTGGAAGCAATAACATATGACTGTCTGTACGGAGAGCATTTCAACATACAACTATGTGTCAGAATAAGTAATTATGTGGTTTTAACACCACAGAACATTTACATTTGGTTTAAGGCAAAATAGCAGTGTTACAGAAAATAAAATCATCTTTTCTTTGTTATTTTCAGTTACACTCAAACTCAGACGAAGGTGATGGCTCCGTCCAGTATTTACTCTCTGGAGAAGGTGCCGGTTCCATATTCATAATCAATGAGTTAACGGGAGATATTCATGCAAAGAAAAGCCTGGACAGAGAAAAGAAGAGCCATTACGTGCTCCATGCTCGGGCCATCGACCGCTTCACCAACAGAGCCGTGGAACCCGAGTCGGAATTCATCATCAAGGTCCAGGATGTGAACGACAACGCCCCTAAATTCCCAGACGGCCTCTTTTCAGCCTCCGTGCCTGAGATGGCTGACATTGGTGAGCCAACAGTCAGGACCTCCTGGCTCTGGGGGTTGTCTGAGGCTGTGCCCAGGGAACACAAGAACGTTATGTCAGTAGAGCATAGGTTTATTAGCTGCCTCATCAGTTTCAGACCACAGAGTCCAACTGCAGATCGGAGCCTTTCTGGCCTGCACCCGGACAAATCACATGCTGCTGGTTGGTTGCGGTGAATTTATAGTGGGATTTATTAAAGCTATTGTTTCTTATAGAAAGCCTCTCAAGAGGATACTGCATAGTGTCTGTTGTAAAAAAAAAAGGGATTTCTTGAGTAATGTCAAAATCAAACCAGAATCTCACATAAAAGCCTCAAAAGTATGTTCACTCGCCCATGGGGTGCAAATATTTTGTAGCGCCTACCAATCTAAAGCAGCATTTGATAAACAAAACCCAGCTGTGTTTACGTCTTTTACACCCGTATCTCAATTTGAAACGTCAATGTTTTATAGATCTGTGCTATCCACACTAATACATGAGTAATTCACATGCAGAGCATGCAATTTGCATCAATGGCAGTGCGCATCAACTCTGCAGTAAATGGACTGTCATGAAAGTGCTAATTGTCCGTAGAGTTCTTTCTTCCTATCCGAATCAATTGGCTGGACTCAAGCCAAAGAGCTGTGAAATTATCATATCTCACAACCTTTCGGCACAATGGTTTTTCAGCATCATTTCAGAAATCATTTTAATATGCTGATTTGGTGCTCAAGAAATATATTTTATTATCAATGTTGAAAATAGTTGTGCTGCTTAATATTTGTTTAATATTACTAGGCAAATGCCGAGCCGAGGCGAGCTGGTACTGTGTAGTGGAAAAGCGCCATTTGATGAATAGAAAGTTCAAAAGAACATTGTCTCCCTATTATTTTATGTTTCTCAGAATGTTTAAAACATTAATATAAACATTTCAAAATGCAGATAATATGCATAATATATAATATTAGTTAACAACAATATATTAGTGCACAATAATAACAAATTGTTGAGCTTAAAATCACACCATGCACATTTTCATTCATATATTTCTCACTTTAGTTTGTTAGCTTCACAGGCATGCCAGTTCATAATAATTTTAAATATTTAAATTTAAATATCACTTTATTCTTTTCTAAATAATTAACTTTTTTGCCTATTGGTCAATAGAATTCATTATCCACAGGTCATTATTTGTGCCTTCCCAAAAAAGATATTTGGTTTCGGTTACATGACAAACACCACGATCGAGCTTGTAAGCTATCTGACTCCACTCACCAATCTGTGATGAAGTAATCACTAGCAGCCTTCATAGAGCCATAAAAGTCAGTTGAGGGTCTCTGGCCTTTCAAGAGGGGCTATTCTCTCTTTTGTGTGTGTGTTTTTTCTTAAACCGAGAATGTGTCTCAGGCTAGAGCAGCGTTATCACTACCATCAAAGCCCTACACACTTTGTAATAGCATTAGATGCTTTAAGGCTTGGAGGAGAGAGGCTCATGGCAGGTGAATTCAACCTGGTACAGGTCAAGGAGGCATGAGATGAATCACTTGAATTAGCAAGCGGCATATGAATGGAGCATGCTTGTGGCATGCATTAATGAGAATGAATGCAAATCTGAGCATGTGAATAATTTTAGCAGGTTAACTTGGACATATTTTTATGTCCACACAGGAACATCAGTGTTCCAGATCACTGCCACAGATGCCGATGATCCCACCTATGGAAACAGTGCCAAGATCGTCTACAGCATTCTCCAAGGACAGCCTTTCTTCACCGTTGACCCCAAAACCGGTACGCAAAGACCTTGCTTTCTCAGAATAACCTGTTTTATGGACACTACATTCTTTCGAATGTAGAAGGCTCCACTTGAATATTTTCTGATTGTTCCTGCGAGCTTGTGCAAAGTCACCAGCGGATGAGTCATTCCACAATAATAGGCTGTAGGAAACACAGATACAGTTTCTCTGTAAAACTGCTTTCAGGCTCACAAAGGAACTCCCAATTTATTGTGCTACCCTATGTGGATAATAATTGATGGGTTTTCATATGGTTGAGGGGCTGTCATACATGTTGTTTCAACTTTTGATGTAAAAACAGCAAAAAGCCCCCAAGAGTGAGGGGAAAAACCCATCCTGACCAGTACCAGAATGTGTCTTTTGTTGCAGCGACGTCAGTTGAGCATTAAAATAATATATATGAATTTGTATGCTCTTCCGCATGGCACTTGGACTCAGGCACACACATTGAAATTCTGTTAAATAATGCGGAGAAATGTGGGAAATATCACTCTTGGTTGTCTCTTAGAAATAAATCAATAAACCTACATTGAGGGCAATGAATATGGATGGTTTTCTTCTGAGACTTACATGGTACACTCAATTACTCTTGCAAAGCCCGAGTGGATAAACAAATAATTTTCATAATATTATCAACACATTATTGAAACATCGAGAGTGTGGCACCGTGTGTCCCAGACTACAATGTTTTGTGGCGGCAAAAAACACCCGAACCGTGGCCTACTTGTTATGATGTACCACTCGCCTACAGTGTATATCCTAATTTAATGTTTCCCTTGCTCCCTCCTTTTTCATTCTGTACTTAGTAGCCATTTGGTTCAATTTCCGCAGTGGCGGTGTTTGTTTATGTCAAGTTGAATGTGCCTGGAGGGTGTTTGTCCCAGTTTGAAAGCGCCAACCTGCTGAGTGTTTATCCCATGATAGAGCCTATTTGATGCAGGATAAATTTGCTTGGCTTATATGCGTTTGAGTGTGCCAGGGTAGTGGTGCAAATACTCATACGTCTATATTAGCAGTGTACAAGGTAAAATGGTGAGAAGCATCTGTTCCAGCTGTTATTGTGTGCGTAGTTCCTCAACACCGCCTTGTCAGCAACAGCATGAGCTGCTGACCCAAGGGACTTGGCTTAGCACCAATACATACTTCTATCCCTCAGATATCCGCCACAGAACCACGCCAATTTACACAGAATTGCTTCATAGGTACTCCACTATGCCTTTATTTATTATGTGTTATTACTCCTTCAGTCTCCCTCCCACTGGGACCCATGGGATCGTTGCAGTCCTCCACTGAAGCAGGATCTCTGATGGCGGTTTGTTTTTTAGTGTTGTCTTTGGCGCTAGAACTATGATATTGGATGGACTGTAATCCTGCCGCGGTCACTCTTTAACTCTTTTCTCAACTCTAATCCCCTGTTTGTGGCTATTATGAACGTTTTGATGGGATTAAGAGGCCATAATGATAATGTTCACATCGGGGGTTCTATCATAGGGTGTTGGTTTAACGTTGCACTCTTGCATATCAGCATTGTATTCTTTGTTTTGGCAGGACGTGCCTGTACACTGAGAGCAGTGTGTTTGAATTGTGCTCAAATAATCCAATACTCTAGATCTAGAGAGACACTTTTGCTTTAGGAGAGGGATAAAGCGCTGATGGAGGCTCACCTCTTTCTGCTCTGAGCATCATCACCACCATAAAACTTATCACATTTTGAGTTTATTCGTAGATCTATAAGTGTGACAAGTATTAAACAAAAAAGATTTTAAAAACTGTATAACTAAAATAAATGATTTTTCTATAGTATTTTTCTATTCCCCACTGTTCATAAACAGTTATAAATAGTTATAGTAAAACGCTTCCTTTTACAGTACAGTACTTACAGTGTATTTACCTAGAAAGTACTGGCTAATATAAGGTAAGTACATGGAACAGGGGTAGGTTTAGGGGTATGTTCAGGGTTAGTACTAGTTATTACCCAGTAATTGTAATTACTAAAATAAGTACATAGTATTTACATGGGTAACTGGACTGTAAAAGGAAGCGTTACCAAAAAATTAAGGGTCAATCATTTTTATGGTAGGTTTATTTTAATGGATAGACACAGAATATCAACCAAAAAATCCAGAAAAAAAACACATTATATATTGGTTACAAATTGATTTCCATTTCAGTGAGAGAAATGTCTATTTGATCCAAAAGCAAAACATTATTTAGTACTTGGTGTAAAAACCCTTGTTGGCAAGCAAGTTTCTTGTGTGCAAACCTGGTGACCAACTACATCTCAGGAGCCATTTTGGTCCATTCCTCTTTACAGATCCTCTATAAATCCTTAAGGTTTCTTGGCTGTCGCTTTGCAACTCGAAATGTCAGCTCCCTCCACAGATTTCCTATAGGATCAAGGTCTGGAGACTGGCTAGGCCACTACAATACCTTAATGTGCTTCTTCTTGAGTCCTTTATTGCCTTGGCAGAACGTTTTGGGTCATTGTTATACTGGAAGACTCATCCACAACCCATCTTCAGTTTTCTGGCTGCGGGAAGGAGGTTCTCGTCCAAGATTTGACAGTACATGGCCCCGTCCATAAGCCCCTCAATACGGTGAAGTCGTCCTGTACCCTTAGCAGAGAACGGCCCCAGAGCATAATGTTTCCACCTCCGTGCTTGACTGTAGGAATGGTGTTCTCTGGGTCATAGTCAGCATTCTGTTCCTCTAAACACGACAAGTTGAGTTGATGCCAAAGAGCTCAATTCTGGTCTCATCTGACCAGAGCATTTCCTCCCAAGCCTTCCCTGAATCATTAGATGTTCATTGGCAAACTTCAGACGGGCTTCTATATGTGCCGCCTTGAGCATGGGGACCTTGCAGGTGCTGCAGGATTTCAATCCATTGCAGCGTAGTGTGTTACCAATTGTTTGCTTGGTGACTGGTCCCTACTGCCTTGAGATCATTAACAAGCTCTTCCTGTGTAGTTCTGGGCTGATCCCTCACCTTTCTCATTATCATCCTTAGCCCATGAGGTGAGATCTTGCATGGAGCTTCAGACCGAGGGTGATTGATGTTTATTTTGTATTTTGTCCATTTTCGAATAATGGCACCAACAGTTGTCTCCTTCTCACCAAGCTTCTTGCTGATGGCCTTGTAGCCCATTCCAGCCTTGTGCAGGTCTCTAATCTTGTCCCTGATGTCCTTTGGCCGCTCTTTGGTCTTGCCCATGGTGGTGGAGAGGTTGGAATGGAAGATACAAATTCTGTGGACAGGTGTCTTTAATACACATTACGAGCACAACACACAAACATCGACCGACAGAAACTGAGTGAACAGAGAGAAACTAAATACATGCTGGTGACAAACTAAATGATGACCAGCTGTGATGAATGAATGTCCTTGGTTGCTGATGAGTGGTGGGAAAATCAAAGAAAGGAACACATGTGATGAATGAAAACAAACTGAAAGTCCATGAAAACGAAACTAAAGGTGAATGAGTCTAGATGACTGTGACCGTAGTGTTGCTAGTTAGTTGCTTTACCATTTTTATTTTGACAACGCCAGTGTTTTCAAAAGGGCCGGTATTTCAGTACCAGGCGAAACTTACATTTTAAAAACTCTGTTAAAAGTATCAAATATTTCTGTTTACAATGTGTGTTTTTTTTTTCAGCGTTGAGCCTTGTAGCCAATCACAGAAGTGTTTGTTGAGCGTGTGAATGCAATGGCCAATCAGATGCATTTGTGTTAGTCCGAATCCACTCAATAGGGTTCAACAGTCGGGTTCCAGAAGTAAAAACTACATTAAACATTTCAAAGTTATTGACAGACCTACTGTGAGTTCAGAGGTTGTTAATCGATGGTATGTGCTTTTGTTGAAGCCATCTGTTGGCATTATTTCAACTTATTTTAAGAATAATCGTGTTCACCCATGGATCTTGTTGTGAAAAACTAGACATACGAAAAATTCCACCAACCAAAGAGTCACAACAGGTTTGCAGCCTGCTCTTTTTATGCTCTAAAAATACCTAAATATTTGTACATTTTTAAGTATATTGGTTTGGTATATATCATTTAAAAAAATCAGTGTCTGTATATAACTTTGCTCATTTTCTGTATTTAACCCATTCATAATTTGAGTACAACTTCTATTTTTCACACAGATGCACATGAGCTCTGATTCTTTATCTCTGTCATCCTTGATTTCACACTTTTATGCTGTGCTACATCCATTTGGCTGCTATATTCACTATCTAAAATTACAGTAGTGTTACATGGTCATTGAGAATTGATTGATTACTAGGTGCATTGTTGGTTATACAGTGTTTACTTTCTTTTTAAAGGTACAATCTGTAATTTTTTCACTGCCAGAAGTCGCATTTTCAAAACAATAACAAAGACGAAGCTTGATGACGCTATGAAGGAGAGTGGAACGGTGGGAGGTGTCGTTTTCATCATCCAGAGATGTATGGAATTCACGAATCATATAAATTATATATCAGATAATAGTTTTTATATTAGGCTACCTCTACGTTTGATCACACGATTTTATGTCATTGTAATGAATTAGCTGCACGGAATATAAAACCGTAATGCTATTAGACTGTTACTAATATATGACTATTTGTCAAATGATTTAGTGGGTTAATGCGCAGTTTTACGCGTTTAAAACAATCATACTAAAAGTACATTTGAACAAACCCACAGTATTTGCAAGTAATGGCTAAATATTTTTGTGCAACACATACTGCATTTAAAAGGACATTGTGAAGGAATTTCTCCCATCTAGTGGTGAAAATCGTATTTTGCATTCAAACGAATAGGGCTCTACAGCGCCTCGTTTTTTCAAATGCGCGTTGCTTCTACGGTAGCCGTTATGTATAAAAAAACTATGACATTGATCGAGTTTTCCTTTGGGTGAACAGGTTTGTTATTTCAAAAAACTGCAACTTGACACAACGAACAAACGGATGTTTGATAGAATTGAAAGTTTCCAAAGGCAGAGAAGCGACCAAGCAATGAAAAAAAGCTTGTAATTTAGACCGTAACATTAACTTACCTGTTGAGAAGAAAGCAGGCAAGTTCAGCGACTCTTTTGAAAGCTTTCTCCTGCATCAGCTCTTTCCAACTGGAAAAAGCTATCCCGACATTAAACCTTGTTTTTTTGCAATCTCCGGTCCTGTGGCTCCACATAAGTATGGTCCTCCATTATAAATAACCATGCAGTGCAGCATTTTAAACTTGTCGGGGCAGTGACAAGCGTCTCTCTGGCTCTGAACGAAAGCGAGTTGTGGAAACGCGAAGGCCTAGTACTTTTTGACCCTCTCTGCTATTATAGTTTTTCAAGATGGTAGAACGACATGGAAGCCTCCGTGGACCTACCCGTCCATTTATTAAAGATAATAAATTCTTCGTTTACGAGGATAAGTCAGCTACACATTGTCCCTTTAATTTCACTGCCATAGACTTAACAGATCAAGTTCAAGTTTGTTGCAAAGCTCTCTCCGGCTCGAAAACGCCACGCCGCCAATATTGATCCTTGTTTTATTTCCCCGTTTGTCCCAAAGCCTGCTTGCCTCAGTTGATTTGCGTTTACGTTTTTTTTGGAATTTCTGTACTCGCCGATCAGTAATAGTGAACCATGAAGACTGAACGACACAACAGTGGTGTGCGAGATATGGTATCATAGGTGTGCAGCCTATACATAGATTCCTCACTAGCGGCTTACATAGCGACCCATTGCTATTACGTCATTGATATACGACAATGACAAGGGACAAGCCATTATTTAAAACTCTAATTTCTCTGGATTTACAAATCCTTGGGAACTTTTGGGATAATGTAAGTAAGCTGCTTGAAATATATCACTGTGCAAGTGGTTTTTAAATATTTTATTACAAAAATCTTACATATTGTACCTTTTAAGTCATGTTAATTGTGACTGTTTTTTTTTTTGTGAAAAATACTATTATAGGATTAATATGTTATTTATATTTACTATCATTAAATTAAAGCGTGTGAAATCATATGTATCGGTCATCGGCCACAAACCTCTCTCCAAGATATCGGCATCGACCATCAGAAAATCCATATCAGTCAACCACCACTTCCACCACTTTTTTATGGTCTGTATTTGGTAATGTTTGGAATGCTGCTCATGCATCAACACAAAAGCACCAGCATTAACACCCTACATCCACTGCAGCACTTTTATATAAAATGTATACAAACATTAATAAAATAAAAAAAAAACATTTAGTATATTCAGTTTTTTCAGTATAACATTAGTAGAGGTTTTATTTTTTTTGGTTATTCAATTATTTTCTGTTCTTGTCTATTCTTGTAAAATTTCAATAATTGTAGTATAATGTGGTGTGGTATGGTATAGTACAGATTGGTGTAGTATTGTATAATATAATAGTATGATGTACAATAGTGTATACAGTATGGTAAAGTTGTAGTATTGTACTGTATATGTTGATGTAGTAGAGTATTCTTTATTTGTTGTTCTTCTAACTGTAGAAGCTACTGTTTCCACCCATTCATTTCTATATAAAGTACAATAACTTGCATCACTGTGTCTAATCCTCTTAGCTGAGAATTACTTTTGTGTAGTAGTTAGATTGCCCCGTTTGCCGGCAGGTGATGCTTAACCTGCGTGATGTTTCACACTTTCACTATAGGAAGTGCTGACTATCTGTTGTTCCATATAGGAAATCAAACTCCTGAGTACATAGAGCTGGGCTTACCCAGTTCTGCATCAGTGTCTGGTCCTGTTTGCGTTATTTACTTTCTGTCTCTGCTTTGTGGCTACTAGCTGAATACTAAGAGCCTGTTTAACATGAACATTTTGCTTTTTCCGTTGTGTTGTCTGCTGAAATCCCCTGTCCTGGCAGGTGGTGTCTGCTCTCAATGGGCTGGGTGCAATCTCTATGACATTCTCTGGGGCTGAACACTGGCGTGTGTTTATTTGTTCTGGCGGATTGAGGTATCTGTTTGCATATTTTTTCTCACTCCCACTGGTCGTGTCCATTTAAAAAGGGAACTGCATGTTCGAATATATAAACTGTCCATCTCACACTTTCACACATAATATAAAATATAAATTCCCAACTTGTCATTGCCTCACAGGTCCTCCTTATATGTTAGCTCCTTGATAACATTTTGGGCTTGCTTATGAATGTGTTGTGTTGTGTTGTGTTGTGTTGTGTTGTGTTGTGTTGTGTTGTGTGTGCATGTATTCGGACATTCAGACACAAATGTGTAAATGCTGTCCATATATTATACAGTATTTTTTTTAGCTCTTCTCACAATACATATCATTTTAAAGCAGCTTTACAGAAAAAATCATGTTTCTACATTACAATTAAAAGTGATCCATTATCAGAGGTGACTGTGTCAAAGTAATGTCCATATGTAAAAAATGGACAGTTCTAAGATAATACAAATCATGCAGTTAGTTATTATATTGTATTCATAATGGGGAAACAATGAAGTTGTGATCATATTGATTACGATTAGGGTTTGAAATTAACACCCACCAACTAGCCAAATGTAGGTGAAAATCCACTGTAGGTGAACACACTAGCCAATTTGGATTATGTTCTATCACTTTGCATGGCATCGCTATCAGACCGCTTCTGCTAAAAGGAGCCTCAAACATTACAAAACGAGTAAATAACGAGGGTTGCACTCTTTGAGAGGAACGCTGTGTTTTTAAAACCGCACCACAGCATCACTCAATAGCTTTCCATTTAAATACAACGAATTATAGGACAAATATATGTACATTTTGACTTTCACTGCATTTTTCAGTAGGCATGTTTGTTTTTGTGGCTTGAATAAATATGCTCCCTTGAGAAATAATATAGATTGCACTTTCTCTTTCTGTTCACGCTGTTTTTTTTTTTTCTCCAAAAACCTTAATTCAAACTCATTTCAATTGACTGATCGTTCTAGAAGTGAACTTTTGCCTGTATTGTGATTAAATTTTTGTTTTTGGACCGCCGCCTTGAACTTGAGAATGCAAGTACAGAATGGCATGACTGGTGTGCAATAAGCCTGGCTGTGTCCGAAATCGCCCGCCTATACCCGTAAATTTGTAGTGGTGTCCAAAACCATTGTGGACGTTATCAACTGCACTCATTCAATCCCATAATGCACTGCAATAACAAGTGTACAACTAATGTAAGCTCAACGGAATAGAATACCCATAAGGCATTGTGGGCTACAGCGTAATATCATTCAGGTATACATTTTTACTAAATAGTTTAGCTAAAACTACTTTTATTAAATAGTTTAATTTGTAATATAAATTAAAATAGAAAATAAAAATAGTTTTTATGAAACTAAAAATAGTTTATACATGCTTGTTTCCATGACATAATACAAGAAATCTCTTTATTACTACTGGAGCTGCCAGTTTCAAATGATTATTAAAGAGTAAGCACAAACTATCCAAAAGCTCAGCTCTTTCAGCGTACTCCGTGTCCGAATTCACTCACTTATTTCCATTGAAGTATATTAGTGGAGTAATGTAGGGAATAGTGAATGAGAGTATGGGGGTGATTTCGAACACAGCCCCTGCCTGTGAGATGTTAGTGTCTGCTGTGCGACCGGTTAATGCTCCACCAGAGCCCTTGGAGACAATTAAGAGACCACTTTCTCTAACCAGTTCTCATAAATGTCCCATGTCCACGACTTTTGGGCAAAATACACCCTAGCATCTTTATTGCTATGTGCAGGTAAACCCATGGCAATATAAAAGAAGAGAGAATTTAGTTTTTTATTTCCATTTTAGTTTATTTAAATGTTATCCGCACACAGTAATTAACTGTCGTAAAGCTGAAAGCAATAAAATGATGCAGAATCAGATTTAATAATACTGTAAGTATATTTGTGTGTGTGCGTGCGTGCGTGTGTGTACATGCATACATTTAGGTATTATTAGGTTTTTCCCAGACAAAAAAACGCAATAAACACCATGTGTAGTGTATATATCAGTACATCATCATATATTATACATTATCATTATATCAGATTAATTAACACGTAAATAAAATGTGCCTAGTGCTATGTTTTGACAGAGCTCGTGCTTTTTAAAATGATGCTATTGATTTCCATTTGTTTTTAAAGACACCCTTTGTTTGCTGTGTTGGTGCACTGGTGCCTTAGTGTGTCTTGTCAGTTGGTGCTCATTTCACATTAAATATCACCATGGGATCTCATGGCGTAAAGGGGCTCAAATGCAAGTTCACATGGCAAACCCAAGCTGTTCTGCTTTGCAGCCTTCCCTTCATCCCTCTCTTATCCTCTATCTCCTGAGGGAACACTTGGAGCAGATGGCAGACTTTGCTTTAGAGTTGTGGAGTATGCAGGAGATGATCACCAGCATGCTTTTTGCACATGTGTGTGTGTGTGCGAACATCTGGACAGTAGGGTTCATACTAAGGGCTTACACCACATAAGAACAGTACATAGAGGTAAGGAGTCAGCACTCGCCTGCTGGTGTGTTGTCAAGCTCGAAAAGAACCTGGACCAGGTCAGAGCTGGGGCAAATCAGAGGATAACCACTCGTTGTGAGCTCACCACCTCAATAACTATAGGGGTCAAATATCTGCAGTGTACACATGATATTCTGGACACGTACTCTTCCAGTGAACAGGGCTCTTAATGCTGGAAATGCCATCAAACGATTAGAAGTTTGATTTAAAGGGATAGTTCACCCCAAAAGGAATTTACTCACCCTAATGTCTTTCGAAATCCATTTCACTTCC
Source organism: Semotilus atromaculatus (assembly GCA_031834385.1). Lineage (NCBI taxonomy): Eukaryota > Metazoa > Chordata > Actinopteri > Cypriniformes > Leuciscidae > Semotilus > Semotilus atromaculatus. The sequence continues at coordinate 27,908,884 of JAULUF010000044.1, forward strand.
TTTCTTCTGTGGAAAACAAAAGGAGATGTTAGGCTGAATGTTCCAGCAGCTCCTTTCCATATAATGAAAGTGAAAGGTGGGCTATCAAGCAAGATGTTCTGTGAATAATGAATTATCATCAACATAATCCTCACACAGAGATATAATATGTCTTAAAAGGACTTAAAATATAGTGCACAAGTTGTGTGGAGGACTTGTATGTTGCTTTTATGGTTGTGCTGCTTAATATGTTGTAGATACTGTGAAAGTTCAAAAGAAAAGTATTTATTTGAAGTAGAAATATTTGTACCATTTTAAATGTCTTTTGATTAAATTAATGTATCCTTGACAAATAAAAGTATTCATTACTTTCTAAAAACAAACAAACAAAAAAACTTTAATGACCATAAACCTTTGAATAGCAGTGTAAATGTAATATGAAATAATAGGTAGCACTAGAACACTGTTCCATCATTAATGAATAACAACACAGGAACAACATTCTAGTAATTACTACTATCTGACTGATTAACTATAATGAATTAGTATGTAAAAGTGTTCAGTTGAATTTGGTAGTTCATTATCAGCTAATCAGTAACTTATTTTTTTTATATACCTCCTGGAGGAATAATAAGAACTACTAGGCCTATATACAGATTCATAATTATTGTCAACTCAAGTCACCTTTATTTATATAGCGCTTTTTACAATACAGATTGTTTCAAAACAGCTTTACAGTGATAAAAGGAAAATAATGCAACAAAGTTTGTTTCTACCGTATAGCAGATCTAGAAGAAAATAGCGTCATAGTCTAGCTTAAATAAGTTCAGTGATGATTAAATTTTGTTGTAAAAAAGTTATTAATTTAGTTAATTTATGTATATAGCCGCTCTGGAGAAAACCGTGATGTCATCGTCCAGCTCAGTTCAGTTCTCATATTATGGTGTCAATGATGGCAGATCAATGAATAATGTGAATAATGCAATCCTGAATATAGGCCGTTTAACATTTAATATTTGTACTTTAACACCTTCATTTGCAGAAAATGGGAATACAATTTTGAATGTCCAACAATGGGATATGGGGTATTTAGGTCAGCGGGAGCTAAATTTATGCTTTCTACCCTCTGGGTCACAGGTGTCATAAGGACGGCTTTGCCGAACATGGACAGAGAAAGTAGAGAGATGTACTCCGTCATCATCCAAGCCAAAGACATGGCCGGCTCTGTTGGTGGTCTGTCCGGATCTACCACAGTCAACATCTCACTGACAGACGTCAATGACAATCCACCACGATTCCCTCAAAGTATGAGTCTCTGCTTCACTCAGTCGCTTTCACCATTGAAATAAAGTCAGGATTTTAGGCACGCCCCTTCAACAGAGACCATCTAATCCCTAAATCCCTGTGAATGTACTTTGAATTTATCCCAAATGGCTGCATTCGTTTGAGCTTTATTTTGTGAAAAAACAACTTTTATTGAGCTTGCTCAGGTTTATAAACCCTACAAATTAGCTGAGTGCAAGCAACACTTTTTAATATTTGCATCAAAAGCTTTCAAATGTTTAATAAAATCACATCTGTTCTGTTTGTGTTTATTCTCCACTTCAGAGAATTATCAGCTTTATGTGCCAGAATCTGCTGAGGTAGGGAAAGCAGTTGGTAAAATCAAAGCGAACGATGAAGACCTTGGCGTCAACGCTGAGATGACATACAGAATTACCAATGAAGAAGGAGCTGCCATGTTTTCCATCTCTACAGACAGTGACAAGAGAGAAGGAATCATCTCCCTCAGAAAGGTCTGATCTAGATGTTCACACAGAACTGATGCTTCATGTAAATTCATGTCTGTTCATTCAGCCTTTCCCTGTCTTTTCCCATGCTGACCAAAATGTCATTTCTGCTTCACCCTTGATCTTATTACTGATGTCCTTTTTAGCCTCTGGACTACGAGAAGAAGAAGGCGTACTCTTTGAACATTGAAGGTGTCAACACCCATCTGGATCCTCGTTTTTCTTACCTGGGCCCTTTCAAAGACACCACCATGCTCAAGCTCATCATCGGGGATGTTGATGAGGCTCCAGTGTTTACTATGGACTACTATATCATGGACGTGTATGAAAACGCTCCGGCTCGGACAGAGGTTGGCATGGTAACTGCTCAAGACCCGGACAGCACTAGAAGCAAAGTCAGGTAAGTTTTCTGAGAGAATAATGCTGGTATATACGGCCTTGAGCTATATTTTAAATGGCTATCAGAGCAAATGTCATTGCCTGCCTCTGGCAGTAGTGTACAAGCAGTAATATTGTCCAACATTCAGTATTAAATTGAGAACGCCTTTTAAATTCTAATTCAATTACTGAAATCAAATGGAGGTAGTAAATAGGATGCAGAATTGTATTTGAATTTAAGGACATACATTCAAAATGAAAAAAAAGAAGAGAAAAGCATGCTATTGCGTTAAAATCTCTGTGCTATGTGAGATTACGGTTGAATTTTCTCTCATAGAAAACTTTAGTAGTGGCAAGCTCTTCCTGTCATATTTCTAATAAGTGTTGATTACAACTTATTATATTATAATATAGTATTATCAACTATAGTAAACATGTATTAACCTGAACAGTTGATTAGTAAATAGTTTTTATGAATGCATTTAGATAGCTGCAGAAGAAAACCCTCAGATCTCTGTGGTATATAAAGATCCAAGCCTTCAAGCTTAATCTTAAAGTTTTGTAAAGAGAAAATAATAAGAAAAAAAAGCCTTTATAAAGGCTTGAAGGTTTATTAAGGTGACTGGGAGGGGACATGTTTGGATTGCTTAGTTTTGTCATGGCCACGAAATATTAATTTGTGGGAACTTCATATTAACTTATGGGATCGTGATGGGAAGTCGTGGCCACAAGATAATTTTTTCGAGGTAACGTCATCCTTATGGCGGTAGTGGCTCAGTGGTTCATGTAGGTTGTCTACAAACCAGAATGCCCTGTAGCGGCCTTTTTAAGCATCTCAGAGCGAGATGTACTGCTAGCAACTCGAGGCAGTTGATGTGCCAAAGCAGTTGGGGGCCCGTCCACACCCCTGACACTGCATGCCCATTGTACGTGGCACCCCAGCAGAGTGCTTTGAACACCACAGCATGCCTGGACACCTGTTCCAAGGGCACTCCTGCCCTCGGGAACGAGGGGTCTGACCACGGGCTGAAGGTCTGGTTGCACGCCGGTTTGATTGTCACCCGGTGAGTGCCATGATGCCACACCCATCTCGGGACTCGGCCATGAAGCCAGTGCTGAGTGGTCTGGAGCAGCCCGAGCGGTGTTACCGCTGCTGCCGCTGCCATATGCCCCAGGAGCCTCGAAAATGTTTTAGTGGGACTGCTGTCCTGCCTTTGAACAAATTCAGGCAGTGCAGCACCAACTGAGCACGTTCCTCTGTGAGGCGCACTGTCTGTGCGACCGAATCCAACTCCATACCGAGAAAAGAGATCCTCTGCACGTGGGAGAGTTTGCTCTTTTCGCAATTGACCTGAAGACCCAACTAGCTGAGGTGCCTGAGCACAAGGTCCCTGTGTTAGCATAACTGATCTCGAGAGTGTGCTAGTATGAGCCAGTCTTCGAGATTGTTGAGAATGTGAACGCCCTGTTCTCTCATGGGAACAAGGGCCCCCTCGTTGACTTTCGTGAATATACGGGGAGACCGGGACAGCCTGAAGGGCAGGACCTTGTTCTGAAATGCTCGACCCACAAATGCAAAGCGCAGAAATGGCCTGTGTCGAGGAAGAATCGAGACATGAAAGTACACGTCCTTCAGGTCGCAGGGACGCGGCCAGCTGTAAAAACAGCTTTTTTTGTTTTGCTCAAATTTGAAAGAAAGAGAGAGAGAGAGAGATTGCCCATGCTGCCGCGCTGTATCGGCCGCACCAGACTGGAGAGGTCCCGTTGAAAGCTCGCACTCGTTTGAAGAAACACTCTTGGTAGAGAAAACAGCATCGAAGTGCTCGGCTCTGAAGCAAAAAGCTGAAGTGCAATCGCACTTTCTGCTCATTATATACCCGCGCTGCGTGGCTGAACAACTGATGCAAATGATTGCATACTAATGTGCATTGGCTCGTTTAGTTTCACTCGAAGTAGATTGGCCTCTCTAACAAGATTCGTATTCGTCGGTCACGACGTACGTAGAGAGTGACCGACTGATATCAACTGGTTAAGTGTGACAAAGCATCTTGAAGTCCTGTCTAACGAGAAATGATGTGTAAATCGTAGGTGACAGGAAATGCATTTATAATCATGAGGCTTATAAGAATCTGCTTTTTGATGATCATTGAGAAAAATAATCATAAGGACACTTTTTTTTCAGCATTAAAATGACTATTAAGCATACTCTTCAGACATACATCTGAAATACATCATCATAACTTGAACAATATCTTTGAGTTTTAACTTTTCTGTATTGCAATTTTAGGTATTCCATTGACCAAAATGCAGAAGGTGATGCACTTTTCAGCATTGATGTTGACAGTGGACTGATTACAACCACCAGGAGTCTAGACCGAGAGGAGGTAGCCTGGCACAACATCACAGTGATGGCTTCAGAGATTGGTATGTACTACTCTCGGGCCAGAATCCTGTCTGTATTCATTGATTTTTGTTTTTATGTTGGTTTCTGCGGAAAACACAGGGAACCATTTTACCATTTTGAATCAAACATTCTTCTTGAAGTTTGGAGATGGAACACCTTGTCCAAGAGGGAATCATAGGCCCTGAAGTCTGAATCATCGATACTGACCAAAACAAATGTCTCCTTGAAGGAGTGTTGCGTTGTGGGATTGATGCTGAGGCTGCTGCTAGCATTCTGGTGTGGCTTTGAAGGTGGACTGGGTCAATCAATTTTCTTCTCTTTTTCCTATTTGTTTCTTCTTTTTTTATTTTTTTTTTACAGATGCTTATCTAAGCAATTATCTTTCCTCTACACTTTTCTTCACAATGGTGTTCAGCTAATGGGCTGAAACTGCCCTCTGTTATTGCTGATAGTGAACTGATAATGTTAGGTCACTGTAGTTAATCTCAGTTCCATTATACTGAACGACATTCCTCGCACATGACTCCAAAATGGGTCTAACGTTTCCCACAACAATTTAAAATTCTCGTCATGCTTCAGTGAATCCCATGAGAGAAGCATGAATTATTTATTTTTCACTGTAAGGTTTTCAACATGGTAAATGTAATAACTATAATGTTATATCATGAAAATATATTTTTTTCAACTTCAGGCTTTTAAGGATTTATTTTTCACATTTTTGCCTTTAGTGTGAAGGACAGTAGAGGCTTGACAGGAAGCAATTTCATGTTGAAAACTTTAATGATTCTTCTGAAAATTATTATGGTGTTATGGTGTCATTTCCATCCCAACACTTTGGTAACACTATACTTTCACTAATAGTTAACTATTGTTAACATCAGCAAAATATGCTAAATACTTAGTGTAAAGCCTAATTTGAACATTTACTAATACATTATTAAAATCTAAAGTTAATAATCTGTTAATATTATTAAATGAAGCTGAGCCAACATTAACCAACAATGAACAGTTGTATTTGTATTAACTAACATTAGCAAAGATAAATAAATAATGTAACAAATGTATTGCTCATTGTTTGGTAATGTTAGTAAATTAACCTTATTGTAAAGTGTTACAGAAAAAAATATGTATGCAGTAATTTTGACAAATTATGCCAACAATGTAAAAAATATTATTTAATTGTTCGTATTTGAAATACAAATGGGAAATTAGCTATGGCAAGAAAAAGGAGTCAGTCATTTTGTTCAATAAATGTTCAAAATGTCTTTTCCTTGACAGAATGTTATTAAACACAATACAGAGCATGTTAGATGTGCTGGAAATTACATTGTGTTGAACATTTTCAGACCAAAAATGACAACAACTGTGATGTATGTATATAATGTTGGACAAATAAACTAGTAGGTTCTCACAGTTAAAGAAACTCCCATAAAGGGTTACAATATCTCTATAATATAATCTATAATATAATCTCTAAATATTGCTGAGTCAATTAAGCTTAACGCCAGTCAGTGTGTTCTGATATGGCATGACTTCAATAATGTAAAATCCCTCATACATCAATCATTCATCGTTGTTTTGCCGGTTATTTTTTAACTTTCCTGACAGAAAATATCCATGATTTGAATATTTGTCAAATTTCTTGTTCCAGACAATCCAAATCTGGTGAGCTATGTACCAATCACAATCCAGGTCTTGGATGTCAATGACAATGCCCCCTATATTGCCACAGACAGCGATCTGGTTGTGTGTGAAGGCTCCAAGGCAGGCCAGGTTAGTTATCGCCTCTCATTCCTTTTCTCAGTGTGTCCCTATCACTCTTTTTCGACCTGTCAGCTCCCATCTGAACCCTTGAAACCATTTTTCCTATCTGCACTTTTCTCCTGTCCTTTTCTCCTGCCCTATTATTTTCTCACTTACTCAAACCATCTTTTTCATGCTTTAATTCTGCCATTCAGTTCTCACATATGTATGAACCCACACACTCCCATGTACACAAATAGTATGGACACATGCATAAATGAGAAACACATATGACATATCCTTTATGATATGTCTGACACCATCAAGGATGGATTTATCTGTGGCTTTTACAGACTTTGGAGGCTCTTAAACCTATAAATAATTCAGCGTGTACCAATGTATTCACCGGCAGATAGGAGTCAGCATCAAGCGCACTAAGAATGGCTCACAGGAAATGTTAATCAATGCACGTTGAAATCTAGGCCCATGTGCAGCGGCATAGCCGTTATAGCTTTACCCTTGAATGAGATTACGATTTAAGCGATTGAACACACACAATTCACACACAGTGGGCGACAATACTTAAAAAAAAAAAAAATTGTTATTAAATAATATTAATTTTGATTAAATATCAAAGGTCCTCTTCAGACATTTGTGTCTGCTAAACCATAAAGGGTATTTGAAGGGTAAATGATGAAAATTTGGTCATCATTTACTCACCATCACGTTCCAAAGCCATAAACATATATTTTTCATAAAACTAGAGAGGTTTATGTCCCTCCATTGATTGTCCAGGTAACCACAACTCCAAAAAGGTCATAAAAGCGTCATAAAATGAATCCATATGAATAGAGCGGTTTAATCGAATTACTCTGCCTGAAAGAAAGTGTGTGATTAATATACATAGTTCTGTTTTTATTTTGGAGCCTTTCTTAAGGCTGAAATTGTAATCAATTTTTTTTAATACATATTCTGTTTCATTTAAAGCCAGTAACCCATTTGCTGTCTTTTATAAGGCAGAGGTCCATTCATAATCATAGAAATTGGCTCTCATTTATTATGACTTTTGGTCTGCTCGGCTCAAATCGGTCCATCTAACATCTAAATAAAATCCTCCTCCTAATTACTGAAATTCGTGATTGTAACTTTGTAAGATAATCAGGGATTGCTGTCATGCTGTGGCCCTTGATTAAGTGTTTCCACAGAGATATGGCAGAACCACATTGCTTGTACTGGCATCAACTCACAGGAAGCTTTTTCCTTTTGATTTGCACTGCACTGATCCACAACAGTACGCTGCATGAAACCATGCACTGTAATTTGGGAAGAAAGCTGTAATGCAGTGACACTGTTGGTTTTCATACTCTTATTTGGTCCGACCCCAAGTTTTGTTCTACTCCCTTCTGCTTGTAACAGCATAATTTATTTCACATTTTACTTTTAGGTGTGTAATGTGTACTATGTTTGCACCATTGAAATTGAAAAAATTACCTGTGATAGTCTTGAAATAATCAGTAAGAATGTGATTAAAACAAAGCAATCCATATGTTTTGCATTATATGCCATGATTTCACAGCTAAAGTGTGTTGAATTTACAGTTTTAAGTTTGTGGTCAGTACAATTGTTGGTCACACTTTAGATTATGGTCACTATTATATCAGAATCAGAATCTAATTATTAGCTACGACTTTTGCCTCAATAAACTCCTAATTGCTGCTTATTAATAGTTAGTAAGGTAGTTGTTAAGTTTAGGTATGGGGTAGCATTAAGGGATGTAGAATATGGTCGTCCAGATTAAGGCATTAAGACATTAATAAGTACTAATAAACAGCCAATATCCTAGTAATATGCATGCTAGTAAGCAACTAGTTAATAGTGAGAATTGGACCCAAAACTAAAGGAAGTTTCGGTAACACTTTATTTTACGGTGTTCGTGATAAGAGTAATTACTTAATTAATTACTTGGTAGTAGACGTTGTAATAACATGTAACAAAATGTAATTAACATGCTAAGTTATGGAACAGCATGTACTAACAGATTGTAATTATGCACATGTAATAGGCAGCTACTGTTACACATATGTAACAAGCAGCGTTGGATAAGGTTTATAGATACACATGAAGTACACTTAAGTACATTCTTGATACACTTTATTTTACGTAGATTATCCCTGTGTAATATTATGTCATTTCAATGTAATTAGGAAGCTACTGCATGTATTTACGCTGTGAACTAGTGAGTTAACTCAAACTAAGGTGCATATGGAAAAGGTAAGAGAAATGAAGTACACTTAAGTACAATCTTGATACACTTTATTTTACGTAGCTTATACCTGTGTAATATTCTGTCATTTTAATGTAATTATGAAGCTATTGCATGTATTTAAGCTGTGAACTAGTGGGCTAATTAAGATGGATAATGTATGTAGATACACATGAAGTGCACTTAAGAACAATCTTGATACACTTTATTTTATGTTACATGTGTGCATTTATTTGATTATTTGATACAGTGAAACAGTAATATTATAAAATATGATTACAATTTAAATTACTTTTACTATTTTAATATTTAAAAATGTAATATATTTATAAGACGCAGCCAGTAAAAATGTTGGCAGGGCAGGTGCGAGCTGTTTGCATTTGCATTATATTTGAATAAGAGTGAACAGTAGCTTGCACAGGTGTATAATTGTATTTAAATAATATCTGTTCAATTCGGATATTAGAACAGGTTGATTTCAAACCAAATTACACACATTAACCGAACTACCGAAACACCAAACAAACTGTCCAAACTCTTACATAAAATCGACTCGAATCTACACCAGATGCTCTGATGTAAAAGTGCCCTAGAGAGAGAAACCCCTGGTCTAACATGGGTCATGCAGCATAGACAGGTGAAAGGCTTCAATAATTGGTCCAGACACTACATGAGGAAATTCCCCCTTGCAGCTGATGTGCTAGCAGGAGCCAATTAGGTTAACAAGCTGACAAAACATCATGAGGCTGAGCAATGCTTCAAACCTGCTATCTGTTCAATGACTGTAATCCAAACACCCAACTGGCCAAGGGGCTTCGGGTCAGCAGTCTGAAGTTAATGTCTTTCAAAATTGGAGAGGAAGAAGAAACCCAGGTGGTCCAATTACATTTCTGGGTTATAAAGAGTGACACAACCCGCCTCTCAGAGACACAAAAGCATCTCTTTTAGATATTTTTAGTGCCACTTATCATTCAACTTTAATTTTGGAGTAAGAAAGAACTAAGCTTGAGCTTGTTTTTCTCTTGTTCTGTTCGGTTTCTTTCTCTTTGTAGGTCATTCAGACCATCAGGGCCACAGACAAGGACAACTTCGCCAATGGACGGTTCACCTTTGCTATACCAGAAGACCTTCCAGAGAATCCAAACTTCACTCTGAAGGACAATGAAGGTAAAATACAAACAATAACAAAACCACTCCCGTAGGATTTGTTTTGGCTTGGTATAACATCTAATTAGAAATAGTTTGATGAGGCAAGCCTGTATTTTAGGAGTTGGTTACAAAAACAAATTCCATATTCAGTACTTAAGTTGTGCACAGGCTCTCATGAAAGTCAAATAAGATCCGACTGATCTAAAGAGTCTCTCAGATGGCATCTCTGTAATGGAACCATTCTAATGTTTTCCAACTGATTTCCTGATGTTTGCTCAGGGCAAACCCTCAGTGCCTATCCACAAACATATTTAGTACCACATGTTGTCACACAGATCACCCTCATTTTCTGCCTTCCCCTCATCTTCTTGCTCCTTTTTTAATATCGTTGCAAGGCCAACTTTGCCGTTTCCCTGGAAACCAGTTCTGTGTTTATGTTAGCTCAAAGCTCCCTGGTGGAGACGGCCGGGCTGTAATGATTTCCTTCTAATGCCGGACTGCTGCTTCAATGAATCGGGGCTGCAGGTGGACCAGTCGGGGTTTAACAGGGCAATCAGGGAGATAAGAGGCAGATGCTAAAATCCCAGAGTTCAGAAGATCCAGTGCTTCAGAGCTTTATTTGAATCTGTATCTTAGAGAAGCCCTCTCCCCTCCCCCCAGGCCACTCCATCCTTAAATAATATCCCTGCGGATTTACCATTATGGACCATTTTACACATTGGGGGTTGGCACACTCCTCTGAACACACTTGAGGAGCGCTCTGTTGAGCTTCCTGTGATTGGGTGGGTGTGTAAGCCTGTCATCTTTGATCACGTAGATGTTTCTCTCCTGGCACCGCAGTCATTATGTCAGCGTCCTCATGACCATAGCACTTGCCAGGGTGAAGCAGAAAAAAAATATGATGAAAATTCCCTCCGGAGGTGCACTTATTTTCCCCCTGGGAAATGGCAGTGAGTTCAACTGGATAAAAATCATCTTGCTGGTTATGTTTTTCGACATAGTTCATATTCTGAATCTAGGAAGCATTTGTAATGAAGCTCTCCACTGCTTCAGTAGAATGGGTGAGAGAATCCGTAAAGATAGCCTACATCAAGTTTGACAGCATGCCATGGCTTTGGCAAGAGTGTTTGTGTTTGTGTCATCTGGGATGGGGCACATTACATCGAGAGGATCCCTCCTGGGCCAATTTACTGCAGTTCTCTCTCAGGCCATTTATCTCCGCCATTTAAACACTCACATTAAGTTATAACAGCTAGAGCGATCAGGACTCATGCCAGAACTGCAGTATTGGCAGTATATGTTGTTGTTGTTGTTGTTGTTGCTTTTTCTTTATTTATTTCTTTATTTAGTTGAATATTTTTTGCACTACACATCTCACAGTGATGATTAATTATCTGCAGTACATGCATGAATCGCTCTCATGTATTTTCACAGGGAAAGTGTTTACGATTCACTGCTACATAAATCAAAGCATAACTGTGAATTTCCCATCCATGTATAATTACAGACCACGTTTTCAATGTTGTTTGTTAAGATGCGCTAATGATCGTTCCACCCTCTGTCATTTCATGTTCATTTTTTAATAGTGTTTGGACAGATTAAATGGAGTCAACCTGCAGGCCATTTCATAAAACCCCTACAGCATGAAATCCAACACAAACGCGATAAACCTAGGGGTCACTACATGAAAGGCTTATTTATGCATAAATATTTCAGAGCTGCTAATTTTGGTAGTGTTAACGATAACCTTGAGTTTGAAAATCTTCCTTCCTTATAGTATTAATGCACGCACAATAGTTGCTGGTTCTGCATGCATGATATTTCAGTACTAAAACAGGTTTAAGCAGATATTAGATGTTTTTTATTTATTTATTTTTATTTTATTTTATTGTGCAATCACATTTCTCTATTCTTACATTTAGATTACCTTCAAGCTCTAACACTCAATTGAAATTAATCTTTTTAAAAGCACTAAAAATTTAATAACACTTAAATATCTTTATCTCAAACCGAATATCCATTTTTGTACTGTACATTATAATGTATAATTAAATTGACTGATTTTCGTTTTTAGTGTTTTCTTTTGCCCCCAGTGTCATAGACAAGGCTTAAACCTAGTACTAGACTAAAATGCATTTTTTGAGCTGTTTAAACTGAAAGCAACTATCACTGAAAAAACTATCATCTTAAAATATGTCAGTGCCATTGTTCTGTCTCAAGATGCACACCAGTTTTTTTCTAAGGCATGTTTATACAAGCTACTTAAAGGGATAGTTCAGGGATCACCAATCCTGGTCCTGGAGGGCCGCTGTCCTGCAGAGTTTAGCTCCAACCAGGTCCAACACCTCTGCCTGGAAGTTTCTAGTATGCCTAGTGAGACCTTGATTAGCTGGTTCAGGTGTGTTTAATTGGGGTTGGAGCTAAACTCTGCAGGACAGCGGCCCTCCAGGACCAGGATTGGTGACCACTGGGATAGTTCATCCAAAAATACAAATTCTGTCATTATTTACTTGTCCTAATGTCGTTCCAAACCCATAAGACTTTTGTTCAACTTCAGAACACAAATGAAGATCTTTTTGATGAAATCTGAGAGCGTTCTGTACTCTCCATTGACAGCTACGCAACTACCACTTTGACGCTTCAAAAATTTAATAAAGAAATCGAAAAACTAATCCATATGAATTGAGCGGTTTAGTCCAAATTTTCTAAATAGACTGCTTTATATGATAAACATATTGAATTTAGGCTTTTATTCAAATATAAACAGTGATCAGCTAACATAAACAGAAGCTCAACCGAAACTGCTTGATGCGCGAGAATAAACCTCATTGGTTCTTGCTGAATCTCAAACGTGCTGCGTAACACACGAGAATGAACCTCATTGGTTCTCTTCTCACACGTCAAGCAAACATGCTTGAGCTTCCTCTTTCCACAACTGATGTGTAAATTGATGAAAGTTTATATGTGAATATAATAAAAAGCCTAAATTAAATCTATTCAATGTATAAAGTGATCATGTCTTTTCAGAAAATTTGGACTAAACCACTCGATTCATATAGATTCATTTTACAATCTCTATATTAACTTTTTTTTTTTAAGTGTCAAAGTGGTAGTTGCGTAGCTGTCAATGGAGTGACAGAAAGCTCTCAGATTTAATTAAAAATATCTTCATTTGTGTCCGAAGATGAACGAAAGTCTTACAGATTTAGAACAACATGAGGGTGAGTAAATAATGACAGAATTTTCATTTTTGGGTGAACTATCTCTTTAAATATCCCAATTAAACTAAGGCCTTATCCTTACTTAATCTAAGCCTTGTCTTTGAAACCAGGCCATAGAATACCAATGTTGGTCGTTTATTGGTTCCCAGTTACAGCCTAATAATAATTCTTGAGGTTTGATCATTTAAAAAATAAAAAAAATAATTGTATTGTTGGTAGTTTAAATGCAAGGCGTGGATCAAAATCAAGTACATTGTTTGGATATTTTTATTCAGTATTGGATATTGGATTTTATTAGTAGATTGTGGCTAAATACTTATATACAGTAAATACTCCTACATCTGATAAGCTGAAACAGGCAATTTCTTTAAACATTGTGCATTTGTATAGCATGATTGACATTAAAATATCCCTACCAAAGTTAAACCCAAACCCACGCTCTTGCTCTCCCGGTAGCTAATATTCAGAGGGAGACAGGGTTCTTCTTGCATCCAAATCCCCCTCAAACCCTCCCAGGCTGCAGAGTCAGAAGACACTAGCTCAAACCACAATTACAATGAGAAGAAGCTGCATGACCATGCATACACTGAGGTGCTTAGGACACGCCTGTCAGTGGGTGCATGCGTATGAAAGAAAGAAAGATAACGACAGCTAGAGAGGTGAAAAACCTTGCACAAGCCTCTCAAAAAATTAGAAAAGTTGGAGCACCATAGGGCGACAGTCTGTAGGCACACCAGCACTTCAATACTCCTGTTGGGGAGGTACAGCAGAAAAGCAAACAGTTGTTTTCTTGTTTTTTGTTTTTAAAATCATACACAAGTAAACCTGGACCAATGTGAATCAGAAAACATAAAACTACATGACTATACATGACTAACTATTTGTACATCTGGTGTACCCAGCTTAAAATGCATTTAGAAAACACATACCGGTACATGTAGTTCTGACTCTAAATTCTGATTGGATGATCCGACTGCTTCTGTTCAAAAGTTTGGGGTCAGTAATATTGTAAAATATTTTTGAAAGGAGTCTCTTATGATCCCCATTGATGCATATATTTGATCAAAATAGAGTAAAACTGTAATATTGTCAAATTGTATTACATTTTAAATAACTTTTATTTTAATATATTTTAAAATATTTTTTTCCTGTGATGGTGAAGCTGACCTTTCAGTAGTGCCATATGATCCGTCAGAATTAATTTTAATATTCTGATTTGGAGCTCAAGAAACATTTATATATTATGTTGAAAACAGTTGTGTAGCTTCATATTTTTGTGGAAATCATGATATATTTTTTTCAAGATTCTTTGATTAATAGAAAGTTCAGAAGAACCTTTTACTGTCACTTTTGATTATTTGATTAAATTGACACCACAAATTATATACAGCGCAGTACACATGCTTAAAATAATCTTGATTAAACATTTTATTTTATTTGTGTATCCACCTTATTTTTAACATAGGAGCAGGCACGGCCATTTGTAAATTGTGTCCAGCTTCTGCTGGAATTCACTTCCAGTAAATTGTAGCTGTACAAAACAGCTTGTTATGCTGTTTGATATGCAAACTGGTATTTCTTACATATTATTTTAATGTATTGTCATAATTATAAACACACTGATTTGTAGCACAAAAAGTTTTACAGTGTACTGCACTTTGATGTTCTAGTTATAGCAGCTAATGACTCTGAAGTCTCGCACATTCACAGAAAACAACTTGCTTCCTCATTGCAAAATCAGGTGGATAGGCCAACTAGAAAATGATGGGGTCCCATGATCATTTGGCAATAATTTATTAGCCTAAATATATTGGCCTTGAACCAATAACATTAAACAATCACATAATTTATAAATGTAACTGTTTATTAAACATTGTTGTCTATCATAGTGTTGTGGCTGCTGTTTTATATCTGTTGTCATTTCAACAGTGAAGAATCCAAAATCACATCAGACAGCTTGAAAATGAAGTAACAGAATGCAATATTTGAAAAGCTGTTCTCCATTCTCGGAGGCAACTGCCGAGGATGGGGAGCGAATTGTTTTGTTGGCTTCTGTTGCACGGCGTCGTCATGCATGCAGCCAGCGAGAATAAACCTCTGCTCTCTCTGACAGATAGCAGCGCGAGCGTGTTGGCGCGCAGGCAGGGCTTCAGCCAGGCAGAACAGGAGCTGTACCAGCTGCCCGTGGTTGTGTGGGATGGAGGAGAGCCCCTCCTCAGCAGCACCAGCACGCTTACGCTCAGGGTGTGTCCGTGCCAACGCGGCGCCAGAACGCCAGTGTGCAGGGCTCAAGCCTTCCTATCATCGGCCGGCCTCAGCACTGGAGCCCTCATTGCCATCCTGCTATGTGTGATCATCCTCTTGGGTAAGACTGAAAACTCAAGGGCCAAGAGAAGAGCTTGTTTCTTTCCTCAATGAATTTGCCATTAGGAAAAGAGCAGAAGCATACAATGGGATCCAAAGTTTTGAATCCACTAGTAAATTAATTAATTTATATGGATATATACTGCAGGATCACCAAGCAAATATGAACTTTACATTGTTGCAGATCATTTGTTAGAAAGATCAAAGGAATCGTGGGAGGATGTACAGTATATTGAAGATGTTCTCCTCTGCTCATTTCTTTTATCTGACATCCTAAGAAACACTGCTTGAAATTCTCTGGTTGTAGATGAGAAGTTTCACCTTGCAGGAAGTGTGAAAACCCCCTCTCTCACTCTGGTCTACTGACAAGGCCAAATATAGACTCAGGAACGCTGAACAACTGTGTAGGCTGAAACCAGGAACAACAATCGTAACATAAACCTGAACAGACATTCAAATATTGGTCAAAACAGTCTTTTTGTGTTCCTGAATTTAGATGCTCATTACCTTTTATGGCAAAACACAATACAGATGATTTTGTCTGAGCAGTGCATAATACTCAAACACAATAGCTCCATTCCAAAGTCTAGTGAGCTGCCTAGCTACCTTTCTGAAGATAACATATTATGCAAGCTGGTTAGAAAAAAACAGTTGGGTGTTTTCAACAGAGATGAGTTATCGCATATATCCTTCATGGAACTCAGTGAAAACATTCATCCAGTTAAGAGAAATGTAATATAGTTATGTTTCATCTAATGAACATAGACTATTTTACCTAATATGTGTATGCTATGTAATTCTAAGGCCTGGTTTCACAGGCAGGGCTTAGATTAAGCCAGGATTAGGCATTAGTTCAATTAGTACATTTATATCTTTTATAAACATTCCTTAAAAAAAACATTACTGCTGGTGTTCATCTTGAGATAAAACAATGCAGTGACATTTTAAGATATGTCAGTGCAAGATGATTTTAGTTAAATTAGCTCAAACATTAATTTTAGCCTTAGAAGCCGGGGGTAAATATATTAAAATACATGCTACAGCAGAGTCTCCCTTGCCCTTCACATTAGGTTTATTTTTTGTGGCACGTTGATTTAATCATTCCAAATCAGTCACTTATGAGCAGTGTTATTTAGTATTGATTCTATGGTTATATTAAAGTCCCCCTGTAGTCAATAATTGTATCCCTTAAAACTCATCTTTGATCACCAAAATGACATACTGTATTTAAAAGTTTTTTCCTCTGAGAAAAAAATCATGCCTTAAAATAGCTTGAATGCAACTCTACACCTTTCTTCATTTAGTATACGTGGATTCATAAATATGCTAATTAGCCCCGCCTCCCCTGACGCCAGCTCTTAGATTCACTCGGCCAACTTACTGAGGTAAATGGTGCACATTGGTGTCGCTCTTTACAACGTCGGACACATAATGGTAATTATTTTGATTAGCCTTTTGCTTGTCTTTGTCATCAAACAGCTAATAATGTGTTGCTATTGCTACACAAACTATGTTCCTGTTCGCCATCTCTGTCTGCCTTCTAACAATAATCATAAACACTTTGAACAACTCAGAACATCAGCGGAGAAAGGAATATAGTTCATCATGTCATCGTAATAAACATCATACATTTACATTTACTCATTTAGCTGACGCTTTTATCCAAAGCGACTTACAATTGCTATACGTGTCAGAGGTCGCACGCCTCTGGAGCAACTAGGGGTTAAGGGTTTGCTCAGGGACACATTGGTGTCTCACAGTGGATTCGAACCCAGGTCTCTCACACCAAAGGCATGTGTCTTATCCACTGCGCCATCACCACCCCATCATACATCATACACCGTATTTATCAACAATAAAATATACTGGGATAACCTGGCATCTCTCGAGACTCCCCTGCTAATTCCGTTTAAATGATATGCGTAAGCCCACCGGCACATTGATGTGATTGGTTACAAGGTAGTTTGTGATGTCAGAAACACCAGCAATTTCAAACCGAGTTTTTGAGACGTTTTTTTTTCACTGCAGTTTTAAGGAGAAAATACTCTGCACTGGTGTTGACTTATAAATTTGCACATGGTTTGTCTTAAAGCACATTAAAAACACCATATAGACATAAAAAACAATATTAAACTTGATCTGATAAACTTGATAACTTGATTTTCACCACAGGGGGACTTTAACACTAATTATATTATTGTTGCAGCTAACTAGGTTTTTAGAACAGGGCTAATCTGTTCAAAAGAAGAGGCTCATGGCTATTTATGACAAAACATTATTGATTTCACATCAGTACATAAATGATAAGGTGATTATTTACCTAGACAAGGCTTGTCCCTGTATGAAAATGTCAGCAGGCAGATGACCGCACTCCCATCTGATGTCACTAACTCACAATAGTTGTAAAGCTAATTCACATCACCATTTACATGGACGAGCAAACTGAGCTTGTGTCTCCTCTCTTGTAGCCATCGTGGTTCTGTTTGTCACTCTGCGTAGCAAGAAAAGCAAAAAGGAGCCCCTGATCATCTCATCGGAGGATATCAGAGAGAACGTAGTCACGTACGACGACGAGGGGGGTGGCGAGGAAGACACAGAGGCCTTTGACATAGCGGCGCTGAGGAACCCCGAGGCAGCCGAGGAGATGAGAATAAGAAAGGACCTGCAGTCGGAGGTGTGGAGGGTAATGGGTACGGAGGCTCTCAGTCCGTCGTTGACCTTACCGGATGAGGACATCCATGAGGTGATTAAGCTCAAGGTGGTCAAGGCAGACCGGGACACGAGCGGCCCGCCGTACGATTCTCTTCAGACGTACGCTTACGAGGGCCGCGGCTCCCCGTCTGGTTCCATCAGCTCTCTGGACCTGCCGGAGCTTCAGTCGGAGCTGGACCTCAGTAAGGTAGACAACTGGGCCCCTGAGGTACAAATACTTAGCAGAGTCTTTCAAGAGAAAGGCCAGCAGCACTCCCCCTAATGGCTGCGCATGTTCCGTAAACCAGAAGTCGTGTGTCGTTTCCCTGATGTCGGGTCAAAGGGGACTGCAGTGAAGACTGAAGTTTTTTGTCATCCAGTTTTGCTGTTGGATTATTTGACTCTTGTTTTTCACTGGCTTCTACAAGTGGAAGTAAGTTGATTTTTGAAGAAAAAGTTTAAAATAAAATAAAAAATAAAAAAAAGAGAACTCATAAAGGAAGCTATTTTCCCTGGTGTATATTTTCTATTGCTTAATAAAATTCATGATTCCAGATAAGTAAAACATGCCTCTATTGTATATTCCTCCTTTTCCAGTTACAAAAGCGTCCGATTCAATATCCCGTCTCATTTGTGATGACATCTTTCATACTACGCTGATCATTTTCCCTCTCAAAATAGAAATTTGATTTCTGTTTTCACAGCCTAGTGTTTAAGTTTTCATTTTTCACCCAATATGCTGTGCCTTTCTAGATCGACATTGAACATAGTGTGCAACATTTAGTATAAATCACCTCTGTCAAAAGCAAGAAAATAACGTATTATAATTCTCATGAGCAGAGTGAGTTTTAATTGGATAACAACGGCATTCTGTGAAAGATAATTGGATTCAAATGCTTGAGTGGGCACCTTTTATTACTTTCCTAGGACTTATAAATCAACTGTGAAAAGTCTGTGTTGCAATCCAGTCCTGATCAATTCCCACGAGCCTCACAACCTGCAGATAAAGAGCCTACAGACTGCTTTAATAGCCAGCGTGATGATGATGATGATGATGACTTCACAAGCGGCAACACAATGGCCGCTTTTACTGATCTAAATGCGCTCGGCTGTCACTAGTAGTGTTGGATTGTTTAGGATGACGACTTTTTAATACTGATGGAGTTTCAAAAGTGGGATCATTTCCTCTGACAGCAGCATTAGCTAATTAGTAAGCCAGTTCCGGAAACATACCTGCTGACAGCAAAATCAACGATTTTAAGTTGTTATAATGATAAGACGAGAACCTTGTTTTTGACAGGCTAACATGTACTGGATTGCTAATTGTACAAACGGTCTTGATTCCTCAATACTATATTTTTTATACACTGTTGACACTAATGGGTTCAATGTAGGCCTACACCAATTATTTCAGGTAACTAATTCCCCCAAATTAAGTCTATAAAGACTCATATAATCAAGTTTGCCTAATGTGGTATTCTAATAGTCTCTATTAGTGAAATTAACCATTTAAGTGAACAAGATACAACTAAACTAAACTATTTTATATATTTAGAATTTTATATTTAGAATAGCCTAAGATCTTTTTTTATTCATGTGATGAATGAGAATATAAAATATAACAGAACTATTGTAAGTGTATACATGTGTACAGTATATACACACACATATATATGTGTGTAAACTAACAATATTTGTATAATGTTATTGAAGTGTGTATATTATATTATATATATATGAGTATATAATAGACTTATATAAATTAGATTTATATATATATATATATTCGTATTCGTATTCTAATGTATAGGGAGAAAAGGCTTGAATTCAACAGGACCCAAGTTCACCAGAGGGAAACTAATCATCCTAACGGCGAATTGTCACAAAACATGACTATCAACTGTAACGAAACAACATCAACATAATTAAACAACTACTTCATGTCTGCATAATCTCCTATGCTTTGACCAAGCATAATTAAATTATTCAAGCACAAGGGCTTATGGGTATTCCCCTAGGCTCGGTTTTATACTTGAACGTTTTGAGTTATTAAGCTTTAAATTCTTAAGAAGTTGAATTTTTTTTTTTTAATATTTAAAGCATCATTTCAAAATATGCCATGCCAAGTTACATTTAATAAGGACAACAACTCATTAAGAGTTTACTGTGTAGAATATTCATTTTAATTGAATACATTTGAGTGTCATTGAACTTTGTAATTGGTCTTTAGTTCACCCTAAAATGAAAATGAAGTTATAAATTACCCTGGTGTTGTTTTAATCCCATATATGCCCTTCTTTCTTTTATGGACCACAAAAGGAGAATAAAATAAAAAAAGATCTTGTTTGCGTTCATCCATATAATGCAGTAAATAGCGACCTGCGTCAAGCTTTTTAAAAAGTACACAAAAGTATCACAGAATGATCCTTTGCGACATGTGTCGAATATCCCAAGTGCTCTGGAGGTATATTATATGAAATTTAATGTATTATTTAATGAAAATCCTGACCTTGGCCATTGGTCTGTGCAACGGCAATGCAACGTCTGCGTTCGTGTGACTCTATTACCACTGCAGTTCACTCCATCTCAGCCAGACAAAGTATACAAGTTTTGAGCAATCAAGATTAATGAAAAGACAACATGAAATACAATGCCTAGAAATCCCCAAAAAAGTATCCGTTTACTTTCTTCACTGAGTTAATATCTCCAGACCAGTGTTGTGCCAAATTCTGTGTCACCGAATTCTGTGACCCTAGTAGGCACTGTATTCAGCTAATCCAAACTACTTCTGATCATAGTCACACCAGGGTGAGTCATTTGTGATTTAATTTTAATTTTAAGTAGAACTATCCCTTTAAGAGTAAAACAATTGAGAGGTTTAGCTCAAACTTTAATATAGCAAGATGATGCAAGTGACCATGTGATTGTTTGTACTCTGGTATATTATAAGTGTTACATTCTGGCAATGAACAGAACAGCACAGCCAGCAAAGAGTCATGGGAATTAAGACCCTGACATTTGGCAAAACATAATTGTAATGATAATAATGGCATCAATGCTCTTATTTTTGTCTCACACCTCTCTGCAGGCCAGTGTGCCGCAAGTATCCTTCTTGACTGATCTGACTGCTTATGAACTCTTAGTAGTTTAAAACTGAAAATAAAACGTATTGAAAAATTAGAGGCTACTGTATTGTATAACAATTTTTTAAGAAATTGTATTATAATATTTTAAATGTATACTATATAATTTAAATTATCACTTTTTTTTAAGTTTTTTTCAATATCTCTGCCTCTATGAAATCATCTACACCCACCAAACACAGAATAAAACCTACTCACCCACACCAGTGTGTTTTTCTTCCTGTTTCAGCCTTCAGTGTTGATTGATAATTTGTTGTTTTTGTTTGAGGTGAAGAAGTGGCTATTTTGCTGTTAATGATGATGGTGGTGGTGGGAATGATGATCTAGGCTGTTGATTAGCCTCATCACAAATATGGACTTTTCCTACACAATCTGGCAGCTCATCAACACTCTGACCCTGATTATTGTGAGCCGAATACATCATTATCGTGCGACCAAAAGCAGATCAAATGTTTTAAAACAAATTGAAGTGGGGTGAAATGAGTCTGGGTTTATAGTAACTGACCTGTTCAATTTGGGTGATTGACGCTGGATGAAGTACACATAGATTGCCATGTCACTTTTCATTCTTCTTTTGATTTTTTGATTTTTGCATGAAAGCATGAAAGGAAATCATTCAGGTATTGTATAAGACCAGTCTACTCAAATTGTATGATAATATGAAAAAAATGAATCAAAAAACAGATTGGGGATTTAATAATTGGTCTATAACAATTTTGATGATTTAAGAGACTTGACTTTGTGACAATTACATGTGATTTAGACTCGATCTGGTGACTCTTCACAGACTAGTTTTGACCTTGTCTGATGGATGTAGCTTACACATTTTTTAAATGAATCGCATTTTGAGCAAAAGATCCCAGAAGTCCCTGTAATGAAACTGGGATCAGTGACAATATATAGTAATTCTGGCTGTATCTAGGTTAGCATTCAAAAAAATGAATTGCTTTTAGCAAAATATACGTTATGATTGCTGTAGTTAACTTGGATCTTTTGGAATGTTTCTTTAAAGAAATTAAATGTATTTTATTTTAAACCTTTGCCCCTTGGACCCAAAATTCACAATCAATTGTTTTTTTATATATTATTATAATTGTTATTATTATCATAATTTTAATCCAATCAGTTATTCATGGATAAGCTTCAAGTTAAATTTTTCTGGTTGAATATCCTGCATTCTGTGAAAGCAAAATGAAAGCAAAATGGCAATTCACATTGAATTGAACAATTCAACCAATATAGCAAGACATTTCTTTATTAATGTTTTTCTTTAGAGCTGACCGAGGTATACAATTATATAACACATTATTATTTATTATTAGGAACTGACTACTTTAAAAGAACTCAACTTAAACATTGTAAGCCTGTAAACCTTGACTTACAAATGACACTGGATGTATTCAGGTATTCATAAATTTAACAATAATAGTCAAATGCATTAAATCCATCTATGAAAGAGATTGTTGATATGATCTTTTTTAAGTTCTTTCCTGCCTGCGCATGAATCATCATCATCATTTTTTGTTGTCTGATTTTTTGTTGTTATTGTCATCATGTAATTATCTAGAACTGTGTTATTCTGTTCTGACTGTGAACAGATTTGTAATACTCTTACTGCTCACAATGCTATTTTCACATCAACAGGGTTGATGAACAGGGCAATTTCATGTCCTCGTTTTTTGTTTTCACCTTTTTTTCCTTGAATAAAGAAAATACAATGGCACTGAAAAGACAGGCACCCTAACGGACCTGACCTCATCGGTTTCCAGGCTATTAGTACATTCTTTCAGTTCAATTTCCGATCCGTGCCTCAGAGAGAAAAATATAATCTAATCAACAGATTTTGTTGACAGGTTTCTCCTTTAATATCCCTCAGCTTTTTCGTTCTGCCTGCACTGTTCTAATTATACTGTCCAATTAGTGTTAGAGGAACTCATCAATGCCCTGGCTGAGGCGAGTGGCCCAGTTCTGTTACAGTCACACACTTAATGTTTGGATGTATCAGACGAGTTCATTACAAAACTAGTCATTGAAATGTATTCTAAAGATATATAGTATAAAAAATATATATATAGAAAAACAGAATGATTCTAATTGTTAATAAAATGCCTTTATAATAATTCTGTTTGACAGAACTGAAGTTAGGTTTGCCTGCAATGAGTTTTACTGTAACATGCTGCTTTAACAGATCTCTGTTGGGATCATGCTCAGTGAACTCAGTTGGAACCTAAGACAGCCCAACAGGTCCACCAAACATATTCTGCAGTCTCACTCTCAAAGAAATTAAAACATCGTGAAGGTTGGAATCGTTTTTTGATTCAGTTGGCAAATTCTCCTAAAGGGCCAAAAGTATAATGAAACGTTGGAGTAATCTTACGTGATTGATTATTGTCTTGTAGTTTGTCTTTGTTCTCGTTTTCATTCGGACATTTGATGAGCCATTCAGATAATGACATCTGTTTGATGTTCTGCTGCTAATTCTAATTGTGTGTGTCCGTCCCAATTTTTATTGACAGTACTGAAAATACTCTAACAAAACGTAGATACTTGTAGTTCAGTTCAGCAGTAACCACCCCTCAAAGGTTTGGGTCAGTACGATCTTTTAAAGAAATACATTTACTCAGCAAGAATACATTAAATTGATCAAAATTGACAATAACGGTAGTGAATATCATAATTTAAGACAGAGCTTAATATATTCTGATTGATATGGGAAAATATCCATATCAAAATGACAACAGGCCAAAGTATCTTGAATTAATAGTTTTGATTTGAAAATGTTTTCACATTCATAACTATACATGCGAAACCCTGCAAGTATTAGATATTTATTTTAAAAGTGCGTCTTTTGTCATATTCCTTTTTTGCCCTCTTTGTTTGTCTTCCTCAGATGTACTATTGCCACAAAAATAGACCTTGAATAAGTCCTGCAATGTCAAATGTATTTGATCCCGTCTGCATAAATTGCTTGGGGAATCAGACCGTGATGAGCTGTACGACACAGAGCTTGCTAGTGTGCAGCAATTTCCCACGCTGCCTTTGATGACTACTTTTATGGCGCAGGAGCTAACGCTGGTGGATTCTCCACGCCCCTGTTCAACATGGCAGCTTGCATTAAAAATAATGAACTACATAATTGCCCATTTCATTACTGGGCCATAGATGACACACAGCCTTTTTGTGCGTAGATTGAGGGTAATTACTTCCCGGGACCTAGATGCCCTTTCCAAGACATATATTGTGCTCTAGTGCGAGACTTGTTTATCTACCGTTTTTCCGCTAAGAACAATCAGCTCTCTCTAGAAACCATTTCAACAAAAGAGCAGAGACTTTGTGCAGCTACAAATGTACTTATAAGGCTTTCCTGGTTTTTACATTTACTGCTCTATATTTACAGAACTGACCAAAGATTCCTCTTGGTCAACACAGTTTGAGAGATTGTATTAGACTTGCTATGGAGAATATAAACAGTACTTTAGTATTTAGGAAGGGACCCAGCAACTTATATTTAGACCAGGTATGAATCAAATGAAACAGAAAGTGGCTTTTGTAATTTAATACAAAATAATGTAACAAAAAAATTCAAAAGCTAAAACTGCTATGGATGGTGAAAACAAAACCAACAGTGAGCATATGAGAAAGAAATAAACAGTAGATGTAGACAGGCTCAGATGTAAATGCAGTCCTTGACACCTAGTTATATGAAAGCCAGTCTTATGTGGAGCAATATAAACAACAGTGCATGAGTTCAAATGAATGTGAAGGCCTTATCTTATCTCCGATGAAGATGGAGATGGTGATCTTGAACATAGAATAATTACAATCTAAACAAATCAAACATTCAGGTAATCCAACAGAAAAGGTACATCTTTATAATCCTGGTGCGGTAACACTTTAGAATACGGTTCCTTCGTTAATGAATAACTACACAAGAACCAATGAGTAACACAATATTAACAATCTAGTAACTACTATTAACTAACAAGAAACTCTGATTAACGAACTAGTAAGTAATAGCGCACAGATGAAAGTGGTACTTCACTATTAACTAATCAATAACTACTATTTTTTAATGCTTCCCAGAGAACTACTGAAAAAGTTTATTAAATATCTAGTAACTACTATTAACTAAAAAGAAACTCTGATTAACGAATTAGTAAGTAATAGCGCACAGATGAAAGTGGTACTTCACTATTAACTAATCAATAACTACTATTTTTTAACTAACTAGTAATGACTCAAGTGTTACTACATACTTCTATGGGAATTACTAATTATTTGGATCCGTATTCTAAAGTGAAGATCATGGTAACTAACTAGTAGTTAATCAAGTGTTACTGCATACTTGTTCCATACGTCTTGTTAAAATCAGCATTTTTTTCAGTCATGATGAATCATTTGAAGCTTTTGAGGTTTTTTGGTGAAGTTTTAGATAGTAATTCCCATTGAAGTATGTAGTAACACTTGAGTCATTACTAGTTAGTTACCATGATCTTCACTTTAGAATACGGATCCAAATAATTAGTAATTCCCATAGAAGTATGTAGTAACACTTGAGTCATTACTAGTTAGTTAAAAAATAGTAGTTATTGATTAGTTAATAGTGAAGTACCACTTTCATCTGTGCGCTATTACTTACTAATTCGTTAATCAGAGTTTCTTTTTAGTTAATAGTAGTTACTAGATATTTAATAAACTTTTTCAGTAGTTCTCTGGGAAGCATTAAAAAATAGTAGTTATTGATTAGTTAATAGTGAAGTACCACTTTCATCTGTGCGCTATTACTTACTAGTTTGTTAATCAGAGTTTCTTGTTAGTTAATAGTAGTTACTAGATTGTTAATATTGTGTTACTCATTGGTTCTTGTGTAGTTATTCATTAACGAAGGAACCGTATTCTAAAGTGTTACCCCTGGTGCTACTGTATTCAAGAGATCCACAAGGTGAAGTAATGAGATCGTTCATGACTGGAAGTCCTCTTTTTGATCTCTAATCAATGAGTGAAAGTGGTATAAATGTTAGTGAAATAAAGAGTCCTTCTTGAATAGAAGACATAAGCAAGCAATCTCAAACAATACAGAAAAAGCAAGTGCAATGATTACAAACAAACATAAAAACCAAACCAGAAAAGGCATAGAATAAATGAAGGAAAATATAACACTCCTTGCAATGATTGAGCTTAAAACCAAAGTTTACCAATCAGGACTCAGAGCACTTTGTGGTAACGCAGCAGGTAGGCCATGCTTCCTCTGCCCGACAAATATGACTTTCTCTACCAGCCACCTGAGCATATACCAGTCACTAGATCCTCCTAGCACTGCTAGTGGAGTGTAGTAGCATTACCCTCAGTGAAAGAAAATATGGCAACGGGCCTGAGCCTGTTACACTATGTTGGGCCAGATAAAACTGTTTTCTAAAACTTTGGCCCTTAAGCTCAGACTGGATGGGATCAGAATATGATTAAGTGGATACTGTTCAGTGAAATTGAACTACAATGAACCACTAACATGAGCATCTCCAAGTAAGTCTATATAGGCTAGTTCAGTGGTTCTCAACCGGTGGGGCGCGAGTAGGCTACAGGATGGAGGGGGAAAAAAACTGAAAAAAAAAAATTTTGCTTTTTTTTTTTTATCACTAAACTACTGTCATAAACGTTAAAGTTTTGTATATACGTTACTCCTGAATAAAAATTAAAATGTGTTTGGACTGATTTAAAAAAAAGTTTTGAACAAATTTGATTGGTTTGTCGAGTGAGCGCAAATGCAGGTGATAAGCGGTTTTATTAAGCGAGTCATTGAGTCGTTCATTCAAACGATTCGTTCAAACGGCCGATTCATCAAGAATGAGACAGATGTTTGTGAATGGGTCATTGAATCTTTGACTCAACCGATTCGTTCAAAACACTCATTCAAAACACGATTGGGTGTTGCTGTGAGATGCGCTGTGATCTTTGTTTGGATTCATCGGATCTATTTTCGCGGCTAAAATATACCAAAACAGTCATTATTTCGTATAAAATGTAAGTGACTTAATATTATTAACTTGCTTGTTGAACTGTCATATGAAATCAGTGTCACATTTTCAATCGTGAGGTGATGGTAAATTAAGTGATGGTCAATTGTCAGCTCTCTTGGTCGTCAGGTCGTGTGATGTATGTTGCTGACGTGTATTCATTTAACTGCAGTATGTCAATTTACAGTAGTTTATTGTGTGTGCTGCGCTCATAGACTTTAGAAAACGGCGCTCATTTGTTTGATTTCTCCTCGAGCTGCACAAGCCTCAAAAGTTTAAGGTCCTTGCACCCTGACTGAATCCGAAACTGTCGTATTCGTTTTTCCATATTCGTCATTTGGTGGCTCTCAATTGTCAAAACTCCTCAAAATATTTGCTACGGATGCCAAAAATACAGAAAATCGAACCATCCGCATTTATTTTTATGACGGACGCAGGGCTCGACATTAAGGCTTGTCCGCTTGTAGATTTTTTTTTGTAGGACAAGTGGAAGAGAAAATTAGTTGTCCCACTGGACAAGTTAAATTTCAAACAAAATAAAATGCCATGTTACTTCACGTTATGTGCCACTCATTACGTCTATTTTACAGATTTAATTTTACCGATTTGAAACGCACACATTTTTCGCGCTGCCTGTGAATGTCCTGAATGTGACTCACAGAAAGACGCGCGCCCGTATAATGCGCATGCACAGACCGCGCGCCAGAATACAGTTCTCTTTTACGCTTGAACTTACAATTATGCCAAAATGTTGTTTGTCGAGTATCTTAATAACATAAGAGCAGTCTTATGATGGACGTAAAGAGTTGTGACACGTGTGAGATGATCTGCATCAGCAGCGGCTGATCTTAAAGGGCCAGCTGCCAATAAAGCGAATTCTGTCAGTAAAGTTAATCAAAGAACAAAGAGAACAGATAAAATTACTCACTGCTCTTGAACTTGTGTGGCTTTAATAAGGATTAGTCTATATATAACTTATAATTTATGCAGCGCAGACTTTTTGATAACTTTATTCAATTTCTGTATATGTCCTACCTGTTACACAGTTAATTTTTATCCAGACATCAATGGCTTATTGATCATTATAGGTGTTATCAATCATTTAGTTGTTATTGCTAATTTCAGAATTATTTGAGGCTATGTTTATCAAACATTGAGCCAAGAATTGAGGATCTTTGCAAGGCAAAGCAGGCTCAGGTCTCACATTAACATCACCTACCGGCAAGCTTCTGTAAAAAATGGAATGGGGGTCCCAACTGCAATGAACCAGCTTTGGGGGGGGCCAGCTTGCAAAAGGTTGAGAACCCCTGGGCTAGTTGGTCACAGGAGCACTAGAGGCCAATCTAGGCAGGAGAGATGCATCATGGTAACTTCTCGCCAAGGTCAATCCGGGTTTATTATTTAGTAGGATATTCTGTTCCCTAAAAAGTACACAATAAAAGCCTCTTAATAATTGTTTATAGGAGTCAACAGACGTTAAATTATATGAGTATTGGATACGCTTGATTTGGATGGTCCCCTTTAGACATTTTGTTGACTATAAGTCTTATTAGAGTATTAGTTGAGTATTTAGTAACAAAACAGGAAAAGACCCACACATATCATGCAGCTCATATCTGACACCATTTAAGTCTAGACATCCCCGAGGCATTCACACAAATTTGTGATGTTGCAAATGGCAGATGGCTGAATGAGACTACTTCTGCTTTTAGATGATCAAGAGAGCAGACAGCGACAACTCAAGGCGCTCTTATGGAAATTATGAAAACAATTAGCATCATCCCCGTGGAACATTTGGGCAGGACACTTTGCAGCAAAAACTGCATGCTGTGAAAATTTTTTGCCCAAATAGTGGTTTCTGTTTCCCCTTTTAAACCTTGCGAGTAAAAATGACAGAATATGACGTAAGTGTGATTAGGCAGATTGTTCAGGTGATAATTGGATCCGGACACTTAACAAGCAGGTTAATAGCACAACTGTGTCGCGCTAATGGAAGCAGTTCAGATTCTTGATGTGCTAAAAATAAAAATCTTTGTGAAATCTCATGCCTTGCTATAAACATTTTCACTAACTGAAACCATGACCACTGGTCTCCATATCCTTGTTGATTTATTTCAAGGCAGCGAGACCTGCCACATGAGAGGGATTTAGTATAGTCTGTCCACAATAGTAATCATTTGTCAGGCTAGGTGTGGGGTTGGTTGAATGGGAAAGTGGTGCCTTCGGGCATAGCTGGGAGCAGGTTTAGAGATCTGACGCTTGCTCTGACACTGGAAGACTACTCACACCAGGACATTCCTCTGTAGAGGCACTAATCCAATGAGTTTACTATGACATACTGTGAGGACATGTAATATAGTCTTGTCATCAACCTTTGCTGTCCAATCGAGATATCACATTCTGGTTTCCCTTTCATTGTTAGCACCTATGTATGTAGCATGTTAGCATGTAGCAGTTGATTTCGTTAAAAGAAAACTCAAAGAAACTAAATGCTCAGAATACTTGGACTAGATAAAGAGGAACAGAACAACCGGTATCCACATGTGAGAAAAAAAAACAAGAGCTGAAAAAAAAAACCCCACAGGACTTGAATACACAAACAAATCAATCAACGAAATGTGGAGGGAATTTTAACTTTTAATTTTAAGATGTACTGTTTTTGAAAACTGAATGCCCTCCCCTAACACTTCGACCAATATGAATATGTGTGTCTGAAAATAACAAAAAAGGAGAAACAAAACTAGACCGGACTGGTGTCTAAATTTATGTACGAGACCGCCACGACGGATGCGCAAGAACTGAGAAGATGACACAGATGGGTCTCTATTTAGTGTTAAAAATGTTTCTAAAGTGTGCATTTCCTGGATGTACTAATTGTGAGAAACCAACGAGAAAACTTAAAAGTGCTAGCCTGATGTCGTCATACTCTGATTCTAGTAAGAATGTGAGTCTGATACTGCTCCATTGGGCTGTAATTATGGGGCGTGTTTCAACCGAACCAAGAAAGAAAATGCCTCTGCACTCAAATGGATTGACAAATGCCTTGATCGCGGTTCTCTGTTCCTCTTTTTAAAATGAATGAGCTGTCTAGATCTTCTATAACAGACGCGATGGCTGAATCTCCACATCTAAATTCTCCAGCGGCAGCCATTCTTTGTTGTAAACAAATTCAACCCAAGCGCTCTTTGGTGACGTGGATGATTACGTTACTGTTGATCATCTGTCCATCATTGTATAAAGCCCGCCCTGACAATTTGATTGGTCCGAACAGCTTTGGTTCGGAAATACTTGCTTCACAACGGATCGAGTCCAGACCGAACTTCCCATCCTCAAATGTTGTGGGCGGGGCTAAGTTCGGCTGGAATCAAGGCTATAAAAGTGCCTTACCAATGTCGCAAAATGAATGGCTTACCTTTCACGCTTTCCCATCTCATGAGAGTCATTTTCACAGTTCTCGCACATTCGTCATCGTCAGAGGTCCACACTGAAGAAAATGTATAGTTGAATAAAGTCATTATTCTTATATATTTATATTTTTTTTGTGCAAAAAAAGTATGTTCATCGCTTGATAAACTTAAGGTTGAGCCACTGTAGTCAATTGGACTATTCTAACAATGTTTTTACTAACTTTTCTGGACCGGCAGATGCAATTACCTAGCAGCCTATGAAGGAGTGAGCCAGCTCTCAATTTCTTAAAAAATATCTTAATTTGTGTTTCGAAGATGAACGAAAATCTTACGGGGTTGGAACAACATGAGGGTGAGTATTAATGACAGAATTTTCATTTTTGGGTGAACTAACCCTTTAAGTCAAGTGTGTATGGGGAATTTCAACCACAGAAACAAGAGGCAGGAATCCAACTTATTCAATCAATGAGAAACCATAGAAACAAACTCAAACACAGAAACAAACTCAAACACAGAAACTGCACTAAAACAGACAGACATAAAAAATATTTCAAATAAATGCTAAACTAATCAAAGAATCCTATAAAAATAGGCATCATGCTTTCCACAAAAGTATTAACATTGTTTTCAATATTGATAATAATAATAAATTATTCTTAACTCTTTCTCCGCCAAACACAGCATTTTCTGGGTTTCTGTGTTTTCACTGTTAAACTGTTGGAGTTGCTATGACATATCGTCTGATAGAGTATCTTCTGAATCTCCTGATCAAAGCACATGCGAAGAAGATTCAGAAACAAGCGATCTCATATCACATGCATATGTAAAATAATGCAATCATTGTTGTAGATTTTCCCCTAAACCTAATTACTCTACCAATAATACTTATACTCTAGCGTGTTAGAAACATGGTTAGCTGAATAAACAGCATAAAAAAATCTAAACTTTCTAATGTTACTGAATGAAATGTCGACCCGGGATGTGATACTGGACTGTGCAAGCATTAGGGGTGTTGATGTACTCGATTTACCTCCATTTATGTTTTGATCATCGTTCTGAATCCAATCCAGATGTAGTCTTTGACAAAAAAACACACACACACACACACTATATATGTGTATATAAATCCCTTTTATTTTATTTACCATGCTGTTAATTTCCTATAAGGTATTTGATTGGCTTAGAATGATAACAAATTTTCCACTCTTTCCAATTACACTGATTGCTGGCATGTCTATTTAAGTGGTGGTTTGAATGTTGGTTTTAATGTATCGAACTCACTGTC
This sequence comes from Semotilus atromaculatus, assembly GCA_031834385.1. NCBI lineage: Eukaryota > Metazoa > Chordata > Actinopteri > Cypriniformes > Leuciscidae > Semotilus > Semotilus atromaculatus. Next base: position 27,940,712 of record JAULUF010000044.1, read on the forward strand.
ATCCATTGTCTGCAACACATTTCTTCTCCCTTTTCATCTTTCTGCCATTTTCTCCTCTGCTAAAGAAACTTTTAAGCCTCTTAAAAGTCCTCGTCGGTGCTCCTAACAATTTTGCCCTTAAGACCTCTTTTAAGGGTTAAGATTTCTGAATTACCTTTGTCTTTACTAGGATTTTTTTCTTTAATTTTAAGAGTAAACGCCCACATTGCTTAGAATTGTCTTAGAATTTTGTCACTAGGAGCTACTCTTTGCATTAAGATTCTTTATGAAATCAGGCCCTGGTCTTTTTGTTTAAAAGCAGAGGGTCTGTTCTCTCTTTTGATATATTGCATATTTAGATATTCATACAACTCTTTTCTAGGGGCCATGAAATTTTAGTAAAAATTATCAAAAACGCTGATGGTGGCTGGCAATTTTTTTTTAAATGCTGGTGGGGAAAGAGTTAAGCACCAAATCAACATATAAGAGTGATTTCTGAAGAATCATGTGACACTGCTATGCTGCTACTGCTGCAGAGTAAGTACGGGAATACATGCCAATACATACACAATACGCTGCAAGACATGCTGCTATACTGTACAATATAGCGTACATGAATTACGAGCTGGGGGAGGTGGAGGGTTCCTGAAAGCACACTGCACTGCTAAGCAAATGCTAACCAAATATTTGAATGTGGTGCGCACAACCTCATTGGCTACTGATACAGCAGGAACCAATCAGCTGTGCCCTATAGAGAATAATGTGATTGCAAAAAGGTTGAGTTAAAGGTGGAGTATGTGATTTGGAAAACGACCGGCAGATTTTGAAAATACACAACTCAAATGGTCCTACCTTCTTTTCTCCAATGCTGTCTCTGATTCACACGAGGAGGATGGGGGGTATCGGACCGTTTGATTGACAAACTTAACGTCCAATGATTCTAGGTGGTCTTGGAAATGATTGGCTGGAGTTTTTCGAGTCCTGCCTGTTCCACAGATGATTCAATTGCTTAATTTTCATTTTAGTGCTTCTAACTCAGTGGCTGTAAGTGGGTTATGAATGGATTTCAAGTGATTTTGAAAAAATGGACAACAAAGAGAATCACATACCCCACCTTTAAGGACCTACCAGCCTGCCCCATCTAGAGTTTCATGACTTTGTATTTATTTTAAAGGGCACCTATTATGGCATTTAAAATGTTCCTAATATTGTTTTGGGAGTCCCCAACAACAGTTTTACAAGCATGCGATGACAAAAAACACTTTTGTTGTTTTATAATATGCATTTATTTTTACCTGATTTGCTCAGTGACTCCCATATGAATTGTTCAGAAATAAATTTTTCCAAACCCCGCCTTTGCGTGACGCTAATCTGCGGTGATTGGTCAGATGACCCAGTCAGTTGGTTAACACGGAGTCAACAACCAGTCAGTTGGTTAACACGGAGTACAGTGTAGAATGCTTTTATCAATTACATTGTGTTATAATAATGATTAGTGCACCGCTTTGTAGTAAAAAATTCAAAATAAGAGAAGGAATTTAAGTTGAGTTATGTTAGCGACCATAGCCCAAAGTTCAGTGATAAAAGCACATTCAGTCTTTGTTTGCGTTAGCCCAACGCATAAACATACTGAACCTGGTACTGAACCTTCCTTCAATATCAGCCGGCTCGCAAATCCATATTTGATAGCATTTATGTTTGTGAAGCAATCATCTTCAAAATTATGCAAACAAAGCAAGGTTCGGGCTATACTTCTGTGGTATAGTTGTATATATGAACTGCAGCCACTTAGTCTTCAAATGCTCCTCCCTGGGCAGATGAAAAAAGTTTGCCTTTGCGTCGCCATACCGGATGTTTTCAAGGTTTTCCTGGCGTCTACGAGCGCAATAAGTGGGCGTATCTTATTCAAATAACTTGTCAAGTTGACGTCATCTAGACAGAGAAAAAGCATTGTTCGCCTATCGATTCATATCAGCGACTCAGAGTCGACTCTTACTTTTGAGAGACAATAACTTTGTATACGGCGAACTTTCATATTTAAAACTTTGCAGGATGTTTTCGTTCACTTAGATCTATGTTACACACTACATGAAAGGTAATTTTCAAAATTCCATAATAGGTGCCCTTTAAATTGTAATATTTCACAATGTTACTGTTTTTATATTTTTATATCAAATAAATGCAACCTTGGTGAGCATAAAGACTTATTATAAATGTCAACATATTACCAACTCCGAATGTTTGAAAGGTAAACCGTTTTGGTAAAAAAAAATTATTTTTTTTATGTATTGGTATTGTACCAAATGTATTGGTAAACAATGTAAACACTTTACCACTTTACAATATGGTTTCATCTGTTAACATTTAAAGCGTTAGGTAATGTATGGGTACTGGTTATTATAATACAATACCACTATAGGCTTTTATTGTTGTTTTAGATTAGTTCTAAATTAAAATGACTCATTTTTATATGGCAAATACCCTGTCAATTTAAACATTTTAAGCTATGCCTATCATGGCTTTCTGGCATATTGTATACATGATAAGAGATTATTACTTTATTATCACTTACCTGTCCCTTCAGGTTCTGTAGCCTGTCACCTGGGTACAGTTCAGTTCCTGCTACTGGCACATAATCAAGAATGGGGAAAAAAATTGGTAAGCAGATAGTTGGTTCCGTTAAATCTTGAATGAGGAATGACACTGACAGAATGAAGAAAGTAAACTGTAGAAATGAAAAGATGTTTAGTCTATACAGAATTAAGTTAAGTCTATTATAGTGAATTATTAGACATTAGCACATTTAGCCTGTCTCCATAATTCATTACAGTATTGATCAGTGCTTCACTGCTTATCGTGCATTACTAATGGCCTATAACCTTTGAATGATGTCCAGCAGTTTGTAGTGATGTAATAAACAACCCTTTGTTAACCCTTTGTGAAGCCCCTCCCACTTGGTTACTGTTGCTAGGTTTGACAAGATTTCGCAGCATAAGGCAGACAGTTAAAGTGGTAAAGACAGTGTGTTGTCATTAAGCTTGCAGTAGACATATAGACTACCATCTTGAGTGTTGTTGTTTTCTGTTGTTGTTGTTTTTTACACTATGTATGCTTCTCTCTCTGACTTTGGCTTTATATAGCCTGTATCCAGATGGTATATTATTTCCTTGCAACACATAATGTCAATGTCCTCAATGAGATTATTCACAGAAATTTATCACATGCTATTCAGACAAGGCTATACAACATTAGTCACTTGCATTCAGCACATATTTTTTCCAAATGACACATGCTTAAATCAGAACCTTTTACATTATTGTAAGTAGGTTAAAGCTCTATTCATAGGCATATAAGTGACCAAAGGCAGTTTTTAGGTCAAACAGGCATGCCTAATGAGATCTTGATGAAGGTTATTAAATTAAAGCTTTAGTCAAATGAGGTGTTCCATCCTTAATTGAGGTGTAATGAAATCCAGAATGTTTTAAGATTTTGCTTCATTTCAAGCTCTCAATAAAGTGACCATATGACAGGGTAACATTCTTTGTAAAATAGAGTTTAGTCAAAGTAGCTTTAAGGCTTGAAACACTTAGAATCTTGTGGACACTTTTTTGTATAATTTAATTGTGCTATTTGTATGTATCCGTAGCTCCCAATTTAAATAGGAATTTCAATTTAATTCTCCAAGTGACCCCTTTAAAAAAAAGTTAACGAATAGTCCCCTTTGCTATTTTAACCGTGATGCCTTGTTTATTGATTTGCCATGGCTATGCTGTTAAATTAGCATCACATCAGTTCTATCATGACTAGCAACAAACGACACAATATGTTTTACAACCGTGATCTTAAAGCAGCATTTACTGATCACAACAAATCAAGAAATTTTAAACAGCTTAAATCGTACAATTTGTACAAAGACAAATCACAGTCTATTACCCTCTTTATTATTTTCTTAAAATTAAGCTCACTCCACAGCAGGGAGTGAGAAAGCAGTTTGTTTGTCCAAACAGTGTTTTAATGCACGGTTGTAATGAATCATGTTGGCGCCACAGGAGGGCCAATATAGAGTAGTGAGCTTAAGCTAGGCGTGAAACTCGGCTCATCTTAAATGCTTTGATATGGAGGCACAAGCATCCTGCTGTTTGTCTGTATCCAGACGCAGGTGTTTTGTGAATGTCAGGGTAGGTTGAGTCAGAGGGATTACTCTCCTGCTTGTCTACCGCAGTGGGGAGGCTGACAGGCGAGGAGGAGACAAAGAGGATGAGAAAAATAATGTCAGCCCACTGTGACACAACTCTTTTGACTGGTCTGTCCAACCCCAGCCCCATAGGATCACACTATATCAGTCCTACACAAATTCAAATGTGTTTTACTCGGTTATCATCAGGGTGTTTTAAAACTGACTGCCTGTCAAAATGGCACATCAATATTAAAACCAAGACTTAAATATAATGTCTGAGAACATTGTAACAACTGTACAGTCACAATTGCAGTCAGCAACACCATTTAGCTTACAGTATACAGATTTTTATTTTAATATTCAGTTCTTACTTCTGTGCATGACATGTTGGTTTTTCAGAGTTACCACAATCCCTCCGAAAACAGTTTTCCCTTGCTTGGCTTGATTGCTTCAGCGGGATGATTGATGACACGAGAGTGATGAAGGAAGTTGACATATTGCTGTCTGCCGGAGATGTCATGGGGGCATGCATGGGGAAGTTGATGATATTTTGGTGACATATAAGGAAGAGCAGTGGAGACAATGCTCACAAATCTTGCAAAAGGGAGGCATGTGTACATTTTCAACTCACCAAATAAATACATATGTGGACATAAAATATAGATTTGAGTTAAAAATTGATGTATCATTTCACCTGTATATTATCATAAATAAAAAAATAGTCCAATGTACAAAACAATCGGCTTCAACAAGACGAACACTGTAAAAATACGCAGTCATTTTAAAACTGAATGTCATTTGGTAACTGGGATGCAAGATGTTACCTGTTGTGTTTGAGTAAAACGTTTGGGGGGTGAGCCCGCAGTGTGATACGAGGCATGAAAGTAGCGCAGAAGAACGGTCTCAACTACAGCGAAATGGATTGCGTGATTTACCAGTCTAGAATTGAATATTCCGGAAAACTATGTTAAAAATTATAATAAAGGTGAGGTCACATTTTTTGTTCTGTGATTTTGATTTTGTTTTTGTTTAGTTTTTTTGCAGGCGAAATTCAATCATTTCAAGGGAAATCCACAAGATCTCCCTATGCAAATTTCTTGACGGGTTCGAGTTGACTGGTTCGCTGCATTTACCAACAAAATGCTGCTTGGTTTGATAGTTTCGCTACAGCGGCATCTTAAGGATAGTTAAAACGAGTGAAAGAAAGAAATACCTGCGCTAAAAAAGTTTTTTTACACTTTGAAGAAATTGAAAGTTTTAATGTGATCTTTCACTTTGGAACTAGGGCATTAGAGTGAGGTTGCTGCAATGCATTGAAACTGACTGATATTCAAAGGGCAACCCAGGGGTTTTGATCTCCTTTTAAGGCATTGTCATTCCGAGTTCCTACATTATAGCAAGATGGAGAAGAGAAGTTTAATTTTTATTTTGGTTTGCCTCCAAAACGTTTTACTCGCCGCGCCTTCAAAGGATTGCAGATTTTTTTTCTTACCATGCATGTTCCATCCCCTGGGTATGTTTATATCAGGTGCATACCTCCATGAAGTCAAGGACACATAGCAGAATGGCTCTGGAAACAGAGCGGCAAAAACTTCAAAGAGGACTCTCCAAAAAAAATGGATTGGGAATGGAGGCACAAAATACGATGGAGAAGTGTAATTGATCTCATTATTATGGAAGCGCAGCAGTTTACTCTCCTTTTGAGAGAGGAAAAAAGAGAACATTTTCTCTCCTCTCTACTCAACTGTAAAATATGCGGCTGCTATGAGAGCGTGCAGGTGGGGTTTGGCCCATTTCAGAAGTTTTATTTTCAATTAGAATATCCTGGCAAAATGGAAAATTAAGTTCTATGTAAATAGATCATCTTGATCTTGAAATAAGGAGGCTTGTTTGAGCTGCATGCACATGGATGTGTAATCTGTTCATAGTGTGTTTGGGTGATTTTTCACATGTTTAGTCAAATCCCTTTAAGTCTAGTCATTTCACTTGGCGGCCATCTTTGAAACGCCTCTCTGGCATGCAAGTGCAGCTCCAATCCTTTTGAATGGGGAAACATCAAATTCTCAAAATCAGTTTGCAAAGCTTATGATTAAATTTCATATTTGAAATCACCAATGAAATCTGACAACAACTGTCAAATAAATTTTGTTTAAACGCTCGAATCATGACAGAAAAAAAAATTTTCAGGCTGGATCAAGCTAATGCGCATGCGCAGTGGAAGCGCGCGTCTGACTGACTCCGGAGCCTCCATCGGCAGCTGCAGTGACGCGATGACTTTACCAATTGCAGAGAAGAAGGCTATTATTTAGAAGGCGGGACTTATTCCGCCATGTTGAGCATTGCACTTTTCCCCATTCAAAACAATACGAGTGACACGTCTTGTGTAATTCTATTGTCTTTGGTTTAGTTCAGTTTCCAGTCACCTTGGTTATTCATTGATTGATTGTTATGTGCATGTCTCGTTTCTTTAGTTCACTGTAAGCTCTCTGTTCGGTTTAGTTCAGTTGTCTGTTATTGTTGCTTTTACATGGTTGTTCTGTTCTGTGTCCTGAGGACCCTGAGTTTTGATCAAATACGTTTTGAAATTTGCTGCATTTAGATCTAGTTTCAATATCCTTTCCAAACGCCTGTGACACCCGACAGAATCTGCAGACATCTTTTGAATTTGATATGGGAAAATCTGCGGAAGTTGATAATGGGGAAGGTGCTCCCCTTTAATAACTGATTTGTTACATAATTGTAATGAGATGCATTTAGTTTAGCATTTAAATTTACAAGTAGTTCTTTAAGATTATTTAAATGTTAAATGATTCCATACATAATAATAATGTAAATTTGAAGTTTAGTATATTTAAATGCCAATTTGAATGTAATCATAACTACATGAATTATAAAATGTATTAAAAACGACTGCTCCATACTGAAGTGGCATCTTACCTCACATATCCCCCATTAACAAAATTTGATTTGTTGATGTTCACATGAAAAGTCAATAATAAAAGCATAACTATTAAATACGTGTGTTGATATCTGATTTTTAAATGTTTTAAAATGTTTAATTTAACAAACACAGATAGTGTAGAATTTTACGAGACAAATTTTAATATGGGATTTATTCCCAACTGCATCCATTTGGAGGCCTATAGGAACAGGACATTTACAGTCTTGTTCGGGGGAGTATTACACCCAGCATGGTGGAAATTCAGCACAGCATTTCCCTCCTTAGATTATTTGGCGCTTTTTCACTAGAAAAAGTCGAAGGCATCCCCACAGATAGAGTTAGTGGAGATAAAGTCACAGTAAACTTTAAGCCAGCACCTTCAAGGGAGAATGTGACAGTAGAGTCAGTAGATCAGAACAGGGAACCTGCAGACAGAAGGAATTGTCCACATAAACAAAGCATAACACTTGCCGTTCTGCATTTCTGATTAACCTGCTGTAATCTTGGTCACATACTGTAGTTTTAGGGAAACAGACAGTTCAATTTCATCTGGATTAAAACAATAATTTGTTTTTTGTGTAAACTCTTTAGTCTGGTTAAAGTCATACCAGTCTGGACTAACAAACCTAGAAAATGTGTTTGTAGCTTCATAACTACACATCCTGGTCTTGCTTTGAAAAACAGAGGTGATGTGCAATGCATATTTGATCCTTCAAATATTTGATTATACATTGTCATGTGTAGCCTACTTATTGGATGAATAAAACTGTAGCTCAACTACACAAAACACACTGTAGTTCATTTATAACAGTGCATACCTATTTACAGACAGAGCTTTGTGACTAGCTGTCAGCCCATGGTGAAGTTGTGGCATATTCAGGACAGGGCATAACAAATGAGGTAAATGAGTTAGCAAATGCAAAAAGTGCACTTATGAATATGGCTCGAGGAGGCTGTGGAACAAACCGACAAGCCAAGTGTTAGGTGCAGCAGAAAAACACAAGAAAAACATCTCAAGGCTATTTTTTCCATTACTATTGTAGTAGCGTACAAACCCATGAATTATGGAAGGTTGCAAGTTGTGTTAATAGCACAGTCAGTGACTCCTCTATGGTTGCACTCAATAGACATTCTGCCCTCCTAAAGTTCAGTGTGTTTGTGAAAAGCTAGCTAAAGTTGGACCTCAGCATGCACCAGGTGAATAATGACTGGATTGCTGGTGTCCCTTTCAAACAAGTGAGTCCCACCAGAGGTTTTGAACCCTACCAGACTGCACCTGTGGACAATGCCAAGCTCTCAGTATAAATAGCCATATTGTCTGCAGGCTGTTAGGCATTTGGAGTGTGTGGGAGGTGTACGGCCAATTAAAGCTTTTGTGTATGAGCCAAATGCATCGACTCCCTCAGCAGCGGATTCAAAGGTGTCTCACCCTGATCATTTTGTTGTTGGCTATTGAGACTGGATTGTATTAGATCCAGTGTCTGGGTAACTTCTTTCAACCTTTTGTTTGGCATATTCTCGCTTCACTAATTATTTATTGGTCTTAATGTGAGACCAACTTAAAAAAAAAACGAATGTGCCCAGCATAAACTTAGTGGTTTACGTTTACATATTTACAGTGAACTTATCTGCACTTATAGTATAGATTCAGCAATTGCAATGTCAGTGTAACGGTCATCAGCTGGAGTGCCCTCGACAACCACCAGAGGGCACTCCACTTTAGATTGTCATTTTCCTAGATTTACATTCAAACTCACACTACATTTCCCATAACTCACTGCCCGAACTCATCATCACTGATCACATTCACCTGTTTGTCATTACCAAACTCCAATTCCCATAAAGCCTCTTACCTGGGACTGATTGCACACATACCTGCATCCCACTTCCACGCACCACACCAGTGCGAAGTCTTGATTTGCCCTGGCCATCATTACAGAGCGTTTATATTAGTGGTGGGCAGATTGAGGCTTTGTGAAACACTGAAACAGTTGAATCAAATGTGCCTTGTTGTGCCGAGGCTTCGAAACAATCCGACACCCGTCTCCACGGTGACCTCTAGTTGTCAGAACAGTGTAAATGCAACAAAAACCCAGGTCAAACATGCATAAAAACACCTTTTACAAATCTATTGCAAATGTTTTACTGAAAGTAAAACCTTTAAAATGCAATTATGTAATCTTCTATTAAGATAATCATGTGTAAATGTGTTCTTTTATCAATTGTCAGGGTTTGTTTAGTTTGTTCTAATGGCTCAGCTAAACAGGCCAATAAGACTATTAACCTCATTTTAATTATACTAATGTCTAATTAAAATGTCTACAAATATATAAAACTGATCAGAGATTAGGTAAAACCCGCAGACACTTGTGCATTGGTTCTCAGTGACTCTTCATGATTCATGGGATGACAGAGATCATCGCCCCCAGCGGTGAACCATTGAAATTTCGAAGTGTTTCGAAACAGTTATGACGTAATGAAGCCTCGTTTTCTGAAATCACATGACTCTGGCAGTTTGATACATGCTCCGAACCATTGATTCGGAGCAAAAGCTTCGTAAAAGCTTCGAAGCTTCATGAAGCAGTGTTTTGAAATTGCCATCACTAGTTTATATCTGTGGATTGTTTATTGCCTTGACCTTGGAGTACCCTGTTTCTGGGTCTGATCGTTCTGATTTTCTGAAAGTAGAGGTACTACTTACATTTTAATTATGCATTGATATATAAAGACAGTTAAAACAAATTTTGAAAAAAGTTTTTTAGACAAAAACGACCTACCCTACCTTTAACAGAACTGGAAATATAACGATGAAGTATTTTTCGATCATTCTGCAATTTTTGTCAGCCAAACAGGTAGAAATAGTTGTGCCCTAAGTGCCCTTTCTTTTTACGTCATGAGATCAAAATGGACGATCAATTTTGTTTCATAATTTTTTTTTATTTGTGCGCATTATTTTTTTTAAATATATATTTTAACAATGTCCACATCAATCAAAAACAACCAGCATGTTGCACACAAACCAAAAACAAAACTAAACCAAAAATAATAATAGTAATAATGATAAATAATTATAATAAAAAAGAGCTACATATGCAGGATGTTCATTATAACACGTTCATTATTTATTTGTTTAATCATGTGCAGTTGTAATCTTTAATCAAAAAAACTTTAACATCCCCCACCAAACAGCATCTGTTCTCTTCATGACATACAGTATATGTCTCGGCAGAGGGTGGGACTAAATATTCTTCACAACTGACTGCAAACTAACATTCAGATATGCCTCCATTTAGTTAGCACCACTCAACTTATTCAATTCCTGAGGACAAAACCCAGTCTCTCCCTACATTTTTTTTAGGGAGACTAAAAAAAAAACTTCCGCTTCAGAAAAACAATTATTAACAATTAAACAGTAAAATTTATATTTAGTACATTGAAACACAATATTGGCAGTATGTTATGTGATTTTGATCTACCAATGAAAATGAACAGAATGAACTCACTGTAAAAATGAATTTTGATGATTTGTTTTCACAACTTTTTATATTTTGTCAAATCAACTTAGATAATTAATGTAGTTCAGATAGCATAATATTTTGAGTTTCTATTTATTAAACCAATCTCCTTTGTTGTATTAACTAAAACAATTTATTTCAATGAACTAAAAATTTTAAGGCAACCAGGTAACTTACTTTTTAAAGTTAATCCAACTATTTTTTTTTACAGTGCTGTTGCATCTCCAAGCAAAAAAAAAACTAAACAAAAAAACAATTGGCCTATATTGTTTTGATCCTGAATGAATCTGTGTCCATGTGTCCTAATATGCTCACTTCCATATCATAGCCGAAAAATGTAGTATGTCCAAATTCATAGTTTTCATAAAACAATAGGCACATGTACTTCCATATTTCTGTCAATAGAAAGTACACACTTTCATACTATATAGAACATAAGGGCTGCGTCCGAAATCTTAAAAATGCTGCCTTCGGAGGATGCAATCCAAGGTAGGAAAGCATCAAGGCACGTCCGTATCCAATGTTAGTTTCACTTCCTGTCTCTTGAGATATCTTCATCTGATCGATTTTTTAAGGCAACATAGATGTATGCTTCGCTGCCTTTGATATCCTACAATCCTGTGCTTTCCATTCTGTGACAGTTGAGCTAAAAAAGAAAGGTGCCATCTGAAAGTTGCGGTTGGTGGTCAGGTTTTGTGTAAATGTACATGTTTGACCGATGCTTATCACCTTTTATGTCATTTCTAGTGAGAAAATAAATTTTAAACCAACCTTCTCATTAAACCATTACACTCCCTCTGTCTGTCTGTCCGAAATCAGTTTTGTGAGGTACCTTCGTGCGTAAACGCTGTGTGCAAAGTCATTACAGGTCAGCAAGGCAACAAGTCATCTTGTCTACTCTTCTGCTACACACAGGGCCATATACCCATCATTGAGGTACCCGAGGTCCAGACCACTGTATTTTAATGAGGTGTAGCCTATAATAAAGGTTGGGAAAAAATTGCCCAATACTAACTCTAATTTGGTGCTGCACGGATATTGCACACTGCCAAGACCTTCGCATCTGAGATGCCTCAGCACCAGCGGTCTAAGGATCCGTTTACACAAGCAACGATATGCTTAAAACAGAGACATTTTTCCTTTGAGTTTTCTTCATACAGGTGGCACCGTTGTCAAAACAATCCCCATTCACCCGGATCCGTGAAAACTACTAAATACGCTGCTGTTACCAGGCCATTAGATGGCGATGAAACACTGTAGACTGTAAATGTAATACGCATGCATGACGTCATTGGTTTCACAGATTCACGTTTTTGATGTTTACACAGAGACCGTTTTCAAAAACTTGCACTTTGAAACCTGTTTTCAAAAGTTTGCATTTTCAGGCACCCAAAACGCCATTGTCGTGTAAATGAACAGCCAAAACACATAAAAAGTTTTACATTTTTAAATGAAAACGGTGTTGTGTAAACAGTCCCTAACATCGTTCATCAATGTCAAAATGTTTGTGATGACCAATTCAAGTTAAGTAGGCGGGATTTATGTTGTTCACAGAAGCTGCTGAATACTGATCACAGATTCCATGTTTGTAGTTTTTTTTTACATTTTATTTGCGTTTGTAGTTATACATAGATATAACCTTTATAGATGTAAAACGTGTAATAGTGAGTTAATAAATTTAAAAACACAAACCAACACATTCTCACCTGTGAAAATGTATCCCTTTTCCTCTGGAATTTAAATCTTGGTTGTACAACCAGAATGTCCAATGTTGTGAAATCATTGATTCATACTATGAGTGACGATACGCTGACTATTCCAGGATGGAGGGAGTGCCGACGTGTCTGGAATCGAATGTGACAACTACGTATACATAACTGACCCTAACCCATTTCAGGCAAGTCATTTCACTCGGCGGCCGTCTTTGAACCACTTCACAGGCAGCTGTTTCAGTCATGCAAGTGCAGCTCCTATCTCTTTGAATGGAGAAACATCAAATTCACCAAAGTGAAATTCACCAGTGAAATCTAACAACTGTCTCATAAATTTTGTTTCTAAACGCTTAAATAAAAAAAAGTAATTTTTCCGGCTGGACCAGCCAATGCGCATGAGCAGTCCTAAGCATCCGTCTTAGAACACTGACTGTTTCTATAGCAACTGTAGCTTCTAACCATAGATATGTATTAGATGGATACCACATTCGACTGCTTCAGACATGTCGACACATCCGCCATCTTGGAAAGGTCAATATTTCATTTCATATGCTATCGTCACTCACAGTAAAAATCAATGTGTTTGAATAATAATACCACAACATTAAGCAGCCTGAAGAGATTTACATTCCCGAAGAAATGTGGTGGTTTATGTTTTTATATTATCTCAGTATGACAGGCTTTTAAACAATGGTAACTTTTGAATATCAAGTTAGCTAACACTGTCTTCTTGTCTCATTGTGTTTAATTTAGCAAAAGCCTCCACTGAAGTCTATTGCAGATATAGATATTCGTATGCATATAACTAGGTTGCAGAAGCACAGTCAACTTGCTCTTGAGTGCTAACGTACCGGCAGCTGCAGTGACGCAATGACTTTACCAATGGCTCTTAACTTAGAAGGCGGGACTTATTCCATCATATTGCACATTCATGGTAATACATTACTAATGTGCATCGTCTTTGTATAACAAAAGTTTGACCAAATCTTCCTCCAAAGCGCATTGGGCAATATTAGCTGTTAGAATATGAACGGATCCACACTTTGAATACCAGCAATAGTAGACCATCTGGGGACTTTTGGCATACTCTTTTCAACATACTATACTTCGGGACACACTTATTCAAATCTCACATACTATTTTGGATGGATAGTATGCACATTGGGACCCAGGGCTATACTTGCCACGAGAGCAAGGGCTATACCATCGTGAGCGAGTGTTTGGAATGAGTTTGGAATGAATCGGTTAAATGAATGACCTAATGATCACTCAAGACAGTCAGCTGTTACCACCTCAATGTAACTGAAAATGTCCATCAATACTGCACAGCACAGTAATACAAGCAGTGAAATGGGGAGTTTATTTGAATTGTTTCACCATTAAACAAGCTAATTTATAGTTGTCTCATATTTAACTGAGAAAAAGATAAAGTATTTTAACATCAAAGGGAAGGAGAAAGTGATAACACTGATCTAAAAGCACTCTCAGGTATCGTGTCACTTCTCTGGATAAGTGCTTATTATTGCCCCAGTGTATTGCACTTGTCTATCTACTGTTGTGTGGAGTGCTTCAGCATACCAAAGTACATTTTTGCTACTCACTTGCTCATTGGAGTTGAGAACTGGGAGGTGTCCAGCAGAGTACATCGCTTGGAACTGCGATAGAGGGTAGAAAGACAAGAGCTGCCAGCTGTGTCTCCATCTGCTTACAGCTGGCATCAAACTGTGACTGAATTTTGAAGCTTTTTGTGCCATTCAAAGTTGTGAAAAAGCCTTGTTGATAAGCCACAATTTCTTTGAAATAATTAAAACCTTAACTAGCGCAGTGGAGTCCCATTATATCAGTCCATTACAGACATCACTCACAGATTAAAGTTCTCAGGGGGTGTTTTTTATGCTCAGGAAAAGAAAATAACCAACAGCATACAGTACCAATTTACAATAAAACAAAAAAATGTCCACCTTCTATTACTGGCTTTACTATATACTGCACTCATCTGTTTTATATTGGAGTTCAGGAAAGACGTTTCCAATATGTTCAAGTAGATTGCTTTTTCAAAATAAATAAATACCTGTCCTAATCAATATGATTTTGGTTTAACAGGGTTCTGTAAAAGCTTCAACAATAGTCTAATATTTATTGTGTCCATCTCTTATCCTGCTGATAAAACAGCCTGCTTAATTGGCATGACATATGTAACCGCTGCTAGGTTACCTGCCCTGCATATTTTTGCAGCATGCAATATAAATCATGGTAAAATATTATCAATGATACAGCAGAGAATGATTACAACAACCATTGTAATCTCCCGTTAGTCAGGCCTGTCACAATATCTTAAGAAGGGAACCATATAGGTCACATTTTTTAACTGTTTGTGAATCGTGTTATCTGCACAAGCCCTGATCTGGTGGTCATGACTCCCTTCCTCCTCATTAATTCAAGCTATCAGCTGCTGAGCACGTTCAGCATGAAAGAAGCCTGTATACCGTATATATCATCACAAAGGACTCAGCATACAAAATAGCTTGAGATGCCTTCATCATCACAAACTCATGCGCAGATAAGGTGACAGGCTGACACCATTCTCAATGCAATGCTCCTCCATAATCGCTTCATCAGTGCTAAGGTTTTAACATAGATAAAGACAGTGAAAATTCTATGGTAAAAACTCTTAACTGGTTGACTTCAAGTTACCTTACCATATGTGGTGAAAATTTCTAATTGTTTAACATTGCATTATATGTAAATCTACTGTCAAATACTGTCAAATGTATGTTTTTTTTTTTTTTTTAAGAACAAACTATGAAATACCATATAATCTATGGTGACATTCCAGAAGTCCCTGACACATGACATATGATTATATTTTATATTAATAATATTTTTGTTATAAGCAAAGTACATTACAGTGTTTTGTGTTGTTTAGTTAATGTTCATTGAATTATTTTAGTGCCATATTATCCTGATGGTGTTTTGTCTTTGTGTGCATGCCACTTACAATTATGTAGTGATATAGTTCCCAACATGCTTTGCAAGGGACTGCATTAGGATTGTACATTTAGGGATTAAAGGGGTGATGAACTGAGAAATCAAATTTTCCTTGAGCTTTTGACATCTAAGAGGTCATCATATTATAAGAATATCCTGTAAGTTTCAGAACTGAAAACGTCCTTGTTAGTCCAATAAAAGCTTTTATTGACACCAGGCTCAGCAAACGACTCGTTTTTCAAAGTGGGAAACTATGACGACAAAGAGGACCCCCCCCCCCCCCCCCCCCCCCCCAGTATTTAGTTCACTTTCATCAGCCATTATCTTTTTTTCTGAATTTGACAATTGTACCCTAAATGTAGATTAAAACATTAATATTTTCTCTCCAATATGGTGCGGTATGCTTGAAGTTCATGTCCTTTATAATTGCAATGTGTAAAGTGGATATGGTTTTCTAATGCTGAGTGGACCACCTTGGAGCATTTGGAAAGCTGACTGAAGTTTGTTTCATACATGCTCTATGTGCTTGTGGATGAAAGGAGAAGGGATTAAGTGAGAGGTATCTTTCAGAGAGAGCAAGCTGTTGGCAGCTACTCAGGGGGTCCAAATAATGAAAAAATCACAACTTTCAAAAGAGCTCATTGTTACAAATAAAAAAGGCAAAAAGAAATTCATAACAGGTTCTTAATTATAGGAAGGCAATGAAGAGGGTGGCAATGACATTTCAGTGAGTGGACCACTTTTGTAGATGATTAACATTTCCGTTGGATCAAAACGTTTCCATTAGCAGGAAGAATTTCAGCCATGACTGTATCAAATGCACATCGGGTGGGCTTTTAAGTGCCAGTTGTTCCATCATGGTGTGCAGAGACCACCTAGAAATACTCTTCATGAAATCTGAAATAAAAAGAGATGACTCCTTGCGCCACCGCCACACAAAATCATTTGCATGCACATTTCAATCCCTTTGTTCTGATTCGATAGAGCTCTTTAAAGGACAACAGAGTGATGGAAAGTATCAAAGTACATTATGGATGATAAACTGCATGTACTGGAAAAGATGTTCCCTAAGGCATTGTTGGCTCTTTTTCAGACAGATTTGGACACAAACTCTGCAAATTGGTTGTAACAAACTTGATGCAATGCACTGCAAACTTTGCAAAGTCAGTTGGTTTTTTGTGTCTAGAATTGATGAGAATCTGTTTTGTGTATTTGACGTGTATAGAGGAGCATGTACTCATGAAATGGGAGAAAATGATCGCTTACTGTGAATCTGGACTAACCTGACTCTGCTAAACATCATATAGGGCATACTATGAATAATGCCAGTCCTGACTCCAGCTTGTATCCATCTCAGATGTATCCTGGAGGAAAAGCAATCTACAGCAGGCTGAAATGTGAATCCTATCCTCTCTTTTTTTTTGCACTGTAGAGATAAAATTCATAAGCTGTTAGTAAGACAAGGCAGATCCACTTGTTATTATGCCTATTTGTGTGCCTCTTTCCCACAAAGTGCCAAGGGAGTTTCACAGCTATTTCTGAGACTTGCTGAAAAGCTCTATGCCACTTTAGACTGGGTCAGTTGGTTTTACTGATGAGTGTTACATGCAGAGAAAATACAGCATAACGCGTAAAGTCAGTCATGTAGAAAATTATTTTTTTTAGTCATTCTTAGTAGACCTTGTCCTCTTTTAGTACATTTTTAAAATAAAAAAACTTTTTATTTTAATAAAGTTATCCATTTGTATGTAAGGAGTAGGCATAATGAAACATTAAAACATATTTGCTGTGCACATTGTGCACATGAATATACTACTAATACCAGACTATGTAAATATTGATTTACATTAGTTAGAAAGTGTATTTGCCTTCACGGTTTTAAATCTCCAAATAAGGTTATTATTGTGACATGCTGGCACTTGATTTGCTCATGTTCAACTGATACTGATACATTACTCTATATGGGACCTATTCAGTTGGCCTATACTAAATATAATGAACTGAATTTCAGTAAGTAAAAATCACATTTTATAAAATGCATTTTCTTAAGTAGAGGCTAGTTTATTTTTCTTTATTAGACTACAAACAATGTGTTTTACCAGATTGAGTGCATCTTGAACTTGTATTTTTGTTGGTCCTGGCAGGTTTAATCCGGATGTTATCCAGTGCGTGTCTAAAGTCTTCCTGACTGGTGTAGCTGTATTTTTCGACTTTTGATGAGGGCCACAGTAGTTCCTTTGCTCCATCCATGCAGTCGTCATCAGTGGGGAAAAACCTTTCTACGAATATATGTTAGTTGTTTGTTTTCCCCCCCTAGCTAAACCATGACTTTAATATCTAATTTCTTGTTGTAGTATTGCAATTTTTGGGAAGAAAAACATCATACAGACATAATTGAAATGTGGGACACTTGCTGCGTTCACGCCATGTCCTAAATACTGTAAATAAAGCTCTGTATGCTTTCGAATCACTCTTGCGGTACTGTAACAGATCTGCACAGCGCCACTTCAAGTCGAACACACCTTAAATCTGCAGTGGTCAGGTGATACATGGGCCTTGTGGTACAAGTCGTAGCACTCAGAAAATGACAAGTTTACAAGTTCTACAAGCACATGAAGACTTTTACAGTTCAGAATCATTACAGTAATTACAACATGGTGTGAACGCACCTATGCTCCATCTGCACCAACTACGCCGGGCAAAGCTCCCAATTTCAGGATTTTGAAGGAAAGCATCTGCCATTGGTCGGCTAACAGATAGTCCTGCCCCCAAACTTAAACCATTGGTTTAGCAAGTGAGGGTTGGGGTTCCAAAACCAGGATTAGGAACCACTGCACTAGATGGTAGAGTATAGTGCATGGTAAGAGTGCAAAGAGCAGGGATTTTCAAATCTGTCCTGGAAGACCACCACTGCACATTTTGTATGTGACACACCCAAATCAGGTCTTGCAATGAACTGATGAGTTGAATCAGGTGTGTTAGACCCCTTGCATAGTGTATAGTACGTCAATTGGGACACAGCTAACGTATTGCTAGAGCAATAGTGTTTACACTTTTGGTGGGAATCAGCCTAAAGATGTACTTCAAACTGACTCTGCATGAGTTTTACAGCCCAGGCTCATTAGAAAAACATATCTGTGGCAACATTTTAGCAAAATGCGAAATATGTTGCGTTGTGCACGTTTCGCGAGTTGCCAAAAAGTTACATTAAAAGCATGTTTAGTGTTTTTCCAGAACAGATTAACATGAATATGCCATTGCCAACTTTTTATTACGTTGGTGTTTGTACGTATCACTGCAGTTCTGAATTGAAATGTCCGGTGAGTGGCGCTAAAAGATTAATGCTCCATCACGTTTACCCATTAAACCCTAAACCTACCCGATAGTGTTAACAAAAGCAAATGCGACATAAAAACGCAATCGTAACCATGGCATTTTAGCTTGTTTATGAATTCTTGTTGCAATGGTTGCAATGTGTTCATTGTCAAACTCCAAAATTAGTTTATTTTTCATTCTTAAAAAAGTGCCATTATTTAATTAGAAAAAGATAATTATTTTATTTTATTGACAAAATAGTTTAGTTTTTATTAGATCAGATAACATTTTAAGCTATCATATGGTCATGTTACAATGATACACCTATGGGGCATGTTGTCACATTTTACGTCCATTCTTTCAGGCTAAAAACATTTTTATTATAATGAAAAAGATTATGAAACGAAACCACATATGTGTACTAGACGTGTGTAATTAATGTGGAAAAAAATGATACTCTGAACCCCATGTGGATTTACACAAACTGAGAAAGTCAAAAAGTGTTAGGTTGTGCCTCGCTCTCAACTAAATATTCTTCAATGTGTGGCCATGTGAGGCAAGATCCATAGCCACTGTAATAAAGTCAGAAGGCCTTTAGCCACTGTTCTTGTTGGAGGAAAACCTTTAATAACACTCACAACTCGCTTAACACTCCCCTTTTACCACTCATTTATTTTCATGTAAAGGGAGAGAGAGGATCATTTATTTCATTTGTGATGAAATATGAACGCTGATGCTGGGGTGGTATTGATTGCATGCATCCACTCCATCACTTCTGGCCCTTCCTTTGATTGGAAGATGTGCATGCTCCTGGAATCCCTAAACAGATCTCCACAGCTGTCACGGAAAATGGATAGAACTGGCAGGCAGACGTGACTGACACATCTCTTAGGAAGGTTAAAACCTCACATTGTGAACCCATCTCCCCTCTAATGCAGGGCTTATTTTTAGTTATATTGTGTAGACTATGGTCATTAGATTGGGAAACGTGGTCTGTGTGTAATGGTGTAGGCAAGGGTGGAATTGCAAATGCAGTAGGAAGCCACTCGCCTTGTTTTTTCCAAAATGGAAATCAAAATATTTACATTTCCTCTATGCAAGTTTTGTTTTCTTTCCAGAAAGCAGCTCATATCGCAAATAGATATTTAGATATTCTGTTAACACTTTACAATTAGGTTCAATTTGTTAACATTAGTTACATTAGCTAACATGAACTAAAAATGAAAAATATTTCTAAAGCATTTTGTAAATGAAAATAAGTTAAATGTGTTATTCTTTTTCAGAGATCACTTATCGTGATACTATGATTGTACATTTTAGTATTATCATGCTGTTTGTTTTCTTCCATAAATAAATGACAGGTCTTTATATAACACTTGTCACTTTTGAGTCAGTATTATTATCATTTACAAAGGTATGAAATCAGCAACACAAAGGAGTAACTATTGTCTGGAATTGTATTGTAAGAAAGTGCGGTACCCTGACATTTTCTGAAATTAATCTTTTTAAAATTCCCAAACTATTATTCAAAAGAATATCCCAGGTTCAAAACAAGTTAAGCTCAATAGACAGCATTTGAGGCATAATGTCAATCACCAGAAAAAAGTTGACGTCAAGACGAAACATTAGCCCACCCACTTATTGCGCGCACACCAGAGAAACTTAAACCTCAAACCGGCAGCTGATCCTGTGGATACTGGAGAGCATCATGGGAGACGCTGTGCTATACAATGAGACGGTAAAGAAATTTTTGTTCCAACTGTCCAAGGACGAGCATGTGAAGAATCTGTGGTTAAAATTAATCTTTACCATGATACTACAGCAGTATAATCATCAGCTAATCAGCTGTGGGCCACTATAACATAAAACTGTCTATTAATGCTGATTGTCTGTTGTTCTCACTACTTTGAGGAAAGATTAAGCTTGAAGCAAGATTTGTTTTACCAATGTTTGTTACATCAGTCATTTACGCTAGAGCTCGGCTATTAGTTACCTCAAACGGAGTAGTGAATCACTGAAACGTCCTGCTCGAGTCGTCCTTGCGATGGAGGTTTCGGGTTGAATGAATGGTTCTTCTTCTAGTGTTTAATCATCGGACTTGCGCTCGGATTGATATGGTAAAATCGACGTCATTGTTCGTTACTGTGTTTAGTTTACGGTGTAGGAAGCCTCAGGACACACAGAGCTGTCGGTGTTATGGCAATGGGAATTACGCAGTAAACCAATCACAGCAGACTGAGCTGTCTGGCCAATCAGAGCAGAGTCGCTCGCGGAAAGGAGGGGCTTGGAGAGATTGGTTCATTTGGCTGTCACGGTGAGTAGTGGAGAATGGAAAAGAGGACTCAAGTGCGTAGTGAAATGAAGAGGTTTAATAAAGATAAAACATAAAAATAAACAAACCAACAAAAGAATTCCAAGGTCTCAGAACTAAATCCAACACAGAACTGGCAGGACAGGACAGGCACAGAACTCCACGCGACTTAACACACGTAACAATAACAACGAACAAGCACAGGACAGCAAACACAGGTAGACTAAATAGGGAGGCAAACAAAGGAGGGTAACGAGGAGGACAGGTGGGACAAATAAACCAATAATCAGATAACAAGGGGGAGGAACCAGACAATGACAAGAGCACATGGCCCAAAATAACAAAACACCCATGTGCATCACAAGACAGGACAGACATGTGACATTACCCCCTCCCTACGGAGCGGCTACCAGACGCTCCATAAGACCAGGGCGGGACAGGAAGGAAACACCAGGGCGGGACGGGAGGGACAGACCAGGGTGGGACGGGAGGGACAGACCAGGGCGGGACGGGAGGGACAGACCAGGGCGGGACGGGATGGGAGGGACAGACCGGGGGGGACGGGAGGGACAGATCGCTTATTCTTGGGAGGCCAGGGTAAAACATACAGTCCATCAGGTGGCCAGGGCGAAGCGGACAGTCCATCGGGCACCCAGGGCGAAGCAGACAGTCCATCGGGCGGCCAGGGTGAAGCTGAAGACCCCTCGGGCGGCCAGGGCGGTGGGGTCGGCTCAGGAACAGAAGCCGGCTCAGGAACAGACACCGGCTCAGGAACAGAGGCTCAGGAACAGACACCAAAACTGTAACAGCCACAAGAACAGACACAAACACAGAAACAAACACTGGCTCTGGAACTGGCACTGGCTCTGGCTCCGGCTCTGGAACAGACACTGGCTCCGGCTCTGGAACAGACACTGGCTCCGGCTCTGGAACAGACACTGGCTCCGGCTCCGGCTCTGGAACAGGCACTGGCTCCGGCTCCGGCTCCGGAACAGGCACTGGCTCCGGCTCCGGCTCCGGAACAGGCACTGGCTCCGGCTCCGGCTCCGGAACAGGCACTGACTCTGGCTCTGGCTCTGGCTCCGGCTCTGGAACAGACACTGGCTCCGGCTCTGGAACAGACACTGGCTCCGGCTCTGGAACAGACACTGGCTCCGGCTCCGGCTCTGGAAAAGGCACTGGCTCCGGCTCCGGCTCCGGAACAGGCACTGACTCTGGCTCTGGCTCTGGCTCCGGCTCTGGAACAGCAGACACAGGCATGTCCAGGATCCGAGCCAGACGCTCCAAATAGTCCATCATTACCTTGGCGGCCACATGAATGGGCATCTCTAATTCTGTCTCAGACTGGGCAGACGGAACGTGGACAGGCGCAGGTCTCCTTTCTGACAGATGTGTGCAGACTCGAGGCTGGCTAAAACCATTGATGAAGTCCCAACGCTGGACGGATCCAGTGACGACGACTTCATTCCAAATGAGACCAGTGGGGAAGACTCTGCTGCCCTCCTCTCCTCATTCCTTTGAGCGCACATGGAAAAATATTTAAATAAAGAAATCCCATTCTCCCTCTCTGCAGGACAAAGTTTCACACTCTAAACCAACATTAGGAAACTTAAAAAAATCCATGATAGGGGCCCTTTAAAGAAATCTCCTGTGTGATTTCTCATTCCAAATGTAATCAAAGCCTCCTGTTCTGCAGGTTTCCTTGAGCCACGTCTAACGTCCACATTAGCGTAATTTAAATAAAGTGTAGACTGTGTGCAGTTATTCTTATTAATGTGTTGCCATGTGAGGCAAGATCACCACTGTAATAAAGTCAGAAGGCTTAAGCCACTGTTCTTGTGGGAGTAAAACCTTCAATAAGACTCACATGGCGACATTCATTTTTCCTGGCCAGTGACATAATTGCTTGCTGATATTTTCTGAGATGCACTGCATAGTGCAGATAAAAGCATTAAATGTCAGCCCCTGCTTACAGAGAGACTGGTTGTGTACTGGGTCATTGCTGAATCCCTAAAACTAAAAAGTGAATGCTTGAAGGTCACCTACAGCTCAGATAGTGTCCTTTGGGAAACATGCCTCCATATCTGGTTTATTTCAAAGACGACAGTGATCAAACCAAATCTGGTGGCCATCCTTTCTGAGAGCACTAAACTCCTACACAGTTTAGCCAGTGGGGTTGAATGTTCTGCTATTTCTTTTAATATCAAGTTTGTTGTTTTAAATCTGGATGACACAATTCAGTCTTTTTAATCTCATTTCACATTTTCACTTTTAAAAATGGTTCTTCTCTTATAATAAAATGGTAACACTTTACTATAAGTTTCTTTAGTTAACATTAGTTAATGTATTAACTAACATGAACTAACCATAAGAAATAGATTTGTTACTGTATTTGTTAATCTTTGTTAACATTAGTTAATAAAAATACAGCTGTTCATTGTTTGTTCAAAGTGCATTAACTAATGTTAACAATATTTTAGTAAAGTATTAGTAAATGTTGAAATTAACATTAGCAAATATGAATAAATGTACAGTAATTAATGTAAAATGTACTAAAAGTACAGTTCATTATTAGTTCATGCTAACTAATGTAGTTAGTAGTTCATGTTAACTAATTAATCTTATTGTAAAGGGTTAAAGGAATGTTACAATTTTCTCTCTAGGGCAATGTTGCCATCTGTCACATGAAGTTGTCCTCTGTAGGAATGAACAGTTGAAACATTTAACAACATTGTCACTGGACCTTCCATGACAGTGAACTTAAAACCCAGAGGTGATGTGTTTTTTTGGCACTGCATAAACAAGAATGCTTATGTCTTTTGAGACTTGAGGTGTGAGGATGATGCTTCTATTGCCTAAGGATATCCCATTTAGATATTTATGAATTATTTTCTGTTTAACCGTTGTCACTCCTACGACAAGGATCCTTAAATGGAGTCATTGAATGTTATTGAAAAAGAAATAGTGATTAGCTAAATAAAATAAAACAGTTACTTATATTACAGTTTGGCATTTGATGTCTTGCTGTTTGCATTTCCTTCACTATCCGGTCCACTCATTAATAATTTTTTTTTTAATTTTTGTAAAAAAAAAATTAAGGAATTCGAATAGGCTCAATTTATATTTCTTTACAAAACTAACTTCAAGCATCTCAGCATAAGAGTTTATCAAAAGGTAAACATAATCATACACACTATTATTATTCAAAAGTTTGGGGTCATCGTCATCATATCAATAAAACCAACATTTTAAATTGTAAAAATATTTCAAAATATTATTGTTTTACTTTTGATCAAGCAAATGCTGCCTTGGAGAACGTAAAAACACTTCTTTCAAAAACATTATAAAAAACGTACTCGGTTACTAACGTAACCTCGGTTCTCTCTAGAGAGGGAACGAGTATTGCGTAAGTTTAGCTTACGCTACGGGAAAGATTCATCTTCTCGAGATATTGAAGCCAAAAAATTATCCTTAATTTTGTATTCATTGTCAACGCAGTGCAGCAGCTAGCAGACCTAGAGCAGGCACTCTAGCGTGCTCATTGGCTGCCCTGCGGGCAACTGCTGCAGCCTATCAGTGAGCCCCGCGTGACGTACGTCCAATGAAGGGCGCCCGCGCCTTCATAGCATCATAGCCCGCCAGAATGGGCGTGGCTTAGCGTATAAAAGAAGGGGCTCTAGGCTGCATTCCCTGGTTTCTGTCGACTGAAGCGAAGTCGCTCGTGGCGCGAGCACGGCCGGTTACGCAATACTCGTTCCCTCTCTAGAGAGAACCGAGGTTACGTTAGTAACCGAGTACGTTCTCTTACGAGAGGTTCTCTCGTATTGCGTAAGTTTAGCTTACGCTACGGGAACTTTTTGTCAACGCCGTGCGCGCCAAGCAACCACCCATGAGTCGCCGAGGTTTCTCGGGGAACCCAAATAAGTGGAAAAATAAGGTGGCCAGCCACGCGGGCCATCACTTGTACATAAGCACACATAGGGAATACAGAGCAGCGCGCTGGTCTGTATAAGCATATAGCACATACCCTACTAGTGCAGCTCAACCAGGAGAGCTGAGTCACGTGAGAGTGGTCTGAGCATGATATATCTGGGCAGAACGCACAACTCTCTTAAACTGACAGAAGTTTAGCCTGCAGGGCGGGAACTTCTAGGTTACAGAACCTGACAAAGGTAGACGGGGAGCTCCAGCCCGCCGCTACACATATGTCGTGGATAGAATCCCGCTGGACCACGCCCACGATGAGGCCATGCCTCTGGTGGAATGAGCCCTGATGCCCAGAGGGCATTGCAGACCTTTTGACGCATAAGCTGCCGCTATAGCGTCCACTATCCATCTGGACAGAGTCTGTTTCGAGGCAGCGAGACCTTTGGTGCGCCCACTGAACGAAACAACAGCTGCTCCGTGCGCCTAAAAACGGCGGAGCGCGCAGTGTAAGTCCTCAGCGCCCTGACTGGGCAGAGGAGATTCACGTCTGTCTCACTGTCTGACGCTGGCAGAGCCGACAGTGAAATGACTTGCGCTCTGAAAGGAGTGCCCATCACTTTTGGAACATAGCCATGTCTAGGTTTGAGGATGACTTTAGAGTCATTCGGCCCGAACTCAAGACACGTCGCGCTGACTGACAGCGCGTGCAGGTCCCCCACACGTTTGACTGATGACAGCGCGGTCAGAAAAACGGTTTTTAGTGATAGGTATTTTAGCTCCACGGAGTCTAATGGCTCAAATGGGAAGGCTTTCAGGGCCTCGAGGACCAAGGAAAAATCCCATATAGGAACCGACGGGGGGCGCGGCGGATTCATCCTTCTAGCTCCCCTAAGGAAGCGGATGACCAGCTCATGTCTTCCCAGTGACTGGGCGCGCGTCGACTCTGCGAACGCCGCCACGGCCGCCACAAACTTTGAGCGTGGATGGGGACCTCCCTTTATCCATCAGCTCTTGTAGGAAAATAAGCAAATGCGCAACCTCGCACGTCCGCGGGTCCAGATCTCTGTCGGTGCACCACTTGGAGAACACCGACCATTTAGACGCGTAGAGCCTTCTAGTGGAAGGAGCTCTAGATTGCGTGATCGTGTTCATCACTCTTTCTGGCAGGGTAGCGAATACCCATTGATCAACCATGCATGCAGAGACCAGCGCTCTGGATGGGGATGCCAGATCGAGCCGCGAGCCTGAGAGAGGAGATCTGCCCTCACCGAAATAGGCCACGGAGCTGCATGTGACAGCCGTGCCAGTTCCGGGAACCAATTCTGATTCTCCCAGTGCGGAGCTATGAGGAGCACAGAGTGGCGCGTTTCCCTGATTCTCTTGATCACCTGTGGTAACAGAGGGACCGGAGGGAAAGCATACAGTGGGAGGCTGGGCCAGACCTGGGCCAGCGCGTCCTCGTTCTTCGAAAAGAACATCGGGCAATGAGCGTTGTCTTTTGACGCAAATAGGTCGACTTCCGCTCTGCCGAATAGACTCCACAGTTTCTGGACTGTTTGGGGGTGCAGGGACCATTCCCCTGGGGGAACGTTGTCCCTGGACAGTTTGTCTGGACCGTCGTTCAAATGGCCAGGCACATGCGCCGCCCTCAGCGAGCGCAGGTGCATCTGGGACCAAATGAGGATGCGTTCCGTCAGATTGCAGAGGTTTCTGGATCTGACACACAGATACGTGTGTTTACATAGGAAACCACAGACATGTTGTCCAAGCGGATGAGAACATGTTGGTCCTGTATGAACGGGAGGAAGCGCTTCAGCGCGTTCTCGACCGCTATCATCTCCAGACAGTTTATGTGGAAACACCTCTCCTGGTCTGACCACTGGCCAAAGGCCGGTCTGCTCTCGAACAGCGCGCCCCAACCCGAGTTGGACGCATCTGTCGAAATGACTTTCTGATAAGAGATGGTTCCCATCGTCACTCCCTGCTGGTACCAGTCGGCTACTAACCAGGGCTGCAGAGCCGCTATGCAGGTCTGAGACACTCTGATTTTCTGGCCGCCAGAAACCCAGGCTCGGCGAGACACGCAAGCATTCAACCAGCGTTGGAGCGGGCGCATGCGCAGTAGGCCCAGCTGGAGCACTGCTGCAGCTGATGCCATACAGCCCAGCATCCTTTGAAACGTTTTCAAAGGGAGAAAGCTGCCCTTCTGGAAAGATGCGGCTAGGTGGCGAACACGGCGCGCGCGCTGTGTCGACAAACGAGCCGTAATGGCCACAGAATTCAGTTCTATTCCAAAAAAGGAAATTGACTGACTGGGCATTAATGAGCTCTTGGTCCAGTTGACCGTGAGACCCAAGTTTTCCAGGTGACTGAGAAGCACTGTTCTGTGAGATAACAGTTCTGTCTCTGACTGTGCCAATATCAGCCAATCGTCCAGATAGTTCATTATTCGCAGCCCTTGAGTTCTCAGGGGGGCGAGCGCCGCGTCCATGCACTTAGTAAATGTACGGGGTGCTAGAGACAGGCCGAACGGCAGGACGGTGTATTGATATACCTGACCGTCGAAGGCGAATCTCAAAAATTCCCTGTGACGGGGTAATATCTGAATCTGAAAATAGGCATCCTCCAGATCTAGAGAAATAAACCAGTCCCTCGGGCGAACGTGCGCGAGGATTTTTCTGGTCGTAAGCATTTTGAACGGTCTTTTGCAGGTGCCTTGTTCAAATGTCTCAGATCTAGGATGGGCCTGAAAGCTCCGTCCTTCTTGGGTACGAGAAAATATCGGCTGTAAAAGCCTGACTCGCTCAGAGAAGGCGGTACTTTTTCTATAGCCCCTTTGCACAGCAGTACTGCTATTTCTACGTGAAGTAGGTGTGCTGCTTCCTCATTCACTATCGTCGCGGTCCGGGCTCGAAAGCGCGGGGGACGGCGAATGAATTGAAGTGTATAGCCCTGCTTTATTGTGCTCAGAACCCATTCTGAAAACCCTGGGATAGTTTCCCACACAGCTATGTGAGCCGCTAGGGGGCGAATGGCCTCCGGGTTCAGATCGCCGCCATTTGCGGGCTTGTGAAACTTGAGCCGGAGCCGAAGCGCGGCGCGCGTGCTCTCGGTTCTGGGCAATGGCTGCTCGCTGAAAGCCGAGACCGTCTGATTTATGTGAGTTGTCCCAATCATTATGGATGGGGAGCGTTTTATTCTCACTTTTTGACGCGCGAGCAGCGCTTTGGGCGGAAAAGCTTTCTGTAAGCGTGAGCGCGGGCACGAGACTTACAAGTGTATTTGACGCCCCGATCATAACGGATGGGGAGCGTCTTATCATAACATTTAAACACGCGGGCGCCGCCCGGGGGGAGGTGTGTGTTTAGTAAGCGTGAGCGCTCTTCGGCGGGCACGAGACTTACATTCATAACCTGTTTTATTGATCTTGTAACAGAGCGGGCAGATAGTGGGCACAGCCCTGTGGACACATTTCTTATATTCAACACTCGAGCGGCTTTTCTGCGCTTTATGAGAGTGTGCTCTGAGAGTGACACGAGATTTGACGTGCTTGTGTGTAGGGGTGAACACTGGGGCGTGGGCACTTTCACTACACTTAAAACACCAACGGTGTGAGCCGGATAACCAGACATTATACTCTTTTGAGATTTCTCTGGGTCGCCGTGAAAACGGCGTATGTGTGCAGGCGAGAGAGTAAATGAACCGGCTCGTTGGCTGCTATATGGACCACTGCAGTAGCCTGTTTGAAGGGGACTGACAGGGAAATAAACTTTGACGGCGGTCCGGCCGCAGCGGGACACGCGCGTCTTTCTCTCTCATAGTTTGATATGAGTCTTTAGTGATAGAGCGGCAGAAAAATAGGCGTGGGCACGAACTCGTGGACACAATTCCTACGTTCAACACTCGAGCGGTTTCCCGCTTTAAGGGAGTGGGCTCTGTGAATAACACGGGAAGTTTTGTGCTTGTGTGTAGGGGTGAACACTGAGATGTGGGCACCTTTCTACACTAAAACCACCATCGGCGTGAGCCGGATCTGAATACGGCGGCTCGCTGAGGAGAGCTGCATAAATTTTATCTGCTGAGAGAGCCGGGATCGAACACGGGTCTCCAGCGCGAAAAGCTTAGGGTTTAGCCATTGAGCCATAGGGGAAACAACGTAAGCTTTAGTTGGCGCGAGCAGATAAGAGAGAGAGAGCGTCATCACAGTTTTCGTGTGTGTGTTGGCACTGTTGCAGGCGTGCGTGTTATAACAGGCTCACTGCAGTATAGACATTACCAGCCGCTCGAACTAGGAGGAGATGGAAAATGTTTCGGTAAAAGAGGGGGTTTGTCAGGCCTCGGCGGGACAAAAACCACACTCTTTCCTTCTTTCGCCGGTGACGCATGCTCGGGGCGCGCGCTCGCTTTCTGTACGTAAGAGAGCTGGTCGCGAGCTCAGAGGAGAGCTGCATAAATTTTATCTGCTGCTAGAGCCGGGATCGAACTCGGGTCTCTGGCGCGAAAAACTTAGAGTTTAACCACTGAGCCACGGGGTAAACAACGTAAGCTTAAGTAGCGCGAGCAGACAACAAAGGGCGCGCGGGGCGCGGTAGCTTCCTTGTAACATAAAGGAAGCTAGCCGCGGTGAGAACAGCAGTCCATTGTGGCGTGTCCCTCATCCTCAGACGCGAGGCTCGAAGGAGGTTCTCCGGCGAGCGCGTCGCTGTGGAGCTACAGGCTCCGGCTGCCTTTGGGAACGGCGCTTATCACTGCGCGGTCCCACAAAGGGCGGAGTGACTGCTTCTGCGGGGGCGCGGTAACTTCCTTGTAACGTAAAGGAAGCTAGCCGCGGTAGAACAGCAGTCCCTTGTGGCGTGTCCCTCAACCTCAGACGCGACGGCAGTGAGGCTCGTGAGCGGCAGCTGCGCGTCGGTGAAGGGAGGCGGGGAAGGCGAGAGCGAGGCTAGGGAGGTTCTCCGGCGAGCGCGTCGCTGTGGCCACAGGTTCCGGCTGTCTCTGGGAACGGCGCTTCTTTGCGCGGTCCCCTTCACAGAACTCGCAGCCCCCGGCGAGTTGTGCATGTTCCTGGCCCAGGCAGAGAGCGCAGATCATGTGGCGGTCTCCGACGCTGAGCGGGGCCCTGCACGAGCCACAGGAAATGCGAGGCATCTTGACAAAGACGCTCGCTGCTCTTTTAGGAGTATACACAGAAAATACACAATTTGCAAAAAGGATACGTCGCCGGATAGCGTAGCTCGCACGGATGGCTGAAGGTGGCGAAGACGGCCGGCTTCCTCAGCGCTGTCCTAAGCTGGCTGTTCGCTGTTCGACGGCGGCGGTGGCTTCTCTCAGATCCAGCGATGCGAAGAGCTTCGCTGAAGAGACAGAAATCAGGGAATGCAGCCTAGAGCCCCTTCTTTTATACGCTAAGCCACGCCCATTCTGGCGGGCTATGATGCTATGAAGGCGCGGGCGCCCTTCATTGGACGTACGTCACGCGGGGCTCACTGATAGGCTGCAGCAGTTGCCCGCAGGGCAGCCAATGAGCAGGTCTGCTCTAGGTCTGCTAGCTGCTGCACTGCGTTGACAATGAATACAAAATTAAAGATAATTTTTTGGCTTCAATATCTCGAGAAGATGAATCTTTCCCGTAGCGTAAGCTAAACTTACGCAATACGAGAGAACCTCTCGTAAGAGAAACAAACTTACTGACCCCAAAATTTTGAATACTAGTGTAAATTGAGTTAAGTGTGTCCAGACAACTAACTGGTGATGTATATTTGCACCCCTCTCTTAGCGATTTGTTGAATCTATCTGAGATACTGACACAATTAACATTGCAATCCTCTTGCTTGCTGTTTTTTGTGAGAAATGTCCACCAGAGCTTTGATCAGATTGCTCTCTCTCTCTCTCTCTCTTATTTTGCCAAAGGTCGGAGATCTGCAGGAGAGCCGAAACGAACAGAACTGCGGATTGTGTCTCTGAGAATTTCAGAGAATGGATGAAACAGAGATTTCACTCCTTTAAGGAGTTCCAGCCAGCTCTGATTCCCTCCAGTCTGTTGGGAAATGCTTTTGTCGAAATGTGGTAAACGTGAACAAAGGTGACCTTTACATGTATCTGAAGGGAAGTCTCCCTTCTCTACCCATTTGTGCAGGCCTAGGCTTCTATTCACTGAATATGAGGCTGAAGGAAGCTATTTATACTGTAGCCTTCATAATTTAAAGTAAACCACCTTACTGTGGCATGTAGCGCCTGCAATGTGCTTGGTACTGAATCCTGATGTTTCTCTAAAATCAATTTGTGTAGCTTATATATGTGCGGGCTGGTGTGATCCACAGTAATGCCTAGTTCACACCACACAACTTTAAACGTTGGCAGATCGCTGTGCTGACTGCATGACTTGCTCTGGAGTCTTGAAGTTGTTGTGGTGTTCACACTACGTGACACTACACAAATGATCTGCAACAGGAGGTTACACACTACACAAGCTGACAACAACTCTGTCACCCAACGACTCTATCCAGTCCCCAAACCACGTTTTGTCACGAAATCACACGCGAGAAGTGGAATGGGAAATGACGCGAAATAGGAGTTGTATATTTGAAAATGGAAAAATTTAAATTAAATTATCACACTGTATCAAACTGACACCATTGGTTGAGTCAGTGTTAATTCCTGCCCAATTGGGCCTCTCAAACACAGATTTCAATTCAGTTTGGAGCTGCTCGTGGTGCAGAAATGACACACTTCACCTTTAATGTCTGCTATGAAAAATGCTTAAAACATCCCCTCAATGGATTTATAATGTTGCGGAAGTGAAATGTTTGCCTGGGAACCATGAAAAATGAGTGAGTATATCATGAAGTTTGCTGATGACTGTCCCATTTCTTCCTTAAATTTAATGTTCCCTGCTATCAGCAGCCCTCCTTATTTTTTCATAAAATATTTTAAATTGGGCCACGATATTCCGATTAACTTTTGAAGCATATCTCAGTCACATTTTAATTACTCTGAGCATGTGCTCAGACAGAAGCTCAATTAAAGCTCATGTATTAATAATTAAATTCCAGGGTAGACTTACAGATGGAGAAATGAGACCATCATTGCACTCACTTATCTATCTCATTCATAATTGCTAATTATGTGCCTTGCTAGTCTTAATGATGACTGGGAGCAGCGTGTAACTTGAGTCACTTTCCAGAAGCAAATTCATATCGTGGGGTATAACATGTATTGTGTCAGCAACTTTGAAACTGTTGATACCGTACAATGTCAAGCAGTGAAGGGCTATGTCCAAGAGCCACAACAAGCGTATTTAACTTTTGACAGTTTACGGGAGTTTTCCTTTCCACTGTTGTAAAGCTGCTTCTATAAAGTCATCACAGCATTATCAGTGGTAAAAGTTTTTGTAGTGTTTTAGAAGATGTTTAGTGTCTACCTAAAAGAACAAAGATCCAAATTAAAGGTAAGGTAGATGATTTCAGTGAGGCTAGCTATAAAATCTTGAAGATCCCACCTTCACTTCAGAGCAGGGGCGGAGTTAGAAGCCAGTTGTGGCCGTGGCCACCATTGATCTGAGCTTGGCCACCGCACTCACAATTGAAGGTTCTCTTTTTATCTTGACAAGAATTGGGTTTATTTAGCCTAGACATATAACCGTCTCTTTACAACCACATCAAATGGGAGACTTTTCAGGTGTGCTCCTCAACAGCAGGTGCAAGTCAAATGAGCGCGAAAAAGGTACAGGTACAGGTACAGGTGCAGAGGGTTTGACAACTAAAAGAATGTTAAACATGCAATGTTTACTTTTTCAGTTGCTCGTTTTTGAAACAGACCTCAAAGTCTTAACTCAGAATTGTTGAAAAAATCATCAATTATATTTCAAAAGAGTATAAAATTCAATGAAGGTTGACTAATCTTTCAACTATGTATGACATCTGCATGTCTCATTCATGAGTTTACAATAATGGAGAACAAGCTTTTTGGGGGTTTTAAGAACCAGAATATTTCTGTGCCACTGCAGACTTGCTGGCCACTGCCTCAATAATAACCAACTGCAGAACCGCAGATCCACATCACAGGAATTTAAGGACAGCAGTGTCAGGCCTGGGGTGCTGACACTGCATAGAGCTTATAGAGCTGACACTGCATAGAGCTATAAGAACTATATAGAGCTTATAGCATCATTTGGGTATGTTTAGTGGTGGGGTGGGGTTGGGCATTCATTAAGGTAGAGCTTATAGTTATAGTGAAGGTTAGGGTTAGTATAGGGGTGGGATACACAATCTTCAGCGCCACCCTAACTTCAGGTTTGAGGCTGCTGGCCTCGTGCTGCTCTCCTTAGACTGCTAGCTGTGACGAGTGTTTCTGAGGTTCTGCAGTTAAATATCCTGGCTCCGCCACTGCTTTAGATGTCTCCAAAGCCACACTTCCTCTAAAACATGAACGCGCACAGCCAGAGTACATAACATTACAATAGTAATTGAACGTAAACAACTTAAAGAGTACCACCTGCTGCAGATTCATTTCGGCATTGATAGTGTTGTCATAAAATGGCGGGCTGGTGCCAAGAGCACATTCTCTTAATTCCATATAAAAAGTAATACAATAAAATAAATAATTATTCGTTTACCCGCAGTCTAGATCCATCAGAACTCAGGTAGCTCGTTGTTTTGGTTCAAGAGGAACTGTAAAAGTTGATTGTTGTTTGTTTGTGGTTCTCGGTGACTGTCTACAACTCTGCATAACCTCATGAAACGCGCTGATGACGTGTGATGTCTGTGCAAGC
This sequence comes from Semotilus atromaculatus, assembly GCA_031834385.1. Classification (NCBI taxonomy): domain Eukaryota; kingdom Metazoa; phylum Chordata; class Actinopteri; order Cypriniformes; family Leuciscidae; genus Semotilus; species Semotilus atromaculatus. The sequence continues at coordinate 27,974,347 of JAULUF010000044.1, forward strand.
AGGGTGCGCGGCGGTATGGAAAAACATACATTGACAGGCAGGTAGGACATCCTATTATTGCATTCAGTTTTTGGTCCTGTGACTTCCACAGAAGATATATGTACATTCTCTAATATTTAGACCACTTATATCATTCATTGCTATTAGGATGTTTCAATTAGTAGGCCTATTATGAAAAACATTGTCAACCCTACATTTAACTGATCCAACATTTGTCAATTTGTAGTCACACATTATCAGGATCACTGATTTCAGTGGGCTCACAAGTTCTCAGTTATGGTTAAGTTCTCCACTGGGTGTCAGGAAACACAGCTGGCAGTTCTCCTGTAAGCCAGAAGTTGTAAGATTCTTGGAGCTGAATTCAGAGGTTTCAGGGAACAGAAGCCTGCAGTAATACATGTGATAAAATAATGCAGTAACATACTGAATTATTTTACAGCCTTGAATTCGAACTTGTAATGACAATTATACTGTGAAACATTTCTGGTTGGTAAGATTTGTTAATGTTTTTGAAAGAAGGCTGCATTAATAATACAGTAAAAAAAAAAATTGTTAAATATTATTACAATGTTTAATATCTGTTTTTAATTGGTTTTAATTTAAAATGTAATTTATTCCTGTGATGGCAAAGCTGTATTTTCAGCATCATTATACTCAGTGTCAAATTATCCTTCAGGAATATTAATAATATGCTGATTTGGTGCTCAAGAAACATTCATTATTATTATCAATGTTGACAACAGGTGTGGTGCTTAATATTTGTGTGAAAACCATGAAAAAAATTTTTCACGATTATTTGATGAATAGGATGATTTATTTTATTTTATTATGCCTAATCCTGGTAGTTATGTCTAATCCTACACCAAATGTTTTACAAATATATACACTTGATATGAAATCAACATTATAAATGACATTTCTACAATCCTGAGTTATATTATACTTTAAAAACTATGTTATAACTTACTTTCACAGTGGTGTGCACAGAACAACCTGGAGCTTTTTTCAATCTCCTCCTCGCTGCCTTTGGAATAGGAATGTGGGAAATGTTCACGTTTGCAAATGTTACAGAAGAATCGATTTGTCAGGCTTAAAGTTTTGTCTCATAAACTTTAACCTATATTATATTTGTTCTATGGTCACACTTTAGGTATAAAATCTTAAAGAAATTTCAATGAAAATACCACAGGTGTGTATTACTCTTACGAATCAATAGGTAACTCTGTACGGTCGCTCAGTTCTGCTTAAAAATGCCGGCTTGCTTTGAGGACTGTGTTCTGAGAACATATTCTGTAGTGCGTTTTCTGTGATGATTACAACAACTGAGCACACTGAAAAACACAAAACGAACAAAGTGAAGCATTGATCATTAAGAGAATTTATCAACTACAACCCCAGCAGAAAGATCAATTTTGTATTTGTTAGGGTTAGGGTTAGAGTTAGGTTTTTTTTCTAACACAATGATTTTTGATTTAGTTTTTCTGCTGTGCGGCAATGGTTGTGAAAGATTCTCACTATCCAGCTGAATGTGATTAATGTTTCCTTAAACTAGCTCTGAATACTGGTGTTCAAGGTTGCAACACCTTCAAACAACGTGTAATTTATGATGTTTTAGTGGAACAGTAGTTACTACAGTCAACAAGAAAGATGTTTCACTGTGTTGGCCTGAGCACATGACCTCCCCGGAGGAAAGCCTACTTTTAGACACTCCTCTAACTTTACCATGACGATGCCAGCCATTTTAGCCTGCCAAAAGTTACATATAAAACAATCACAAATAGCATTAATAATGGTTAATAGAGCTGAAGGCACTTATGGCTTTCCCTGTTTTAGTGAAAACTATAAATAACACTAAAGTGGCACATTTAGTGCCTGCTTCTGGATCAACATCCTTTTTTTTTCCATCAGTATTCTCTTTAAGCCACTGGAATAATATGGTGATATTAATGATTTATTGTTGTAAAACTAAAATACAATCAAGATCAAGAATATATTCAACATTTATTCTTGAGGCATAAAAGTCACAATATTTCTTTTCTTTTCTTTTTAGAGCAGAGGTGCCCAACTTTTAACTACTAAGGGCCAAAAGTAAAACTCATGGCTCGAAAATAAATGTTGCATTTTGTCCAATTATGTTCAAATTTATTGTATGAATATATTGCAGCTATATTGTATTACAGGCACAATTTATACTGTACGTTTTTTGTATTAAAATATCCAAAAACCACTAGAACAGTGTTATATATGTTGACTTGTGTACTTACATTATCACAAATGTTTCCAACAATGTATAAATCCAGAGAAAGCAGCAAATATAACCAGTGTAATGGCATGTGTCATTGCGTCACCTGACAATGATGTAATATCCGCATTACCCTTGATTTCCAGTTTTACTTCCATTGAAACCGTGGAAATAGACGCTTTAATATATTATATGTTCTATTAGACAACTGTTTGGATACTTTTGTTGACAGAAAACTAATTATAGCTCACGGTTAGTCTTATTGTTACATATAGTGAAATTTCCCTCATCTGAAGTACTGTTATTGCAACCCCGTAATAAAACTGTATGTGTAAGTAGTATAAAAACCCTGTTTGAATGTTTCTTTGATTCTCTCAGCTCTCTCTCTCTCTCTCTCTCTCTCTCTCCAGTGTTTGGATACCAGAGATTCTGATTGGTGTGTCATAAGCTCTGCAACTTACAGGAATGTTAACTCATGGATAAATGTCTACTATTTCAGATTGTGATGCTTGAGTTAATTATATTATGTGTTTGGGTTTTACAATGGAGAACATGATTAAACCTGTGTAAAATGAGGACATTTTTATGTAGAGTTTTGCAGAAATCATTAAGATATTTGGAATGTGTGTAAAAACAGGTGAAATGTGTTAAACATTTTGAGAAATGTGTCTTGTTTGTTTGGGTTTGGGGAAACTAGCAATTGAATCAGTCATAGTGTGTTAGCAATCGGAGGGAAAAACATGTTACGTTCACTTATGATATGAATGAAATATGATTACGAAAATGAGCTTTTGTACAATGATAATATACAAAGGCAATTATTTAATTAGCCTATGTAAACAATTATTTCATTTTGTTTTCTTTATAATATAAAATTTTTCTCACACAATATAAAGGAGTTTTGTCATTTATGCATGATAAATATAACTACCATTATATTTTAGGAAATGCATTGTGGGTTTCAAAGCCTCACTTTGAGCCTTTTGATAACGTTTTAATCTCAAAAGCTTCTCTGTTGCTCTTTTTTGCAGAGACAGCACAAATATGATAAAAATTACCCATAAAGTGGCACTAAGTAACTGCAACAAACTGCAGGTTGATGTATAACAGCAGAAAACGGTTTGAAATAACAGTAAATGTCTCATATAATGGGTGATGACTCCAGTGATATGTTTTCAACCATGAAACTGCCACCTTGAGCTAAAGTGGTAGTGTTACAGCAATTGCGGTAGTAGGATGTCAGAAATTGTCAGTTATTCCATACAGACACATAATATATCTGTAAATTAGTGACTTGTGAAATACCTTCAACCACATGCCTCTCTTTTATCCACCACATCAACGGTTTTGAGTTTAGCAAGGCTGCCGATGAAGGTTTTTCAGACATTTTCGAGATATATATTTAGATATTTGGAAACAAAGCAAGGCATTTTACCTGAATTCCTTCAGGGAGGCATCCCTATTCTGTCATTACTGGCTTAAGCATCATTACTATCATTACTGATTTAAGCATATGTGTAAATAAGGTAAGCACTCATCAAAAACTGTATATAGCCTACTGTATAGCCTATGTGTGGATATGCAGAGTGATGTCCCCTTTGAGAGCATGGCTATTCACAGACTAAGTCCCATACCTGATTCAATCTCTGAGATGGATCAGCACAGCTCTATTCAATCTGTCCCCCAAGTCCCTGCAAAATAAAGCTTATCAGCCTCTAGCAGGCCACTTCTTTATGCTTTATATGGAGGAATGAGATACCTGGCTGCCCTACACCAGGTGATCATTGCAATCTGGATTGCAAGTGAGTTTAGTATTATTCATCATTTCTTCTTTACCTTTCCTTTTAAAGGAATCTATTTTAGATGTGCCATTGTCAGTTTGTGACAAATATCCTCATTCCTTCTTAAAACGACTGCATAGGAACCTTAAAATCATAATATTATAGTATCAGTTTGCCTTTAGTTTACCTTATAGCTTTTGTTTGAGAACAATGCCTTTGTATTGCATATTGTCAGAAAGTGTGCTGTTTTTAGTAAATATATTCTATTGTGTTATTTTCAACATCATCATAAAATTACTTTCAATTCTTGGCACAGTTTAATTATTACATAAAAGGTAAATAATTATCATGTACTTCCCAAGAATCTGAGTGCCAATTACTTGTTAATCTTTTTTGCTTGTTCAGTCTGCCCTCTAGTGGTACAAAATTAAGTTTTTTGCATTCCACATGCTTCCTTAGATTCCTTAATAGATCATAACTTTTTAATGCAGGCAGCCTTCTGTATATTTTACTAAAGAAGGTAATATTCCAGCAATATTCCAGCGGTCAATCATAAGGTCTTGTATCATTCTCAGTGAAAATCGCTCACATGTAGGCTAGTGGGAGTTGTATAACCTCGCTCACCCTTTTCTGTTTCTTCTTTAATAAATATCAGTGAATAATTAATGTATTATGCAGAATAAAACTGTCCCAGTCAGAACAACATGATAAACCTGCATTAATGGCCCGATGGGTTTTGTTGGCCTTTTCGTGTGTTGATTTCTTTAGCAGGAGAGGATGAGTCTTTATGTGCACTGGACACTGCTCTCTATCTTCAGAGCTCTTTTCACCAAAATTGCCCAGTTCTGCTCTCATAGCTGGAGGTCGATAGCGGCTTTACAGAATAGATGGCTTCAGGGCACTGTAACTGCCCCCAACTTCCCTACAGGGTTTCCTGATAAACACACACACACACACACACACACACACACACACACACATCTCTGCAGTGCAGCTGCCATCCACCTGCATTATATACCCTGCCCTGGAACAGACATACGGTGGGATCCAAAAGTCTGAGACTGCAATAAAAACATGCAGTCTTTCACTTAAAACTTTTAAAGTTTTTGTTGAAAAAATGTTAGATAGTGCAGGTTAAGAGTTAAGATTTTCTGCACTATTTATGTGACTTCTTTGGGGGGAAAGAAATCCTGAAATGAATGCATTTTACTTACAATCTATGAATTCAATTTAATTTCAGATTCAGATTGGTATGCTAATTTTATATAAATAATATTTGTTTAAAACCATTTACTTTTGTACAATGACAGTATACAAAGTTGATGATTTAAATTCTGTACACAGTTATTTAATTTTTTATTAGATACAATGCTTAGAAAGTTCTAAGAAATTCATGCATTTTATGAATTTCAGTCTATTAATTCAATTTAAAATTGAATTCACATTGCTATGCTGAAATGTATAAATTGTAATAAAATATTTTCTATTAGAATTTTCTAATTTAGAATCTCATTTAGACAATACACAATACACTCTTAATAAGAAAGCTTCCAGCTTTTTTTTTTTTCTTTCTTTTTTCTGGGGATCAATTTTTGGCTCCCCAAAGTACCTTTCCGTGAACCATTCTTAAAATAACCTATTTTTCTTAGGGTGAAGAACATTTTAAAAATCGTTTTGCACTGTAACAAATCTTTTGTAGAATAGAAAGCTTCCATGAATGTTAAAGGTTCTTCATGGAACCGACTATGTTAAAACCCTTCATGTTAAAAAGTGCGGTTGAATGTTCTCAGACCTTTGGACCCTACTGTATGCAATACATTTATGCATCCAATGATAAAGAGCATACAACTGGTTCAACAGTTTTTTTTAGTCGCTAACAAGCATTTGTCCAATCAGTTGTCACATTTTCAAAACTCTAAACACCGTTAGCACAGCATCTGTCTTTTGTGGCCATACCATTTACACATTTCATGTCGTTTTCACACAATATGCAGTCAGTGAACTCATTTCCACAATGCTTACATTTTCTTAACAGACAAGCTATACCTCCCAACAAAATAATGGATTGTTTTTGTAGTATTTACGAATGTTAACACACACCATCCCACAATAGCAAAAACAATATTCCTTTTATACTTAGATACAGTATAAAAACCTCTTCTTCTGCAATGATATCAGTTCAAAAACAATATATTTCAGCTGATAATAAACAAACAATTTAATAATTGACACACGGATGATTTATGTTGGGTAAACTGGGCCAACCACAGATGATTCCAGTCTGGCTTAGACTCAGTGGCAGGGGTTATTTTTTTCTATTACATTGACACATATACAGTAAAAGGAGGACTTTGAGGAGTGATGTTTTTGGAAACAGAAACAGAAAAAGACAAACACTGTAATGTATGGACGAGGAAGAGTAAGGCCCAGTGAGATATGCAGTGAGAGATGCAGTGAGAGGTGAGAGGTGCAGTGAGAGATGCAGTGAGAGATGCAGTAAGAGGTGCAGTGAGAGGTGCAGTGAGAGATGCAGTGAGAGGTGCAGTGAGAGATGCAGTGAGAGGTGCAGTGAGAGATGCAGCGAGAGGTGCAGCGAGAGATGCAGTGAGAGGTGCAGTGAGAGATGCACCTCGGTGCAGTGAGAGATGCAGTGAGAGGTGCAGTGAGAGGTGCAGTGAGAGATGCAGTGAGAGGTGCAGTGAGAGGTGCAGTGAGAGATGCAGTGAGAGGTGCAGTGAGAGGTGCAGTGAGAGGTGAGAGGTGCAGTGAGAGATGCAGAGGTGAGAGATGCAGTGAGAGGTGCAGTGAGAGGTGAGAGGTGCAGTGAGAGATGCAGAGGTGAGAGATGCAGTGTGAGGTGCAGTGAGAGATGCAGTGAGAGGTGCAGTGAGAGGTGCAGAGCTGAGAGGTGCAGTGAGAGATGCAGTGAGAGGTGCAGAGGTGAGAGATGCAGTGAGAGGTGCAGATGTGAGAGATGCAGTGAGAGGTGCAGAGGTGAGAGATGCAGTGAGAGATGCAGTGAGAGGTGCAGATGTGAGAGATGCAGTGAGAGGTGCAGTGAGAGATACAGTGAGAGGTGTAGAGGTGAGAGATGCAGTGAGAGGTGCAGTGAGAGGTGCAGTGAGAGGTGCAGTGAGAGGTGAGAGGTGCAGTGAGAGGTGAGAGGTGCAGTGAGAGATGCAGTGAGAGGTGCAGTGAGAGGTGAGAGGTGCAGTGAGAGGTGAGAGGTGCAGTGAGAGATGCAGTGAGAGGTGTAGTTAGAGATGCAGTGAGAGGTGCAGTGAGAGATGCAGTGAGAGGTGAGAGGTGCAGTGAGAGATGCAGAGGTGAGAGATGCAGTGAGAGGTGCAGTGAGAGATGCAGTGAGAGGTGCAGTGAGAGGTGCAGAGGTGAGAGGTGCAGTGAGAGATGCAGTGAGAGGTGCAGAGGTGAGAGATGCAGTGAGAGGTGCAGTGAGAGGTGCAGAGGTGAGAGGTGCAGTGAGAGATGCAGTGAGAGGTGCAGAGGTGAGAGATGCAGTGAGAGATGCAGTGAGAGGTGAGAGGTGCAGTGAGAGATGCAGAGGTGAAAGATGCAGTGAGAGGTGCAGTGAGAGATGCAGTGAGAGGTGCAGTGAGAGGTGCAGAGGTGAGAGGTGGAGTGAGAGGTGCAGATGTGAGAGATGCAGTGAGAGGTGCAGAGGTGAGAGATGCAGTGAGAGGTGCAGATGTGAGAGATGCAGTGAGAGGTGCAGTGAGAGGTGAGAGGTGCAGTGAGAGGTGAGAGGTGCAGTGAGAGATGCAGTGAGAGGTGTAGTTAGAGATGCCGTGAGAGGTGCAGTGAGAGGTGAGAGGTGCAGTGAGAGGTGCAGAGGTGAGAGATGCAGTGAGAGGTGCAGATGTGAGAGATGCAGTGAGAGGTGCAGTGAGAGGTGCAGTGAGAGGTGCAGTGAGAGGTGCGGTGAGAGGTGCAGTGAGAGGTGCAGTGAGAGATACAGTGAGAGGTGTAGAGGTGAGAGATGCAGTGAGAGGTGCAGTGAGAGGTGCAGTGAGAGGTGAGAGGTGCAGTGAGAGATGCAGTGAGAGGTGTAGTTAGAGATGCCGTGAGAGATGCAGTGAGAGGTGAGGGGTGCAGTGAGAGGTGCAGAGGTGAGAGATGCAGTGAGAGGTGCAGATGTGAGAGATGCAGTGAGAGGTGCAGTGAGAGGTGCAGTGAGAGGTGCGGTGAGAGGTGCAGTGAGAGGTGCAGTGAGAGGTGCAGTGAAAGATGCAGTGAGAGGTGCAGTGAGAGATGCAGTGAGAGGTGCAGAGGTGAGAGATGCAGTGAGAGGTGCAGTGAGAGGTGAGAGGTGCAGTGAGAGGTGCAGTGAGAGATGCATTGAGAGGTGTAGTGAGAGGTGCAGTGAGAAATGCAGTGAGAGGTGCAGTGAGAGATGCAGTGAGAGGTGCAGTGAGAGGTGCAGTGAGAGGTGCAGTGAGAGATGCAGTGAGAGGTGAGAGGTGCAGTGAGAGATGCAGAGGTGAGAGATGAAGTGAGAGGTGCAGTGAGAGATGCAGTGAGAGGTGCAGTGAGAGGTGCAGAGGTGAGAGGTGCAGTGAGAGGTGCAGTGAGAGATGCAGTGAGAGGTACAGAGGTGAGAGATGCAGTGAGAGGTGCAGATGTGAGAGATGCAGTGAGAGGTGCAGAGGTGAGAGATGCAGTGAGAGATGCAGTGAGAGGTGCAGATGTGAGAGATGCAGTGAGAGGTGCAGTGAGAGGTGCAGTGAGAGATGCAGTGAGAGGTGCAGATGTGAGAGATGCAGTGAGAGGTGCAGAGGTGAGAGATGCAGTGAGATATGCAGTGAGAGGTGCAGATGTGAGAGATGCAGTGAGAGGTGCAGTGAGAGGTGCAGTGAGAGATGCAGTGAGAGGTGCATGAGAGGTGCAGTGAGAGATGCAGTGAGAGGTGCAGTGAGAGGTGCAGTGAGAGGTGCAATACAAAGCGGTTTTATCCCAAGTGCATCGCCTTGGATAATATCAGATGTGATATTGATGAAAACATGTGGCCTAACCCTGAAGATCGCAGAGATTAGATACAGTATGTATCTAATGTATGTTGTGCTTTTTTTAGTTACTGTACATGTGGACATACAATTCCCAACCCAGAAATTTAGTGTAAAAACGGTGGATTGCATGTTTTGCATGCAAATACCTATAAAACCGAAACATAAAAGTCTATGCAGTTTTTGTAATGTCAACAATAGCCAGTATTTTGAAACCTGGTGTACTTTGATTGACTGCATGTACCTTGTGAAATGAAAACAAGTGTTATTCTTTGACAGAATAATTTAATTTTGAGTCAGATTTCCAGTGTTTTGGTAAAGTTAGTGTGTGCAGAGAAAGATGTGTTCTATTTTGAAATGAAGAGTTAATATATATTTAACAAAATGTGTTTTTGAGAAGAAAATTATCCCTTTGGCCAATTGTGTTTTATAGGTGTGAGTCTGTGTAAGAGCTTAGAAAAAGTACCTGAAGTATGGGCAAGCGCTTGTTAGTGATTGAAAAAAACTGTAATAGCAAACCCTGTATTTACAGTTTTTTCTCAATCAATTTGACACATCTCTCCAAACTCAAATATAGTAAATACTCTCAGAACAGTTAATACAGTGATCTGAAAACTTTGTAATTGTTCTAAACTCTTTTTATTTGTTTTTCAAAAATCACAAACATTAATTTACCGTTTTTTACAATTGCTATGACAGATTTTTCAATCCTATTAACAATTTTCCAAAACTCTTAACACAGTTAGTAGTAGCACTACATCCGTCTGTGTAAGCTATACTATTAACACATTTCTTGTTGCTTTAACACAAAATGCATACAATTAACACAAATTTAAAATGCTTGAACTTCTTTTACACACAAGCTCAAACAGAAAACAATGGATTTTTACTGCCAAATGTATCAATGCTTTAACACTGTATGTCAGAACAGATAACACCATGTTCTAAACCTAACCTTACAGGCTAAAGTCAAGGTAAACAGCTGTTTATATTGTGAAACACAAATATATCCCCTGTATTCTAATGTATTGTTACTGAGAAACAGCTGATTGAATTATGCAAATATATAAATCACTGATTCCCATCTAGGAAACACACTCAGGTATACCATATGGTATACTGTAACCGTACACTATAAAACACACTGAGATGGGGCTTTTTTTAATTGAATTTCTTTAGTAAAAGACCTAAACGCAACAAAACAAAAATGTAGAGTGGCTTCAAAAGAAACTGCAGTGCAAAACACAATCTATGATCAATACAATATACTGTCTGTTGTATAAGGGCATACCTGACACATATAAAATAATGCAGTTTCTGTAATCCCATCTGATGTTAGTGTTTCTCTTTTTTTTTTTACAGTAACAGACAGACATACAGAACAAAATAGTGAAGTAACGAACAATCTAGTAATTCCATAATTCCAGAAGTGAAATAAAAGTGTGTAAATAGGTGTGTGTGGGTGGGTGGGTGGGTGTGTGCATGTGTGTGTATGCATAAGCAAAGAAACCATTTATTATTTATTACCATCATCACCACAACCACCACCACCGCTCCTCACCACCATCATACTGCCAACATTGTATTAGTCCATTTTTTTTTTTATTCTTATTTCTATCTGAAGAGTTCAGATGCAAAAGCCTCTAAGTGCCATTTGAAATTTTCTTCTAGAATGATAATTTTTATCAAGCTTGTATATTTAAGTTCAGTAATTTCACTTAAATGGCAATGAAGATTACCTATTAATTGTCATTTAAGTGAAATTACTGAACTTAAATATACAAGCTTGATAAAAATTATCATTCTAGAAGAAAATTTCAAATGGCACATAGAGGCTTTTGCATCTGAACTCTTCATCTTTTCTCCTATGTAAAAATTACCATTGTCAGCATGATGTTAGTGTTTCTATGACATTGTTTTATGATTGACTAAATCTACCTGTTGGACAAGAACATATGTTAGTGTTTTGAAAAATTATTTGATTTTGAGACATGTTCTCAGTGTTTTGGTAGACATAGTGTATTGTTGCTAGTGTATTATTGTATTTTTAAAATTAGTGTTGGAGTTTAGTTTACAATGTGTGATTTTGAGCATCATTATAAATAATACTAAATGGTTACTTTGCTTATGCATACACATACATACACACCCACCCACACTCACACCTATACATTTACACACTTTTATTTCACTTCTGGAATTATGGAATTACTCGATTGTTCGTTACTGCACTATTTTGGTCTGTATGTCTGTCTGTTATAAAAAAGAAAGAAAGAAAAGAAACACTAACATCAGATGGGATTACAGAAACTGCATTATGTTATATGTGTCAGGTATGCCCTTATACAACAGACAGTATATTGTATTGATCATAGATTGTGTTTTGCACTGCAGTTTCTTTTGAAGCCTCTCTACATTTTTGTTTTGTTGGGTTTAGGTCTTTTGCTGCAGAAATTCAATAATAAAAGACCCATCTCAGAGTGCTTTATAGTGTACGGTTACAGTATACCATATGGTCATGCGACTGAGTGTGTTTCCTAGATGGGAATCAGTGATTTATTTGCATAATTCAAACAGCTGTTTCTCAGTAACAATAGAATAAAATACAGGGGATATATTTGTGTTTCAATTCACAATCTAAACAGCTGTTTACCTTGACTTTAGCCTGTACGGTTAGGTTATGAACATGGTGTTATCTGTTCTGACATACAGTGTTAAAGCATTGGTAAATTTGGCAGTAAAAATCCATTGTTTTGGTCCTGTTTGAGCTTGTGTGTAAAAGAAGTTCAAGCATTTTAAATTTGTGTTAATTGTATGCATTTTGTGTTAAAGCAACAATAAATGTGTTAATATAGCTTACACAGACGGACGCAGTGCTAACTGTGTTAAGAGTTTTGGAAATTTGTTAAAAGTATTGAAAAATCTGTCATAGCAATCGTAAAAAACTGTAATAACATGCTTTAGCACTCAGCTAAGTGTTGCTAGCACATTTTAGCATGTTTCTAACATGTTTAGCACTCAATGGCGTATTTTAGTATGTTGCTAGTAGTGCATCACAGTGTTGAACATGCCACTTCCTCTTGCCAGCAGGTGGCGCTATGACTTTAACTAAATATGGGCATGGACATGTGTTCAAGGCAGGACTCTTATCATACATGTTAAGATTGGGGCAGATTGGACAATGCATGTCTGAGTTACATCCTGTTTCATTTAAATTAATAGCATGCTTTAAAGGCCATCTTGCAGATTAGAGTACCCAGTGAGCCAGTGTATAGAAAAATAATGTATGAACTAGATTTAAATATAAACATAAACGCATAAAACGCTATTTAGGCTTCTAGAGACATTTTTGTGTGAAAAATGTAGTTCCGCATTTGAAAACCGCCAAACCGGAAGTGACTTAACATGAGGGAGTGCGGTCAAAGTAAACAATAGGAAAGCAATGGATCGCAATGACAGTTCGGACGCTGAGGAAATTGTAGCCTAAATGTTTACTCGTATGACGGACCTCAGACATATAATTTTGAGCCTGCGATGTGGCCAAGAGAACAGACAGGCCAGGGTTAGACAGAACAATGGTCAGAGACACATTGAGGTGTGGTGTGAGGAGAACAGGGCAGGGGTCTCGGTGAGAGACCAGTGTTAGCTTATCGATATATCCACGTTAGCCTATGTATAACACTATGCTCAGATCACAATATTGTACAGATTATTATCATGTATCAGGCAATAACAAAGCTAGTATTTAGACCTTTAACTGCATGTGTTGTAGGGATGGGCGATATGGCCTAAAAAATTTATCACGATAATTTCAGGTATTTATTGCGATAACGACGATAATGACGATAAATTATTTTCTTCTATAAAATCTCAGATTATGTTGTGTTTAAGTTGTGTTCCAGAATTACAGTGACTGTGCTAAAAAACAACAACAATTACACAATAATAATTCAAATCAATTACAAGTTTAAAAAACACTGACAATCTTCTTACAGACTCTCACAGCTCTGTCAATCCTGGTATCCCTCATAATTCTCTCTGTAAAACAACAAAACTATCTGTTTATTTTTATGTATTTATTTAGGCTATGTTTCTTTTGCACAATAATAAAAATGATACAATTTATACAAAACAAAATTTTCAAGCAAAAATAATATTCGAAGATCGCTGGGTATTATTTGATTATTATTCGAAAATCGCACCCCTCCACCACATGCACGCAAAAAATGCATAGCCTACACACCAGAGCATGTGAGCAAAGCGGAGCGGTGGTGCGCTTATAAGTTAAAAAACGTAAACATACGTTTCATATTTGTTTAAATAAAATAACGTTATTTTTTTTATTTTATCTATATTGATTATATGAAAAGGGAACCGCATGAGATGAGTAAGATAGGATCATAAGATGACCAATACATCGGAAAACATTTGAAATGGGTGAGACATGATTTTGACCACTTAAGTTTTGTTTTGTAGAAAGCCTTTCTTTAAAGTTTATTTAGTTTTGTATAAATTGTATCTTAATTTTAATCAATGTTTCATCAACAAATTTGCCTGGATTCTTAAATAAGAAGCAAATGGTGGACAATATAATCAGGACACGGAGGCGCCGGCGCGTGAACTGGAGCGCGTCTCAAATGAACCGAAACTCAGCGTATAAGCTACTTGCCTCACAGACCTATATAGAACGCTTTAAATGTCTACTTTTAAACAAAACAATTAAAAACGAAAAGAAAATTGGCTACTCTTTGTGGTCCTCTTGTAGTTTTCGCCTCGTTGCATCGCGTATCTTCATGCAGACATTCTTCATACTCTGGTTTGTGTTTGAGATGGTGGAACAAATTGGACGTGTTTCCACTCTTTGTAACCACCGTTTTTCTGCAAACTTTGTATATTACGGTAGTTTGCTCCTCATCTGATTTTCTGTAACCAAACCAGTTCCAAATTGTGGAGGTAGCTCCTCGCTTTACAACAAGCTCCTCTTCAGCCTCACGTCCGCCTTCCGCCATGCTTGTTTTCACACCGCACGTGAACAGTGAATCGGGTGCGCACAAAACTATGTCATTAACTAGACTTATCGTTATTATCGTGAGGAGACAAATTCTTATCGTGAGGAGAATTTTCAGCGGTATATATCGCAAACGATATTGCCCATGTAAGTCATTATATAAGAGACAGTTTCCAGAGGAAGAGACTTTATAGTTAAAGGTTTTGAATAAACGAATACAAAAATAATCACAACTGTCTTACTGTATAAAAACGTCATATGTAAACAGCCAACACAAACATTAAAGTGGTTTTGTACAGATTGAAAATTAATTATATAACATAATATATTTACAATAATAATAATAATAACATTGAGTTTCGGCAGCAGGCTAATAACAAACACATAAATGCATTACATTAAGAATACATAGGATATGTTCATGAATTAAAATTAAGACAAGGCACATTTTGTAAAACAGATGTAGCTACAATGATCTCTAACGGATCCGTGAGCGTCATGTTTCCCACCGCTGGCCGGACCACATGTTGATGTAGCCTACCGGCCGACCGATGAAGGAGCTGTTTGCACCGAAGGAGTCATGCTTCGGCATCCCATGTTGAACTCCATCATATCGCCGGGATTACAATCATCCGGTCTAAAGTGAACGCTACACACTACCGCGTGTTTCGAAGCAGATGCAGAAGTGAAGTCCGTCTCTTCACCCGTACTAAACGCACCACGGAAGATAGGATAGCTCCATCCTTTTTTTTGTTCGGAAATCTGTGGACTCGATGTCCTGACAGGCCATAATTCACAATAACTACCTCGACGATAATTAATTGAAATATTACAACCACAGAAAACACACTGAATCACGACCGCTCCTCCTGAACCCTAGCATCTCCATTGTCTCCATTGAGTAAACGCAGAGCCCGGCGAACTACTACCTCATGTGACGTAATATGACGCGATGTTGAAAAAAAGCGGTTTTTCAACACGTTCAAGGAAACTGTTACGTTTTCTACTAAATTTGTGCCCTAATGTCTCGCAAAACTATTTTAAATCCTGCATTCACTTTTCATATGATATTTTCATACATGGTTATATATTAATAATAATAAAAACCTGGAACATGGGCTTTAACAATTGTTAAGTGTTAACAAGTGTTACTAGGTAAGTTACTTGGTAAGTGTTACTAGCATGTTTGGGCATGTTTCTAGCATGTTGCATTGTTACTAGTATGTTTTGGTATGTTTCTAGCATGTTGCAATGTTACTAGTATGTTTTGGCATGTTTCTAGCATGTTGCATGTTATGCAACATGTTGCACCGAAAAGGTGTGGACACACAGTTTTTTTTTGTGGCTGACCAGAACTTTCCACTCCCATCTGCACTTTTTTTAGAATTGTGCTCTCGTGCTAATTTGCCCTGTTTAGTAAATCTGGCCCCTAATTCTGAAATCCATATCAGAAATACATTTTTGCCAGTTCTGAAGCGTGGTCAAAGTTTCATGGGTTCTTGAGTGTAGGGTGCTGCCCCTTTAAGGATGTGAATTCGGTGGGCTCGTGATCGTGCATGTGAAAAAAAAAAAAAAAAAACTGAACTGAACCTAGTGGAGTGAGAAAGCACTGTTGATGCTAATTTGCAGACGTTCTAATGTTATATAACAATTCGGATGAAAATATAATCTAAATCTATATATTCCCACTCCCAGCGTAGTGAGAAACATTTTGTTGTTTTATAAGTATATTGATAGATCTATGTAGATTGCTAGGCCTATTTGCGATTAGCGCCTAAACGCCTAATGCTATTCGTTTGTTTATTATGTTTGGTTAGACATTTACAGTTTAAATTGCATATTGAAATATTTGTGCAATATGTGTTGCATTTATTTGTTAAACAAAGTTTAATACATGTTTGTAATACAGTGACTGTTTTAGATATCTTTATTGACAGTTGTATATCACATATGTGATAGCCTAATGTTTCATGCTAATATGTGATATTTGCTTGTAGGAGATATCTTTGATTTATAACAGTATACTTTAATGTTTATGCTGACGTTATAATGTTGGGAGCAATTTATTTGGTGATGTAAGCATTACTGAATATTAATTGTGAATTGTTTTGTGTTTACAGTTTGACCACACAAACTAAATATGCACATAACTCTCAACTACAACTAAATAACAACGAAACTTAATGTGTGTGAGTTCTGCACAAGAGGAATAAAAGAAAACCAAAACCAAAATCCATGTTAATGTTATCATTTTATGGGTAACATTGAGCATGTTTAGGGCCTCAAGAAGAAGAAGAAGAAGAAGAAATTTTTTCGCACCATTGGTGGTCTGGCCCTAAAAAAAAAAAAGAATGAGAAGGGGAAAAGGAAGTGGTTTAAAAGTGAGAGAGTGGAGAGGGAAGAAGAAGGGTATTGGTGAGAGGGAGGGGAACAGTGGAGAACATAGATGAGGGGAGAGGAGTATAGGAAGAGAAGGAGCAGGAAGAGTTGTGATTGTTCAGTTGCATAATGTCTTTATCACCCATTTATCTAATCCTGCTCCTGGACTTACTCCAAGTACATGTATATTGATGGAGCTGGCTTCATCAAGGAGAAAAGGAGAAGAGGGAGAAATGTGATTGGCCATCATGCCACAGTCAATGTCCCTGAACAACGAGAGGGACACATCACTGTGTGCCGCAATTTCAACCACTGTTGTTGTGGCAATGCTGCCTTGGGGCCATACAACACAGATAGGATCCTAAATTTTTAAACTCCATCAGTGTTATCATCTTTATCCACTACAAACAGAGCAAAATTTTGTTGTTGTTTGGGGACAACTTTCAATTCTACCATTCAGCACTGGTGCAAGAGTGATTTGAGCATCACCCTCATTCCAGGCGTTCCTTCCACCATATTCTGAGAGGCAACAAAACTCATTGTTAAACAAACTCCTAATTAAAGAGCTTCACAATAAACACGTATTTTCATTCATGTATTTGACAGCTGAATTTGTTATTAAATCAACAGAGTAGTTCAACAAATCACATGTAGTTTTAATAGTAGTATTTATTTCTAATAAACATATTACTAGAATAAAATGCAGTGCTTCATTATCCAGTGAATATTGAACTGTTTTGTGTGTTTAGTTTGCTGTGTAAATAGTTTTGAGACCAATTAATTTACATCCATTTGAAGAAATGTGTCAAATTGATTGCGGAAAAAACTGTATCGCAAAAATTTGATCTCTCATTCATATACACTATATTGCCAAAGGTTTTGGAACATCTGCCTTTACATGCACATGAACTTTAATGACATCCCATTCTTAATCCGTCGGTTTAATATGGAGTTGGCCCACCCTTTGCAGCTGTAACAGCTTCAGCTCTTCTGGGAAGGCTTTTCACAATGTTTAGGAGTGTTTATGGGAATTTTTGTCCATTCTTCTTGAATTTGTGAGGTCAGACACTGATGTTGGACGAGAAGGGCTGGCTCGCAGTCTCCGCCCTAATTCATCCCAAATGTGACCCCGCTCTGTCATACCACTTCGTGGCTGAGTTGCTGTTGTTCCCAAT
Organism: Semotilus atromaculatus; assembly: GCA_031834385.1. Taxonomy (NCBI): domain Eukaryota; kingdom Metazoa; phylum Chordata; class Actinopteri; order Cypriniformes; family Leuciscidae; genus Semotilus; species Semotilus atromaculatus. The sequence continues at coordinate 27,991,953 of JAULUF010000044.1, forward strand.
TGCTTCCACTTTGTTATAATACCACTAACAGTTGACTGTGGAATATTTAGTTGTGACTTATTAGTATAGACTTATTGCACAGGTGGCAACCTATCACGGTAGCACACTTGAATTCACTGAACTCCCGAGAGTGACCCATTCTTTCACAAATGTGTGTAGAAGCAGTCTGCTTGCCTAGGTGCTTGATTTTACACAACTGTGGCCATGGAAGTGATTGGAACACCTAAATTCAATGATTTGGAGGGGTGTCCCAATACTTTTGGCAATATATAATAGTGTATGAGTGAGCCATGCATTCCCATAGCTAATATAGTCAGCCCGTTGTTATCACAAAATACACAAAAGCAAATTAGAGTGTTTTTTTTTATCACTCTGAATATGTTTATTTAACGATAATGACCAGCTGACTGTACACTATTCCACACAATACACAAATATATGAACATCAAAATGGAGTTATTATCTTTTTATATGAGTTGAAAGAGACAATGGACTAATATGAAAGACATGAAACTAGCAGAGATGTGTAGGAAATGAGTTTACAGGAACAACAGTTTGTTGGTCATTAAACAAATAAAGCGTAGAATGCTTCAACTGATTAAATACATCATATTGCTGTAAATCTACATTAAATAATGCATATAATGCTAACAGTGAACACTAAGAGAGGTTCTGGAGATTGCTATTTATAACAACATACGACCTCCACTAGATGGTGGTGTTGGACATGTTTATGATGTAAATATATTCATGGGAGACAACATGGGTTCAGAAAAGTGAGCTCTCTTTTGTGATACTTCCAGTAAAACCTGAATGAAAGAATAATTCTGTATTTCAATAATTCTGTCTTTTCTCATGCCTCTTAAAGACATTACATGTTAATTGTACACTTATCAATACTGAACTGACCATTTCTGTTATCATACTAGAAAGATTTATAGTCTTATGATGTGCATTTATAGTGGAATTATGATATTTTGTTATTTATTATAAAGGCTTTGTTAGCCAGACAGAGAGACATAGACAATTAATGTGTGTCCTTTCAAGACTGCAAAAGCATGTTGATAAAAGCATTAAGCCAATGATTTCCAATGACACACAATGACTCATTTTTGTTTTATCTTTGTTACTAAGAGCAGTAGAACAGCAGCTGTAATTCGGTAATGGATGCAGATAAATGAGAGAATCCTTTAAAATATTTATAGCAAAACATTTTTTCTTTAGTATAATAACATGTATGCCTGCTAGTACTTCATGTAGTGATAGCATCATGTATTGAGTAATAACTTGATGTCTGTTTAACAGAGATGTTTTGTCTGGTGAAATTGTATCTTACAAATCTTTTGTGTCCAGCGCCTGACCCGTCCCATTTTACACAAATATTATAACTGCAAACAAGATATATTTATCAAGCTCATCTATGACCTTACTTAGTGACCTTCTTTGAATATGTTGAAATAAACTACTGCACACTTTCTTTCTTTCTTTCTTTCTTTGTACTATTCAAGCCAACTGATTTCTATTCAGTCAGTGCTGTAAGGTGCATAGTTGCAAAGTACAAGGACAGCCTCTTAAGGCTATTAGGCTAACTAGTGTTTTTTTATTTATTTTTATTTATTTATACTGTATTGCCTCTCGGATGTTTTTCAAAGAGGTTTATTCCACTCAGCAAAGTTCCAGATTGTTTAAAAGTAGTTCCAAAAGTTTCTGACAGGCTGTTATTCTTCCAACAAATAAGTAACTGCAGTTTGAGCTCAGAAGAAACATATCCTCTCTAAAAAGTTTTGAATATGCAACTTCTGCTTGGGAGCTGGGATAGCCTTCAAAAGTAACTTTCTAATAATCTTTTTATATTTATACACTACTGTTGAAAAGTTTGGGGTCAGTACGTTTAGTTGTTGTTTTTGAAAGACATTACTGTAATACAATGATTAATTGTACAAATCAACCAGTTAATTAAAAATGACAGAATATATATTTATGATGTTAAGATAAATCTTCACATATTTTAAATAATTTGGTTTTATTAAACTATCTATTCTTACTGACTTTGTAATTCTGAAAAAAAAAATACATCACGGTTTCCGCAAAAATATTAAGCAGCACAATGTTAATAATAGGAAATGAGCAGCAAATCAGCATATTAATAATGATTTCTGAAGGATCATGTGACACTGAAAGCAATGATGCTAAAAAAATCAGCTTTGCCATCACAGGGATATGTTTCTACTGTATTTTTAATAAAAAAATAAATAAATGCCAGCTTGGTGAGCATAACAGACCTCTTAGTTTTTGTTAGCCTATAGTTCTTGGTTTGTTAAAGGGGTCATGACATGAGAAACCAAATTTGCCTTGATCTTTTGGTATATAAGAGATCTATGTACTATTAAAACTTCCTGCAAATTTCATAGCTTAAGACGTCCTCCCCATTATAAACGAAGCATTTATTTAATCAAGCTCTAAATACAGCTCGTTCTGGATCCACGGTGCGAAGTGACGTACCAGTCGTTTGCATATGACCGCCTCCGGCGCAAGACACCTACGCCTCATTTCGCATCATCGCATGCGTTGGCCCTGTCCCAAATGGAACCCTAAGCACTCGCGGTCTTCCTCTGAGTCCGCACTTTCGCGACGTAACGCCGCTTTGAATGTCGGGAAGAAGTCTGCTGTGGAGTCCGCATCAGCGTGGGCTCGGCAAAAGTGCGCATCAAGGGCGCAAATCGACCGCAGAGCACCCTTTGAGATCTAAAAATGACAAATGGGACACACTGCGGTCTCACGGACTTAACAGACACGCGCACGCGGCAGCCATTAGGCTTGTTTGAGATGAGCAAAATCTGCGCAGAATCGATCACCGGTGATCAACGCGAGATGCATGCCGGATAGACATGTGTCCGAGAGCGGTCCGCCTTGCTCTGATGTCATGCTGACGTATGTCAAAAAACTCTCGCGACCGCAAGCCACACGTGTCGGATTCTGCAGTCGCGCGCAGTTGCTCTCCACCGACTGCGCTGATCAAAAGCATGATGGGAAACGACTTGCTGACGACACAGCTTAATGCTCATTGGTTTAAACAACCGTGATGTATTGTTCTTTTTTAAAATGTTCGATTTTAAAAACTCTGGTATCATTTGTTGTGTAGGATACGTACGTTATGTGTGAATAAACCAGCCCGTTCTCATCCCAAGGCGTAATATAATGACGCTTTTGCCAAAGCGTCTATATCGAACGCGCATGGTACCCTTTAGCGTCAATATGAGACGCCGATATATATGGGTCAGAAGGCGCTTCCTAGCGGTCTAACCCTAACCCTACACCATACCTAAACCTACCCATCTCTCGTGTTATATTGACGCTAAAGGGTTCCATGGGCGTTGGATTTAGACGCTTTGTCAAAGTGTCAGAATATGACGCCTTGGGATGAGGATGCGTTGCAGCCAACTCTCTGACAATGCGATATGGGTTATGTGATGTCATTTTTATAAAAACATAAAACAATTATAAAGATATGTCTGTATAGGCTATTAAAGAAAAAAATATTGATAAACACATATTTGGAATGGAATTAAATAGCAAGTACTTTGGGTGTCTTGTTCATTATATTTATTTTCATATAAAAGCAACAGAACTTAAATTACATCCAGTTTATTAGCAACACCGTGCACGAGCGTGAATCCCGTGAATCCCGCGATATCCGCCTTTGATCTCGCAGGTGTCTGATCCACTGTGAGAAGAGAGATCTGTCCGTCTTGCCTGCGCTTTTTTCACTCCTCCCCTCACTGCAGCCGCCTACTCTCGACTACATTTCAGGCGAGGCAAGGCGCATCTCAAACAAGCCTAGTGTAAGTCCACAAGACCGAAAGTGCACATGAAGTGTGCCATTTGGGATTGGGCCGTTGTCGTGCAGCGAGTGGGTCTGTTTACAAGATAGGCTACAACATATTTGAATACGCTGCAGAACGATCCAGACGTCAGGGAAAGCAGTTGGATGCAGTTTATTTGCAGCATATGCAGCCCGCCAAAGCTTTATTTGAACGGTGAGTGATCAGATGAGTGTGACAGGGTATGTTACTGAAAGAACGAGCAGAGAGAGAGAGAGTCCCGGCCGCGCGCACGCCTTCAAACTGTCTCTCTCTCTCTCTCTCTCTCTCTCTCTCTCTCTCCCCTCCCTCGCGCATATGAATCAAAATCAATTTGAGAATTGACACGATGGTAAAAGATTGGAAGACCGAAGTTTCACGTGGTGGAGCATTGTGTAGTCTACATGTGATACAAAATGATTAACGTTAATAATTTATGCATAAGCAGCACTGACGTTAGCCAATCATAACAGTATAGGCGTTAACACTGAAGTCTTAAAGGGGAAACACCCCAAAACAGACTGTTTGAATCAGAGGTGAGAAACAGGGTGGGAAAAAGTCATGAATCACTACATTTTAAACGTTTTTTTTGTACAAAAAACTATAGTAATACTATAATTGCACCTAAGGGAACATACTAAAACAAAACAAAAAACCATGTCATGACCCCTTTAAGTCTTGATTTTACCTCATATTTGGTGACATAAGTGGACAGTGAAAGAGTTAAAGACATTCAGGCCAACTTCATTCAACAACGATGTGGGTGTCTGGCAATGATAGTTGCACAACAGTCTCGCCTCAGTAGACTGCAAGAAAGGCCAGTGTCAAACAAAGAGGGGGCAGAGAGAGACGAGAGATGGAGGATTGGGGGATGGGTAATGCAAAAGTCACAGACACCAAAGAGAATGACCTTGTGGTCTTCATGACTACAGGTACATCCTAAAAAATACTGCTCCTCATACCCACAAACACTAAGACGACGGTAACAATTTAGTTACCTAAACTTCAGCTTTTCATCCTACTTTGATCCACTGTATAATTTAGACCAACGTTTTCTTGATAAATGGATTATTTTGACCATTTGCCAACATGATTTTATGATGAGATTTAATTTTGAAGTAATGGACTTTCTCTTTCTCTCAACTTTTGCATTTCCTGGTTCCAGCTTTTATCTTTGTTTCCCTCAATCAGTTGACCAACTCCCAAGTTTATCACTCCATGCCCTTCTCTCTGTAGTGGATGGGCTTTGAAGGAAAATATCTCTTTTGTATCTCTCAAACGCATCTCGCTAAATTGGGGTGGCTCCTCTCTAAAGAGGATGTTATATAATAGCAGTGGACTTTTTAGCCAATTTTCTGTGGATGGGTGCTTTTTGATATTTAGTTAAAAAAATAGATGTAGGTGGTACATATCTGTTAATCACCTTGGCCTGAATGTGCTGAGAAAAAAAACATTGTTGATTGTTCAAACTACTGTCAAAAAGTGCAGACTGATTCCTTATCTGATGATGCATTGAATACACTTTTTTCCTGTGTATCTTTGTGGAACAAAGTTAAATGTAGTGCAGTCCTCCAATGCAAAATCTAAGGTCACTGACAGGTTGTTTGAACAATGTTACAGTCAGGGTGTCTATCAGAGCATCTTATTCCAACAAATTATTCCCTAAAGAAAAGGCATGTAAAACTTATAATTTTTTCCAGTTCTGACTATTATGGAATTGTAACTTAAGGCCAGACACTACCGACAAAAACAGTGTTTTATCATGCATCTGTCAATTTTGAGATTTTAGTTTTTTTGGCTTTTCATAAAGGTTTTTTCTTCTTTCTTTTTTTTTATAGTGGACAGAAAACATCCAAAATACACTTTTAACTGTATCTTTTAGTGCACTTTATATATTTGAGTCTGTGTTTCAATTACAGTATAGGCTATATATCTTTAAAGGCTGTTTTCTCAAAATGAGTTTTTCGTAGCACTTACATTCACCAAACTTTACAGTTTTATTCTGATCTATATTCTGAAGGGTTTTAGAGGGGTTTGTTGATATATAATTTTCCTGATTTTATACAACATTTTATTTCTAAAAATGTTTTTTATTTTTGGCTGTTGACAGTATTTTCTGATTTGTTGATAAATAGAGATATCCAAAATCCACTGTAAAAACTATTGACTCTATATAAGTGATTATACGCGATATAAAAATGATTTTTGTTCTAGAAATGTATGGAAATGAATGCATATGAGGTGTCTCATTTGCATATTTAAACATAACATTTCAGAAAACTTGTGATACTCATTTTTTTTGGAATTATTAATGTAATCAATCAACTGGTGAGGTATGGTGATATTTATTTATTTATTTTTTTACCCTTTTCACATGTTTCACCTTAATATGCTTTATGCTCTTTCTTGATGTTTTTCCCGCCTAAGTGCTGTGCATAATTATATTGTACGTACAAATTACCCATATTTTGTGACATTTAAATTTATAGCTATATATTTGTACATAATATGACACATGATATATAACTTTCAATTCTCACCGATCAAAAAAAAAAAATTTTTTGTGTATTTTCTTCTGTATTTTGTACGTTTTTTGACAGTTTCCTATAACCAGTCTGTTTTGTTTTTGTTACCACAGATATCTTAATGCTTTCTTTGTTTGCAGCAAACATGAAAAGAGATAAGTGATGAAACCACAGACATTTAATGTGACTGAGATAAAACAATGCAGCTGAAGCCTATCCCTAAGAAGAGACCCATCCTTCTTCCATGTGTAAAATCTCTTTTCAGGCCTTAAAGAAAGTTGTATATTATTTGGCGGTCCAAATCAGTTAACAAAGTCTCTATACAAATGGAGAGTGAAAATGATCTCCAGTATTGAATAGAATCACTGTTCATGCTCGGCTCTGCTGGTCAAATGAAACCTTGAGAACAGGTGTTTCCAAAAGCTACAACCAGAGTAAGAAAGTTATTTGAAAATGAGAAAAAACATTAAGTGCATTTGTGAGTTATAAGTATCGTAGAGAAAACCATAGAGAAGGCACTGTAAGCTATTAAAATGTATTTAAATGTAAATGCTCAAAAACTACTTACCAAAACAATTATGGGGATTATTCCAACTGTATAGCAAGGGTCTTTAACAGAGGGTCTGCAATCTTAAATTATTTCTGAAGTATGCATTAAACAAAACTACAATAGTTAACTTCAAAGTCTAAAGCTAGTTCAACAAAATGTTCATCCCACATTAAATTGTGTTAAGGGAAATTTAAATTGTACAAGTATATTTACTTTTAACGGGTACTACTAAGAAGAGACAACCTCCTTTGTTTAATCAAACTGCATTGGTTACCTATACGATACAGAATTCATTACAACGTGGTGTTGTATGTTTTTAAGGCTCTGCATGGCCTTGCATTATAGAGTAAGTTACTGATTTAATCAATCTTTCTCAATCAAGTATCTTTGCACTCAAATGATCAATTGATCAAAAGCAGTTTACAGTAAGTCATATGTTTGCATTGTTTTTAAGTTTTTGTTTTTATTTTATCTTATCTTTTATCTTTTTCTGTAAAGCACTTTGGTTCAACTTGTGGTGTTGAGAGTGCTCTATAAATAAGGTTGAGCATATGACTCTGTTACATCAATAATGAACATTTTAAAAGCTCTGCAATATAAGCAACAAACAATATATATGTAAATACATGTTGTACTACAGTATACAATTGAATGTTAATATTAGTAACTCCATCTCTATCCACCAAGAGATACCTGGCCTGAAAAAGGTTGATGATCCCTGCTGGGATTTTACAGTAATGAGTTCCTCATTTGCCTTAAAACTCTATGGAGTCTGAAAATGGTCTAAATAATGAATAAAAGTTATTTGTATTTCAGTATAACACAGAGAAATGCTGGTTCAGCATTTGTGCCCTTAATATTTAATGACATGTTCAGGTGAGTAATGATAAAAATGAGTTTGCTTGGCCAACTAAAAATAGTCTCTTTGGGTTTGGGCATAATTACCATGTTTGTCTAAGCAGAGCTGTCTCTCAAAGAAATGTCATCTTTGACTTAATTCATAGTTATTGCTTACAGCAACTTAGTGTCCTGATTTCAGAGTGTGCATGCTATTCAAAGAGTGTGTGTGTGTGTGTGTGTGGCCAACGTCACCAGTGTTCTAATCTCTGCTGTTGAAAGTCCCTGTGGCAGATATCCACTTGGATGTGCATTTGTTGCTAGGATACAGCAAACCCCTGTAGTTCACCCCAAGCCTTCATGTAAATATGTTCAGGACTTTGAATTACAGTGTGGGGCACTTAAATTACATTAAAAAAGATATGCATTACAGAATTAGTCACTTGAGTTAAACATAGACTGTTGATGTCAGTGTGGAGGAAACTGATGGCTAAAACCCACCTTAATTTTTTTTTACTGGCATATCCTATATCCTCTTAATGTAAGTCTGTGAAGGATCTGAGAAGAATCAACTTTGCGTTGCTGTCTGCAATTGCGTTAAGGATCAGCCAAATTTCCAGGTGCATCTTCAAAACTGATTTTGGACCGACTTCTGAGGCAGCGTAACGTTTTAATGATCTACAACAAAATAGAGCGAGCTTTGGAGAAAAAGTGAATATTTAATGGCTACAATAGGTTGTTCACTTGTCATTGCGGTGCATTGTGGGATTGAAATTAGTGCACTCAATAACGTCCATTATGGTTTTGTACACCACTACAAATGGCTATCCCCTCAAATAGTGCCCTACTATAGAGACTTGAGATAATCGAACCATTAATGACAATACCAGAAGACGCTGCTGGCGGTCAACATACAGAAGCCTGTAAGCTTAAAACTTCTCGTTCTCAATTAACCCTCTGGTGCAAAAAAATTAGCTTTCAGTAAGATTTTGTTTGGAATTTTGTTTGCAGTACCAAAAGTTCCACTTAATGAAATTTGTCTCCCATATTCACTTCCAATGCGGTCAAGTGTGACTATTTTTTACATTTAACCTGTTCGAATCATGTCCGTGTGTGTGTGTGTGTGTGTGTGTGTGTGTGTGTGTTTTCACACAATAGATGGATTGAGCGTCCAGCCGTTGAGCAACCAGTCATTATCAGGGCCATAATTTGACTGCTTTAATTGGGATAAAATTCTCTAAAACATAAATCATACAAAAGAATAAATGCATAAGATTATATTCATAAAGAGAAAACAATTTATTTCCAAACAGCGAGAATGTTAGGCAATGCGTTATACTCGAAGTTTAGCCGCGGCTGACTGGATTGAGCATCCAGCAAAGCGTCAGTAAGATGCCAGTCTGATCACGGCCATTTGACTGGTTTAATTGGGATAACCGTCCCCAAAACATCAATCATACTAAACAACATATCAACAGAAAGGGAGGAATAGAAGAAAAAAAAACACAAAAAACGCCAGGGGCAGACTGCCAGACAACTAGGCTAGCCAGCCACTGACAGGTCACGTGACATGCCAGAATCAGATTGGCAGCTGCCAGCCAGCCACTGACAGGTCACGTGACATTCCAGTGGCGGCTCCAGCCAGCCAGCTGAAGATTGAACCCCCCTCCGATTTTTCATGCGAACTGTGCCCGTTCCGAACTAAACTGCCAATTTGCAATCGGACCGAGACCACCTTGTTCAGGCGATCTCGGAGCGATTGTTTTGATGCGGATCCGAGCACGATTAACGTGTTCGTATGACTAAACGAATCGAACCAAAGAAGAAAACGTACCAGGTTCCGAAACAAACATTCAGGTGTGGAAATTGGTCTACTCTATACGCACAACCGGCACATCCAGAAACTTAACTGTAAAATTTTGTCCCCGCCCCCTTTTGGGGGAAAACAAACTAGACTTCCCATAGACTTCAATACAAAATAACGGCACAAAACAACGTCCGTACACAGCCGGCAGACGTCTATAACTTCAGAAATCACTTGGATTAAATATGTCGAGTAATTATATGTCCACCCTGCCTGCCATAGAGTGTCAAAGATACATCCACAAACTTAATTTGGTCAATTTAAAAACATGTCCCTTATTCATTCTACCAGCCTCAAATTGGTGTAACAACCCCACCCAGTGGCCAGAAGTGTCTTACCCAGACATTTACTCGTAGCTCATCGAGTCACCAGGTAGCCAGTGAATGATTTTACTTAGTTTTTTTAAGTAGACATCTTTAAATGTATATATTATGTCTTTATATTTAGAGTACTGAGTGCACTTTTCTGTCAATTCGATACTGTGTGGTGGTTTGTTTTCCCCCAAAAGTGAGCGTGAACCTATTCAGAGACATTCTATGTGCATACAGGACAATTCACCATGACGTCACAACAGCAATAGACGTTCTTCCGGGTGGCAAAAGCCAAAGCGTTCCTATGGCAACGCTAGTAAATTGCTTGGAAGGGAGACCTATATAAAGGCTAGATGTCTCGTCTGCGCTGCTGGCCGATGGTAGTCGACGTCAGCACCCTAGCGGTCATCTTGTCACAGGCTGCTCGCCCACTCGTAACATTGTGTTTATGGTGCATGTAATTTTTAAATAACCATAACTTGCTCAATTTTCTACCGATTTTCAAACGGGTTGGTTCGTTATAAACGTCAGAGATGTAGTTATGACACTGCACACTTATGGATAATTATGCATTAATTATGTAAACATCCGTTAATAACGTTAGTAAGAAACCAAACCGTTTGTAAATCCATCCAGATTTCAGCGAGATAAGAGTATTTGTGTTTGTGCAGATAACTCACCTTACATTAAACCCTGCCTGTGACAAGATGGCTGCCGGTGATGACGATAGAGACTCCGCCGTAAGACATCTAGCCTTTATATAGATATCTATGGGGAGACCCACCATCGACAGTAAAAATGTAATAAAAATTAAAAAAATTATTAAATACAATGCGTTTTTTTATCACAATAACAACTGTGTTGTTAAAAAATATAATAAATATGTTATATAGGCCTACACATAATTAGCTAAATACTTTTTTCTAGCCAAAATAACATGCTATAGCCTATCATGGTCATTACATGGCTTTCCTGAGGTAAATGTTATGCGACATAATTGTTCTCCAGCTTAACAGCTATTGACCTCTTTGCGCTGTTGAAAAACACTGATTGGTCGATTATGTATGAGGAATATACATTTTAATAAGTTGCGTGAGAAAATGAATGTGTGGCGTGAGAGTGTGTGAAAAGAGATAACTGCGTGAGTCTCACGGTCAATGCGTGAGAGTTTACAGCCCTCTTTACTTCAGGCAGTAACTCGCAATGAGTCTGATCTTCAAGAGAGACAAGTAACAAGTTTACTAATAATTTCCCCTGCTGAAGATAAATGCACTGCTATGATTTTGTAGAACCATTTTGAGAATACACGAAGCAGAGTTGGCAAGCAGGATTGGCAGCAGAAATGTAAACGTTGATGAATCATATAAATTAGGGGATCATTAAGATTTCCAACTTTTGACGACACGACGTCCACTCGCTATACTGTATAACCTCTCGCCCACGGGAAATCGATAAAACCCCTAACGTTACACATTTAGCTGTATATCAAGCAGTGCAACCCCAAAGATAACACGTTTTCATCATCGTTTCAACTTTTATCAACAACAATGTTTTCAACTATGTGACTGTTAGAGTAGCCGGCTGGATCTCTTCAGTTGAAGCCGCTCGCGTTCTGCCACCCGGAAGTATCTGGTGCCTATTGTTAACAAACATTCTGAAATGCAAGCTCGAAATGCGTGACAGCTCGTGCAAGTAAACCTTTGTCCGTAGTTTTGCTTAATTTTAATAAAGTAATGACCTTAAGAAAGCGCCAGTATTATTTTATTACCATATTACAAATAATCTTAAAAGCATAGCCTAAAAGCTTAGCATAGTATGCTAGCTAGCCTACCTCATCTTCATAAATAGGCCTAGTAGTAGCCTATACACGGCAAAATCAAAAGGATAAACGTATATGAAAACAATGTCTATAATAATATGAAATAAATGTTTAATAGGTTGTGACATTTGTAATGTTGTATTTATTGTGCTTTGGTCGTTAATCGCTATTTTCTGAGATGGTCAAGCAGCAAGATCGCAGCACATTTCAATTCTCACAAGGTGTTCTGTGTCCTCGCGTCCTACTCGCGCAGACATCACACGTCATCAGCGCATTTCATGAGGCTATGCCAAAGCCCGTCTTAAGCCCTATTCGCACGGGATTAGTACTATCTGGGGACCTCGTGTGATTTTTAAATTACCCCCCCACATCTGAATTTCGTGTGGCGCATTCGCACGGGATAGCCGAAGCCTGTGATTATCCTCAAATTTACTGACTTTTCTCCCGGATATGACGGCGAGGCTATTGCTTGGAAATGTCTTGCCGTTATTATTGGTCTATCTGTATGATATCATGAACAGAAGAATGTTCTTTACCGCATGCTGCTATATGTCATTCATTCATCTCCATCTAATCATTATTTTTGCTTTTGCTCTTCTGATGATTTTCAGCTTTCTCTTTCAGAAAATTGTATAGCTGTATGGTGTATAGCGATATGACCCAGCACCCAAAATACTATCAAAACACTCCAGCGCAGCCTCATTCTTCGCGAAAAATGGATAAAAAGGCGCGCATGAAACAAAAACCTTTAAAAAATTATATTCGATCCGCCAAATCACAGAGATGCCGATTCGCACGGGACTAATATTATCACTGGACATCGGTGTTCAGCGAAATATGGTAGGTCGTTTGCGGGGGAATTTTTACTTTACAAATTACAGACATGGCCGATTCGCACGGGATTAAGATCACAGACAACCTCCGCAATTATTACAAATGACTAGAGGTCCCCATATAGTACTAATCCCGTGCGAATAGGGCTTTAGACATTCTCTGGCTATGCAGAGTTGTAGGCTAACCTAGCGCCAAAAACAAACAGTAGCCGCATTTTACAGTTCTTCCTGAACCAAACCAACAGCTTATGCTTGCGTCAAGCCAGATTATAACCGTAATTATGAGATGGCAACCCGTGACGTAGCTGTTCACGTCCTCAGACTCGGATTTATGCGTTTCTATGTGTCAACACTATCAACGCCGAAATAAATCTGCAGCAGTCAGGTGGTACAGGTCAGTGCTCTTTACGTTGCTTATGTTCATTATTATTGTAATGTTATGTGCTTTAGGAGATATGCGATAGTTTAACGCCGTCTCTCGTGACGCCCGCTTGCTCCCTGCTGTGTGTGTTCATGTGCTCTGAATGGAGGGTGGGATCTTGCTTTCAAAAGCAATATTGCTATTGCTAGCCTGTCCTAAACATTAACATCTGTTCTCAAACTAAGCTCATACATACTCCACTCGCCACACCATGATGGTAAAAAAAAACAAAAAACATATATCAATATGTTTATATAACATTACATTTACATTTACATTTAGTCATTTAGCAGACGCTTTTATCCAAAGCGACTTACAACTGAGGACTAAACCAAGCGAGTCATCGTGAAGAGGCAAAAACAACGCAAGAAGTGCTCAAAATACAAAGTTCAGACATAGCTCGGAGTAGCATAAGTCAGGCAAGCGAGGATTAAAGGAAAAGGTTAACAATATAGCAGAAACTGATTTTTTTTTTTACTTCAAATCAAAATTTATAGTGTTGTGATTCACATCATAGATTATTTGCTTTGTTCGTGTATTATAACTCTATAACGAAGACGAAGATTTTAGAATAAATAAATAAAACAAATTCATAAAAAATACTTCCAGAAACAGCGCCGCTAAAGGGGTCGGGCACTGTTGCACTGCATATTAGACTTGCAGTTCTGTTGCCTTTGGCTTGCTCAGTTGGGGATATTCAAATTAATTAACCAATCATTAATAACATTGATCAGCCCTTCCAAACTTGGATGTCTTTTTTATTTTATTGTTTTCCACTAATAAACAAACATTGTTATGTTGTTTTGATTGATACTGTGAAGCTGCTTTGATACAATCTGTATTGTGAAAAGCGCTATATAAATATACTTGACTTGACTTGACTTGACTTCTTTATAGTCTAAATAAAACATGACATGACTGACCTCCTTGAGTCTTGTCCCCACTACAAAACTGTAGTAGCCTACTCTCCACCATGCAGGGCATTATAAGTAGTACATAAATTGTACTGTAGTTGTGGGGGCAGGGGTAGAGGCACAACACTGACAAGCTGGTGGCTGGTGGTGATATCCAGGTCACATTCAGACCAGTGGGAATGCTCAGGTTACCTCTTCTAAAGGCATCACATGAGAATAAAGCTGTAGACAGTATTTCTCTGCAATGATAATAACTTCTTTAAATGCAGCATGTGAAAAATTAATAAGGCCCTAAATCATTCACGACGGATCATATTCAAATGTAACACCTAAACTGCATCATGGGATGCTGTGATTTGTTATTCTCAAGCCCATGTGGCAAAAGCTGGAAAAATTATATTCTACCCCAAACTAAAATAAATATAATCTGTTTTGGCAGACATGAAAGATAAGCACATGGATTGAAGATGTAATGGCAATCAAAAATACTGTGTTGACAGATTAAACAATGACCCCATTATGTCAGACCCTCTGCATTATATTCCACTGTATTTCCAGCTCATGGTAAATGATGAACAGGCAGTTGCCATGGCGACCATCTTCAGTTAAGCATTTGGAGAGCATTAGTAAGATATAGAAATGAAAAGGGGGGAAGGGTGAGGGATGGGGCAGAAAGAGAGGTTTGCTGAGTCTGAAGGACCTCTGTTCAATGTGTGGGTGCTGAAGCTGCGGTGTTTCACATACTCTGACCCAGAGTAGCCTGGGGAACGTGGCTAATGAAACACAAACTATCAATCTGTCTTTATTCCGCTGATGAAGGAACACGCATATGCTTGTTTTAATTGGGAATCCTTCTGCGCCTGCGATACTACAGTTGAGTCTGTAGAGGTGTAGTTGTGAAAGAGGGACTGACCTCTCCAAGCAAGTTTGCTTTTTCACATTAACATCCACAGGTTAATTGGTTACATTTGACTGTCTATTCTATTCTATTCTATTCTTTCCGGTGTTATTGATAATGCTTTATTAAACACTTATTAATAAATAGGCCTATGGCAAAAAGATTGAGATTAGCATTGCTCTTAAAAAGGAAAAAAAAAACGTTTTTTGGCACTCTGTGTAATCAAAGTTTTTTTTAAAGGAAAACAATTAGGGGTGTTTTCTGACCGCAGGATGATCAATAGAACATTTGCGATCAAATCAATGGAAACAAATGCACACTTTAGAATATCAGTAAATGTGCTGTCGTGAACACAAACTAGTCATTTTTTTGTATTTCTAAGTTATAGACAACAATATTGTACAATTACATTTTTTTATTTGGTTTGGTACTATTTTCAAGGTGTACATTTTCAAAACTCCAAACTGATCAGAATTGTAACACAGCTAGCATTCTTTCAAAATCTGATCTTATGCTTTCATTCTAAGTACATATTTTCAATCTATATAATCATTGTTTCAAAACACAAGATCATTGTGATATGTATTATGTAATGAGAACATTTGGTTTAATCACCGAATCACAACAGTATAGGTTCTTCTTTCAATTTTGTACTTTTAACAATCAGTTAATTCTATCTATAGCAAACAATGCAAAATAAATGTTTTAAATCCCCCTTGTTGCTTATTACAGTAAATTATGTAAGTTACCGGTAGGTAATGTAGCCTAATGTGGCATCTGTAGCCTGTATAGATGCCACATTAGAAAAAACACTTACATTACTTAACTTTAATCCATATTATTTGTAATATCCAGTGTGTTATCAAAAGGTGCATGAAGTTATGACACAGCTATGAGATTTAGTGAACAGAATTTGCTGCCAATACAGTAAATGTTCTCACTGTACCATATGTTGACCTTTACAGATGAAGGATAAGTTACAGTAATGTAGCAGTCTCTATGGTAATCTGTTTTCAGTATCTCATGGCATAGCCTATACTGTGGTGTAAAATGCTGTATTAGATGTCATCTGTCTCGCTTCTTCTGATGCATCTGATCAATCTGATGTTACACAGTCATTGACTATTTCCTCTTCAGTGTACTCTGTTCACAAATTGCAAATCTCTCTCTCTGTCACACACACGCACGCACACTGTTAGACATTTTATAGTATTTTTGCGGTAACTTACAGGCAGCACTGTTGCCAGTAAGTTACTGTAAGTTTACCTTTACAGTAGCTTACCTGTAAATGTGTTTTACAGTAAGATGCCCTTACCGCGATTTCATTTTACAGTAAGATGCCCTTACCGCAATTTAACTTTACAGTATGATGCCCTTATCGCAATTTAATTTTACAGTATGATGCCCTTACCGCAATTTAATTTTACAGTATGATTCCCTTACCACAATTTCATTTCACAGTATGCCCTTACCGCAATTTACTTTTACAGTATTATGCCCTTAAAAGTATAAAGTATTAAAAAAAATCCAAATAAGTGACTTGAGTCCATGTACATCAGCATATTCTTTATTCAGCATATTCTTTATTCACTGTCACAATCAATAACATCCATTTTATTTATTTATTTATTGTGATGCAACATTAGGCAAGGCAGTTTTATCTATATTATAGCACATTTCATACACTTTGGAAATTCAAAGTGCTTTACACAGTAAGGAATTAAAAAAATCACAAAATAAAAAAGTGCCCCTATTATGGATTTTTGAAAATTACTAGGGCTGTCAACTTTAGTCGTTTAGTCGACTAATCAGTCGATGCCGTCTTGGTCGACTGACATTCTTATTGGTCGACCAGTTGCAATTTTTTTTTTTTTTTTTTTTTTACCAATAGAAATAATTTTTCAATGATTTCATTTACTCCTTGATATTTATTCCTTTATAAGCAGTTATATATTACTGTATTCTAAATATAATTAGCCTATGGTTTATCCCCAACTTTAAATGCTTTAATTTAGGCTATTTTGTGACAGCGCCACAGTTTAGCGCACACACATAGAACACTCGGTTCGCACCTGTGGCTGGCTGCGCTGCTGCTTCGTGCTCAGTAAGGGATATAGGTAGTTTAGCTGTATTCATTCAGTTAGAACGCTACCTGTTTCGGTTTTTATGCTTTTATACACTATATGTTTTTATCTCGATGCGGCGTGGACGCACTTGGAAAAAAAAGAGCGCGTCGCACCGCGACCGCGTTGCTTCCATCATGAGCGCGCACACCGCGCGCCTACATTTGAAATCGAACTTGAGCGCGCAAAAGACGTGAGCAGTCCCTTTAACGGCTTTATCATGCTGACTCAATAGATTGTGTTTTCTTGATATGTTTTTGTTTTTATTTGTACAGACTTGACGCATTTGAAAATACCCTAAATAATGTAACAAAACGAAAAATAAACCTATATGCGGTCCTACAATACAGCCTATTATTATTAGGATTGTTTTTTGGCTCTTTGGGGTTTTTTGTGTGTTTGTTTTAAAACGCCTAGATCGGCTGGACAAAAGTTAACCCATAGCTTTGAAAGTAAAGAAGAATATACAGCCTGTATAAACGAGAGCTTTTGTTAGGATTTTTCATTGTGGCAGATAGCAGTTATATTTTTTTGTAGCGTGTGGTGTGGTCAGGTACGCGATTGTGACTGTTAGGCTACTATAGACCTAGGAGGACAGTGCTCCTCACTTTTTGCAGTTAAAAAAAAAATCACTTAATTTTCAAAGAATTGTATTATTATTATAGTTTTATGTATTTTTGAAGTTTTTTCGTTGTTGTTTTATAAATGCTCTATGACAATTGTTAAAAAATGTTGCGTTTTTTTTTGTTTTTTTTAGTCGACTAATCGTTGCCCAGGACAAGACTTTGGTCGACTAAGGATTTCTTTGGTTGACTACAGCCCTAAAAATGACCTTTCATGTAGAGTGCAACATAGCTCTAAGTGAATGAAAACATCCTGCAAAGTTTTAAATCTGAAAGTGCACCATATATAAAGTTATTGTCTTTCAAAAGTAAGAGTTGACTTGGAGTCAATTACTTTAATTGTTTTTAATTACATTAATCGTTTTTCAAACGAGTCATAAGCCCTTTCGTTGTGACATCAAGACGAAACATTAGCATATTGCCCACCCACTTATTGCGCGCGCAGACACCAGGGAAACTTAAACCTCAAACCGGCAGCTGATCCTGTGGACACTGGATAGATCATGTCGAGAACACACTGTGCTCATAATGTGAAGGTAAAGCCATTTTTTTCCCACTGCGCACGGGTGAGCATGTGAAGAATCAGTGGTTAAAATTCATACCAGAGTAGTATAATCCTAAACTTTTGCTGTTACCTTTATTTTACTGACGACCGCTTCTCAAAACATAGTTTTGAGTTTTAAATTGTGTAGTTATCCTGCTAACTGGTTAACTCTTACTGAAATACTTCAGCTAATCAGCTGTGGGCCACTATTACCTAAAACAGTGTCTATTAATGCAGATTGTCTGTCGTTCTCACTACTTTGAGGAAATATTAAGCATGGAGCAAGAATTGTTTTACCAACATTTATGTTACATCAGCCATTCACGCTGGAGCTTGGCTAATGTATGCACTGTTATTGATACAGTTTCCACATGTTCGACGCAATAAATTAGAAAAATAAATGTATAGATATAATGTACCTCAAACTGAGTAGTGTATCACTGAGAAACGTCCTGCTGAAGTCGTCCTTGCGATGGAGGTTCAGGTTGAATAACTAGTTCTTCCAGTGTTTCATTATTGGACTCACGTTCGGATTGATATGATAAAATCGATGTCATCGTTCGTTACTGTGTTTAGTTTACGGTGTAGGAAGCCTCAGGACAGCTGACGTTGTTATGGCAATGGGAATTTTTGTTTTCGACACGCACGCTCACGGCGGTAGATCAATCACAACAGACTGAGCTGTCTGGCCAATCAGAGCAGAGTAGCATGTGGAAAAGTGGGATTTAGAGAGATTGATTCATCTGATGAGTTGTTTGAGAATCATTGAAAAATGTGGTGATGTGCAAATGTATATTATGAGAAAATTAAACAACATTAGGAAACTTTAAAATGGCATAATAGGGGCACTTTAAAACAGTTCCATAAAAGGAATTAAAAGAGATATACAATACAGTTATAAAATTAATTAAGAGTAAAAAGATGATACATAGATAAACTTCTCATCTGGAAAAACCCCGGGTTCACTGCCCTGATGGTCCGCACCCCAAAGATTTGTCCGGAAGCTCTAGGAATGGAATCAATCCGGTCCGCACCCAGACCGTTAAACCACTGATGGCTGATCTGAAAAAGCAAAAAAAAAGAAAAAGAAAAAGAAAATGTGTGAGAAATGGTCATGAGTTTATTTAATCTAAATTTGTTCATGGACAGACGAGGTAACAACTTAAGCAACAGCAGTTATTCCCAGTCGAATACTGTTTAAATAGTCAGTCTACAACTGAAAAATAAGCAGAAATGTTTCTTGATTCACACAAGTGCTCCTAAAAAGAAATGTAAGCGTAGAGCCCTGCCAGTTATGCATTACAATATGTTAATCACATAATACATCTGATAGTTAGTCAAAACATATACTTACAAAGCCAAAGATGCTCAGTGCAGTGGCTCTTTTGCAGCATTTGGGCTGTAGCTCCTGTTGACATGGCGAAAAGAGAGAAACAGAAGAAACATTAATGATTCATTAATGATTATTGGCTAATGACTATATGTTATGAACATGATACATCACATATCTAGGATGCTAGATTGATCAATTACACAATCAGATGACAGTTTTACCAATGGGCATATTAGAGTTTCTCAAATATTTTTAAATTAATATTTTTCAATTAATCTATTAGTCTGCCTTTACATTGCTTTAAATGCGTTACTAGTTTGAACATGTCATATTTCTGTCCTGTGAAGAGTGAATCCAGAATTTATATGTAACGTTAGCTGTCACATATCTCTTACGACGACGACACTTTGAGGATTCGCGAGCCTGCATTAATTCGGCACTGAATAAAATCTCTGGCGTTCTCCACAGTGCGAAAACATAAGCACAAATATGCACTGGAGCGTTCGGCAAATATTTTTCGCAAATATATTATAACAGTCAGTATCAATTGAGGGTAGGGTGGCCATACGTCCGGATTTTGGCCGGACAGTCCGGATTTTAAGCCCCCTGTCCGGCGTCCGGCGCAGCATCAAGCCGGACACTCATTTGTCCTCCTTTTTGGAGTTGCGGTTTTGTTGCGGTGAATTATTATTTATTTTTTTTAAACAACCTATAAAAATCCCGCATACTGAATCTAGAGCTGCGAATGCGAGACAGAACATAGCCTACTGTATGTGGCTATGTGCGCCAAACCGTGTAGCGCGTGCGCACGGCAGAGAGGGAGAGAGCGAGAGAACTTGCGTGCGAGTTTACAGGTTGGTAAAGGTTGTTGACCCCCCCCCCCGTCAACAAAACAAATCACCAAAATATATTAATAATGACTTCTTGCCGGTTGGGATGTCTGTGTCCTCCTTTTTGATGTTATAGAAATGGCCACCCTAATTGAGGGTGCTCTTGCTTGCGCTTGAGGGTGCATAGCACCCCCAGAACCGGGAGTGGGGGAGAGAGAGCGCGAGAGAATGCCTTTGAGAAAACGCGCTAGGCCTAAAGTTAACGTTACTTTCAAACGCCACACACATTTAACTGCCGAGTAAAATATCCCATAACTGGTCGCAAAAAAAGACAGAAAACCATTGTTTGTGTAAATACTAGATTGGGTCCATTTAACGTTAACGTTACTGGAAAAGTCAGACAGTCGGCAGTTTTTGAGGAAAACTATCCTTCAGACTGTCCTAGCTCAGCTGTTATTAAAAGCCTATTTAATTGATATTGTTAATGGTTTACATTGTAAAAGTAACTTATAAAATACATTTGTTCAGTAAAAAGTACGTTACTTACCTCAGAAAAACTCACAGCTGGCGTCTAGCGATAGCTCCACTCCCAGCAGGACCAAGGGACTTCCGTTATTGCGCGCACTCGACACGTGACGTCACACAAACCTCATTTTTCATTCTGCCAGGTTGTTGCGCGGGCTTGCACGCGAGCAACAACGTACATTTTGTGAGGTGTATCATGTAAGCAAAGTCAAAGATTATATATGTGTGTGTGTATACAGTTTGCCTGTATAGGAACCATAGATGGGAACCAGTTGTGGATTTTTATTTTTTGTTATTGGAGAAAAGTCTCTCACTAAGAACTAATTTTAAATCCATCCATGTGTTTTTTTATTTGTTTAACTTTTAAACATCCAGCCTGTTCATAAATAAATGAGAATGCAGATTCATGATTGTTGAAAAAAGTTGTGGGGAAAAAACTTATTATATGACATTTTAATATGCCTAAAACATAAATAGGCCTACAATACACACTTTAAGAAATCTGTCTTCATTTACAGTAGCACTACTGTTTTTGCATAAACAGTAAAGTACTGCAAATTCCCATATACAGTAAGTTACTGTAAATTTCATAAAAATACCCACAATGCAGTGCATATTACAGTAGTTAACTGTAAATAATATAAATGGTATTTTACTGGGCTTTATTGCGGTAAGTAACTGTAAAATTACGGCAAAGTCTAACAGTGCACGTGCATGCACACACTTTGAACATGGTGGTTATCATTAAGAAAAATCTCTTATGTAAAATTAGTTCATTATTTGGCTATCCATATCGGAAATTGCAAACAAGTTCTATTGAAACTAAGCTATAGAATCACTGTATAGAAATATATAGGTGTACCAAATGATTAATTGTATGACCATTAAGTTCAGTTGGATTAAATAATTGGCAAATGTATTAAATTGAATGAGAAGAGATGCAAATCAAAAGATTGTTAGTAAGAGTTTTATGAAAGTCAGTTACTGTGAATAAAACATTTATATAGACAAAGCACTTATTTTGTGTAATGAAAAGGATACTTTGTGATTTTGTGAGTTGTTAACACAATTGAAAATATGCTGAAACGTTTGAAAAAAAGAGCACGTTCGATTATCTGCTGTGATATCAGTACTAAGAGTTTTGAAAATTTTCCAATTGCTTGTGTAAATTGTGACAAGCAAAAGGCTTAAAAAAAACTGAAAAGAGACGCTTTTTCAACCATTTTGAAGAGTGAGTGCATGTGTGTTTTGAGTGGGTGTGTGAATGCATTAGTTTCTGTTTGCCTTCACCCGGATCTGGGACTGTGCCTTTTGTGCTGTGGGAATAGCTTGTGTTTTAAAGATACTGGTTGTTGCCTGGCACCATTAAAGTGTAAGACAAGGCTTTGCCACAGCTGTGTTCATTGTACCTGCAAAATTGCTATTATGATCAAAGGCATGAATGCAACATGAGAAGCCGGAGTCTCAACGGACAGAAGCTTTGCACAGCAAACATATCTCACACAAACACAAATCCTGTGATACAGATCCACAAATTGGGCACACTTTTCACACTTTATTTATCATTGTTTCCCACACTCAGTTTTAATAACTCTTCATTTCATTGCCACACAAAATGTATAGGCTAGGTGTCAAGGATAAAGCGGTTCAAACTACGTTCTTCATGGTGTGCATGTGTTCTGCTGTTCTCCTGTCATGCTGTATTCTGTTTTTTTTTAAACCTGACAGATTTCCTGCTAATTATTTACAGTTATATTAATTTGTGAGGTTTATGATTATATTATGGCTACTTTCAGTCTTGCACTGCTAATAATCCTCCGTGATGAGGCCACATAGCTAACAGAGAATTCAACACATGACTAACTAGGCTATAGCCTGTGAACAGGCAGTAATTTATGCAGTAATGCAGTTATGTTTAGTTCTGAGATATGGGATCTGAAATATGGATATCCTAAAAAATAAAAAAAATAAAAAAAAGCTCACCAAGGCCGTATTTGTTTTATTAAAATGACAGTAATATTTTGAAATAGGCTACTATTCCAATTTACAATAGCTATTTTCTATTTTAATATATTTTATGTAATTTATTCCTGTGATGGCAAAGATGACTTTTCAGCAGTCATAACACCGGTTTTCAGTGTCACATGATCCTTAAGAAATAATTTATGGTCAATAAATATTTATCAATATTTAAAACAGTAGGCTACTGCTTAATATATTTTGTGAAAACTATGATGATATATTTTCTTTGAATAAAAAGCCCAAGACTGGTTGCCCACTGAAGCTAAGCAGGGCTGATTCGTTAGGGCTCATCCTGGTTAGTAACTGGATGGGAGATGACCTAAGAAAACCAGGTTGCTGCTGGAAGAAGTGTTAGTGAGGCCAGCAGGGGGCGCTCACCCTGTGGTCTGTGTGAGTCCTAACGCCCCAGTATAGACTCACGGGGACACTATACTGTCAAAGAGCACTGTCCTTCGGATGAGACATTAAACTGAGGCCCTGACTCTCTGTGGTCATTAAAAATCCGAGGATGTCCTTCGAAAAAGAGTAGGGGTGTAACCCTGGCACCCTGTCCAAATTTGTCCAGTGGCCTCGGTCCATCATGGCCTCCTAATCTTCCCTTTATATAGCCATTGGCTTCATCACTGTCTCCTCTCCACCAGTAAGCTGGTGTGTGATGGGCGTTCTGGCGCAATATGGTTGCCGTCGCATTATCCAGGTGCATGCTGCACACTGGTGGTGGTTGAGGAGATGTATGTAAAAGCGCTTTGAGTACCCAGAAAAATGCTATATAAATGTAACAAATTATTATTATTATTTATTATATATATTAGGGGTGTAACGATACCCTCATGTCATGATTCAATAAATATATCACGATATTGAACTCACGATACAATATTATTGCGATACTCCCAAGACCTATGGTAAAAGGTTAACAAAAAAAAAATGTCCTTGGACTTAGTGCAGGATACCCAATGCACAAGACAATGGTGACACCAG
The DNA here is from genome assembly GCA_031834385.1 of Semotilus atromaculatus. Taxonomy (NCBI): domain Eukaryota; kingdom Metazoa; phylum Chordata; class Actinopteri; order Cypriniformes; family Leuciscidae; genus Semotilus; species Semotilus atromaculatus. The sequence goes on from JAULUF010000044.1 coordinate 28,015,766, forward strand.
AATACAAATATTGATGAAAATACAGTATTATTTTTTTAGACAAATATGATTGCACTCTGTCACTGGCTAGATATATTTACAATAATGGAATTATAATCAACATTATATAATAGTTTAATGTAGTACTGCATCTGACACTAAAACTCTGTAAACTGTTTTTTTTCTCACACAAAATTTTTCATTTTGGGTGAATTATACACAATACATAGCCTATTGTCACTATCCACAATAGTATACATATTGATGAATTTTTGTATTGCAATATATTGTGACACTATTGTTACACCCCTAATATATATGATATATTACATCAGAAAAGTATTTGTCCAGGTGCTGGAGTCTGATTAGAGCGGAGAGTAAACCGCACCCTCTCCCATGTCCCTCCCACTCAGTGTGCCAGTACATGGCCCCTGAGCAGAGACCTTCCACACACTGCATGGACAGAGCATGGGATGCCTTTAACAAAGTTCATCTAAATGCCTGAAGTGAGAGTAACATGAAAGTAATGTCAGTGTTTTTAAAAAAACAAGATTTATCACAGAATTAAAAATTTCGTAAATCTTCAGTTATTTACAGGGGAAATAACTGTTACTGAAACATTAGCTTCTCTCAAATGATTATGAAAGACGCAGGTGGAAAACGATGTGGAGGAGTTTGTAACATCTGTAATAAAGTATGTACCAAGTATAACGTACAAAGTATGTGCACACAAAATTCAGTTATCTACCTTTTCCCAAAATAACAGACAGTTACAGTAACAGTCAACATCTATTTAGCATCTAGGCCTATAAAAATGTTTTCCTAGTTTCAAAGCTTGAATTTTGAAGGTTTAATATTTCATCGTTATTAATGGCGCCTGCTCCTCCCTACTGTAATACAAAGGAAGCTACAGGCGAAATTGGGAATGACTTCAACATAAGTGGCAGAACCCCTGGAGAGAGAGAGCAGAATCACTTATGCTGTCATGATAAAAAGATCTAGTGTTCTTTCTAATTGCAGCAACACATCACTTTCTCCTCATGCATTTGCATTGCCTTACTTTCGTTTGACACTTCCATGTGAAAAAGTGTATTTGACTGCAAACCTGTTTGCACAATTTTGTATTTATTGTGACAAAAAAGGCAAATACTTGAAGACAAAATTTTTAGGCCTATTCAAAAGCTAGTTGCTAGTTGTATCTCTGGTGAAGCTTTGAGAGTATCTAATTTTTTCCCACAATGACCTGTTGTTTGATGAATATGGTTTAAAAGCAGTGTGGACAGGTGACTGTTTTTGGCAAAATGACTTGATGTTTCAAATCTTCGGGCATTGACATTAGGGTTAGTTAAATGTCAGTTTGGGCAAACATCTACGCACACTTGGCAATAGAATCGCCATTGGCTAGTAAAGTTTTTGGGCTACTCGCCAGACTGATATATATGTAATTCCATCAAATCAACTTATCATTGTAAAATGGCACAGCTCTTTAAATATCTAAACGTACAGTTTTAAAATCAGTCAATCAAGCATTAGGCTATGATGATATTATGATAATCAAGCATTATTTAATGATAGAACTTTAGTCATTAGAACTAAAACTTGATAATCATGCATGAATGCATATTTGTCAGTTGTCATTTTAACTGAACTTGTCATTCAGTGTTTCTGTAAAAAAAATAGATAATAGTAATTGATAAAAGTAATTATTATTAAAAGATTATTAAAAGTAATTAAAAGAATCACTACTAATTCTTCTACTAATAATAACAATATACAAGACATGAGCTGCTGGGTTCATGAATGTTAATCACGTTGTCAGCGTTCGCTCGAACTGATTTGCTGAAATTAAAACAGGGATGAGCGCCAGCCAATGAGATTTAGCCGTTTTTGCACATTAGTTCCGCCCATTACCAGTGAAACAAACATATCTGCTTGTTCTTAAAAGCGGAATAATTCCAGAAGATAAACTCCGTTATTTTGACAGGAAAATACAAACAAGAATATTGTTTACATGCAGTGCGTCGATTTTGCGTGGTATGTAAGACTCTCCCTCTCCCTCTCTTTGCGTGTCAGAAACGCGACGGCAAGTCGTGCGCCTTAACACTAGAGTTTATGGTACATCAAATACATGTAGCAGCTACGCTGAGTAGAATTTGAAAATACTTGTACGGATCGCTTGACGGAGAGCAAAACTCTCAAGCACTCAAAGTGTGTTCAGCGAGTGAAAATATATCTATGCTAAACTCATTCTTGGCATCTAACACACACACACTGGCGAGTAAAATCTAAGAATTGATTAGCCAATCGGCTAATGATAGACATTATTTAGTTGCCCAGGGTGAAATTTACTCGCATATGCAAGTTATTTACTCGCATTGTAGAGGGTTGTATGGTTAGTTTAAATTGAACCTCCCACCAACTCTTAAGATATCCAGAAAAGGGTGGAGTTAGAAAGTTTTCTTAACAGTATGTCTTTTCTTCAGAAACGTAATAATTTCAGATTGAAATGACTGTTGCTGGGAATAAGCATATAACACCTTCTCTGCATGTGTAAGGTCCTCCACTGAATGCTCTTTATCTCCAAACTGTGATTTGATTTGACCTTGATTTGATTTGAAGAATTGAGTATTTAGTGGATCTAGCTACATCGAACACTGGAATCTTTCTGGAGGGGTGTAAAGTGTGTTTTCTCTGCAAAACCAAAAGTTCAGTAATGTCATTTTGCCTTTGCACCACATTTGAAAGATTCATTATTGTAAGTCCCACATTGCTATTTCAACTAGCAGATGGATTTGATTAGTCGTTTCAGGCTTTTCAGATGTTGCTGTCACACTTTCTTCGTGCAACTTGATGGGGTTTTGAAGGTTGAAGCATCGTTTGCAATGGAGTTTTCAGGATAGATCCAAGTTGAACAAATTCAAAAGATGGTGATGGACCTGGTGGTGTTTGAGCTGTGTCATCGTCATCGATGTCTGCTTAGAATTCTCAGCACTATACTTTTCAAGATACCCATTCATTTCTTCCTTAGGTAAGGTCCTTAGGTCATAAGATTGCTGGGAAATTATAGATCGAACTTACTTGGGCTTGCAGTTGTTTGAAAGTCCTCTAAGACCTTTAATTTAGCATTGTTTGTAGGTCACTTTCCCAATTTACTGTTTCCAGTCTCAGGTTAAAACTCAAAGCAGCCTTTTCCATTTCAAGAGCATGTTTTTGTTTTAATGCAGCTTTGTGTGCAAGAAGAGCTGCTTTAACAGCAGCTACTTTTATTTTCATTGAGGACACAGATGATAATATATATGAGCTGTGAGAACTAGGCCTACAAGATTTATGTGACCTTTTGGACACATTTGAAGGACTACCTTCAATACATTTTTTGGATCCTTTTGTACATTTTTCCAAATCTCCAATTCATTCAAAGTTCTCACTTCATTCATCCGACGTGTACACACCAAGCTTTAAAAAAAAAAAACGCCTGCAGGAAATGCCTAAATGGATGCAATTCCTCTCCCACAGGGGAGAACAGAAAATAGTGACATATATTGAAACAAGCAATAGACTATTAATGAAGACATTGTGTAACAATATCAGTAACTTTATGGCTTCTACATGCATTAGCTGCTTAGCTGATGTCTTTGTAATGCTTTGAATGCTGTATTATAGTGAAGAATGATGTATCCCATTCCTCTTGAACCCTGCGTTCACGGTGGCCATTGAATCTTCAGAATATCCTGTACATGCCTCCAAAATATATACAGCAATTGGTATAATACAGATCCTTTGTAGATTATCTGGATGGGGTTGCATAAGAGTAAAGTTACAGTGACCCACCCTGCTAATCACACTGTTGCCTACTCTTATCTTCTGTCTAACAGCCATGACTATGGGGCTTCCTAACCTTGCATGACTCTAGAGAGCATATATGCTTACATGCACACTGCTGTTTCAATGTTTGGGTCAAAGATCTGTTTTTTTAAAGAAATAAATACTTTTATCAAGGACACATCAAATTGATTAAAAGTCACAAAAAGGTCACCATTTCAAATAAATGCTGTTCTTTTGAATTTAATCTATGAATTCTGAAAATAAATCTGTTACTGTTTTACACAAAAATATTAAGCAGCACAACTGTTTTCAAATTTGATAAAGAGGAAAACAAACACAGTGAACAACATGAAGCAGATACACATTACAACTAGGTTTAGAGCTGAGATTTGAAGTAATCGATAGAGATTTATCCCCTAAGTGTCAGTGAGTTACAGCTTTAAACTTCCACTTGAATCTGCAAGTTGCAACAGATAAGCCTAATTGAGCAATCCTTGTTAAATCATTTTGCTACTTTTGAGCATATAAAGGTGGTCTTGTGAATTCTGTTGCTTGAAGAGAGCATTTTATTCCTCTGTATGTCATAACAGTTGTATATTGATCAGCACCTCAGGTACAAAGAATTATGGATTTCTCGCCAAATCAAGGTCAGTGATTCTGAACCAAGTCCTCCAACCTTATTATGTTATGACTTTTTTTCTAAAATGTTTAAGCTGTTACTTCATGTGGGAAGAAAAATGAATCTTTTCTGCTAGTCATTTTCAGGTGGTTTGCTGGTGGACTTCTCAAGTGGTGCTTCAAAAGCCAGGGGAAAAAGAAACTGATCTGTCCTCTGAAATCCACTCTTCAATGGTTTGATTGTTTGGATAAAGAGGCTTTATTCTGGACCACTTATCCACAGTTCTACTAATGGCGCTGTCCATTTTACAGAACTATTAAGATAATTAAAAAAAAAAAGTATCTCACTAATTCAGTCTGTCCTTTTTATTGTTAGTTTGTGTACTTTCTTTCTTTCTTTCTTTCTTTCTTTCTTTCTTTCTTTCTTTCTTTCTTTCTTTCTTTCTTTCTTTCTTTCTTTGTTTGTGCAGTTTACAGATTTACATTCTGGTTACTTGTTTTTTTAATCACTTTGTGATTTTCATTGGTGTAATGGAAAAAGCAACACAATAGCAGGTATTCTTTAGGGACTGTACTGTACCACTGTGATTATTTGTGGTGTCATGCTGAAGTAATTGTAACACGCTGTGACAAGAGCAACAGCCTTGAACGTATCTATCAAGCATTTCACTTTTTGCTTTACTATATGTCTAATGATGTGTTCGATGCTAGTATGCAGTTGTGTATGGAATGCAGGCTTGTATGTCTTTGAAAAAATCATTCATCTGTCATCAGCTTAATTTATAGGCTAAGGCATAAAGCAGCATTAAAATACTTAAGCATGCGGTTGTTGCACATATACGATCTTATATTTGCGTTTTGTTTCCTTTCTGCTTTTTTTTTTCCTTGCCATTTCATCTCCTGCTTTTCAGATTCCTCCTCCCTTCCTCTATTTGCCCTCTCTATCCTCTGATTTCAAACCTGCTTCACCTTATCCTCTGTCTTTATCACTGAAAATCCCAGTGTTTTGCTGTGCTCTCTCATCTCTAACACATGCTTAGTGTGTTCATCTACTTTCCATTTTGTTACTGCACTCCTGTTTGTTTTCAAGCCAGAATGTTTTCATGAGAGCAGCCATTGGACAAACTGTACTAAGCTGTAGATGGAAAGCAATTTTTAATAAGTAATTAATCACTCAAGGCAAGCTCATAAGATCTTGTGTTGAGGGTTTCTCTGCAAGGCAACAGCAGTGGATTATACCACCAAATGTTGTCTGCTTTGTACCACTAGATGATGCCAACCCAGATTCAAGACGGCCATAAGCATGTGTCCCCAGCAAAGCATGGGTTGCGTAAGTAAGGCTGGATACTGACAAAGAGCATTAGCCATGTGTTAATGAGACACTGACTGGCATCCAAAACTGCGCTCATTTGTGGTGATGTGCCAGCTTCCAAGATAAAGGCCTCTCTCAGCCTCTATGACATTATCTCTGGGTAATGATCTCATTATTTTTCCATGATAACAGAGCACAGAACTGACATGGACCGGAGAGTGCTTGACAGATATTGATCTTGAATGTTCTCACATTACAAATTTCCTCTTTTACTGCTGAAATGGATCGTGAGAATTACTTCAAACCACAGTAGCAGAAATAAGCACTAATAAGCAATTAATTCTATTTCTGTATATTTGTCAAAAGTCCATGTGAAAAGCAAAGCAGGTTTTGTTGGTAACTAAAAGGTTTGGTGGTCTGACTCTGCAGTAAGGCTTCTTTGCTCAGCGTCTTCTCTGAATCTGTTATTTAGCTCCTTTGCACAGGACAAAAAAGCGCAGGAAACTGGTCTTAAATGTTGTTGAACAGGGCTAACAACTTTGGATTACCAGAATATTGGACTTTTGTAAATGTTGATACTATTGGTCATTGTTATTTATTTTTTTATGTTTGTTAATACTTGAATGCTAATAACGTGAAATATATTACTATAATTACCACATAATTCAAAAGTTTGGGGTCAGTAAGATTTTTGTAATGTTTTTACATTTTTTAAAGTCTCTTTTTCTCACCAATAATGTAAACTATTTTCTAATGTAATTTAATCCTCTGATCGTAAAGCCTTTCCTCCAGTCTTCGGTGTCACATGAACCCTCAGAAATCATTCGGATGCTGATTTGGTGATCAAGAAACATTTCCTTTATTATCAATATTGAAAACAATTTTTTTCTTTGAATAGAAAGTTCAAAAGAACGTAACTTTTTTCAAGGCTTTTGTAACATTATAAATGTCTTTACTTTCACTTTTTGATCAAGTTAATGCATTCTGAATAAAAGTATTTATTTCAAAACCTTTTACCATTTAAAGTTAAATCAATACATTTGTGTATAAATTAACAATTATATATTATGATCAAACATTAATAACATTGAACAATATGCATTAATAAGTAACATTAAACTATTTAGATGCTGTAAAAAAAAGATCCATTGTTAAAATATGATACCTAATTTGATTAACTGATGTCAATTGAGTTTGATCTTATTGTATTATATTGTGTTATCAAATCCTCAGTTCTGTATTAAAGCTGATCTCAACATCAGTTTGTATCACTAACATAATTCATTGTGCAATGGACAGAAAACAATCACAGGAAATGTAGTTTAAAATATATTTATTTATTGCTGATAACATTTCTAATACATGACTAATTTACATATAATATTTGTTTGCAATACTGCTCAATTAACTTTTAATTCTAAGAAATCTTTATTATAGTACCTGCAGAACATCATGTTACATCATTCTTAGAAGCAATCTTTAAAAGCAAAACCCTTGGAATTCCTCTTAGTAAATCACTTTAACAACAACAAATTGCATTTAGGGAGAGCTTTTCTGTAGGTAGTTCAGTTTCAACACATCTGGTCATCCACGCACTTAACTGAAATATTCACACATTGCCATAAAGCCAAACAGGACCAAAATGTCTTTCCTATTGAATAACATGAAGTATAGTGCAATTCTGGCAAAGCTAGAAAAAGCGCAAAGTGAAGCAATCAAAATTTAACTGGGATTTACATTTTTCCCATTTGTCCAGATTAACATCTGCGGGGAAATGTAGGTAACTAACCACTGATTTAGCACTTTAAATATTATTCCTCATGTTAAGTCATAATAGGGGCATTTATGATAAACAGAGAGCTTAAGAAGATTAGATATCAAATTAGATTAGATTAGCTTTCTTGTTATCGACACTGCAATGTAAGCAAGGGCCTGGATTGAGAACAAAAAGTAATACTGTGATGTTTCAGTAGCAATTTTACTGGGAATGTTTTTGTGAACCAGTCAAAAGCACCATGATCAGAAGGCAAGTGGGAGGGTTGTGGCGTCGATGCTGCAATTTACTTGAAGGACGCACGGACTTTACGTCCCTTGAGAGGTTGAGGGGGTCTGAAGTTGTCAACCATGCAGCAAGGTGACTCTCCTTCCGGTGTGAACAGCAGGCTACGGAATTTGCCCATCTAAAGAACAGACAGAGACAGAGAGAGAGAGACAGATTGTTTTCTTTTGAATTGTGGTGTTTAGTGTGTTGTTGGCAGTCTTGCAGAGCCTTATTACACCCTATATTTACTATATTTAGCTCCATGCTCATTCATAGAGCACTTGTGCAGCCGTTAGACTATTCTGACTAACCACTGGAGACTAAAATAACCACTGCAGGCTAAAAGCACTGCCTACACCAGGGACAGTAATGAATAGGGCAATAGGAAAACAATGTCACTGTCGATATGGTCCTGCTGCTGATGCTAGACAAGCTTTAAAACTTCTTAATCCTTGTGCTACACCACATTTAGCTCAGACACATTTTGGGAAAAGGAGCATAAAGGCATCAGAAGACGATCAACACGCGGCATGTGGTCTGTGATGGTTGAGCAATATTTTAGTTGTTCGAGCCTAAATGTTATAGTAGTAGTATGTCATCTTAATGAAGGACAAGTATACACTAATGTTTGGGGTTGGTAAGAATTTTTTATATTTTTGAAAGATGTCTTATGCTCACCAAGGCGACATTTATTTTATTAAAAATACAAAGACAATACATTTAAAAATGCAATATTCCTGTGATGGCAAAGCTAACTTTTCACCATCATTACTCCAGTCTTCAGTGTCACACGATCCTTCAGAAATTATATGCTGATTTGGTACTGAGGTGAATACAAAAAATCTTACTGACCCCAAACATTTGAATTGTAGTTGAATTTGAATTGTAGTTATTATATGTTTTATTTATTAAAGGCTTTATTTTGACCTGTTACTGCCTGAAGCTTTTTTTATCACATAAATGAATATCACGCCAAATGAATATTACTCAGTTTAGTTATTCCAAACAAACAAACTCTATTTTTCTTTTTTCCATAATTTGTGTTTTGTAGAATACTTATTTTTCTTTTTAAATTATAATTGCACTTCCTCGTCTTGCTAAACTGAGTAATATTAATTTGGCGTGATATTCATTTATGTGATATAAAAAGCTTCTGGCAGTAACAGGTCAAAATAAAGCCTTTAATAAATAAAACATATAATAACAATATTTAGACTGCAATGAAGTCCTAATTCATCTCCAGTACTGAATGTAAGGGTGTAGGCTTCTATCTTAAAGGCACAAGCCTGACTTAAATGTGATATTGGCTGTCAGGCAAGCATATTTAAGATAAAGTAATCTTGTAGAAGCAGGAACCTATGGGGCACTGACCCTCCCAATTTTAAAGTAGGAGTGAAGTTAAAAGTTGAGACCAATTTGAGCTACCATACTATGTAAGCAGACAGTATTTGTTTTGGTATTTATTAATTTTCTTTCAACTCAACCAAGTAGAACAACTTTATTAAACATGTTCCCCTTCCGAATTAACAAAACTTGTGTGGACAAAATTATGTTACGATGACTCAAAATATCATACGGTACTAAAGATAAGGACTAGAAGTAGATGTCCCTGTCTGTAATCGTAAGTATACAAATAAGAGTGTGAAAGCATAGATGCATAAAGTACCTGAGCAGGACTAACACTGATTGGCTCTTTCAGAACAATCCACGTGACACTCTCCAGCAAAGGGGGCGTGGTCAGAGACCCTTCATAAGTCCAGAAATCCAGAGATGTGGGCAGCAAGGTTTTAGGGTCAAAGTTGGCAAATGTAGTCTGTCTGCCCTGAAGAAGAAACAAGAATAAAAAACATCTGAGGGCAAGTGAGAGGAGTAAATATACTAATTCATACAACTGAAAATGACTGCTACTGTTGATACCTTTGATTTGATGTCATCCAGAGCATCTAGAACTTTCTGAAGTCTTGGATTGGCAGCACCAATCTGGTGAACAGAACCACACAATGTATCCATCATTTTATCATTTAATCACTGCAATGCTTGAAATGATTTTGGCTAAAATCCTGACCTTGAGAAAAACTCCAACCACAGCAAGGCCATCAGGCTTACTGGCAGCTTCTCCAAAGTTTGGGTACTTGGTGTTCCAGTGAACGAGATGAAGCTTTAGAGAGGAGGAGATGTGTTATGAAACATCAAAAAAATGACTGAATTAGCTTTAAATCTTGGCGTATTTAAAAGAGGGGATTTACAAATGAATGAGAGAACATGAAGAATATTCATGAGCAGTGAGCTAGTTTTAAGAGAGACGTTCAAGAATTGCAACGGTCTGTACCACAACACAGAATGAGGGTTGCTTTGGTTGTAATGTATGGTACTGGGAGCAGGAATATGAAAGCCTCATTACCTCACAGGGGAACTTGGTTCCAGCAATAGTGTGCTCTGAGCCCTTGTCATCACTGCTTCCCCAATGGAAATGGAACTGTCTCAACCTGTAAACCCCTGTCACGGGGCCTCCAGCCAGAGCTACATAAAACAATTATTCCAATCATTCAGTTGTTTCTTTAACAGCACTATAGAAATCATTAATTAAAACTGTATTTCAGATTCAATCTCTTAACTTTATTTTAGGCATTACAGCATTATAATGTACATTATGAACATTGGATATTCATTTTGAGATTCATTATTAGCATGCAGAAATATCTGACGATAATAAAAATATATACTATTTAATATATAAAAAAAATCTATTATCAGATCATAATGTATAGTATGCATCCTTAATGACTGTGACATGTAATCCTTTACTTCCTACTTGGTAGACTGACAGGTTGCCTGCTGGGCAATGTTAATGTGAGTGGACTACTTAGGATATTATTTGGGTTGTTAAATATTCAAACAAAAATTTTAAAAGAGATGCTCTAACAACAACAGAGGGGGTGCATCCAAAAATCTAAAATTCATGCAGTTCAATATTCACCACCTAATATATCAATTAGCTACTTCTTTAATCTCTTTTCATCAAGCATTTTGTATGCAAGTGTTATTTGTTAAGACTTTTTATAGTGTTTCTGTAGCACTCTTGATTCAAACATGTCTTTTCCAAGCATATGTGTGTGCTGTTAGTCCCCTCTTGAAATGGTCATTAACATTCAGCACGTTGCTCTCATTGAGCGACCATGGCATACATATGTGGCTCTTTTCTTTCATTCTCTCATAATAGAATGCATTAGCGCTTGAGTACACAGAGCTCTAAGTCCCTGATTTCCACTGCAGAGGAAGGGACACATCCACATTCGCTGCTCATATAGCAGTTTTACATCATTTGAAGATTTCATGTACAGGTAGATAAATTGGAGTAAACTGAAAGGAATTAGAGGCTAAGCTCTAGTGTACAAGGACACAATAATAGAAATGCATGAGTCCATAAGTTCAATCCTGTCCAAAGTGGAGAGGACTTGAACCAACCCTATAAGTCGACCTGGAGTTGTTAACAAATTAAGTTAAGTGATGAATGGATAGAAATAGGGAAGGAGAAGGCGTGGATCCAGCTCCTTTAATTTTAGTATTTGATATATTTTTTGGGTGATTTGTTACACTTGTTATGGGTTCAAGGACAAAAGATTAATATTTTAAGAAGGACATGCTCAAAATGTGTTGCCAAAATATTGCCCTGACAAAATCCCCAGAATATTGATAAATATGAAAGTGTGACTATGCCAAGGTAAAATGCAAATGAATAAACAAAATTAATACATTCTCAGCTGTATCTTAATAATTGTTTTAAGAGGTTGAAAATAAGCACAAAAAGCAGTAATAGACTAACTTGAGCTGTTGTCGTCATCAGTGAAATCCACTTGGAATGAATGGCCATTGTTGAGGATGCCCTTAGCGGTGGCGGGGTCATACTTCAATTTGAGACCCTTCAGAGAAGGGTCATGTTGTGCTTGGGTGGGTACGATGTCAATGGGAGACTGCCTGGGTCCATTTGCAATGGGAAAGCCTTCTGCCCATTTTTCTGGCCCTAAAATGTAGCGAGAGAAAAATATGAAAAGCCGAACATATGAAGATAAAAAGGTAGAGCCTATGCACAACAAAATTGTGTTTTTACAAGATTGTGTTAAGGTCAGCAAATGTACACTGTAAGAAGTGGATATGTGCAGCTGAGGAGTCTTTTCTAGCTGATTTGACATTAAGAAATTAATTTTGTCTGTGTAACCTAAATTGGGTTGTTTCAGATTGTATCCAGGTTGTTAGAACATTAGTGCCTTTTTTCTTTCTTTTTTTGAAGCTAATTCATTTAGATTAATTAATCAGACAAAAAAAATATTTGCATGCCAATTCATCTCATTTTGCTTATTTGTAGTGTGTGTGTGGTGTCTGTGGTTTTCTGTGTTTAATAATAATTAAAAAATGTCCTTATAGAGTTACCCAATGAATCATAAAATGTCAAGATAATTATTCCTTGGTCACCTTTTAAAGCTGTTTAGATGTAGCATCAGTGTAGTAAGTTAGCCTAGGTGAATTTAAAAAAAAAAAAGTAACACTTTACAATAAGGTTCATTAGTTAACATTAGTTAATGTGTTAACTAACATGAACTAACAATACAGTTGTTATTGTATGTGTTAATCTATTGTATGTGTTAAACTGTGATACAGTTGTTAATCTTTGTTAACATTAGTTAATAAGAATACAGTCATTCATTGTTTGTTCATGTTAGTTCACAGTGCATTAACTAATGTTAACCAGATTTGAATAATGTATTAGTAAATGTTGAAATTAACATTAACAAAGATTAACAAATTGTGTATAAGTGCAGTTCATTATTAGTTCATGCTATGTAGTTAACTAATGTTAACTAATGAACCTTATTGTAAAGTGTCACAAAAAAAAAAAAAAAAAAAAAAAGACTTCGTGACTAAAGGACTGCTAAATTCTAGGCTATTTAAAATTAATATAATTTAGCAACAATTACATCAATTTAATCCTGATTAATTACTAAAGACTAATATATGAATTTGGGATCTTACCGTCATTTGGTCCATAACCCCAGGCGTGAGACATGATTACTTGTGTCTTTCGATGTGGTTCCACTCTTCTACTTGTAATCCCCGAATTCTAAAGACAAGCAACTGTTCCTCTAAACTATGTCAGCCTTTATATAGAGTTCCTCTGCTGGTACTGGTGCCTATGTCAACCCAGGGGGCTTGGCCACATGGTCTCCGGGTAGCACAGGAGGAGTCAGTCAGAAGACACTTGAACAAATCAAAAGATCGCACCTGCAGTCCCTTTAATTCGCACGTTGAGCATCGATTGATAATGGGTCTGGATGCTCGATCGCAAGGAAACAGACGGGATGCGGACATTCCACGTGACTGGTCCTCTCTGTTTTCCTGGCGTTTAAGTTGCTTTTGCTCTTCGATGCCTCGAATAGCAAACCTCTTCATTTGTCACTTTCTTTGACGATTCAGAAACACATCCGTTATCCGGTCAGCGATACATGTTATCTTGACCTTCTTCGTCCTTATGCGATGCTGTGTAACGTTACGCAGGCTGTAGCAGGATGAACAAGTGGAGGTGCGCCGATGAACTCTGGATATCAGAAGCTTAATGACTGATTCTGTAGCCGATGTGACCGTTTAGAACGTTATTATGATTCACATTTCTAAAGAAAACAGAAGCAGCCGTTAATTCACCTATCTTTTGGTACCCGTTCAGTGAAGTTCCCGGCGCTTATTTAAAGGGGCCACTGCGCACAACGAGTGGGGTGATGATAGACAATTATAGGCTACTGAAGCTATGAGGTCTAAAGATATGCTCGTTGCTTAAAAAATTCAAGGAGTAGGCTTATTATTGAGTATTTTGTAGGCTTTCCTGTAGCTCAAACAGTAGAGTGTTGGTGCTTGCAACAACGAGGGGTTCGATTCCCAGGGAAAGCAAGAAGAATGTAAATGTGTGCCTTGAAATGCAATGTTAGTCTCTTTGGATAAAAGCGGCTGCCAAATGCCAAAAGTAGCCCACAGATACTTTATCTTACTGAACACTTTTTGATTAGAAAAACGTAGGCTAAATTATATTGTGTTAGGCTACTGTAGGCTACTAATAGGCTATATTTGTATGTCATTGATGTGTGTTCAATGGCATGTTAAATAACGTGTTTAATAGCTATTTGTAATTGTGAAACGGATGAGTGTTCGTTTGACCTCTTTGCATTATTCAGTTGCTGTCATCTGGTGGCTGAAGTGGAAAATAGCAATCGAAGCGTCTCAGATAATTTTATTTATAGGCTACTGACTTTATTTGTCAAAATGTATTTTTGTCAAAATGTATTTACTATATTTTAATTCTGCATAATTAAAACGATTTTGAACTGTTTTAGGACAAGGGTAATTTTCATAAATGTCAGGTCGAGGCAAGTTGTCACTGATTATAATGTATTTTATTACCATATGGCCAAACCAATGGTTCAGTATTTGTAGCTACTCTATCTTTACTAATGTTTAACTGTTCATGTTTAGCTGAAAAAAACCCAAACATATTTAAGACTATTTAAGGGCAGATTACCGTTGCACCACATAATCATGTGACACAATTCACTGCTACTTGGGGCATGTTGTAACACGATTAGCCATAGGGATAGCCTATTTTAAGAGCTTTGTTTTTGACGTTGTCAAGACTTTAAAAGACTTTAAAATATTCCAACACAAACCTGTAATTATAAATGTTCACTGGAGTAAAAGTGTAAAAACTAGCCCTGATAGGCTAAATACTGTATAATACATAGTTATGATAAAACTATGATCCCCATAGGCTTACATAGGATACATTAGGCCTATGTGCAACTGATCATTTAAACCACTAGGTGTCAGAGCAGAATAATTTTTCTTATGCTATAACACCACACTGACCACTCATTCCACTCATATAGCCTACTCCAAAAATATAAATAAATAATGGTGTATATGGTTAGAATTGTTGCATTATTCCATTGCATTATTTAAATAAATAAAATGAGTGTTGCAAATAAAATTAGCAAATTTACAACAACAAAAAAAATTGTCACAAACTCAACTCTAGCATTCGGGAATCGCGTCTGTGCATTTGTAGCACACATTTGTGGGGTTTGAAACATGCAGTGTCAAATTAATTAAACACATTTTTAATTAATATTTTGCAAGTAACAACAATACATTCACCCATTAACATAAATCCGACTGACATTTGAAATTAACAATGAGTACAATTGACTGTACGAGGAACATATTGACATTTAAACAGATAATACATCAAATTATTAAATACATTGGGGAAAAAAAGAAAAAAAAGAAAGGGAAAGAAATAAATGTGCATTACTTTCGTTTTGACTCAAGTGGGGGAATAGAAAGATCTCATTTAAACATGGTATTTATGTTCACCGGTGACTTTATGAGCGTCAAGATGTGCAGACAAATCGACAAATATGTGGACTCCACCCACCGCCTACTTAAGCCAATCACATAACAGCCGTTTGCGCTGACCAATCATGGCACGCTCTCCCTCCAACTAATCACGATTTGCTTTACAACCAGCCTGGTTAAAGCCATAGACAGTATAAGAGGTTAAAGCCAAGTATAAATATACTATAAATATATAGGCCTAGCACTTTTCACAATATAGATTGTCGTGATTGTCTATGGGAATGCTAATTCCCATAGACAATCACGACAATCTATATTGTGAAAAGTGCTAGGCCTATATATTTATAGTATATTTATACTTGACTTGACTTGTATTGCAAACGGATGAAGAAATTGCGGTGCTTTATCTCATGCACGCGTTCGGAGTTTAGCCTAAAATTGTTGTTAACTGTAACATTAATGTTGCAGCTGCGTTAATTATTGATTATTTATATGCTATATTGTGAGCGTTATACTTTGCTTTAGATTAAATAAATAAACGAAACAAAAACAATTACACCCAAATATAATTTTAATGACTTCTGTCTCTAAATAAATAAAGCTGTCATTTATATTTCCTAAAAGGTGACTAGCTTTAAAACCAAAATTGAGGGGAAATAAAGTATATTTATAACATAAAGTTTTTGCTTATGCAGAACGAAACCATTCGTTTTTAATTCCTAATTTTAGACAAATAACAAATTTAGTTTGAATCCAAGTTTAAAAACAGCGCTGCACATTATCAGGAAATTAAACGTATCATAATTAAATCAGGCGATTTAAACCGGCATCACTGGACAGCATACGTACGTATTAAAAAAAACTAAAACTAAATCAAAATAACATTTCGTACAGCTAGTAACATCTGCTACAGCCGCCTACGGGACCAACACTAGCTACTTCCGCTACTTCAAGGCACGCAGTAATGGCGGCGCTGCTTTACTTCCGTGTTTCGCCGGATTTGTGTATATGGACATAATAGGTTACATAATACATAATACGGTTTTCAAAGTGGGGGCCGCAGCAAGTTGGAACAACGCATCCTCATCCCAAGGCGTCATATTCTGGCACTTTGACAAAGCGTCTAAATCGAACGCACATGGAACTCTTTAGCGTCAATATAATACGCCAAGATATGGGTAGGTTTAGGTATGGTGTAGGGTTAGGGTTAGACCACCAGGAGGCGCCTTCTGCCCCATATATATCGGCGTCTCATATTGACGCTAAAGGGTGCCATGTGCGTTCTATATAGACGCAGAAGAAAAAAAAGCGGAAAAATGTAAAAAGTAAAAAATATTTACATTTAAAATGGAAAAAGTAAAAAATATTTACATTTAAAATGGAAAAAGTAAAAAATATTTACATTTAAAATGGAAAAAGTAAAAAATATTTACATTTAAAATGGAAAAAGTAAAAAATATTTACATTATTATGAGTATTGTTACCAAATAGCATTATAATTTTTTTTTCGCATAGCCTACCTGAACATTATACTTTTAATGCTAATCTTTTAGAGATGCACAGATTGATTGGATGCATGTGATCGGCCATGCCCGCCGACCGGGCGGGGCAATTTTATGCCGTTCAAATTGCACTGGTGCGCCGCATGATTAACATCTCGCAACATCAGCAGCCTATCACACGTGCACACAGAATGCACATGATGTAGGAAACCTCGTGAATTATGTCCGTTTCAGATGGCAAGCGAGATAGGCGCGTGAGCAGCGCCTATCAATGAGCGCATTCACGCAGCGAGCAGGAGCGTCCCGTGAGCAGCAGTGAAAGCACACTTTTGATGGACAAAATAAATATGATTTCATACAAAAAGTGCCTAAACTGCACATAATTTGCATATCTAGTGTGTTTTAACACTGAGTGCTGAGTGCTATGTCAGACTCAAAATTATTTATAGAAAATGTAGGCTACCAATTTAAACTTGTCTTAATTATTCCGTTTGGGTAAAACTATATGGTGTTTTATAAAAATAAAACATAAAAAATAAATATTTGTGTGTGTTGTAAAGTGGTTAGAAAAAATGAAATTGCAATCGGCTTAAATTTGTATCAGCAGGTCAAACTAAATGAAAAATCGAAATCTGCCTAGACAATTGTAATTGGTTCATCTCTATAATCTTTCTGATAGGCTGGTATCAAACACCATCACATAGGCCTAATCTGATGTTCACCTAGATGTTTTCTTTATTTCTACATTTGCCGTAGTAGGCTATTGTGATGGGTGCAATAACACATCCTACAAAAGGGGGCCTTGCCCTTGGCAGAAGTGATATTTGGGGGGCCTTGTCATGGAAAAGTTTGGGAACCCCTCTATAGGCTATATGTCTATGGGACTACAAGTCGACAAGTTATATGCCTGTGTAGGGAGTAGGGACTAATTACATGCTTGATTGATTAGTGATATTAAAGTGTACTTTATTTGTGTTACAAGTAGCCTACATTACCAGGGCTCCAGACTAACTTTTTTATTTAGGTGCACCAGCACAAAATATAAGTGCACCCAAATTTTTCCTTGGCCGTGTGGCCTTTAATGCCACAATTTCAAGGTCACCTTTTTGATTCACAATTTCAATAACTTCCGTCCTATCTCTGTTTTGCCTTTTGTCTCTAAGGTGTTAGAAAAAGTTGTTCTTGACCAACTCCAGCTCTTTCTAAAATGCAATGATATTTCTGAAAAATTTCAATCTGGTTTTAAGTCTGCTCACAGTACTGAATCTGCACTGCTGAGAGTTTTAAATGACATTTATCGTTCCACTGACACTGGTGACTCTGTGGCTCTTGTTCTTCTTGATTTGACGGCAGCTTTTGATACTATCGACCACTCTATCCTGTTATCCAGACTGGAATATGATGTGGGGCTAAAAGGTGTCGTCCTCCAGTGGTTCCAGTCTTATCTCTCGGGTCGTACTTTCAGAGTAAAGCTAGGAAATTGCTCTTCGTCTGTTGCGCATCTAACCTGTGGCCTTCCTCAAGGATCTATCTTAGCGCCTTCTCTCTTTTCCCTCTACATGTTACCGTTGGGCACCATTCTAAGAAGACATGGGGTATCTTTTCACTGTTATGCAGATGACACCCAATTGTATGTTCCAATCAAGAGAAATTATCCCTCTGCCCTTTCATCATTTTTAGGTTGTCTAGATGAAGTAAAATTTTGGCTGGACCAACATTTTTTGTTTTTAAATGAAAACAAAACAGAGATCATTGTTTTCGGGTCCACTGGTAATCCCCAGGCTGTTACCTTCGACCTAGGCAGACTAGCGGCATTTAGTTCTGCAAGTGTGCGGAACCTGGGCGTTCTACTGGATGAGTCTTTGAATTTTGATAAACAAATCTCCTCTGTAATAAGCTCCAGTTTTTATCACCTGCGTCTGTTGTCAAAAGTCAAATCTTTTCTTAATCACAAAACTCTTGAGATGGCCGTTCATGCTTTTATCACCACACGTGTAGATTACTGCAATTCACTTTACTGCGGTATCTCGAAAACTCAAACTGCTCGTCTTCAATTGGTGCAAAATGCCGCCGCAAGATTCCTCACAAATAGTCGGAAAAGTGACCATATCACCCCTATTCTGAGGTCTCTTCATTGGTTGCCCATTAATTTCAGAATTGAGTTTAAAATTCTGTTATTTGTTTACAAAGCTTTATGCAACCAAGCACCTAACTACCTAACTGAACTGCTACAACCTTATACTCCATCAAGAAGTCTGAGATCAGGTGAAAAGAATCTGTTACAAGTCCCTCACTGCAGACTTAAACGCAGAGGGGATCGAGCTTTTTCTGTGGTTGGGCCTCGGCTGTGGAACAATTTGCCCTTGGACGTTTGGATAGCCCCTTCTGTGATTTCTTTTAAGTCACTTTTAAAAACGCACTTGTTCTCTTTGGCCTATAAATAAGGTGCATGTATATGTATATATATGTGTATGTATGTATGCGTGTGTATGTATTTGCATATATTTATGGATATATGTGTGTGTGTGTATGTATGTGTATATATATATATATATATATATATATATATATATATATATATATATATGTTTATATATATTTATATATTCTTTTCTTTCTATTTTATTTTCCTCTCCTTTGAGTATGATACTAGTATTAAATCTGTTACTGTCTTTTCTGTTTTTATTTTTTATTGCTGATAACTCTGTGACTGCTTGGACGTCTCCCGTTCTAAGCTGCTCTTAACTTTGTTGTACTGTTCTATGATGTGCTACTATGCATGGTTTTGGTGTCTTTTAATTTTGTAGTTCTGTAAAGCACTTTGGTCAGTCAGTGGCTGTTATAAAATGTGCTTTATAAATAAAATGAACTTGAACTTGAACTTTTATCGCGCTCCATAGCCTAGATACATTCATATATATTATGTAAATTATTTTAAACAAGAATAAGGTAAATACTTTTTTATTTGAAGCACAATTATACTGTAGCCTATATAAAAAAATATATATTTTTAAAACATTTAGATAAAAGATAATAAAAAAACGTTTTTAAAAAATAAAAAAAATGCTTAAAGTGCTTCACTGAGCTGCCAAACTAAAACATTTTAAGCAAAACAGAAATAGAAATAGAAAGTGCAAAAGTGCTTCCCTAAACTGATGGCTGAAGTAGCTCCATAATTAATAATCGCAATTACAATTTCAAGGGAATAATCGACAATTATGATTTTTTTCATAATCGTGCAGCCCTAACTCGTCGCACACTACGCTCCTCCCACCTGGACACTATTTACCTTTTCCGGCTACAACTGAGTTCCCACGGGACTTCAGCGCGAGACTACAGCTTGCCGTCTAAAACACTATTTAGGTGAATTTAAACCATGGCTAAGTTGCTAAACGCATCTTGTTCACATGTAAGGCCCCTGTTCATGTTGGACAGACATTTAAATAGCATTTTGTGTCTGTTAAGAGGCACAAAAACGCTCTTTATGTATACCGTATGCCCCCATAGCTGCCATTTTTGCTGAGTGGGAGCTCTGGGCATTCGCAAGGGGGTAATCCATCGACCGGAAGTTGAAGCCTCGCGGGAGCCGCCATCTTGTAGCAGAACTTCACTTGCGTTAGCATTCCCATTGACTCCCATTCATTTTCGCGTCACTTTGACAGCGAATAACTTTACATCTGAGGCGTTTAAAGACTCCATTTGTCCATTATTTATTTCTAAAGAAACACGACCATGTATAAAGGGCTCCATTACCCTCTATGTTACATTATGGCCCCGTAGAAACAGTTTTTGTAAAAATAGGCTAACGATTGCGTCATAACCACACGACGCTCTGTCGCACAGTAGAGAAATTACCGTACAGACAGGAGGAGAAGCTCACAGACAATCAATGCATTAACTTAATATGGCGTACTGGCGTTACATTTTAAAATAAATACTATACAAATTACTTACTCCTGCTCACTCACGCCAAAGAACTCTTTGCTCAAGCTCGCCGTCTCTGCAAGATCAACGTTGGCAGTTTTCACGCACAGCTACTAGAATATTTACATCTGTCAGACAGGGTGCTCACGTCATCAAGCTTAGTTTGAGTCGGTTTGAGTCTGCGCGTCAGGAACGGAAGTGCTAAAAAATCGCTAAAAATGGGCTTCAACTGTTTCAACTGAGTTCCAATGAGATGACTCTGTCCACTTCTTATACTGTCTATGGGCATTCGTTGTCCAGCTCCTCGTCGCAAGCACCAATCCGGGTGTTGTTTTTTTCTTTCTGTTGACAGCACTCACAAAGGTAGGCTATAACGATCAAGATTAACTTAAAAATTGCCCGGAGTTCTTCTTTAACAAATGTCGACCAGGAATTTTTTTTAACGAGCCGTTCATTCATAACTACGCAAGATCTCTGTGAAAATACATACCAGAAGTCAAAAGACAACGAAAGCAGCGCTGAAAAGGGGCGGGGCTACATAAGGTCTATATAGCACTAATTGTTTTTTCTCGTGCCACTTATATACGGCAAAATAGTTTTTGCGTGCATATGATAGGCTATAAACGTGCGTATTGGACGCCATAAAGTGCGTATCATATGCACGCAATATTTTTGGCGTAAATGGCAGATAAATAAAATTTGTGCTATAGACGCACTTTCATGAGATCGTGGCGGGCTTTAACGAGGAGCAGTGTGTCCGAAATTTTAGGATGAGCAAGCCAACCTTTGATATGTTGTGTCAACGTTTGTCCACATTCCTCTCCAAATATTACTTATTCTTTCTACAATATACTATTGTATACTATAATGTATTTTGAAAGTATTTCAATAGTTACAATGATCATTTTCATCACAGAGTTAAAAATATACCTAAAATATATATTTTAGCCTAAGTAAAGTGCAAATAAACAGAATTTTCAAGTAGTATATTTTTCTAATATATATATATATATATATATATATATATATATATATATATATATATAATAAAATATAGGCTACTAAAGTACAATTATTTAAAAGTGTGTTAAAAGTTGTATTGTTAAATAGGTAAAAGCATGATGCTAATATTTTAATATATTTAGTACCATTTTTCGTTAATATATTTGCAATGTAGCCTATACAACTGAAAAAGGGAATGTATTTCAAATACAATAAAGTATAATTTTTTTCATTAGGGATTGTTTATTCTTAGCACCCCCTTTGAACTGTTAAGGCCCCCACTGCAACCACGGCGGTTTTTCTCCAAAATAACTCAATCATCTACATTGGCTCAAACAGGAAATAGCTTAAAGTGACCCTATTATGCTATTTTAAAGTTTCCTAAGTTTGTTTTGGAGGTCTCCTATACAACAGGTTTACAAGAAGATAACACACCACACATGAACCGATTTTCAACCAGAGTCCCGACTGTGAACATGGGAAATCTCGTAAAATCTCTCGATACTTCAGAATAAACACGGCGGACAAGGCAGGAAGAAATTGCTGATAGTGTTTGGAATGCTTTTGACAGAAGAACATTGCCACAAATCGACAAGCTGATCCTCCATCTCTGATGTCCATATCCATTTCACTCTGCTGTGTGGATACTATTGCATGACTGCGGTTGTTATGCTTCAGTCTTCTGTCAGCTCGCTTTCTGATAGGGTATCGTTTTGTTCCACCTGACAATCAGCAGAGTTGTGTGTGGTTGTCCTTCATATTATATTATAATATTATAATATTCAACATGTTGCATATTTACGATTTGCGATCGGGGCGGCTCCGACGTTCTTCCGAGCAGGTTCGGTCACTCTTAAAGGAGTAGTTCACTTTAAAATGAAAATTACCCTCAATTTACTCACCCTCAAGCCATCCTATAATACTTTCTTCTTTCAGACAAATACAATTGGAGTTATATTAATAAACCTCTGACGCTCCCAAGCTTTATAATGGCAGTGAATTGCAACCAACAGTTTGAAGCTCAAAAAAGTACATCCATCCATCATAAAAGATCTCCACATGGCTCCGGGGGTTAATAAAGGCCTTCTGAAGCAAATCGATGGTCTTGATGCTAGAAGTAAATGTGGGGATCCATAAATGCACAAGAAGCAATTCACAATTTACAAATGTGTGCAGCGATTCACTAATGCACAGAAAGCGGATTTGTGACATAAAACATATTTGTACTATTTTTTTTTTTTTGTTGCAAATTTTATTTATTCGTGAAATTTTTTTTATTTTATTTTTTTTTATTGTGAAACTCTTTACATTTATTTGTGGATCTTATTCTGAATCTATTTATTTGGAATAATGCAATAATTCTTACCCCTCAGATGGAACTCAGATTTTCTTTGTATTATTCATACAGTGAAACAATTAATGTGTTTTTAAGAGTGGGTTGTATAGATTTACGTAAATTATAAAATGGAGCAACAATAACTGTTTGTTTAAACAAATAAATAATAATAATGTGATGCATAATATTATTCTCAGTCTAAAAGATCAAATGATTAAACAATGTGATTGTTGATCATTCTTTCTTTAAGTGGCCCTCATAGATGAATGAAGGCTTTGTCATTTGTAACAAAAATATTTAGTGGACATTATAGATAAAAGCATTACTAGCATGTTAGAGAGTATGTGATATGGGGCGGAGTTTTACCTTCCATGTGAAAAAGGAGAAAGCTCATCAAGCCGTTTGAATGCTACAATATAAATCAGCAATGAAAAGGAAGAAATAAGCTCCTTTCATGTCATGGATGTAAATTTGCCTCCGCAGGATCAAATGCATGCTGAGTCTAACTAAGAAAAAGAATGGCAGCAGCAAAAGGAGCTTATGAAACCTCTCATTTGGTTCTATTCACGTCCCTGATTGGATGCAAGTGACATGGGCTCTGTGAAAGGGCCAGATCATTTTGACCTTCTACAGACAGGCTGTGCAGCAGGGTTCCCCCCCACCCCCATTTCACAGGCAGAGATTCACCCATCTCAGATACTTTAAGAGGGAACAATGTGATCTAATTGGACAGCTCTTTAAAATTAATGTTATTTTGATGCCAAGTATGACATGTCTTCTTGCAGAGATTTTGTATCTTTAGGAAGATAATGTTGGTCTTATTTTTAGTTCATTTCAAAATGTATTTACTGAATTAATGCTAGGCTAACTGAATCATCCACATTTCATTCTTTAGAAATATTTTGTTTTGCATTCTGCAAAAGAAAATATTAATTCAAACTTTAAAACATCTGGGTTTGGTTGCATAAACTTAGCCCATATGTTAAGACTTTGGGTGTTTCTCAAATGGAAAGGCTGCATCTACTGAGACTGTCTTTCCTAGTTCAGTCCTTCTGAGGCTTGTAGGCTAGTGTCCTCCTCAGCATTAAACACTATGAGACGGTCTAGTAAGAGCACATGGCTACGTCACACGTTCCCACCCCCGCGGTCACGGCACAAAAATACTATTAAAGCTTCATTTTGGAAAAATACTTGATTACAAATCTTTATATTAACTGTCTTTTTATTAATACACTAGAGTGAATGACAGCCATCTGTGGTCTCCCAGTGGCTTACATTATTGTCAGTTTAGTGTTTGTGATTAATTTACAGCAAAACAAAAGATAACATCTATCCTTTCATGTCCGAAAACATTATTTTTTGCCTAACTGTTAATAAACTAAGACAAGCTCAGTACCGACTCATTTTCCCTCTGTTTATTTTCATGAATTGGAATGTGTGCAAAGGATTGGGTGATTTAAGGCCGCGAAGGATAGATCCGATGCATCCTTCAAAACAGACCAAATGAAGGACGCGAAACGAAGGGTGCCTTCCAAGTATCCTTCAAATTGAGATGGCCTTCAGTGACGTTTGATGACGTGGCAGCCGAGATATGCAGCCTTCTATTTAAGAAACACCCTGTGTCTTAAGAACTATGTAGGCTAACTGATTTTAAAAAGTTAGGATGATTATCTTTTTTTTATCTAGCCTATTTAGATGACTAACTTTTAAGACTAGTCAAAGCAGTTTATGCAACTGGTCTGCATGTAGCATAATTTATGGCAATACATCTATTTTGAGATACTGAAGGATAAAAAAAAAAAAAGATAAACGATTAAAATTATCATCTTGCTTCTTGGAACTAAAGTAAGGCGCTTTGACAACATAATACAATGATGGTTTGTGATGGAGCGTATCCGGTTGGCAAAATCTAAAACCTGACATGGATCACCAATTGACAAAAGTACCAAAATAAAGCAAGAGTGTATGTTGCTGGGTTTATAAACTAATATGGGTTTTAGTCGCATTGTGCGCAGATTAAAATCCAAATATTAATCTCCAGGCTGGTCTATTTAGGATTTATTATTAATCTAACTGGGGTTTTCATGATGAATAAAAGCGAGGGCTATGATGATGCTCATCATCATATAGGCGAATACAAATTAGCCTATATAAATTTGAATGTACACATACCTGTAAATTATTAGTTATAAATGTCTGTTATTTAAAAAAAAAAAAGCTAATTGTAGGTATTCACATTCATTGATGGGGCCGTTTACATTTTTTATTTTTTTTATGTAGGCCTACACAATCTCTCAAATGTTACTTCACACCTTATACAACATATTACATTTCAGATGTTAAGAAAGTAACATAATTTAAAACAATTTCATTCATGATTCAACAGATCTTCAAATCTCTTGGATTTCTCATAACAGGATTTTCCTCCGAATCAGCTCAGTCAAGTCCACTGGCCACATTCCACGACGCATTTTGTCGGTGCTCCGGCATCACTGAACAGCACACGTACCTCCGCTGCAGCTCCACGGCTCGCTGTCAGGTGCGGATCAGACCGACTCCAGTCTCATTCTTGCGACCACCTCTCCGTACACTGTCTGAAACGTTTAAGGATTTACTTCACCGCTCTGTGTTTATGAATTGTTACTGATAAAGAGCCTAAGGTAAGGGTTTGTTGTTTTGATATGCGGTTTGTGGATTGTTCATAAGATTATTTTCTTGTTGCAAATGGCATTAATTGCATTGACTGAAACACGCCGCGTGTTTTCTGCTGGTCTCCTTGTATTTATCACGCCACTGAGGTGCTTCTTCACAGACGCTGGCAATTGTGTCTTGTTTGTTGTAACGTTGTTTCAAATAGCTATACATTTAATTTTTTACCGCCTCTGATGTGCTATAGTCTTTTTTAATGTAACAAAGACCGGGGACACAGGTAGCTTCATGTATCAACACACAGCACGCGCTAAGAATCAAATTCAGAAACATCAGATCAGAATCAGCGGTTTTGATCAAGGTAATTTATTGACAAATCACTTGAATCGAACATCTGTTGCAGTAGGAACTATTGGTGCTGTGAGAACATACACGGCTGTTGAAATGACATGATATATGAGTCTTATGGATGGTGTAGCCTATCTCCTAAACTCGGGATGCAAATAAATCTGAAATTTAAATGTCTTTCTTTCCTTCTTTCTTTCTTTCTAATTTGGCTTAACTTTTATAATGATAGCCATGCCTTAGAGCTTCAGTTTGAATATAGAGATATTCCATTTTTTTAAAAAACATTACTGAAAGGACAAAACAAATAATTCTGAAGGGAAAGTTTGTAAAAAAAATGAAAAATCTTTCATCATTTACTCACCATCATGTAGTTTCAAATCTAAATTACTTACTTACTTCTGTAGAACATAAAATATGATATTTTGAGAAATGAATCATCAGTGTTTTGTCCATACAGTGGAAGTCAATGGTAGCCAAAACTGTTTGGTTACCATTCTCTATACCATCTTCTGCAGAAGAAAGTAAGTCATTCAGGTTTTTGAGTGAGAATAAATTATCACAAAATTTAATTTTTGGTTGAATTACCTTTTAACATTTCTACATTTTTTTTCTCTTGAGTTGACTGTCTCTTATCGATGATATTTGTAGCATCATAAGATTCTTCTATTGACCAGTTTGATATTGTTAAATTGAAGATGCCAGGGAGAAAGGGGCTTTAAATGAAAAATAAAAAAATGGAAGAAAACAACAACAACCAATCCCCTAACCATAAACAATATCCTCTGCTCTCACTATTCTAAATAAATCAATTAATCATTTTGTTTTTAAATCTGGCAGATTCATGTGTGAGGAAGGGAACTTAAATCTCCTCATCATGTCAGTTTGGATCAATAGGTTGTTTATTGAACTACAAAGAAGTCTATACTTGTCAACGTCTTACTGTCTGACATAAATGTAATTTAGGTTTGATGTTATGCTTAGGGAGGACAGAAAGCTATATCCTGAAAGACAGTGAGGGAATAAGAGAGAGAGAGAGAGAGAAACTGCGGAGGTGGTGTATATGAGATTTATTAGATCTGAGTCAGTCCAGTGTCAAGTGCCCTGGAACAGTGTGATTATATATTTCACCAGCTTTTCTATGAAGCTTGAAGTAGCGTCTGGTTTTCTTTTATTTAAAATGTACCTAGATAAACAGACAATCAATTTTCCATTCAAAATAGCAATGTGATCATGAAATTTCAATGTGATCTCACAAGAAAATGTGTGTAGTTTTATGTAAAGTTTGGTTCTACCACACATAGCCTACATTTACTTTGTTTTCATACACACTGAAATGTATATATCGACATATTGATAGCACTAAAATGTAAAATACTTAAGTATTGACAGCTTTAAAACGTAAATGAATAACATCTCTGTAATCATTTAACCGTTTTGTAGTGTTTAGTTTGTTTGCCGTGAGACACAAAAGGTGTTTTCTCCTATACAGCGACTGACAATAGAACCATAAAATACACCGAACTTTACCGACATACAAATTTGTACGTATTCCTATTTATGAATATTAAAATCATGGAATTAATGTTTCGATTCTATTGTATTCAATTGTCATATCAATGACATGTTTTCAGTTGCATTTAGTAAATGCAGTTAATATGAAATAATAACATTTCGCTCCAAACGGCTCGTCAAATGAATCAATCTCTCTAAATCCCTCCTTTCCGCGAGTTTATCTGCTCTGATTGGCCAGACAGCTCAGTCTGTTGTGATTGGCCTACCCGTGTACAGCGCGTCTCCAGAGCCTGAGCGCGTCGAGAACAAAAACGCCCATTGCATAACACCGACAGCTCTGCGTGTCCTGAGGCTTCCTACACCGTAAACTAAACACAGTAATGAACAATGACGTCGAATTTACCATATTAATGCGAGCGCGAGTCCGGTGATGAAATATTAGAAGAACTAGTTATTCAACCTCCATCGCAAGGACGACTCGATAGTAGTGGCCCACAGCTGATCAGCAGAAGCATTTCAGTTAGACAGTGATAATGAGAGTTAGCAGGAGACCTACACAATATAAAACTCAAAACTAAGTATTTTGAACACCATCTTTCACGAGCAAGCGGTTTGTGAATCCTGCATTGAACTCCCGAGATTTGAGAAGCAGTCGTCTATACTATAAAATAAAGGGAACACAGAATTATACTGATGTGATATCTTGGTAAAGATGAATTTTAACCACTGATTCTTCACATGCTCATCCTTGGGGAGTGAAAAATAACTGGCTTTACCTTCACATCATGCACAGCGCCGTCTTCTCGACATGATGCTGTCCAGTTCAGAAATCAGCTCCGGTTTGAGGTTTAAGTTTCCCTGCGAGTGCGCGCGCAATAACTGGGCGCGGCCAATATGCGAATGTTTCGTATCTACGTCACTACGAAACGGCTAATGACTCGTTTCAAAAACAATTCATTTCATAGACTCAGAGTCGACTCTCACTTTTGAAAGACAATAACTTTATATACGGTGCACTTTCAGATATAAAACTTTGCAGGATGTTTTCATTCACTTAGAGCTTTATTACACACTACACGATCAGTCATTTTCAAAAATCCATGATAGGGGCCCTTTAAACAAGACTACACTTTAAAACCTTTAAATGAATAACATCTCTGTAATATTTTAACCGTTTTGTAGTTTTTAGTTTGTTTGCCGTGAGACACAAAAGGTGTTTTCTCCTATACAGCGACTTACAATAGAACCATAAAATACACCAATCATACACGCTGTAATCCAAATCAGATTCTGCTCTGTACCTCATACAAAACTATTATATACTGCCATGAGAGGATTTGCGACTGCAACACATTGTCATTTGAATGACTTTTAGTACCGCTTTTGGCATTTTCACAATAAATAAATGATTGTGATTACACTTGTCTCTTTATGTTTTTCTTCACTGTACGTAGTTTTAAGAAATGGTTATTATGGGTAGGTTTAGGGGTAGGATTAGCGGCTCAAAATATCTGTTTAGTTCTATATCGCTACTAAAATTGTCGTTTTCCTACACATCTCTGTCCATTTATGTTTTATTCTTTTTATACCCTGTTTAAAATTGGTATGATTAGGTGTGAGAGTGAGCTTGAGGGATCGTACGTGTATCTGTAA
Source organism: Semotilus atromaculatus (assembly GCA_031834385.1). NCBI lineage: Eukaryota > Metazoa > Chordata > Actinopteri > Cypriniformes > Leuciscidae > Semotilus > Semotilus atromaculatus. The sequence goes on from JAULUF010000044.1 coordinate 28,044,859, forward strand.
AAGGGAAAATATACAGATATATTAATGATATAAAAAATTCGTAAATATTTAATGTTTTATAGCTGTAAAAACGTAAAATGCTACATTGTATGTTTCAGCACACTGTAAAAAAAAAAAAAAAACCGTAAAAAAACGGTAATTTTCTGGCAGCAGGGGCGCCAGAAAATTTCTGTTAAAAAATGGAAAAATACTGTCAGGAAAACTGTAAAAAAAAATGGTAATTTCTTATCCTATAATTATGGTTTATTACTGTTATTCTACACAAAATTATCTTTCATTATCTGATATAATGTTAATTTACTGACCTATTGAAGTATTAATATCTGTTTTGTACCACTGTAATACACTGACAACCAACAACCACAGTGGTGATGAGAGTCACATGATCATTCAAAGCTCATTACAAGCAGCTCTTCCACAAGAGAATTAATACTAATATATAGAAACTGCACAGTGTCATTCGCACAAACATTAAACACCATCATGGTAACACATGAAATTTTAAAAATGCCATAAACATTAGTTTAACAACATTAAATGTAACATAAAACCCTAATATACATAACTGATTCGAATAACATAGTTATTTCAACAAAAACACATCAAATGTGAAGTGTCACGCAGGGAATTGTGGGAATGTCAATTTACGGTTTTTCACTGTAAATTATACAATGAGTTGTTCTTTTTCACTTTCAAAAACTGTACATTTAAATGTATTTTACAGTAAAATTACAGTAAATGTACCATTAGATCTATCACAGTTATTTACCGTATATAGTACGGAAATACTATTATTTAACCTTAAAACTCACTTTAACACCCACATGCTTAATGATCTTCAAGGAAAACATGTTAAATGACTGCTGATTTCTGCAGTTATACCTTCTTTTCTGTATTTTCTAATTTAACAGAAAAAATCTGTAAAATATTACAAATATTTTATGTAAAATTACACATAACCCTGTAAAAATACAGACAATTTCCTTTAAAAAACAGAAAATTGGTGTAAAACCAAAATACAAGCAATTACCTGTAAATTTAATAGTGGACCTTTAAATTACAGCAAATATCTGTAAAATAACAGGAATTCGCTGTATAATGACAAAACGGCAAATTTCTGTAAAAAATACAGGCCGTTACCTGTAAATTTACAGTTTTTTTTTTTACAGTGCATCTATCCAAACATATTTTGTGTCTTTGAAAGTTACGTGTTAATAACTGCGGATTTACAATGAGACCAGTCTGAAATTTTGCAGTATAGGCTACATGATTCTAGATTCCCACCTGGGTGTCTGTCACTTAGTGATGCTCAGATCTCCATCCCCGTAGGAAGAGTTGTTTGCTGAGCTGTATCACTGCCCAGTCTAGCATCAGTGGGCATGCATGCATTATGGCTATGTTTGGTAATAGGAATGAAATAATCTAATTAGGAAGTGTTCCGTTAAGCTCAATTAAAGGCAATGATCCCTTTAAAATAATACGCTTGAAGGGCACCTTGAATCTCTGCCTCACTGTTAAGGCCGTGTTCATTTTATTAGCCATTAAATGGTGCAAACAAAATCCATTCTGTGCAGTAAAGTCAGGCACAGTGGTACAGAATGATGTGCGAGATGGAGGAGGACAAGAAGGCCAGCGTGTGAGGAGATGATCATTGTAACTGAATTTGACTTGATTTGATCAGCCGTTTTACGCGAGCCAGTTAAGCTGACACACTTTTGTGCGCTGTTATTTCACATGGTTTAGAAACCCCACTTGTTCTCCCTGGGCAGAATTCGATATCCACTGCTATTCTAAATGCCCTGTGATCTCTGATTGTTATAAATTGTTAATGTTTTAATCTTGTAATGCAGTTCGCTTAAGCTTGAAATATTGACTGTTTTATTATTTTGAGTGGCTCTGTGTGCATATTTAAAGGAAACAATATTTTAAATGATCCCCTGTTAATAGTCTTTAATCAAGAGCTACTTTTTTGATGGGGATAAAAATGTATCCCTATACCAGCTTGAGAAGATTTATGATCGGATTAATGTCAAATTATTGTAAAATATAAGCTTGTATTTCTTCAACGAACTGTTCCTCATGATTCAACCGAGGACAGTTTGAGTCCTCTTCACTTCCATTTAGCACACTGCCTTAAATAATGCTAATAACACTGGATGTTGTGGAGGAAGGGTGTAAGTATAGGGTGCAGAATTAGCTCCAAGACTGTGGGAGTTTGCATCTTAATGAGGATAGCTGTGTGATTTTCCGAGGTTTGCGGCCCTCTGCTCTCTGAAACAGGTGGTATTTATGCTGCGGAGGTGGAAGGATGATTCACTGAAAAATGTTGTGCCTTGTATAGAACTGCTCATACGTCACTCAAAAAATGGACGTGAATCACTAAAACTCAGTTCCGCTATGTGACGCACCCTGTAAAATGGGGATATGGAAAAGGGATGCACTCATATTAAGTTATGGTTGTCTACTGAAATGGATGATTATATAAAATGTTGTTGTTTTGACTAAATTAATTAATAATTTTAAATGCATTTTTGTACAGTATGAAAAACCCATATTTATTTTGAGATTTGTTTTTAACAGTATTAATAAATTGTAGTGTTAGTGCAAATTAGATCATTAAAGTGTAAAAATATGGAAAATAGAAAATGAAATATTTGGTTTCAGCCAATATGCAGTACCGTTCAAAAGTTTGATTGGTAAGATTATTATTATGGTTTATGAAAGACGTCTCTTATTCTCACCAAGGCTGCATTTTTTTTATCAAAAATGCAGTAAAACATTAAACTTGTGAAATATTTGTACAATTTTAATTCGTTTCTTTTCTTTTTAAATATATTCTGCATTTTCAGCATCATTATTCCAGTCTTCGTTGTCCCATTATCTTTTAGAAATCATTCTAATATGATGATTTGGTGCTCAAGAAATATATTTTTTATTATTATCAATGTTGAAAACGGTTGTGATGATTAATGTGGAAACTGTGATGCATTTCTTTCAGGATTCTTTGATGAATACAAAGTTAAAAAAAAAAACAGCATTTATTTAAAATAGATTTTTTTTGTTAACAATGTGAAAGGCTTTACTGTCACTTTTGATCAATTGCATGAATTCATGGATCCAAATTAATTTATTTAAAAATAATCATACTTATTTTTTAAACTATAGTGTATCCAATATTGTTGATACTGATAAATAAAAATAATCTCTAATATTGGCCAATAACATATATTGTACTGGTATATTGTGTACCCCTAATGTGCAGTTTTTATTAGTAAGGAGTTAAGTTATTTCTTAAGTTATTCAAAAATATTAGGTTCATATACAGTATACTTCAGTAAACCGAAAATTTCTTTGCTGAAATTGATGCTGTTGACATAGAGTATTTGTCCCAAATCCCCAACAATGAGTTTCACCAACTCCTCTGCAGGACACGTTCTCTCACAGTCTAGCACATAAGCCTCCTCTCATTTTCTCAGTGCTGTAGTGTTGAACACACATACACCTGCCACAGGTCTGCCCCCCTGAGTACTGTACTTTCTCTGGGCCTCCAGTCCCAATTCACTAGTAGGTTAATGTAGGGCAGTAGTACCATAGCAGGAGACAAAACAATGTGTCTGCAACACTCAGTGTCGTGGATGGGGAAATAAATGGAAAGGTGCTAGCTTGTTTTACTCTGATAGCTTTGCACCTGTCTTTCACACTCATTGACTTGTCCCAAAGAAATGTCTTTAAGTGCCCCTAATATGCTTTTTCAGATATTACTTTTCATGCAGTGTGTAATGTAGCTGTTTGTGAATAAGGTCTAAGTTTTAAAGATCAAAGTGCACGATAAATAAAGTTGTCTCTCCCAAAAGAAAGAATCGATACTGAACTGCCGAAACGAGTCGTCAGTGATTCCAGTCCCACTTCCATACCATTCATACGTAACAATGTAAATGTAACACATTTGTAGGGCTGGGTGATATATTGGATGACATTATGCGCATCTCGTCGTCAGTAAAGCCGGTTCCTTGATTAGTAGTAAATCGCCATCACCTGCTGTCAGATGGAGTGGCATTTACTACACAGAGCCGTAGTTCACTGACAAGCTGAGCCATATCGCATTAATTATCGCGGACATATCGCTTTACTTCTTCACGTGCGGTCTTCTCCACAAACATCTTTGGTACATCACGCGAGTCATTTGGCCAATCACAGTCAAAATAAAACTGTCAAATTGTGTCAATGTGAAGGATTTTGGCAAGGCTATCTCCTCCACTACATTACGGTGTTAATTTCGTTGACGAATAATTTTTCACAGAGATTCGTTGACGAATAATTTTTCACAGAGACAATACTAAACGAGACGATAACTAAATTATTAAAACTAGTTTTGAATGACAAAAACTATGACGAAAATCTATTGACATTTTCGTCAACGAATAAAAACTAGACGAAAATGTTAGATAGTGACGATTTGGGAAGCGATCCAGTCAGAACTGATGTCCTGCGTTTGTGGTAGATGGCTGCGCACATTTGTACTGTAACGTGCTGATATACCCAGCGGGACACGAGTTGGTCTCATCTTTCTGCGCGCACACACCAGAGCCGAAGCGTGCAGCCATAGAAACTACAGCGCGCGGACTAAATTAAGCTCTGTTTCGTTTCCGAATGGACAAATGCACACACAACATTATGTCTAAATGTCCGTTTTGGAGAGTATTCACGTAAAATATGTCGGCTTTGTCTTAAACAGTTGTGTGTGTATACTGTATCGGATGTGCATCAGATTCAGTGCAATTCTGGATCCGCATGTCATTGGAAATGATCCTATGTCTTAAAGTGACAGTGGGTAATAAACCTAATATAATGCGGTCTGTGTCCTTAATATTGATCAAGCAACCAAAGGAAAAGAGAAAGGCATCCACTGCTCGTTAATAGCCTTAATAAAGATTAATTATATTTAATTCATACAAATAAATATGTCTGCTTGAAAGAATAAAGAATGATGTATGCAAGTAGTTATAAAGAATGCATATATCATTAATTGAAAAGAAGACTGTGTAGGAAAAGTGGTTTTATTTAATTTTAAGATATTTAAGTCACTGTATTTAAATCTGTATCTGTATTGCATGTTCAAACTCTAAAATCAATTATATCAATTATTATATTAATTATATTATTATATTATAGGTTAATAGATGTTTTATATTATTAGTAAATGGGTTTGGAAATTCAAAATTAATGCATTACAATTTAACTAAATCCATTATATTGTAGTCGACTAAAATCTTATTATATTTCGTCGACTAAAATGGGGGGGGGGGTTGCATGGGTATAAAATGTGTCACCTTTTTCAGACCTTCTGAGTTTGCAGGTATGGTGCACGAAACTTCACGACAATAAATCATCAGAAATATTGCTGACTTGTGCGCGTCTCAAGCGCCCTCTTTACATTCGTCCTAATGCCTGTTAGTTGTCCGTGGATTTGCCTATTTGGTGTTTTTTAATGGAAACATCTTTAGACATGGAAAATCGATTTTACAATCGATTCAATGAACACTTATGTCTCAAAAATCGAACAGCATTTTTTCACAAAAGTGACAGCCCTAGTCTCCGACTAACCAGCTTAATCGCATTATTATACTGTCTTACTGAAATGGTTTTGTTTATCAGCTGTGGGCCATTATTACCTAAAATTGTTTCCATTAACACTGATTGTCTGTTGTTCTTACTACTTTGAGTAATGATAAAGGATGGAGTAGGATTTGTTTTACACAATGTTAGATCAGTTATTCACGATAGTGCTCTGCTAACGAATGCACCGTTTTTGATACAGTTAATGATACAGTTCCCACGTGTGCACCACAGTCCGTAATAAATTAGAAATATACACATCAGTTTTTGATGGACATACACTTTTTACTGCTTATGTAGAGGAATTACAGTTACAACATCTCATAATGTATGAGTAAAAACTTATCACTGCGAAATGTCCTGGTCAAGTTGTCCTTGTGATGAACGTCCGGGTTGAATAACTAGTTCTTCCAGTGTTTCATCATCGGACTCGCGCTTGAAATGATATGGTAAATTCGATGCCATCGTTACTGTCTTTAGTTTACAGTGTGTACAATCACTGAAGATTTATAAAGCTTCTGGAGCTGAAATAGAGTTCTGGTGATGGGCATTTCAATTCCAACACGTGTTAGTTTCCTAGTTAAAAACATGGACATGAACACCCTCTCAAGTCGTATTTACCAGTGGGAAGTTTGGAGATAATTTTGATACCCAAGTTCCCCGAGATGGGCAGGCCAAAAACTTTAAACATGGTGGCGGGGAAAACGATTGCTGCAGTGACTGGTATACTTAATAGTTTTTTCCACAATCGCTACATCGTCGTGTCTTGTTGGTAAAGTAGTGCATATTTACATATTTGAATACTCATTTGAAGCATATTGTATGTATTATACACAGCGAAAATAGCCTGTATTGGACTGAAATTGTGAGAGTCGTCAGCAAGATGACTATAGGTGAATGTTAATATGGTTGTCAATGAATGAGACGCTAAATATAGTTTTGGCTTCATAAAAAAAAATCCCAATTAATAGGCAAGAATAAACCTGGTGTCCTCCATGGTTCCTCCTTTCTGACAACAAAGCCCTTGAATATGGGATTAGCTCATAATCGTGACTTCAGAAGTGGGAAGTCGCTTTCTGAAAGCATGTGAGGGCAGCATTAATCTTCAGACGTTTTAGAGTCTTTGAGAAACACACATTGCATGATGTGCAATGTTATGTGCAATGTATATTATGTGAAAACGATGTGTTTTTGTGTTATGACTTTGATGTATGTAAACCTGTTGTAGAAAGAAAAAAAAACAAATTAGGAACCTTTAAAATAGTATGAGGCACTTTTAAAGGGTCAATTAAAAAAAAAGAATATTATACTGTATATATATTGCCTGCTTATTTGCATTTATAAAGCACATATCAATCCCTTATTCTGTATGACCATAGTCTAGAATCTAGATCCCTTAACCCTACCTCATTCATAACCACTACAACAACTACCTTATTTATTTACTATCAATAAGCATAAGTATATAACACTTGATCTATTTATGTATATACCTGCATTGGAAATGACCATGTTCAAAATCAAAAGGTGATTCAATTTATTTTGATCGCTACCGTAGACATCAGTGTTTATATCCCAACTATAGACTGTTTGTGAAGCTGTTTCACAGGACAACTACTCTCTCTGGGACAGTGGCAGCGTGAACGCAGATTTGAATGTTCCGCTGTGATCGTCGTACTTGTCAAAGGTTTAATGGACATAGCCAAATCATTGTCATTTAGGTTTAAGGTAATTTGAGATCGCAATCTTTTAATGATTAATTGTGCAGCTCTGATACACACCAATCTTTCTGTTAAAATTGTGTATTATTTGAGCTGTAAAGCTTTTTAAATTATCTTTTTTTTTTCTTTTTTTTTACTGTAGTTTTAGGGTTTATTGCTCCCCATGCTCTTCCATTATAAATTGCTCATTGTAATCCATCTTTATTTAAATAGGATAAATGGAAATTAATCTTTGTGAGAAACCAACATTATGCTACAAATGTTGTAGATATAGCTTAACTTGTACTGAACCCAGAATATTCCAGAATATTAGCTAAACTATCAGACAAGAAAATACAGTTATCCATCACAGCCATGTGTGACAGGTCGGCCACAATTCAACAGCCTTTTCTGCAACTGGTTCCCTGCCTGTTGCAGGTTTCCTCCATCACTGCAGACTACTGGCATTTGGCCTGCCAACATAATCATGATGGGGTAAGACACAAGGGCAAGGGCAGGTTAGCATCAACCAAATAGTCTAAGCCTATTACTGTGGTGTTTCAGTAGACAATCCAGAGAATTGTCTATTCTGTGGACTGGAGTGAACTCCTCATGTTTAATGGATTTGTTACTTTGCAGATCAAGATGCACTGCTAGAAGCTGCTAGCATCACCCCCTGCGGAGTTATTTCTGTCAGCGGTGCACATCAAATAACATGGTTCATCTGGAAACATTGTGCTTTACTTTTTAATGTATAAGTAGGGCTGCACGATATATAATTATAGCATCGATATCGCGATTTGCGCATCCACAATATTCACATTGCAGGGTGTGCAATGTCAAGTATAAGGATAGTAGTTGATCCGTACAGACCAGGATTAATTGCTAAGTTTAACCATCATAGAGTGAAAGTTTACCTTTTGCACGCATGTTAGATCCTGTCAGTTTAAACATTAAAGCGCTTTTAAACCATTTGAGCGCACAAAGATGCGAAATAGAACTCAATTCGGACCTCGGGTGCTGTTTTCTGTGGACACACACACACACACACACAGAGCAGCACAGACAGCATGCGAGCACCAAATTCCGTTCTCTTTTGCATCTATTTGTGCTTGAACGGACACATACGCGCAACTGAAAAGGGGTCTATTGAAATAAAGGTTGAGGTGACTTGTAATTTGTTTACTATTTTCACCACTCTACAAGATCACCCCAATCATTCTAAAATGATAAAATTTTTCCAGATAGAGCTATTAAAGTCATCTGGTGATTTTTTTTTTTTCTTCTTTTTTTTTTCTTCTCCATATCACAATAGCCTTTATCGCAGAAAAACTAAATATCGCAATGTCAGTTTTTTTTCCCAGTATCATGCAGCCCTATCTAGGAGAGAATAATGCTCTCTACGTGGGCAAAAACTGGACCATATTCTAGACCCTATGTGTGTATTACTGTATTTATCTCTATGCACTTTGAATGAGAGCATATGCAAATGTATTCAGATGAATCAGACAAGCCTTATACTTTCACTATATATTTTTTATCCCATCTGTTCACAGAGATCTAAACGTAGACACCTGCTAGTCTCTAAGAATGTAGTGTTACTGTTTCCAGTGCTCATAGCTCTTAGAAATGATATCCTGCAGGTTTGCCTTAGGCAAAAGATGCATGCGGTTTGTTCCCGACATGCAGTTGTTAATAGTAGCATTTAGCAAAAGACCAATCATAGAGCTTTGTACACCGGTACTTACTGCAACTATCAAGCAAGCATCTGGTGATTGGACCACATTTCAAAGGCAGTGAGGACTTACAGGTTGAATGAAACAATCTAAGCTAAATGTGTTACAACCAAATAACTCATTGTTGAGTGGCAAAGCAGTGTGTTGGCTAGAAACAGCTTATCATACAAGGTTTCACTGACACGTTTCCTGAATAGGCTATATGTAATTCATTGCTAATCCGGTGTTTTTTTTTTTTAACAGACACAGACTCATTATTTTGGTCTCAATTGCTAATGAAGGTGCTAGCACAGAACTATAGCTGCTTTAATGAGCTCCTATGACACAAGGAGGGCTATGACACAAGCTTGAAATACTCAGTGGTCTTAAAATCAATGAGCTATTTTAAGGTTGCATGGTAAGTCATGAATAATGTATGTAATAAGTTATGAAGAAAGGTATGAAGTGCAGAATTGGGCCACTATATGTTAAAGTTTGTTGTTTTTGCTTTACATGACGAATATGCTTAAAATGTGAACATTGCTTTAGTGACTGCATCAAACTTCCATTTTATTGGTTGGACAAGTCAAGTCACCTTTATTTATATAGTGCTTTATACAGATTGATTTCATAATGTGACACCCCCACCCCCCACTCACACACACACACTTTCAATTATTTTACTTCAATGAAAGGTTAGATTTTTGCAAATATTTTGAATGAAAGATCAAAAGGATAAACAATGCAGATTTATTTATTTTTTTACAGTTGATCATATTTACCAGGGGTGCCATTCATTCTGACCACAACTGTATATGACCGTTATGTACCCGACCGAATCAGAACGCAGATTTCAGTGCCGCTTAAATGCCTGAGCTGTCGAGGTCTCGGCAAGGGACTGTCTTTGAGTGAGTCATTGAACCGTTCATTCAACTAACACGTTCAAAAATTAGCTCATTCACTGTCTGTTTAGGCTTGTTAAGTGCAAATCCACAGAGCCTCTGTACAAATCACCATATTAACAGTCTAGTTATCATTAAAGGGGTCATGACATGAGAAACCAAATTTGCCTTGATCTTTTGGTATATAAGAGATCTATGTACTATTAAAACTTCCTGCAAGTTTCATAGCTTAAAGGGTCACTTCACCCATTTGCATTAAGGTTTGTATTGTTAGTAACCCAGTCATATATTATAATGATGGTGGAATTTTGCTTGTTTTTTTTCTGAGATGGGAGAAAAAAGGATTTAAGTGTTTTACTTCCGTCCTATCGTGACGTAAATATCGTCATTTTGCGTCACGATAGGACGGAAGATAAATTTCATTGCATATTAAGAAAACTACAGCCTTTAGCTCATTATTATTCAAGGGCGTGGGACCCACTCACCCCACCGGCCTATTACAGATCAGTGGGTGGGACTAAACCTGAAGAAACTAAACTATTAATCCGCCATCTTGCTTGGAAGACAGCAAGCTAAGCTAACAAGCGCTCAAGGAGTTAGATTTACCATAATGGCTGAATGTACGACACACGATATGGAAGACGAGGATTTTGAAAATCTTTTGCTCGAAACTGATGTTCGTGGCTATTTATACGAGCCACAATATAGCGAAGAGCAGCTGAGGCTGATGGAGGAACAAGAGACCAGCCCGGCGCAGACGAGAAGCTACGGACACAGATAGAGTCTGTCAGCTGCAGAGAATTTCAACGATGGCAATTTCTCCTGGACGAAATCTCTGAATCAGACGAGCACACGGACGTTGTGTTGTGATGTGAACCATCCTAGTGTCGCACCGCATATGTTCCAGGTATCATGCAATAATTCACCATATAGAAAGAAATACAAACGAGGAGTAATTCGCTAATGAGTTTGCCAATGTAACGTGGTTCGTTGTTGTGGGAAGAAGGAGGCGGGAACCGGCGAACATTTAAACATTTTAATAGTAAAATAAACAAATACAAAACAAAAGTATAAGCCAGCTGGCCACACACAACAGAAACAAAACATAAAATCAGGCCTGTTCCTTTTGTGCTTCCGCTCCTCCGTGTGAGATATGAGACCGCTGCGTCTCACAGGTGTCATTCATTAGCACTCGCGTCGTCCTCTCACGTCCCTCGCCCTCGTCCTGCTCGCCACAGCCAACTAACTAGACATTTAATGTGAAATGAATTTCAAACTCATTTGGCAGCTAGCCTTGTAGACGGAAGAGTGATTTCTCTGATGTTTGCGCTGTTCTGGATTAGTGGGAGTGGCTTGCGGAGCTGTGCAACGTGGTGCATTGTGGGAGTTGTTGTCTTACATAAAAATGCGCCCTAAAGTTATTTTCTGTCTTTTCTCGGTCAAGAGGGCACCAAATTCAAAATTTCTTTTACATTTCGACTACATATATAACCCACTTTCAATAAAGATTAATGTTGAAATGGGTGAAGTGTCCCTTTAAGACGTCCTCCCCATTATAAACGAAGCATTTATTTAATCAAGCTCTAAATACAGCTCGTTCTGGATTCTTTGAACTTAGTGACGTGACGATACGAAGTGACGTACCAGTTGTTTGCATATGACCGCCTCCAGCGCAGGACAACTACGCCTCATTTCGCATCGTTGTCGTGCGGCTCGTGCCCACATGTGTTCTCTCTCTCTCTCTCGCTCTCTCTCTCCCTCCCTCCCTCCCTCCCTCCCTCCCTCCCTCGCGCATATGAATCAAAATCAATTGAGAATTGACACGATGGTAATAGATTGGAAGACCGAAGTTTCACGTGGTAGAGAATTGTGTAGTCTACATGTGATACAAAATGATTAACGTTAATAATTTATGCATAAGCAGCACTGACGTTAGCCAATCATAACAGTGGGCGTTAACACTGAACTCTTAAAGGGGAAAAACCTCAAAAACAGACTGTTTGAATCAGAGGGGGAGAAACAGGGTGGGAAAAGGTCATAAATCACTACATTTTTAAAGTTTTTTTGTACAAAAAACTATAGTAATACTATAATTGCACCTAAGGGAACATAATAAAACAAAACAAAAAACCATGTCATGACCCCTTTAATAGCTTATTTAACATTTAATACACATCCACAACGTGTAAAACAAGAAGGGCATACCCTTATGGAAAAAAGCAAATAGCGGTTCTTGCGTTTGCTTGCATTCTAATGCCCGTTAGTAGTACTGTAGCTGTTATTGTGAAAAAATATAACATTTACAATTGTTTAAAATAAGATCTATAACACTCATTTACAAAATAGTGGGTGAACTTTCATTTCATACTAACTGTTATTATAAGTATTTTTACATTTAAAAATATGCACTTCTGCTTTAAGAAATTGAACGGTTCCTTTTTTTGTGCATGATTGTCTGTTCTTCCTAATAAATTGTGTGGAAAATTGAGAATTAGGGACAATCTGGGAGAAATGTAAAAATGTATTATATCTCCCAGTCCCAACATAGTTTTAAATTCTCATACTATTTAACTTTCCAATTGCTACTTTCTTGCTCCGCACTAGGGCTGGGTATTGACACAAATTTCACAATTCGATTCTATTTCGATTCACAAGTTTGCAATTCGATTTGATTTCGATTTGATTCAATATTAATTATTTTGGGTATCAGGTACAATACATGGCAAATTTTCTCAAGGAAAACAAATCTCTTAACTAATTCTGTAAACTATGGGAGTCAGTTGTAGCCTACTATAATTTTGAAGGTAACAATTAACTGATTTGTAACTATACAAACACTTAAATTACACTTTTATTTATTTTTATATGAAGTTATATGAAATATAAACATTTAAATGGTGGCTGTCATAAAAACTTGCCAGATTTATTCAAACATGCATTCAATATCGAAGAACATTAAAAATTATAATGAATATGTAACATGGTGCATATATTTAGCAAAATGCTCCTCTCTAGAGTTAATTTTTCTAGCCGACTAACGAGTTTATGGTCACATGGTTTTTCTGAGGTAAATGTGACGTTACAAATGACTTGTGCACAATATTCTAAGTCTTAAGGTAGCTTCAGAATTTCACCTTTTGTTTGAAATGAAGGCCTAGTTTAGATTGATAATGACTGAATTTACTTTGGGGTGAACTATTCCTTTAAAAATCATACTTTTCAAACTTTTATGTCATTTTTTTAGAGGTATATGTTTTCAGCCTTTCTCAGTCGTGTCTCAGATGTTATTTTATTCCGTTCAGACCATTTGTTTCTTCAAGGTCATAGAATTTGCTTTTACCATTTATTAAAATGTCCTGTTGCAGTCTCTGATTTGTTCCTCAATGATAACCTTTTAAGCCTTTACTTTTTTTTTTTTTTTTTTGTGACTGTTCAATGAACAATGTTCAACTCATGCTGCTAAATATAGCGCAGAATAAAGCTTAACCACAACATACTGTTTTTGTTTCTTTTTTCTTTTCGTGGTCAGGATTAAATATCAGGTCAAGACCATTTGAGAATTGAATTTGGATTGATCAGATCCGAGGCAGAGCGAGACGCCATTGAGTCCGTGATGAGGCCATGTTTGCACAATGGCAGGCTGTAATACCGTTCACTATCAGAGGCGGATATCTGAAGCGGTGTAAATGTGTAGAACTGAGGGACTCTTTTATTTGCAACACTTGTCTGCCGAAAGAAGCAGGCAGTTGTCCTGAGGGAAGGGAGAACCAGGGGCTGAAGAAAATAAATTATAGACCGTTACAAAATATCCTGCTGAGTTTTTCACATTTCTTCCTCGCATCTTCCTTCCACTATCTGTCATTGCTTTGCTTTACACTAGAACTGTAGTCATTTTATTAGTTTGTTCATCTCTAGAAGGTGTTTTACAACCTGAATGACATCTGATTTTGCGCTCTTTCAAAAGCCCAAGACCGACTGAGACTTTTTGAAGTGAGTAATAATAATGTCGAATGAACATTTTCTAGCACACCTACAGCGTTTACGCTTTTTTTTTTAATGCAGTTGGGGGAAAAGTTGAGAGCACTACTGCACTTTTTCCAAAATCACTGGAGAAAGGTTGACCGTTTAAATGAGTCACAAGTCCCATTTACAGTCACCACATACACATGCCATGTTTAGTCATATAGAAGGACCAATTGAGTGATTTTCTCTAGAGCTCAGCTCTTTGCACTCCACAACTACTAAAACATAAGAGTATTTGATTAATCTTTTTGTCAGATAATATCCAGCAGAGTTAGATGATTGGATATCTGATAGGTTTCAATTAGTAATTTCATTAGATTTACAGGATCTAAGGACTGTGTTGAGAGGATGTAACAAAGAAGGTAATACTCATTAACTGCAATTAAAAGTAAATCCTTCAGGTAATCAGAAAACAGGCTATGCGGCTTCTAGACAGTGTTAACTTAAATGAATTTTTTTTTTTTTTTTTTTTAAATTTTGTCTTTTTTAAATCTTTAAATTTTAAATCTTATTTGTGACCTAGTGTTTACAGTTAAACACATAGCCTAATAATTTAAAAACACTCAAATATAATCTAAAAATTTATATAAATGAAAATTTACTGTAAATTTATAATATTGTGGTGCCTAAATTCACTTCTAGCGCTTGTACTGTAGCATTTAAAATGATTGATTTTAGTTTATAGGGTTTTATTTTTAATTTATTTAGACAGTATAGTCTAGAATTGTTTATTGAATTAATTGAATTTTAATATCAACCATTAAATAGTTGGACTTAACATATAAAATCATTATTTGCTTATTGTTATCTGCCAGAATAATGTAATGTAATATTGGTCCCCCAGTAAACACAAGTGATTACCTGGATTATTTATTTTTTTTTACTCCAGTAACCAAACAATATACCCTTATAAGGGCATTTGTTGCTATTCTACCAATTTTTCCTGCAAGTTTTGAAATAGCATTTGTTAAACCTTATTTGACAGTGAAAGCAATGATTCACATATAGTTGCTGCTTGAAAGGTTTCTGAGGTTGTAGTCTAGTAGTCTATCTTTGCCAGCTAAACGTGCTTCTTGACCAGAAAGTGACACTTCCAGCAGAAGAGAGGTGGAGAGATGGGTCATCTTACCAGATGGCCACAGCAGGGAAAGGGGCTCAATGAGGGGCTCTTACTTTGACAAGACTATTACAGCAGCAGTGTGTCTGAATTTAGTTATTTTTGCCATTAATAGTGTTTCCTAAGACTCTCAAAATGTACACATTCTTGGTACGCCATATACATTTTTTTTTTAAAAAGAACAAGTTTAGTAATAATAAATAAAAACATTAAATTCATTATTGGAAAATAAAATTTAAAATAAATTAAAGGGAAAAAAAGCACCTTTTTAAGAGTTTTGACATTTAGTTTTCAGTCTCTCAAGTTGTGGGACATTATAGATACCACCAGATATGACTTGTTTATAATGAAATACTATCCAAAAAAAATAAAATTATTTGACAACTCCAAAATTAACCCTAAAACGCATACTCTGGTCTTATCAACCCTGGATGTCATTCACCACCTTCCCCCTCATTCATTAATTTTTTTTTTTTTTTTTTTTAAGTTTGACTACAACATTCTTAGAATTCCTCAAACTATTTATTATAAACAAAATAACAGAATAAACAAAATTATAAAAGAATGTCTTTTTTAGTTTATTTTTTGTTAAAAGTGGGCAGGGACGGTAGCGATCAGGTATGCAATAGTTTACCTATACTTTTCCTGTGCAACAATAATTGAATCCCTGATGATTCAATAAGTACAATGCAACTTCATTCCTCAAGGTGGCAATGTCTAATACACAGTGATGACGTGACGTTTCATTCATAATTACCGCAGACATAAAACAAAAGAATACAAAGTATAGATATACAAAGTATAATCAGCAAAACTAAATGGCTCAAGTGATTTATTTCAGAGCAAGTAATGTACGCAATCAAATATTAGTGTCACTGTAACTTGATGGTGGATCTGGTGGGGAAGCTGTCAGCGATAAAAAAAAAAATATCGATTTTGAAGACGCTGTAAATGATAGTTTGGAGAATATGGTTGAGATCGCAAAAATGAGCCAGAAGCTGAATCTACTGGGGAAATGAGCTTTGACAATGACAGTGATGATAGTAAAAAAGCATCTGCTTAAATTGAGCCATTACAAGTTCCAAAAGGTAACGAAATATGCTTTGCTCTATTCTTTTGATATTGTAATTAAAATATCAGGAGAGTTTTATACTATTGCGGCAGTTAGAGATCTATCCATGCTAGATATAGATCCGGGTCGCTAACGAACCGAATATGTAAGAATGATTGCAAAAACCTTTCAACAGTGCACATAATTGGTGAGCTGGTGTGCATACGTGGTAAGAATAAACGATCAAATAAAACACAAGAAAACGTGGAGGGAAGCGCTTTTGAGTACAAACATTTTTGGGGACAGGGACACGTTTACTAGGATTTTTCTCCGTCTCTGGAGATGGCAATCATGATGATAAATGTTCATTAATTATTAGGGGTGCAACAGATCGCAGTTGATCTATGATCCGTACAGACCAGGCCCTACGGTTCGGGACGCATGTGATTCGCGGATTAACTGCTAAGTTTAACCATCATAGAGTAAGTTTAAGAAAGTTTATCATTTGGATGCGTTTTGTCTTGCCAATTTACACATCCAGACACTTGAAGTTTCAGACAGCGCTCAGACACTAAATTGATTCCTCTTTCGTGTTTACTTGCACTTGAATGGACACACAATTACATCAAAATGCCTATCTCTGCAACTATTCTCTCGGTTATATCAAGTGAACAGTTGAGAAAGAGACCAGATGTATGTCAGTATACCGTGCATTCGGCCTTAAAGTGACTGCAGCCTAATATTCCTGCTGTTGTCTCTGTCATAAATGTTAATACAATAAAATAAAAACATCGTCATCATCTACCATGTTCTAGAGAAAAGAAGATTGTGAGGAGAGCAGTCAGGAGGAAAGTTATGACGACAGCTTGTAGGATAAGTGTGCCGTGTAAAGTGTGAGTACCAAGCAGCATTTCCAGCTGCTCCCTTGAGAACCAGACCAAAAGAGTTTTGTGCCCCCCTGTTCATAAGTTCTTCACAAAATGTAACGGTGTAGGTTAGAGGACAATGTTCGCTGTTTGTTATAGTTAAGTATTGCTTCTGCCCCCTTATAACTCAGATATATTTCTCCACTCACTAAAGGCTTGCTTAGAGCCGAGGCTTAAATAGTTCATCATTTTAATTGTTCAGCCTGACAGCCATAATATTAAATGTAGATTAAAGATGAATTCCCCTGGAATGCATAGTAGTATGTTGCACCTGCTTCAGTGTGATGTGTAAACATATGCAATTATCAGCATGTTTGTTTATTTTTTCTTTGTTTAAATTTGAATCTGACTTATGTCATTCAAATCAGCTTCATTGGTTGACTAGCACATATTGGTGCCATGTCTGTAAGGGCAATTTTTATTTTAAAGTGCTTGTATGCCTTTCAAAATGTTTGTTTTATGGTTTTGAGTTAATGAATTTCTGCTTCAGCAGTCTTCCTGTATAGAGTTAATGGCTACACGTCCTGACTGCCCATTTCTCCTAGTCCTTGACTCATACCGTAAATACATGAGTGCTGTTAATGAATGTGTGATAATGAATGGCCACTGCTTTAATCTATGTTACATCGGTCCCCTTTGTAAGATCTCTCCATGCAATTGCCAAAGACAGCATTTCGTTATGGATATGTATTTCCACATAAAAGAAAATGGGCCTTGCCTTAATTCATTATCACCAAGCTTAATGATTAATTTCAGTGTTAAAGATCCCATAATATGAGGTGTGTAGAGATGTCATCTTTAATGTTTGAACATGGGCATCACTCAGAATTGATATGTCAACTGTTTTTGGTGACAATTATACAATTTTGTGATTTTCAGTTTGGTGAAAGATGTGCATTTACGGATGCATATCTGCTTGTAGTGGTTAAAGCACTAATAAAATTTCATAAATCAAATTGTTACATATAGCATCAACTTTTTGCTAATTGTTAGATGTGGTTAATATTTAACCATACTGTAGAAAAGGATTAATAGGTTTTCATTATTAAATGGTAAAATTAAGACACTATAAGGGATTTTTTTGTACCAATCTCAAAGTGCAGTTCTGTCTCTATAGCACTCCTACTATCATTCATTTAAAAAAAAAAAAAAACAAAAAAAAAAAACAGATGTTGCCATGGTGCCATATCTATTGGCTTAATCTTGGGATACCAGCTGTGCTTCCCTATCATTATAAATCTCACTCTGTCATTTGAGTGATGAGTTAGACGCATATTCTCTTATGAACCACAGCAAAATCTCTCATGAAATTATTACCCAGATTCTGTGTGTTCTGAGGCGTGCAGAAAAGCCAGCTTTTGTTCCGCAAGGGCATTCAGAGGGCTGTGCGCCCCCTCTGCAGAGGTTTCTGGCATCCTGAGGGTGGAGAATAATGGAAATAATAAAGACCCCTTTCTTCATTTTAAATGTCAACAGAGTAATTGACTACACGTCCTGACTGCCCATTTCTCCTAGTCCTTGACTCATACCGTAAATACATGAGTGCTGTTATTGAAATTCGAGGTATTCTTTATGTAACGCTGAACATGGTAGGCTTCATAAGAAATCAATTGGGGTGCTCTTTCAGTGAAAGTAGAGAGTAGACCTCAAAAAGACCATAAGCAGTAGCCTACTATGTGATACACTGTTTTACAGTGCTTTTGCATTGTTCTCCTTACAGAAAGCAAAAATGTGTGACATTCTGAAAAACTTTGTTAATATGCAGTTTTGTCAGATATCATTGTTGTGTTGTGGCGTTAGTTAGAGTATATGCCATGTTTCCTGCATGTAGCAACACACACTGAGAGCCAAATGCTCGCTTCGCAAACTCTTTTAAATTTGTAGAGATTTTCCGATACCCTTTTTCCCTTCCTGATATCGATTCCGATACTTGGACTCAGGGTATCGGCCGATACCGAGTACTGATCCGATACCTGGGTGTGTATCAATGCAGCTGCAATTCATACTAGCACTGTATGATTTGATAGAATTATTTTATGGTGTGCTTCAGACTTATCCTTTAATTAAACATGAACAAATACATACAGTGAACTAACGTTGACTCATTGTATTCCGGACATCATGGTATTCCGGACACTTGACCTTTTCCGCAAATTCTATAAATAAATACTTTCAGGTCATGGCATCTATATATATCCATGTCATCTTCGCCGCCTCGTCTTTCGATTCCGACCAACCCGATGTTTCCAGAGCCAGTGGTTTCAAAGAAATCAACGTGAGTTTCTAACGTACACCAATGACTGTTCAGAAAATGGCGGGGGAGGGTTTTCCGGCAGGACACTTTGAGTTATACTTTGCAAATATTTGTACTTTTTTAAGGGATACACACGTTCAATGAGGCACTTTTTCTGACATCACTGCACCCTCATTAAAACACCTCAAGTTAAATGAACGTTAATGTTAAATGGTGTTTTAATTTATACGCTTACAAATATACAACATATGAAGATTAATATCATTATTTCACCAGCTTATAGTTGTTAAAATGTATGTGTTTTGTATTAAAAATGACTCCTTTTTAACCGTTGTTCCGGACACTGCGTCTCCCGAACTTCAAATGCAGCCACACATCTAATACTGTAAACTGAAAAGGGTATTTTAGTTAAAAAGTGCAACAAATAAATCTAGGAATCTAAAAAATTATATATGAATAATATAAGAAAATAATCTCTTTATAACTTAAAGTTCAGAAACAGTTTAGTTAAATAAACGGCATTTCAGTTTTGACAGCGGCTCGTCATTCAGATCAATAAACTCGTTGTCGGTTAATACATTTTGTTGGTTATATTTATCGCTCGTTGGCTGTCTTTTGAAAACTTTTCTCTTTGTTTGAATGAAACTTCCAGAGATTGTTGATTCAGGCGCGGCTCATTATTCTCTGCCCTTGCCTGTGTGTAAACATCGTGTTCTGCGGGGGTGACACGTATTCAAATGCTTTAAGTTACTCGTGTTGAAGTTGCTAATACTTGTTCCACCCCTCGAAATTGCTGTATTGCATTGAGACATGTCGCCGTTTTACTGGCTGGTTGGTCCAGTCTGAAATACTGCCAAACAGCAGACGTACTGCTAGTGCGCGCGTTTTCTTCTTCACTGATCTAAACAGTGGTTGCTTGTGGCAACAGCACAACTTCCTGTGTTGCCACAAGCAACCACTGTTTAGAGCAGCAAAGAAGAATTGATCTCTGATTTGCAGCTTTAAGCGTTAAGCACAACTAGGTATTGTTTAAGAAAATGGTATCGGATCGGTACGTAGAAGTACTCGCTGATACCGATGCCAGAATTTGTATTGGTCTCAGCGGAAAAACTCGGAATTTTTTTTGTTATTTTAGTTTTATTTATGTATTATAATATTATTAATATTTTGAATAAGCTTTTTTCACTTTTTGTTTTATTTTTAGTTTATATTTAGCTTTTATATATTTTTATTTCAGTTTTAGCAATTTAATATTTTAATTTAAACTTTCCATTTTCATGTAATTTTTTTCGTCTAATATTTATAATATATCTATTGTATTTTAACTTTATTTAAATTATGAAAACAGCTTTGATAGTTTAGTTTTGAAATTAACCACACTGTTATGAACAGGTTATTGTATATGAGTCATACTTTTCAAAATGTTCTACTTGTCGTGCTTGAGTGAACAGTTAACAGTTTGAATTAGACTTATTTAGTTGGTGAAATGTAACTGCTTCTGAGTTGCAGCTGACTCGTGAATAATATTTCAGTCATGTCCCATTCCAAATGAATCGGGAACTGTTGCTTGTAATTAAAGAAGATACATATTCACAGTAGTTTTGTTGTAATAGTAACTGGTATTCTGAAAAACCTAAAAATGTTTAACAAAATATATCATTAGTTTAGCATGGAGTATTCTTCTTTTATAATATTTTAATTTAATTAAAAAAAAATGAACTTGATCAAAACAAAGACCCCTTTTAAAATGCTCATTTTTAAAATGCTCATGGTTCCAAGACATTTTTTTTTTATTTGTCTTTGTGAGTTAAAGGTAGGGTAGGCAGAATTTTTCTACATTTTTTTCCCCGCAAATTAGTTAAACTGTCTATATCAACACATAGTTAAAATGTAAGTACTCTGAAAAATAAAGTATAAAAATCAAGTGTCTGTAGACCTCTCAGGGCTGCAATAAACACAGCTACTTATTTCCATTCAGGACGAATGAAATTATTGGCTGGGCGACTGTCACTCTCCCTCGCTACCATGGCTACCACCCCTGCTGCTACAGGAGCTGGCCACACGCGCGCACCCGTTTGACTCGAGGAGTGGAAGAAGCACGGACGCTAGGAAGAAGAATCACAATTATGGCCGAGAATTGAGCAGTCAAAATTCCCAGTACCTGCATATAAAGTGCATCAAGGGGCTGAAAAGTGACTGCAACAGTGCTTTCATCGTGGAAGCTCTTACATGCAAAACACCATATATGTTATGAATCTTACACGAAATTCACCTTCATCACAGTGTAACTGATGGTAACGGGAAAACTGTGTATCAACCTGTTTTTAGCTTTGAGTTTTCCTTATGTTAGCTTGTTACCGAATCAAACTCAATATATTTATGCTGGCTTGATAGTGAGTACTAACAGTCATGTTAGTTGTTTATATTCATAATGATAAAGTTAGGTATTTTATTACATGTGATTCTGACATGATGTCACTACATGCACTGCTCCTCTCCGCTCGGCGCTGGTAAACGCGTCCTCCAGCTGAGCGCGGTCGGCATCGCGCGTTCATGTGTTTTGGGGGCGTGGCTTTGGAAGGAGCCCAGACGGGAGGGGGTGGGAGTGAATGGAATAAGTAGCTGTGTTCATTGCAGCCCTGAGAGGACTACAGACACTCGATTTTTAAAATTCACTTACATTTGAATTATTTATTGGTATATAAAGACAGTTTAAACAAATTTGGGAATTAGTTTTTTTTTTTTTTAAGTCCTGCCTACCCTACCTTTAATGGCAGTGATAGACCAAAATGGCAATCTCTACATCCTTACCTCCACATTGTGGGCAAAAATATGATTGGTTGAAGGCGGCTGCACAGTGTGTCGTGGCAGGCCACTTGGGCAGATCCAGGAGGCTTAAATGTGCACACGCAGATCAAGAGTGGCTGGGGTGGCACAAAAGACAGTGGGAGATGCAGAGAAATGCGATGATGCAAGCGGAATAATCTAGCACGAACTGGGCCACTGCAGACAGAAGCATGGTGGGCTGGGGGAGCCCTCGCATTGGGGACAAGATGTTGTCACACTAGCTCGAAGGAAGAGAGTGGGGGAAAAAAAAGGGAAAATGAAAGGGGTGGGAGGAATGGAAGATGCTGTACTCCTACACATGTGCTGAAACACTACAAACATGCAGTTCTTTATTGCATTCAAACAAGATGGACCCCGACTGTCTCTTTGGTGTGTTTTATTCCTCATATTTTGTTCCTTCTGCAGGGTGAGATATGAAGTGCTAAAATCCCATCAGACAGTTCTGTGGATTTTAGGTGACATTATGAGCAGGCTGATCTTTCTCTGTAAGACCCATGTTGGCACTTGGACACACATTAACTAGACTTTGATTTGATTTGGTCTCCTCTTTTGGTAAATGAGTAGTGTCTAATTTATTTATATTTCATTACAAATCACAATACCATTCACAAGTTTGGGTTTAGTCTTGTTTTTTTCGTAAAATAAAAATTAATACTTATGCTAGGACACATTATTCAAGGATGACAGTAAAGACAATGTTACAAAATATATATATTTTTTTCATAAATGCTGTTCTTTTGCACTTTCTATACATCAAAGAATACTGAAAATTGTGAAAATCACTGTTTCCACAACAATATTAAGATGCACAACTGTTTTCAACATTGACAATTAAAAATAAATGGTTCTTGAGTACAAAATCAGTATATTAGAATGATTTCTGAAGCATCATGTGACACTTAAAGACTGTATCTGTATCATTAATGATGCTGAAAATTCAGGTTTGTCATAAAGTGAAATATATTAAAATAGAAAACATTTATTTTATACTGTATATTATCAGTATAAAATTTGAAATGTAAAATGTAAATAAAAACATTTATAGCATTTTGGCCGATACTGATAAATCAATTATTATGTCTTGGCCGTTAACCAATAAATGGAAAATATATTAAAATTCTATACTAAAAACTATAAGCAGCCAGTATTGTATCATTATTGGCCAATGTTGTATTGTTATTGGCCGATTGAATTGTTACCAATGTTGGCTGTTGACCATTAACATACTGATTCATTCTGTGCCCATATTAAATTTGATTTTAAATCCTTGAGTTTTAATGTAAACTTTTGGGCCCCACTTGATACTACTTTGCTTTTCAGGATCAAAGATTGTCTTTTGCTGAAACATCTGGCACCTTGATCAGTGTTGTTCTGAACGCAATTTATTCACAGACATACATTTTCCCATCAACCATTTAGGATTTCCCAGAACTAATCGGCGTCCTTCCTGGTTCCCACTGTTATTGTGTAGCTCATGACGGCAGGAATCCAGACTAGTAGACTAGACGAATGAGAGG
The DNA here is from genome assembly GCA_031834385.1 of Semotilus atromaculatus. Taxonomy (NCBI): domain Eukaryota; kingdom Metazoa; phylum Chordata; class Actinopteri; order Cypriniformes; family Leuciscidae; genus Semotilus; species Semotilus atromaculatus. The sequence goes on from JAULUF010000044.1 coordinate 28,068,527, forward strand.
CATATCAAGCAGGAGATCCCTCAAATCTCTAATCACAGCACATCCAGGCCTACCGAGGAATGCTGGGTAATTCTATTACCGGTACAGCGGGCTGTTGTTCAAAGCTTTACATTAACTTTAAAGTTTTTACTTTTTATAGATGGTGGATTTGAACAGTCATGCTATTACTGTAAATGTTAAACAAAGTATGTTGTGGCTGGTTTATACAAAGATTAGACTGACTTAATCCCTGTTAAAGGTTAAATAGTGCAGCCTTTGTTAGATTAAGATCGGCTCCACAAGCTGTTGTTGAAAGAATATCTTGCTGGACAAAGATTTAGATATATTAGATTGGACCAAGCACACATGTCATATTCCTGCATCTTTTATTCATAATCTAGGTCACATTGGGATTAAATACAGTATATTCAGGGGTCATCTCTCCCAAGAAGCTTGAAACAATCATTTTCAAGCAATCATTTTGCTTATCTCTCATCTATCAACCCATCTTTTTTTTAATAATGATCAACTCTAAATCTCAAAGCAGGTGCTTTTTATTGAACTAATAATATGCACATTAATTGTCTTCAATACGGATAGACACACTTTTACTGACTTGTTTTCCTCTTAGCAAGTGAAGCATATGCTAGCTAACATTTAGATGTGGACCCCATGCAAGCATGTAAGAGTTTTCAGCAGAAGTCACATGACTGTGCAGTGAAATATTAAAGACTGGGTGACATTTGTGGGCTCGGCTGTGAGCTAAAAGGTCAGACTGAATGCAACTCTTTCCCTCAGTGCTGTGAAAAAGTGTGCTTGGAGAGCGGCTGAGAGGATTGGGCCCTGGTGGCCAAAATTCTGTTTAAATGAACACTTATAATTTTGAAATACATCTGCATCTAAGTACCAACAAACTTTGTTTGTATTTAAAGGTGTTTTACATGAAGGAGCTATCAGTCAGATTGAACGGATTATTTGGGTGCATGTAAATATATTTAAGTAGCCTAATAAGCAAAAAAAGTAATAGCTAAGGTACTTTTTTGAAGTAGGATTGATTGATCTCCTTGAAGCTTTGACAGTACGATCAGGCTACAGTAATAGAGATAGAGTTTATTTGAAATAGAATTCATTTGAAAGAGAAATATTTTGTAACATTATAAATGCCTTGTCACTTTTGATCAATTTAATTTGTCCTTGCTGAATAAAAGTAGCCTAAAACCCAAAAACTTTGAACGCTAGCATTCCCTACTACAATTAAATAAGGCTATTTCAGTTTGGTTCTTGAGCGATTGGACAGATCATGTAGATGTGCAGAATTTTTTTATTCGATCCTCCCAGGTTTGTAAAAGATTTACACAAAGAACAGGAAGAAATCCTAAGATTACATCGACACCAGGCTTTAAATGTGAATATTTATTAATCATTTAGCTACTCAGCAATTCTTGGTTCATGACATTTTTCAACACAAATATTGAGACTTTTTTTAAGTGTGAATGAAGACTGCATCCCCGGGGGTAATTTTGGGAATCACTTGCTTAAGAGGCCTAATTATTGGCTCCTCTGGAAAAAAGAAAAAAAAACACAAAACAAACCGTCTACTATGTTCTCTAAGGAATAGGAATAGACTTTATCTAAAGATGATTCTGTGCTTTAAAGATTACACACATTCAAGTCATGAGAGAGTATGATATTCTTACAAGCAGCAGAGAGTCCAAATGCGCCCACTTCAGAATCAAACATACTGTAATGAGAATGTGGATAAATAGGAAAATGTCTCACTTGACAAATGCACAAGGAATATTCAGTACAGTTCTACAGCTTCCATTCGTATCGTTTAAGATCCCAAACATACTGTATCAGGGTTCTCAAGTTTTATCAAAAGCTTGGAGTGAGATCACATGCGGTTTGGGGAGGAGGCCTAATGGGTTCGCGCAATGTTGTTGGTTACCTAGTAACGAACGAACGAACGTACGGTGGCCGAGAATGTTCCGTCAACTTCCGCGTGTTTGCGCATCAATGTTGCCTAGTAACGAATGCAATCTGGCCGAGATACGTGCAGGCGGCAGGAAACTTCACTTTGTGTACCTGCGCCTCATATACAACTTTATATATAAAGCTTGCAGGACAACTTGGTTGGCATTGCCTTTTCAGCGTGAGAAATACACGGTGTGGCGTGTGAACTGGTTAAATTGCGTGTGTCTCACGGCCAATGCGTGAGACTTGAGAACCCTGCTGTATATAATGTGAAAGGTTATAGCAAGAACAAGCCACAACAAAAATCAATGTCTTTAATTGGCCATGGGACCTGTTGATGTTTTGAATGAGGTCATTCTTTAGTTTAGAGGCATAGATACACTAATCTTTAGATTTTTTTTTTGGAAATGGAACGCAACACGAGTAAGCTGAAATCTCAGCACAAGTCTTATAGGAGGGCTGTAGTTCCCCGATTTCTGTTTATTTTATTTTGCAGTCCAGATAAGAGCTGGATGGATTGGATTTGGCAAGCAGAATATGCTGACTCTCCTGCATGGCATCGCTTAGAAGAATCACAAATTGAAGGTGTCCTCCTGGCTGCTGCACCATTTATTTCCCTGATTTTCTGAGTAGAAAACAACTGCCAATCTGTTATTACTTGCAAGGTTTGGGCAGATATCAAGAAATAATTCAATTGTATGCAAATTCTATTTACTGCAACCTTACTCTACCACCTATTCTTACAGATAAAATAGATGAAGCAGTTTTATCTCAGAAAAACTGGATAACTTTATTTGTTTGTCCATTTTTTTTATAATTTTTAATTTATAGTTATTTTTAGATTGTATTCTTTTTCAGTTTATTTATTTGATTCATTCATTTTAGGGGTTCAAAGGAATCTCTGGGACGGGGGATCTTTTTAATTGTTTTATTTTACTTATTTTTGTTAATGTTGTATGGGATAGGTTGTTCCTGTGAATATGGATGATATAGCTTATCTCATCCATACATGTTTGTATTTTAGATAGCCTATGCTTTTCCATGTGATTGTGAAAATGTAATAATTATAATAAAATTATAAAAATGACAAAAACTGATAATAAAACTGAATGTGGATTTGCTGATTTTTGTTGCAACCACAGAGATTACAACTCTGATGTGGCATCGAATTGCTTTGCAAAAAGCAGGAAGGCATTAACAGGGCAACAAAACAAACTCCGTCAGCTTAGCTCAAACCAAAAAACTCTGTAGCATTTTCAATTAAAAACTTGAAGCACAGCCAGCTTGCAATGATTCCATTAGCACCGGCTCTGGTGTGGAAGTGCAACGAGTGTGGCCTTGCAAGGTTGCATCGGTGCTGTTGCATTAAGAATAGTTACATCACAATGAGGCTACGAGGTATATGTGAATCATTAAACGGAAGCTAGAACGTTTTGCGTGTGTCTAAAGAAAACTCTACAGCTTCCTGCTGTTTTCGTTTGACGGAGTGTAATTACTTGAGATAGAACACTAGATTTGCTTTGCTCCAGGCCCCCACACTTGCACACTAGGCTTGTGTGACTCACTCAGGCGTCCAGAGGTGAGGAGAAGGTCTTGTGGGGTCAGAGGAAAAGCTCAGCAGGCGTGCTGCTGTGGGATTTAAGAGTGACACAGGCTTTGGGTCATTTACAGCTCTAAATGAATGACTTCTTGTGTGTGTGTGTGTGTGTGTGTGGAGAGAGAGTCTTTACTTCATTAAAACAATGTTTGTGTGTATGTCATTATGCTTTTTATGATTCTCTTGTGCTGCTGTCCCTTAAAGCTGACGTTTTGCTTATCTGGGCCTAATATTAGAGAGACTAGAGGATTGAACTAGGGTCACAGGGCTTGTGTGGTCACATGATTCCTAATTAGGGAGAATACAAACCAATCTGTGATTGGCGTGAGACTGAGACTAAAGACAAGTATGATTTGTGGGTAAGGCGAGGGTTCATAGTTTTACCTCAAAATTGTGGGACAAATCTGCCATTGTTTGTTTAATTTGACAGTTTTATTCAAGCAATCCAGAACAAAAAAGCGTTCATTCACCGTTTATATTTTACATCATTAACAAAGTGTCCTGATATTTTTAACAAAGCAACACATCAATGCTGTCTCTTACTTGTATGTCTTTGTTTTCTCCTAGCAAGTTGTAAGTGAGACAAGTGGGGCTGCACAATTTGCCTAAAAAAAAAAAATCATATGGCTATTATTCTGTCATGTATTGTGATTTGAACGGCACTATAAGGCTGATATGTTTTTAACTTATTTGGTAACGATCACATCATTTACTTAGCCCAGCTGAATGTTTGCTGTTGCAGCAGCGGCCAATGAGCTGCGGCTCATCGTTCAAACCAATAACGGTGTGTTGCTGTTAGCAGTATAGCGCGCCTTCCAAAAACGCTCTACCTTCCCCAGCACCACCTGTATAGATCTGCTACAGGGGTTAAATCATGTATGTTACATTTCTTACATGTACAGAATGTCTTAAATGCTCACAGCAATGTCTGTGAATGTATTTGCTGTAGCAAGTCTCTGTACTTGCTCTGCAGCAGCAGCGTAGCAGATCTATTCCACCAAGACCAAATACATTAGCATTGCCATATCCATTGCCATGCCAATCTCCATTAACATACCAATCTCCCGAGAGTTGTCATGACAGAAATCATTTAAATGCCAATTTTCTATAGGCTATATTTATTATAGGCCTAATTCAATAATAATAAGCTGTCTGAAAGGGATGTCCAGGTACTAACCCGAATTGTATCCAAAAAACATAAAACAATAGCTCTATGGTTTAGCTCCAATTCACTGCAGAATTAAATCTGCACCTCGACTCTCCTGTTTCCACCAAGACTGTTCGTCAGGAGCTCCACATAGTCAATAATATTTATGCTGCCAACAATGCAAATTTTAGGATGTGGACAATGTGAAACATGTATTGTTCTCTGAGTCCACCTTCACTGTTTTTCCCACATTTGTGGGAGTTACGTTTTGGAGAAGCACCAAAAGAGGCTTAACCCGGACTGTTGCCATCCAGAGTGAAGCACGGGGGTGGATCAGGATCAGTGATGGTTTGGGCTGCAATATCATGGCATTCACTACTGTACTTGATGTTTGTGTCACTGCCAAGGACTACCAAACCATTCTGGAGGTCCATGTGCACCTAATCGTTCAAACGTTGTACCCTGAGGGGGTGCAGTGTATCAGCATGATAATGCACCAATACACACAGCAAGACTTGTGACAGAATGGTTTGATGAACATCAAAGGGAAGTTGAACATCTCCCATGGCCTGCACACTCACCAGATCTAAATATTTTTGAGCCACTTTTGGGGTATTTTGTTGGAGCAAGTCAGAAATTGTTTTCCTCCACCAGCTTCACATAGTGACCTGCACACTGTTCTGTAGAGGATTGGCTCAAAATCCCTCTGGCCACTGTGAAGAAGTGAAGATGAAAGTATCTGTCATTCCTAAGATGAACCGATGCTGTATTTGTCGCAAAAGGAGGCCCTACACATAGTAATAAATTGTTGTGGTATAAAACCAGGTGTTTCAGTTTCATTGTCCAACCTCTGTATATAAAATAGCTTATTACTTTAAAAAAATGAATAAATAAAAGCATTTTAATACCTCACCCATTGTGGCATATTATTTGTCCAAAATCTGGCATAACAGCATATTAAGCCAAAAGTATAGTTTGGTTCTACTTTGCTAGGGTATGCACACAAATGAATGCATAGCCTTTCAAAGGATACTCCATTTGATAGCATGTGCAATCACATCCACGCTATAAAAATCCTTATCAAGCAATGTCTGTTTGCTTGGTGGCCATATTTGCAAATATTGGCAGCTATTTTGGTCATCCAAGGCCACTTTTATTTAGAAGGCAAGACTTATTCCACCATATTGAGCATTTCACTTTCTCCCATTCATAGTAATATGACTGCACCGCCTTATCTAAAGCCTTTGACAATAGAAAGACTCATCCTTGCCCAGTGTCTGTGCTAAAAGTTCTCAAAGTAATGAGCAATAAAATGTACTCATTTAAACTATAGTTGGGGGATCTTTTAATCCCCTCACACAAGCACTTGTCAACATGGTGTCTATTGTTGTTGCTGTCATCAGTAGTTTGTTGTTGTTCTTGTTCTGTCTCCTCTGTATCCTTTCTGACTATTAAACAACAGCCCAGACAAGTGTATGCTGTAAATATCAAATATGTTCTGATTGGCTGTACCACGTCATGCCACTTGCTGTGTGAATAGAAAATTCATTGTCACTGGAATCGTGTTTCATTGAATTGTTTGGGCAGAGTATTTGTTTGATTGTTGTGAAGATTCCACTTTGCCTCCTTCTAAAGTAATAAGTCTTATGCAGAGGTTATTCAGGAAGGTGTGTGCTTCTCTGTCTCAGTGCGCCAGCAGTGATGATGTGCTGGAAGGCTGGCGTCAGAGAGGTGCCAGTCTGCACGCCTACTTGGTGGCCAGGCAGAGCACAGTGCCGGGGGTGGTACACTCGCTTACTCATCTCTAACGGCTGGAAAACCAATCTCATATAGATATTTATGTGTCCACAGTCGTACTTACCCGAGCATAGCATCTGTAATGGAATTATCCATGCATAAATGTGATCATGCATAAATGTGATCGTACCATGGTACTGTATGAATGCCATATTTATATATCATGATATTTAAAAGGTAGCCTCAAGGAATCTAGTTTTGTCTGATTATCATTGCCCCCAATATTTTTTCTCCATTGATGGCCATTGAAAATGAACAAAGTATTTTATTTTCAAACAACATACACATATATATGTATGCTACACTCTTAACCAGAATTAGTTCTCGCAAATCGCATGGAAACCTGTTGCCCTATACCACTTTAGTTTTTACACAAGCTGAAACTAAACATGTTGAGTTGTATTAACATATAATCTTAAGTGGGTGCAGTAGACAAATCAAGTTTACATCAGTAGTCTTTAGATACGTGGGTTCTTTAGGGACATATAATCTGTAGCCCCGCTTTAGGCGAGCTCCGCCTATGCAGTTTTTGTCAGGTCGACGACGGTCCAGCGAGTGAATCCGAGATAGCAGGACGAGTATGGCGAGTGGTTTTAGAAGTTACACTGTAAAAAAAGATTAGTTGACTCAACTTAACTAAGTCAAGTCATCTTGTTGCTTTGACTGAGTTAAGTTGAGTCAACTCCCTGTATCAAGTCATGTGAACTGGAAAACATTACTTAAGAGAACTAAAAAAAAGATGCTTGTTGAACTTATTTTGGTATTGGACTTTGGTATTGAATCTACATGAGAATTGGCCAGTCAATCTTAAATATTAACTTAAATATTAACACATGAAAAAATAGCTGAAAAGACAATTCAATAAGGACCTTTATTAAAACCCCATCAAGTCCCACTTCAAACAGCCTTGCTTCAAAATAAGAGTCAATGGATGTCAAGAAGACGTCAAAAAAAGAACTTCCTTGGGACATGTTAAAGAATTATCCTTTACACCCTCTAACACACTTTTGCTTGGGGCGGCTCACAATTAATTGAGTGATAATTGAGCAGTATTGAAGACACCTGATGTTAACAAGCAGAATTACTGAAGGAGAAAACCGGAATTGGTATGTTACCATTATGTTGATCAGTGTTTGTTTTAGTTGGGCTCTTGACCCTCACATCATTAACTTCAGAATTTGTTTGGCTGCTGTACGTGATTTATAACAGCCAGATGAACAAAGAGTAAAAGTGATCTGATGGTGTTGGTTGTGATTTAACATAATCATTACATCACTCATCACAGAGCTAAAATTTCTGAGTTATGTTTACTTTATTGATTCAAACAGCACTGACCTTGAAAAACATTATATTTTTAACTTTTACAATGTAATCCAAAAAAAAATCTTAAAACTTAATCACAGACAAACTGTTTTTTTTTTTTAAACGCAGACATCAAGAATCAGCCTGTGAATCTCAACAATGGTGACAATTATAAAGCATTTTGCGGTGCATTCTGGGTGCCACCAATCAAATCTCATTCATGGCTCCCATCATGCATTGCAGCATGAATAAATAATGAGCTTATGTTCAGAGATGAGCTGTTTGTCACCATTGTTGAGATTCATACGCTAATTCTTGATGTCTGTATGTGCCTACCTGAAATACTTTTAAAGAGGTTATTTTGTAATTTATTTTATCATTTAGATTTAAGTGAAAAGGCTAAATGCATACTCTATAAGGACAGTGCAGCTATAATCCATAAATTAAACTTCACTCTAAAATTATGCTCTCAATGAGTTAAGTGATTTAGGCCAATTATTGATTATGTTAAAACACAACCAACACCATCAGATCACCTTTTTTATTTGTTCAT